>CAWUFW010006987.1:0-600000 GCA_963921515.1 Calotriton arnoldi
TGGCTCAGATCTGCCCTAGAAGGTCCCCCTGTCCCCAAGAACTCAACCTGGTCAGGTTCAAGTTCCTCTGGGACAGTTCCTTCTTCAGGGCTGAGATCATCCCCCTCAAGGGACTGATCTTCCTCCTGAGCCAAGGGGAAGGCACTGCCTTAACCCTACTACTCCTCCCTCTTGGAAGGCACTTGGTCCATTCTTCCAGAATCCAAGGCCTGTTCAGTGCTAGACATTTTGGCTTGTGACCTGGTCACAGCAAACACATCTGCAGGGATCCCCAGCATTTCTGCATGGGTCCTGAGCTCCACTTCTGCCCAAGCAGAAGTCTCTAAGTCATTGCCAAGCAAGCATTCGACTGGTAGGTTTGCACTTACCACAACCTTCTTAAGGCCAGTTACCCCTCCCCAGGAGAAGTTAACAACTGCCAGAGTATGGTCTGTTCTGACATTGCTAGCATTGGTCACTTGGTACATCTCACCAAGCATAACTTGCCCAGGTAGCACAAGGTCTTGTGTCACCATTGTGACACTTGCCCCTGTGTCCCTAAATGCCAAAGCCTCACGTCCATTAATTAAAGGCTGTTGTCTGTACTTGCCCAGATTACTGGGACTCACAGTGGAGGTCACATCCATGCCTCCATCACAGACTAACACAGCCTGAGTCAGTTCTCTGACTAAGTCAGAGCCCAACTCAGTTCCCAGGGTGAACCCTACTAAACCCTTTGCTGGAGCACTTCCACCAACTGTACTAGGGGGAACAGGTGCCTTAGGGGCATTGGTGGGTGCTGGACTGGAGTCTTTGGACTTGGTGCAATCACTGGTCCAGTGGGTCTTTTGCTTACAGACCTTGCACCATGGTTTTCTTTGGCCTTTACCCTTGGTAGACTGGGAATCCCCACCAGAAGAAGATTTTTGGGGGCCTGATGAAGACTTTTGATCTTTACCCTTCTCCCCACCCTTGTCAGAGTTCTTAGCATCTTGCTTCTTGGTTTCCCCACCTTGGTTCTGTACCTTCTGCTTCACCCTGGTTCTGACCCATTTGTCTGCCTTCTTTCCCAATTCTTGGGGAGAGGTCAGATCAGAGTCTACCAGGTATTGATGCAACAGCTGATTTTGACAGTTATTAAGAATCTGCTCCCTCATTATCAGATTATACAATCCTGAGAAGTCACACACCTTACTGCCCATCAACCAGCCTTCCAGAGCCTTGGCAGAACAATCCACATAGTCTACCCAGTCTTGAGTCTGTGCTTTTTGGGTGTCTCTGAACTTCAACCTGTACTGTTCAGTGGTTAGGCCAAACCCATCAATAAGAGCACTCTTCAAGACCTTGTAATTGTCAGCATCCTCCTCTCTAACAGTGAGGAGCTTATCTCCTACCTTTGTCAGCAAAGGAGAGCCACAAGATTGCTGCCCACTGCTCCTGAGGACCTTCTGTACTTTACAGGCCCTCTCTAAAGCAGTTATCCATTTGTGGATATCATCCCCACTCTGGTAGGGAGGGACAATCTTGCTCAGGTTCCTATGGTCATAGGACCTTTCCCTATCTCTAGGGACATGGCTGCCACCATGGGACTCTAGTCCCAACTTTCTTCTCTCTCTAAGGAGATCTAGGGATTCTCTATCTAAAGCTAATTGCTTTTTTCTGAGTTCCAGCTGAGTTTCCTCATACTGGACTAGCCTCTTTCTTCTCTCATGAGAGGATTCTCTCCTATGAGATGAGACAGAGCTCCCTATAGAGGTGCCAGAGTGGTTAGACTCCTGAGAAGGAGACCTAGACCTTCTGGGCACACTCTTAATCCTTCCTGGGGGGACAAAGAGGGCATCATTTTGATCATCCTCATCATCATCCACAGGAGGGATTTGGTTTTCCAGGTCAGGGTCATTGTCACCCTCCTGGCCAGTTTCAGAGGGGGGCTGGGGGTACTGGTACCCCTAGCGTCCTCCTCTTCTCCTGCCCCACCCTCAGCTCCTACCCCTTCAGTCCCTACAGGCTTACTAAGGTCATAAGCCACCAACAACTCCTTGAGGTGTTGGGTGGTGGGGCTTTGGCCTGTCCTTATTTTTCTCAAGTTACATAAAGCTCTCAATTCCAAGAATGGGAGTGTATCATACTTGGAGGGTGGAAGCTCAATGGCTTCCTGCAAGGATTCTTTGGATCCTGCCCTTAAAGACATTACTAGTGTGGTGTGGTGTATGCACTACCTACTCTAGTGTGGCCTACTAAACTCTCTTGAGTTGTAGAAAGGGTTGTGCTATCCCTTAACACACAACTCTAAGTTCAGTAGAACTTACTGTTATTCTAAGCTTAAATTATATGTACCTTAGGTACCTTTAGTGGTTTTCAGTTGATCAATTCAATTGAGATTATCTGGTAAAACAATAGCAAGCTGGAATCCCACACGCTGCACACCAATGTGAGAAGTTGGCCTGGCATATGCTGTCCACTAATTATAGTGGGCACCTTGCACCAGGGCAAATCGACTCTTATGGTAGATAGGTTAAAGACAACCTTATTGAAAGCTATCCTAGTGGTAGCTATGGAGAGCAGCCTTCAGGCTAAGTCTTGAAGGAATGTAAAGCAGCTTGTTTTACCAGTCTATAATCTCTTGAGTGACCAAATGAAAGAGCACCACACCAGGTATATATTCAAAATATATGTATTTATTACTAAACACACCCCTCTAGTCTCTTTATGAGGCTAGAGTTCGAAATACATAAGTTATAAGATCTTAAATCACAGTAATAGCACAAATACACGTTTGGGCCCTAGGGGCGTACCAAACCATATACCAATAAAGTGGTATGCGAACCACGACTGAACTAGACACTAGGCCTAGAGCCTCTAGAAGTGCTTGGACCACAAGGAACCACCCAAGGTAGTGACACAGGGGACCCACGGGAGACGCGTGCAGTGTAAATACACAACCGCGATACGCCGTTAACTTCTATGGAGAAAGTCGGGATCGGGAAAATAGAGGAAAGGGACACTTAAAAGAGGACTAGGACAAAACCCTTTGAGATCTAGGACTTTGAAGAGTCTCTACCCACGGGAGCACCGGAGTACTCGTGTTACCTCACCCAGGGAAGCCGGGTGCATAGGTGCCTTTCGGGGTCGGGTTTCGTCGTCGATTCGAATGGCGATCTGCTGCAAAGTGCTGCTGGCGGCCAAGAGAAAAGTGTCCGGGTGGATCCAAGAGTGGATCGGAGTTCTGGTGAACCTGAAAGCAGAGGGGACAGAGTCTGGGTCACTAGCCAGTGACCAGGAAGGCGATGGACAGATGCCCACCGATGTCGAGTGCTTCAGGTGCGTTGACGGTCGTCTTGACTCTTCAGCCACGAGGTCCGGGAGGCGTTGTCGGCGACCAGGAGCAGGATTCGGGCTGGTGCTCGATGTCTGTCGAGTGCTGAGGTGTCGGCGACCGGATTGGACCCAACAAGCCTTGGCAACGGCAAGTCTCGAGTAAGATGTAGATCGTCGATGGTGCAGACCAGCAAGGTCTGTGGAACTCACCCAGCGAGGGTAAGTGAGGGCAGGCCTGGAGCAACCAGGATGCCAAGTAAGGAAAAGATTGGCCTTCGTTAAGGGCTACTAGCCAACGGGCTAGCGACCGCGAAGGAGCCTCGTGACGCCGCACGTGGAGCTGGCTTACAGGACACTCGTGGAGTGGGGGCCAGTGATCTTCGGTGCAGGTGGTGCTGGAGGCTAGGGCTACTCGGAGCCCAAAGCACGACTTCTTGGGAGACCCAGAAGATGATGCACTTGCAAGTGTGCTCGGTGTCCAGGGGTCACGGTCTCAAGTCACCCACGATAGCCACGGGCCTCAGCTTTGCTGGGGACTCAGGGTAGCCTCGGGGAAGTCTGAGAATCCACCTCTGGTGATGCGATGACTTCGGCGTCCGACGGGAGCTTCAGAAATGCGAACCGGACAGATGCTTCTTTGGTGCCTGCCAAGCAGGGGAGTCACTCCTTGACCCCAAGGGAGATTCTTCAGTCCTCTAATCTTGTCGTAGAGCGTCGAAGGTCCAGGATTCAGTTTCAGAGTTTCGTCCAGGTATAATCTAAAGTCCTAAGGACTGGGTTCCTACCTTTATTCTAAAAATAGGGGTTGGACTACTCTGTGGCCCCACCTATGGGTGGGTCAGGGCAGAGGGGTGGCTACACCCCTTTCCCTTTGTCCAGTTCGCGCCAAAGCAGGGGCTGCAAGCCCCTGATCCGGTTTGAACTGGGGTATGCACTAGGGACACCAAATGTGCCCCCAGTGCAGGACTTCAAAGCACCCGAAAGTGCTCCCGCCCAGCCCCAATACACATTATCCTGTCTGGGGAGGTGGTCACACCTCCCTGGGACAGGAAACCTATTGTCCAGGCCTCCCCTGCCGGAGTTTCGTCCAGCAGCAGGAGGCCAGACTCGTGTCTGTGGCAGCAGCATCCATTTTGTGATGCCAGGGCTCTGGAAAGAAGTTACCGGACTCGTCAGAGTTAACATGTCTTTCCCTCTAGAAGGGTGGAATGCTACCCCCGCCGCCAGGATTGGCGGGGGGGTAGTATTCCAAGATGTTTGACACCAAACACGACATGTTTAGGTGCAGCCATTCCAAAGTTAGCATTTTACCGCGAGGATATAATGCGCTTAAGAGTATATGGTCAGGCTGCACTACAAACAGCATCAGAGATGGTCTCCGAACGCTGCAGAGGGGCCCTGCTCATGCAGGGGCACCCTCTCACATAGGAACCATGCACTCTGCCTTTAGGATTGATAAGGCCTGCCTTAGGAGTGACTTATAGGTTTATATGTGTGTATGTATTTCGTGATATAGGTAACCTATATCACAGTAAGGGGTGCATGCACCACCTTACCCAGGCTGCAGTAGCAGACCTGTGGTGTCAGTTTGGATGGCCTTCCAGGGGTGGCATAATACATGCTGCAGCCCCTGGCAGGCCTCTGAGGTACCTATGCCCTTGGTACATAGTATACCATATACTAGGGACTTATAAGGGCACTCCAGATCCCAATCAGTGATGTGCCTAAGGCACATGGAAACCATTTTAGAGAGGAAGCAGCTAGGCTGGGGTTCTGATTAGCAGGGCCCCAGCCAGACTAATGTCGAAAAACAGTGAAGCATCAGCAAAAAGTGGGGGTACCCATGTGAAGCAGATCCTACTCTCCTACACAACCCCCCCCAAACGTAGGGACATTAAACTAACCTTGCCCAGTTAAGTCTTCATGTTCTAAGTGGAAATACCTAGAGAGTCCATCTGCATTCGCATGGTTACTCCCAGGCCTATGTTCCACTGTAAAGTCCATCCCCTGTAGGGAAATGGACCACCTAAGCAGTTTGGGGTTTTCACCCTTCATTTGTTTTAGCCATAAGAGGGGCTTATGGTCTGTCTGAACCAGGAAGTGTGTACCAAACAAGTATGGCCTCAACTTCTTCAGAGCCCAGACCACAGCAAAGGCCTCCCTCTCTATGGCTGACCAACGTTTCTCTCTAGGGGTCAGCCTTCTGCTAATAAAAGCTACTGGCTGATCCTGACCTTCTTCATTCAATTGTGACAGTACAGCCCCTACCCCCAATTCAGATGCATCTGTTTGAACAATGAACTTCTTGGAGTAATCAGGACTCTGCAGAATTGGAGCAGTGCACATGGCCTGCTTGAGGTCATCAAATGCCTTTTGACAGCTAACTGTCCACTGAACCTTTTTGGGCATTTTCTTAGAAGTTAAGTCATTCAAGGGTGTCACTATTGATCCATACCCCTTGACAAATCTCCTATAGTACCCAGTCAGGCCTAAGAAGGCTCTCACCTGAGTCTGGGTAGTGGGAGCAGTCCAGTCCATGATGGTCTGGATCTTGCTCTGCAAAGGTTGAACCTGGCCTCCACCCACAAGGTGGCCCAGGTACACAACCTGACTCTGCCCTATCTGGCACTTAGTGGCCTTGATAGTCAGGCCTGCCTTTTGCAGGGCCTGTAAAACATTCCTGAGGTGGACCAGGTGATCCTCCCAGGTGGAGCTAAAGACAGCAATATCATCTAGATAAGCTGCACTATAGGCTTCCAGTCCTGTGAGAACTGTGTTCACCAACCTCTGGAAAGTGGCAGGTGCATTCTTCAGACCAAAGGGCATTACCACAAATTGATAATGCCCACTAGGGGTTGAAAATGCTGTTTTGGGCTTTGCAGTATCAGCTAGTCTGATCTGCCAGTAGCCAGCTGTTAGGTCAAATGTGCTGAGATATTTGGCAGAGGCCAAAGTATCTATGAGCTCATCTGCCCTGGGTATTGGATGGGCATCAGTCCTAGTGACTGCATTGAGACCCCTGTAGTCTACACAAAACCTCATCTCTCTTTTTCCACCACTGGTGTGAGGTTTCGGTACTAGGACTACTGGACTAGCCCAAGGGCTATCTGAGGGCTCAATTACTCCCAATTCCAACATTTTCTGGACTTCAGTCCTGATACAGTCCCTGACATGGTCAGGTTGCCTATAAATCTTGTTTTTAATAGGCAGACTGTCCCCAGTGTCCACTTCATGAGTGCACCAGGTGGTCTGACTGGGTGTCAGTGAAAACATATGTCGAAACTGATTGAGGACTTGCCTGCAATCAGTTTGTTGCTGGGTAGTGAGGCTGCCTGCCAAGGCTACACCATCAACTGACCCATCGTCAGGGTTCTGTGAGAGCAGGTCAGGGAGTGGGTCACTCTCTTCCTCCTGCCCTTCATCAGTAGCCATGAGCAAGCCCATGTCTGCCCTGTCCACATATGGTTTTAACCTGTTGACATGGAGAACCCTGTGGGGACTCCTGGGTGTTCCTAGGTCCACTAAATAAGTGACCTCACCCTTCTGCTCAACAATAGTGTGGGGTCCACTCCATTTATCTTGGAGAGCTGCTGGGGCCACTGGCTCCAACACCCACACCTTCTGTCCTGGCTGGTAAACAGTCAGAACAGCCTTTTGGTCATGCCAGGCCTTCTGAAGTTCCTGGCTAGCCTCAAGGTTTTTGGTTGCCTTTTTCATGTACTCAGCCATCCTGGAGCGGAGACCAAGTACATAGTCCACTATATCTTGCTTTGGGGGCTTGAGAGGTAACTCCCATCCTTCCTTCACCAAGCACAGTGGACCCCTCACAGGGTGGCCAAACAGAAGTTCAAAAGGGCTGTAACCAACCCCCTTCTGAGGCACCTCCCTATATGCGAATAAAAGGCAGGGCAAGAGTATGTCCCATCTACGCCTAAGCTTTTCTGGGAGCCCTTTAATCATGCCCTTCAAGGTTTTGTTGAATCTCTCAACTAAACCATTGCATTGTGGGTGATAGGGTGTGGTGAACTTATAAGTCACTCCACACTCCTTCCACATTGCTTTCAAGTACCCAGACATGAAGTTAGCACCCCTGTCTGATACTACCTCCTTAGGAAAGCCCACTCTTGAGAAGATTCCCAGGAGGGCCCTTGCCACCACAGGTGCTGTAGTGGTCCTGAGGGGAATAGCTTCTGGGTACCTGGTGGCATGATCCACTACCACCAGGATAAACCTGTGCCCAGAGGCTGTTTGGGGATCCATGGGACCAACAATGTCAATCCCTACCCTCTCAAAGGGCACCCCCACCACAGGTAGTGGTATCAGGGGGGCCTTTGTAGTGCCACCTGCTTTGCCACTGGCTTGGCAGGTTACACAGGAGCGACAAAACTCCTTACTGTCTTCAGACATGTGGGGCCAGTGAAAGTGAGGGACAATTCTGTCCCAAGTCTTGTTCTGGCCCAGGTGTCCTGCTAAGGGAATATCATGGGCTAGGGTCAATAGGAAGCCCCTGAACTTCAAAGGTATTACCAACCTCCTGGTAGCACCAGGCTTGGGGTCTCTACTCTCTGAGTACAGGAGTCCATCATCCCAATACACTGTATGGGGACCACTAGCTTTCCCAGCAGCCTCAGCAGCAGCTTGCTGTCTGAGGGGTTCAAGGGAGGGGCAGCTCTGCTGCTCCTGGCTCAGATCTGCCCTAGAAGGTCCCCCTGTCCCCAAGAACTCAACCTGGTCAGGTTCAAGTTCCTCTGGGACAGTTCCTTCTTCAGGGCTGAGATCATCCCCCTCAAGGGACTGATCTTCCTCCTGAGCCAAGGGGAAGGCACTGCCTTAACCCTACTACTCCTCCTCTTGGAAGGCACTTGGTCCATTCTTCCAGAATCCAAGGCCTGTTCAGTGCTAGACATTTTGGCTTGTGACCTGGTCACAGCAAACACATCTGCAGGGATCCCCAGCATTTCTGCATGGGTCCTGAGCTCCACTTCTGCCCAAGCAGAAGTCTCTAAGTCATTGCCAAGCAAGCATTCGACTGGTAGGTTTGCACTTACCACAACCTTCTTAAGGCCAGTTACCCCTCCCCAGGAGAAGTTAACAACTGCCAGAGTATGGTCTGTTCTGACATTGCTAGCATTGGTCACTTGGTACATCTCACCAAGCATAACTTGCCCAGGTAGCACAAGGTCTTGTGTCACCATTGTGACACTTGCCCCTGTGTCCCTAAATGCCAAAGCCTCACGTCCATTAATTAAAGGCTGTTGTCTGTACTTGCCCAGATTACTGGGACTCACAGTGGAGGTCACATCCATGCCTCCATCACAGACTAACACAGCCTGAGTCAGTTCTCTGACTAAGTCAGAGCCCAACTCAGTTCCCAGGGTGAACCCTACTAAACCCTTTGCTGGAGCACTTCCACCAACTGTACTAGGGGGAACAGGTGCCTTAGGGGCATTGGTGGGTGCTGGACTGGAGTCTTTGGACTTGGTGCAATCACTGGTCCAGTGGGTCTTTTGCTTACAGACCTTGCACCATGGTTTTCTTTGGCCTTTACCCTTGGTAGACTGGGAATCCCCACCAGAAGAAGATTTTTGGGGGCCTGATGAAGACTTTTGATCTTTACCCTTCTCCCCACCCTTGTCAGAGTTCTTAGCATCTTGCTTCTTGGTTTCCCCACCTTGGTTCTGTACCTTCTGCTTCACCCTGGTCCTGACCCATTTGTCTGCCTTCTTTCCCAATTCTTGGGGAGAGGTCAGATCAGAGTCTACCAGGTATTGATGCAACAGCTGATTTTGACAGTTATTAAGAATCTGCTCCCTCATTATCAGATTATACAATCCTGAGAAGTCACACACCTTACTGCCCATCAACCAGCCTTCCAGAGCCTTGGCAGAACAATCCACATAGTCTACCCAGTCTTGAGTCTGTGCTTTTTGGGTGTCTCTGAACTTCAACCTGTACTGTTCAGTGGTTAGGCCAAACCCATCAATAAGAGCACTCTTCAAGACCTTGTAATTGTCAGCATCCTCCTCTCTAACAGTGAGGAGCTTATCTCTACCTTTGTCAGCAAAGGAGAGCCACAAGATTGCTGCCCACTGCTCCTGAGGGACCTTCTGTACTTTACAGGCCCTTTCTAAAGCAGTTATCCATTTGTGGATATCATCCCCACTCTGGTAGGGAGGGACAATCTTGCTCAGGTTCCTATGGTCATAGGACCTTTCCCTATCTCTAGGGACATGGCTGCCACCATGGGACTCTAGTCCCAACTTTCTTCTCTCTCTAAGGAGATCTAGGGATTCTCTATCTAAAGCTAATTGCTTTTTTCTGAGTTCCAGCTGAGTTTCCTCATACTGGACTAGCCTCTTTCTTCTCTCATGAGAGGATTCTCTCCTATGAGATGAGACAGAGCTCCCTATAGAGGTGCCAGAGTGGTTAGACTCCTGAGAAGGAGACCTAGACCTTCTGGGCACACTCTTAATCCTTCCTGGGGGGACAAAGAGGGCATCATTTTGATCATCCTCATCATCATCCACAGGAGGGATTTGGTTTTCCAGGTCAGGGTCATTGTCACCCTCCTGGCCAGTTTCAGAGGGGGGCTGGGGGTACTGGTACCCCTAGCGTCCTCCTCTTCTCCTGCCCCACCCTCAGCTCCTACCCCTTCAGTCCCTACAGGCTTACTAAGGTCATAAGCCACCAACAACTCCTTGAGGTGTTGGGTGGTGGGGCTTTGGCCTGTCCTTATTTTTCTCAAGTTACATAAAGCTCTCAATTCCAAGAATGGGAGTGTATCATACTTGGAGGGTGGAAGCTCAATGGCTTCCTGCAAGGATTCTTTGGATCCTGCCCTTAAAGACATTACTAGTGTGGTGTGGTGTATGCACTACCTACTCTAGTGTGGCCTACTAAACTCTCTTGAGTTGTAGAAAGGGTTGTGCTATCCCTTAACACACAACTCTAAGTTCAGTAGAACTTACTGTTATTCTAAGCTTAAATTATATGTACCTTAGGTACCTTTAGTGGTTTTCAGTTGATCAATTCAATTGAGATTATCTGGTAAAACAATAGCAAGCTGGAATCCCACACGCTGCACACCAATGTGAGAAGTTGGCCTGGCATATGCTGTTCACTAATTAAAGTGGACACCTTGCACCAGGGCAAATCGACTCTTATGGTAGATAGGTTAAAGACAACCTTATTGAAAGCTATCCTAGTGGTAGCTATGGAGAGCAGCCTTCAGGCTAAGTCTTGAAGGAATGTAAAGCAGCTTGTTTTACCAGTCTATAATCTCTTGAGTGACCAAATGAAAGAGCACCACACCAGGTATATATTCAAAATATATGTATTTATTACTAAACACACCCCTCTAGTCTCTTTATGAGGCTAGAGTTCGAAGTACATAAGTTATAAGATCTTAAATCACAGTAATAGCACAAATACACGTTTGGGCCCTAGGGGCGTACCAAACCATATACCAATAAAGTGGTATGCGAACCACGACTGAACTAGACACTAGGCCTAGAGCCTCTAGAAGTGCTTGGACCACAAGGAACCACCCAAGGTAGTGACACAGGGGACCCACGGGAGACGCGTGCAGTGTAAATACACAACCGCGATACGCCGTTAACTTCTATGGAGAAAGTCGGGATCGGGAAAATAGAGGAAAGGGACACTTAAAAGAGGACTAGGACAAAACCCTTTGAGATCTAGGACTTTGAAGAGTCTCTACCCACGGGAGCACCGGAGTACTCGTGTTACCTCACCCAGGGAAGCCGGGTGCATAGGTGCCTTTCGGGGTCGGGTTTCGTCGTCGATTCGAATGGCGATCTGCTGCAAAGTGCTGCTGGCGGCCAAGAGAAAAGTGTCCGGGTGGATCCAAGAGTGGATCGGAGTTCTGGTGAACCTGAAAGCAGAGGGGACAGAGTCTGGGTCACTAGCCAGTGACCAGGAAGGCGATGGACAGATGCCCACCGATGTCGAGTGCTTCAGGTGCGTTGACGGTCGTCTTGACTCTTCAGCCACGAGGTCCGGGAGGCGTTGTCGGCGACCAGGAGCAGGATTCGGGCTGGTGCTCGATGTCTGTCGAGTGCTGAGGTGTCGGCGACCGGATTGGACCCAACAAGCCTTGGCAACGGCAAGTCTCGAGTAAGATGTAGATCGTCGATGGTGCAGACCAGCAAGGTCTGTGGAACTCACCCAGCGAGGGTAAGTGAGGGCAGGCCTGGAGCAACCAGGATGCCAAGTAAGGAAAAGATTGGCCTTCGTTAAGGGCTACTAGCCAACGGGCTAGCGACCGCGAAGGAGCCTCGTGACGCCGCACGTGGAGCTGGCTTACAGGACACTCGTGGAGTGGGGGCCAGTGATCTTCGGTGCAGGTGGTGCTGGAGGCTAGGGCTACTCGGAGCCCAAAGCACGACTTCTTGGGAGACCCAGAAGATGATGCACTTGCAAGTGTGCTCGGTGTCCAGGGGTCACGGTCTCAAGTCACCCACGATAGCCACGGGCCTCAGCTTTGCTGGGGACTCAGGGTAGCCTCGGGGAAGTCTGAGAATCCACCTCTGGTGATGCGATGACTTCGGCGTCCGACGGGAGCTTCAGAAATGCGAACCGGACAGATGCTTCTTTGGTGCCTGCCAAGCAGGGGAGTCACTCCTTGACCCCAAGGGAGATTCTTCAGTCCTCTAATCTTGTCGTAGAGCGTCGAAGGTCCAGGATTCAGTTTCAGAGTTTCGTCCAGGTATAATCTAAAGTCCTAAGGACTGGGTTCCTACCTTTATTCTAAAAATAGGGGTTGGACTACTCTGTGGCCCCACCTATGGGTGGGTCAGGGCAGAGGGGTGGCTACACCCCTTTCCCTTTGTCCAGTTCGCGCCAAAGCAGGGGCTGCAAGCCCCTGATCCGGTTTGAACTGGGGTATGCACAGGGACACCAAATGTGCCCCCAGTGCAGGACTTCAAAGCACCCGAAAGTGCTCCCGCCCAGCCCCAATACACATTATCCTGTCTGGGGAGGTGGTCACACCTCCCTGGGACAGGAAACCTATTGTCCAGGCCTCCCCTGCCGGAGTTTCGTCCAGCAGCAGGAGGCCAGACTCGTGTCTGTGGCAGCAGCATCCATTTTGTGATGCCAGGGCTCTGGAAAGAAGTTACCGGACTCGTCAGAGTTAACATGTCTTTCCCTCTAGAAGGGTGGAATGCTACCCCCGCCGCCAGGATTGGCGGGGGGGTAGTATTCCAAGATGTTTGACACCAAACACGACATGTTTAGGTGCAGCCATTCCAAAGTTAGCATTTTACCGCGAGGATATAATGCGCTTAAGAGTATATGGTCAGGCTGCACTACAAACAGCATCAGAGATGGTCTCCGAACGCTGCAGAGGGGCCCTGCTCATGCAGGGGCACCCTCTCACATAGGAACCATGCACTCTGCCTTTAGGATTGATAAGGCCTGCCTTAGGAGTGACTTATAGGTTTATATGTGTGTATGTATTTCGTGATATAGGTAACCTATATCACAGTAAGGGGTGCATGCACCACCTTACCCAGGCTGCAGTAGCAGACCTGTGGTGTCAGTTTGGATGGCCTTCCAGGGGTGGCATAATACATGCTGCAGCCCCTGGCAGGCCTCTGAGGTACCTATGCCCTTGGTACATAGTATACCATATACTAGGGACTTATAAGGGCACTCCAGATTCCAATCAGTGATGTGCCTAAGGCACATGGAAACCATTTTAGAGAGGAAGCAGCTAGGCTGGGGTTCTGATTAGCAGGGCCCCAGCCAGACTAATGTCGAAAAACAGTGAAGCATCAGCAAAAAGTGGGGGTACCCATGTGAAGCAGATCCTACTCTCCTACACAACCCCCCCCAAACGTAGGGACATTAAACTAACCTTGCCCAGTTAAGTCTTCATGTTCTAAGTGGAAATACCTAGAGAGTCCATCTGCATTCGCATGGTTACTCCCAGGCCTATGTTCCACTGTAAAGTCCATCCCCTGTAGGGAAATGGACCACCTAAGCAGTTTGGGGTTTTCACCCTTCATTTGTTTTAGCCATAAGAGGGGCTTATGGTCTGTCTGAACCAGGAAGTGTGTACCAAACAAGTATGGCCTCAACTTCTTCAGAGCCCAGACCACAGCAAAGGCCTCCCTCTCTATGGCTGACCAACGTTTCTCTCTAGGGGTCAGCCTTCTGCTAATAAAAGCTACTGGCTGATCCTGACCTTCTTCATTCAATTGTGACAGTACAGCCCCTACCCCCAATTCAGATGCATCAGTTTGAACAATGAACTTCTTGGAGTAATCAGGACTCTGCAGAATTGGAGCAGTGCACATGGCCTGCTTGAGGTCATCAAATGCCTTTTGACAGCTAACTGTCCACTGAACCTTTTTGGGCATTTTCTTAGAAGTTAAGTCATTCAAGGGTGTCACTATTGATCCATACCCCTTGACAAATCTCCTATAGTACCCAGTCAGGCCTAAGAAGGCTCTCACCTGAGTCTGGGTAGTGGGAGCAGTCCAGTCCATGATGGTCTGGATCTTGCTCTGCAAAGGTTGAACCTGGCCTCCACCCACAAGGTGGCCCAGGTACACAACCTGACTCTGCCCTATCTGGCACTTAGTGGCCTTGATAGTCAGGCCTGCCTTTTGCAGGGCCTGTAAAACATTCCTGAGGTGGACCAGGTGATCCTCCCAGGTGGAGCTAAAGACAGCAATATCATCTAGATAAGCTGCACTATAGGCTTCCAGTCCTGTGAGAACTGTGTTCACCAACCTCTGGAAAGTGGCAGGTGCATTCTTCAGACCAAAGGGCATTACCACAAATTGATAATGCCCACTAGGGGTTGAAAATGCTGTTTTGGGCTTTGCAGTATCAGCTAGTCTGATCTGCCAGTAGCCAGCTGTTAGGTCAAATGTGCTGAGATATTTGGCAGAGGCCAAAGTATCTATGAGCTCATCTGCCCTGGGTATTGGATGGGCATCAGTCCTAGTGACTGCATTGAGACCCCTGTAGTCTACACAAAACCTCATCTCTCTTTTTCCACCACTGGTGTGAGGTTTCGGTACTAGGACTACTGGACTAGCCCAAGGGCTATCTGAGGGCTCAATTACTCCCAATTCCAACATTTTCTGGACTTCAGTCCTGATACAGTCCCTGACATGGTCAGGTTGCCTATAAATCTTGTTTTTAATAGGCAGACTGTCCCCAGTGTCCACTTCATGAGTGCACCAGGTGGTCTGACTGGGTGTCAGTGAAAACATATGTCGAAACTGATTGAGGACTTGCCTGCAATCAGTTTGTTGCTGGGTAGTGAGGCTGCCTGCCAAGGCTACACCATCAACTGACCCATCGTCAGGGTTCTGTGAGAGCAGGTCAGGGAGTGGGTCACTCTCTTCCTCCTGCCCTTCATCAGTAGCCATGAGCAAGCCCATGTCTGCCCTGTCCACATATGGTTTTAACCTGTTGACATGGAGAACCCTGTGGGGACTCCTGGGTGTTCCTAGGTCCACTAAATAAGTGACCTCACCCTTCTGCTCAACAATAGTGTGGGGTCCACTCCATTTGTCTTGGAGAGCTGCTGGGGCCACTGGCTCCAACACCCACACCTTCTGTCCTGGCTGGTAAACAGTCAGAACAGCCTTTTGGTCATGCCAGGCCTTCTGAAGTTCCTGGCTAGCCTCAAGGTTTTTGGTTGCCTTTTTCATGTACTCAGCCATCCTGGAGCGGAGACCAAGTACATAGTCCACTATATCTTGCTTTGGGGGCTTGAGAGGTAACTCCCATCCTTCCTTCACCAAGCACAGTGGACCCCTCACAGGGTGGCCAAACAGAAGTTCAAAAGGGCTGTAACCAACCCCTTCTGAGGCACCTCCCTATATGCGAATAAAAGGCAGGGCAAGAGTATGTCCCATCTACGCCTAAGCTTTTCTGGGAGCCCTTTAATCATGCCCTTCAAGGTTTTGTTGAATCTCTCAACTAAACCATTGCATTGTGGGTGATAGGGTGTGGTGAACTTATAAGTCACTCCACACTCCTTCCACATTGCTTTTAAGTACCCAGACATGAAGTTAGCACCCCTGTCTGATACTACCTCCTTAGGAAAGCCCACTCTTGAGAAGATTCCCAGGAGGGCCCTTGCCACCACAGGTGCTGTAGTGGTCCTGAGGGGAATAGCTTCTGGGTACCTGGTGGCATGATCCACTACCACCAGGATAAACCTGTGCCCAGAGGCTGTTTGGGGATCCATGGGACCAACAATGTCAATCCCTACCCTCTCAAAGGGCACCCCCACCACAGGTAGTGGTATCAGGGGGGCCTTTGTAGTGCCACCTGCTTTGCCACTGGCTTGGCAGGTTACACAGGAGCGACAAAACTCCTTACTGTCTTCAGACATGTGGGGCCAGTGAAAGTGAGGGACAATTCTGTCCCAAGTCTTGTTCTGGCCCAGGTGTCCTGCTAAGGGAATATCATGGGCTAGGGTCAATAGGAAGCCCCTGAACTTCAAAGGTATTACCAACCTCCTGGTAGCACCAGGCTTGGGGTCTCTACTCTCTGAGTACAGGAGTCCATCATCCCAATACACTGTATGGGGACCACTAGCTTTCCCAGCAGCCTCAGCAGCAGCTTGCTGTCTGAGGGGTTCAAGGGAGGGGCAGCTCTGCTGCTCCTGGCTCAGATCTGCCCTAGAAGGTCCCCCTGTCCCCAAGAACTCAACCTGGTCAGGTTCAAGTTCCTCTGGGACAGTTCCTTCTTCAGGGCTGAGATCATCCCCCTCAAGGGACTGATCTTCCTCCTGAGCCAAGGGGGAAGGCACTGCCTTAACCCTACTACTCCTCCTCTTGGAAGGCACTTGGTCCATTCTTCCAGAATCCAAGGCCTGTTCAGTGCTAGACATTTTGGCTTGTGACCTGGTCACAGCAAACACATCTGCAGGGATCCCCAGCATTTCTGCATGGGTCCTGAGCTCCACTTCTGCCCAAGCAGAAGTCTCTAAGTCATTGCCAAGCAAGCATTCGACTGGTAGGTTTGCACTTACCACAACCTTCTTAAGGCCAGTTACCCCTCCCCAGGAGAAGTTAACAACTGCCAGAGTATGGTCTGTTCTGACATTGCTAGCATTGGTCACTTGGTACATCTCACCAAGCATAACTTGCCCAGGTAGCACAAGGTCTTGTGTCACCATTGTGACACTTGCCCCTGTGTCCCTAAATGCCAAAGCCTCACGTCCATTAATTAAAGGCTGTTGTCTGTACTTGCCCAGATTACTGGGACTCACAGTGGAGGTCACATCCATGCCTCCATCACAGACTAACACAGCCTGAGTCAGTTCCCTGACTAAGTCAGAGCCCAACTCAGTTCCCAGGGTGAACCCTACTAAACCCTTTGCTGGAGCACTTCCACCAACTGTACTAGGGGGAACAGGTGCCTTAGGGGCATTGGTGGGTGCTGGACTGGAGTCTTTGGACTTGGTGCAATCACTGGTCCAGTGGGTCTTTTGCTTACAGACCTTGCACCATGGTTTTCTTTGGCCTTTACCCTTGGTAGACTGGGAATCCCCACCAGAAGAAGATTTTTGGGGGCCTGATGAAGACTTTTGATCTTTACCCTTCTCCCCACCCTTGTCAGAGTTCTTAGCATCTTGCTTCTTGGTTTCCCCACCTTGGTTCTGTACCTTCTGCTTCACCCTGGTCCTGACCCATTTGTCTGCCTTCTTTCCCAATTCTTGGGGAGAGGTCAGATCAGAGTCTACCAGGTATTGATGCAACAGCTGATTTTGACAGTTATTAAGAATCTGCTCCCTCATTATCAGATTATACAATCCTGAGAAGTCACACACCTTACTGCCCATCAACCAGCCTTCCAGAGCCTTGGCAGAACAATCCACATAGTCTACCCAGTCTTGAGTCTGTGCTTTTTGGGTGTCTCTGAACTTCAACCTGTACTGTTCAGTGGTTAGGCCAAACCCATCAATAAGAGCACTCTTCAAGACCTTGTAATTGTCAGCATCCTCCTCTCTAACAGTGAGGAGCTTATCTCTACCTTTGTCAGCAAAGGAGAGCCACAAGATTGCTGCCCACTGCTCCTGAGGGACCTTCTGTACTTTACAGGCCCTTTCTAAAGCAGTTATCCATTTGTGGATATCATCCCCACTCTGGTAGGGAGGGACAATCTTGCTCAGGTTCCTATGGTCATAGGACCTTTCCCTATCTCTAGGGACATGGCTGCCACCATGGGACTCTAGTCCCAACTTTCTTCTCTCTCTAAGGAGATCTAGGGATTCTCTATCTAAAGCTAATTGCTTTTTTCTGAGTTCCAGCTGAGTTTCCTCATACTGGACTAGCCTCTTTCTTCTCTCATGAGAGGATTCTCTCCTATGAGATGAGACAGAGCTCCCTATAGAGGTGCCAGAGTGGTTAGACTCCTGAGAAGGAGACCTAGACCTTCTGGGCACACTCTTAATCCTTCCTGGGGGGACAAAGAGGGCATCATTTTGATCATCCTCATCATCATCCACAGGAGGGATTTGGTTTTCCAGGTCAGGGTCATTGTCACCCTCCTGGCCAGTTTCAGAGGGGGGCTGGGGGTACTGGTACCCCTAGCGTCCTCCTCTTCTCCTGCCCCACCCTCAGCTCCTACCCCTTCAGTCCCTACAGGCTTACTAAGGTCATAAGCCACCAACAACTCCTTGAGGTGTTGGGTGGTGGGGCTTTGGCCTGTCCTTATTTTTCTCAAGTTACATAAAGCTCTCAATTCCAAGAATGGGAGTGTATCATACTTGGAGGGTGGAAGCTCAATGGCTTCCTGCAAGGATTCTTTGGATCCTGCCCTTAAAGACATTACTAGTGTGGTGTGGTGTATGCACTACCTACTCTAGTGTGGCCTACTAAACTCTCTTGAGTTGTAGAAAGGGTTGTGCTATCCCTTAACACACAACTCTAAGTTCAGTAGAACTTACTGTTATTCTAAGCTTAAATTATATGTACCTTAGGTACCTTTAGTGGTTTTCAGTTGATCAATTCAATTGAGATTATCTGGTAAAACAATAGCAAGCTGGAATCCCACACGCTGCACACCAATGTGAGAAGTTGGCCTGGCATATGCTGTTCACTAATTAAAGTGGACACCTTGCACCAGGGCAAATCGACTCTTATGGTAGATAGGTTAAAGACAACCTTATTGAAAGCTATCCTAGTGGTAGCTATGGAGAGCAGCCTTCAGGCTAAGTCTTGAAGGAATGTAAAGCAGCTTGTTTTACCAGTCTATAATCTCTTGAGTGACCAAATGAAAGAGCACCACACCAGGTATATATTCAAAATATATGTATTTATTGCTAAACACACCCCTCTAGTCTCTTTATGAGGCTAGAGTTCGAAGTACATAAGTTATAAGATCTTAAATCACAGTAATAGCACAAATACACGTTTGGGCCCTAGGGGCGTACCAAACCATATACCAATAAAGTGGTATGCGAACCACGACTGAACTAGACACTAGGCCTAGAGCCTCTAGAAGTGCTTGGACCACAAGGAACCACCCAAGGTAGTGACACAGGGGACCCACGGGAGACGCGTGCAGTGTAAATACACAACCGCGATACGCCGTTAACTTCTATGGAGAAAGTCGGGATCGGGAAAATAGAGGAAAGGGACACTTAAAAGAGGACTAGGACAAAACCCTTTGAGATCTAGGACTTTGAAGAGTCTCTACCCACGGGAGCACCGGAGTACTCGTGTTACCTCACCCAGGGAAGCCGGGTGCATAGGTGCCTTTCGGGGTCGGGTTTCGTCGTCGATTCGAATGGCGATCTGCTGCAAAGTGCTGCTGGCGGCCAAGAGAAAAGTGTCCGGGTGGATCCAAGAGTGGATCGGAGTTCTGGTGAACCTGAAAGCAGAGGGGACAGAGTCTGGGTCACTAGCCAGTGACCAGGAAGGCGATGGACAGATGCCCACCGATGTCGAGTGCTTCAGGTGCGTTGACGGTCGTCTTGACTCTTCAGCCACGAGGTCCGGGAGGCGTTGTCGGCGACCAGGAGCAGGATTCGGGCTGGTGCTCGATGTCTGTCGAGTGCTGAGGTGTCGGCGACCGGATTGGACCCAACAAGCCTTGGCAACGGCAAGTCTCGAGTAAGATGTAGATCGTCGATGGTGCAGACCAGCAAGGTCTGTGGAACTCACCCAGCGAGGGTAAGTGAGGGCAGGCCTGGAGCAACCAGGATGCCAAGTAAGGAAAAGATTGGCCTTCGTTAAGGGCTACTAGCCAACGGGCTAGCGACCGCGAAGGAGCCTCGTGACGCCGCACGTGGAGCTGGCTTACAGGACACTCGTGGAGTGGGGGCCAGTGATCTTCGGTGCAGGTGGTGCTGGAGGCTAGGGCTACTCGGAGCCCAAAGCACGACTTCTTGGGAGACCCAGAAGATGATGCACTTGCAAGTGTGCTCGGTGTCCAGGGGTCACGGTCTCAAGTCACCCACGATAGCCACGGGCCTCAGCTTTGCTGGGGACTCAGGGTAGCCTCGGGGAAGTCTGAGAATCCACCTCTGGTGATGCGATGACTTCGGCGTCCGACGGGAGCTTCAGAAATGCGAACCGGACAGATGCTTCTTTGGTGCCTGCCAAGCAGGGGAGTCACTCCTTGACCCCAAGGGAGATTCTTCAGTCCTCTAATCTTGTCGTAGAGCGTCGAAGGTCCAGGATTCAGTTTCAGAGTTTCGTCCAGGTATAATCTAAAGTCCTAAGGACTGGGTTCCTACCTTTATTCTAAAAATAGGGGTTGGACTACTCTGTGGCCCCACCTATGGGTGGGTCAGGGCAGAGGGGTGGCTACACCCCTTTCCCTTTGTCCAGTTCGCGCCAAAGCAGGGGCTGCAAGCCCCTGATCCGGTTTGAACTGGGGTATGCACAGGGACACCAAATGTGCCCCCAGTGCAGGACTTCAAAGCACCCGAAAGTGCTCCCGCCCAGCCCCAATACACATTATCCTGTCTGGGGAGGTGGTCACACCTCCCTGGGACAGGAAACCTATTGTCCAGGCCTCCCCTGCCGGAGTTTCGTCCAGCAGCAGGAGGCCAGACTCGTGTCTGTGGCAGCAGCATCCATTTTGTGATGCCAGGGCTCTGGAAAGAAGTTACCGGACTCGTCAGAGTTAACATGTCTTTCCCTCTAGAAGGGTGGAATGCTACCCCCGCCGCCAGGATTGGCGGGGGGGTAGTATTCCAAGATGTTTGACACCAAACACGACATGTTTAGGTGCAGCCATTCCAAAGTTAGCATTTTACCGCGAGGATATAATGCGCTTAAGAGTATATGGTCAGGCTGCACTACAAACAGCATCAGAGATGGTCTCCGAACGCTGCAGAGGGGCCCTGCTCATGCAGGGGCACCCTCTCACATAGGAACCATGCACTCTGCCTTTAGGATTGATAAGGCCTGCCTTAGGAGTGACTTATAGGTTTATATGTGTGTATGTATTTCGTGATATAGGTAACCTATATCACAGTAAGGGGTGCATGCACCACCTTACCCAGGCTGCAGTAGCAGACCTGTGGTGTCAGTTTGGATGGCCTTCCAGGGGTGGCATAATACATGCTGCAGCCCCTGGCAGGCCTCTGAGGTACCTATGCCCTTGGTACATAGTATACCATATACTAGGGACTTATAAGGGCACTCCAGATTCCAATCAGTGATGTGCCTAAGGCACATGGAAACCATTTTAGAGAGGAAGCAGCTAGGCTGGGGTTCCGATTAGCAGGGCCCCAGCCAGACTAATGTCGAAAAACAGTGAAGCATCAGCAAAAAGTGGGGGTACCCATGTGAAGCAGATCCTACTCTCCTACACAGGCGACCTCAAGCTTGCCCGGGTGCCAGCCAATGTTATCCTATGGACCGCTGACACTTGTAGTAGTCCTTGATGGAAAGGGCCACTATAGGGACATATAAACATACATTTATATGTCCAAACCATTAATATACTGCACCCTGATACCAGGCATTTCAAGGCCTACCTTAGGGGTGACTGACAGATATTAAAGCTAGTGCTTTGACCTTGCCACACGTGGTGAGGACAAAGCTGAGTCGGAGCAGTTTGCGCTGTCTGCCATGGTAGGCCTGCTGACATCTGTTAACTTGGGTTACTCAGGGTGGCAAAAATACTGCTTCAGGCCCTGGTGACCCCTTTAACACCCATGCCCTGGGTACCCTTGGTACCACTTTACTAGGGATTTATAAGGGGGTTAAATTCCTTGCCAATTGGGAGTACCAATTTGCTACATCATGTTTTAGAGAGAGAGCACTGGCACTGGGGCCTGGGCAGCAGGCTCCAGTGCACTTTCAGAGTCATAACTATCAGCTTTGGAGCAAAAAGTGTGGGGGCGACCCTACAAAAAGAGCACTTACAGCCACCCTCGTTAGGTCGAAACCTACCAGACAGCGCAGCTTTCTGGTTTGCTAAAGACATCTTGAGGACATTCGAAAAGCCTTCCTGGGAATGCATTCCGCCCGTTGCTTACTATTGGGATTTGTGGTTTGTAACACATTTTCTGGCTTTTGATTTGTTTTCAGTTGTCCAGCTTGAGTTTGTCTCTCCCGTTGCCCAAATCTTATTTACTGTATTCTTCCACCAGTGCTCGATTTCTGTAAACTTGTTCTTATCTTGTCACATTTGCTGTGCCTTAAGTTGAATGGAGCTAAGATGGAATTTATGATTCTCTGGAGTAATCCCCATCCCCAAAGGGCTCTTGACTGGCCAGTTTGCCTTGGTCCTAAACCAGCTATAAAAAGCCTGGGGAATGGCTGGAAAAAACCCTGACCATGGAAAGCCAGGCTACTAAATTCGCGGCCACCTGTTTTGGATCATGTGCATGTTGCACAAGATTCTGCCTCTTCCCCCTCATCCGTCGAGGAGGCTGGAAGTCCAATCTCTGATTCTTTCTCGTCTGGCTTACAGCAACTCGCTCTGGCTAGGTGCTCCCAAGGCAGTTATTTGTAAACTCCAAGTCATGCAAAATGCAGCCACACAACTGCTCTTGGCGATTCATAGGTACGAATCAACTAGACAGGGTTTGCTTGACCTCCACTGGCTCCCCATCGCCCGAAGGACTGAATTTAAATTCTTGTGCACGGTGCACAGAGCCTTTCATGAGAGTGGCCCTCCCATCTCTCGCCAACTGGTCACCCCCTACTCCCCGAAAAGGCTTCTCAGATCCACCAACTCATATTTAGCCACCGTCCCCACTGTAAGAATAGCTCAAAGTGGAGGACGGTCTTTTGGCTTCGACGCGGCCAAGCTGTGGAACGCTCTCCCTCTGGCCATGCGTTCCAAGAATAATGATTCGAGCTTCCAAAAGTCCCCCAAGCCCTGGCTCTTTAGGAGCTGATTTCTTAGGTGATGCTTCGATCTTGGTGTAGGGGTGCTTTTTGCCCGCCAGTGCTGGGATGCCTTCAGGCCACCATGTGGTTTATAAATGCCCTACATAGCAAAGTATAGCATTCAAAGGCAGAGGTCAAATGTCAGGCTCTGACTTCCAGGGAGCTTGATGTTTACTTTTCTTTCTGTGATTTCAAAGTGAGAGTATTTATGTGACAATCATGCTGGCTGCTGAGGGTGTGCTGGAGGAAGGCTCTGAAGAATGGAGGAAAGAAATATTTTAATACGATCAAATCAATACACCAGGTGATGGCATTTCCACACATTATCGTTTATGCGCTGTATACTTTTAGCAGTAAAACTGTATGTCTCTGCAAATGTAATGGTCATCTCAATTGAAAATTGTGAGAAAGTGCCTCTTATGCATGGTTAGCCCCCCACTTCTTGCCTGGTTTTGATGTGGTTTTGATTGTAGCGCACAGGGTTCCAACCAACCAGGTCCCCTGTGCCAGTGCTTCTTCCCTAAAAACAAACTCCAAATTGGTACTTTTACCCCCTGTAAGTCTCTAGTAAATGATACCCTGGGTACCTAGGGCCTGGGAGCTGAAGAGGGTCCCCTGGCAACCCCCCTCACTGGGTCCATGCCACTGCCCTGGCAGCTTGCATGCCCCTGTGAGAGAGAAAACCACAAAGTCGACATGGCACCCTGCCTGGGTGCCATGCCAGCCAGCACTGCCTGAAGGCATAGGTAAGCCACCGCTCTAGTAGGCCTCGCAGCCCTAAGGCAGGGTACACTATACCACAGGTGAGGGCATATCTGCATGAGCAGGCATGCCCCTACAATATTGGGATCCATTCCTTAATATTGTAAGTGCCAGTGGAGCCACAGAGAATACATGGGCTGGAAACTCTCCAACTAGAGTACAACAGCACCATGAGGGCTTCACTGAACACAGGAGTGTTCGGTACCAAACTACTCCTTTCAATAGACCCACACTGATGCCAGTGTGGAATTTATTGTACCAATGCACACTGCCCCCTGGAACCCTGCCAACCCTGGTGTGGTCTCTGACTGACTGTGGACAGCCAGCCACCACCAGACATGTTTCTGGACTCCTGGGTAGAGAGCCCCTGCTCTCTGGGATCAGAAACAATGCACACCCTGGGCAGATATGTCACACCTCCTTCCCCATGATGGCCCAGTCCTCAAAGAGAGTAGCTTGAAAGGCCTGCCGCCTTTGTAATGCGACCCCAACCTCTGATGCTAGCAGCAGATGGCAGCCCCCGGCTTACACGCTCACTTAGGGCGGGAAAACTGGCGGGAAAACCTAGGAAGAATAGGAGGTGTCCCTCCCTCTGCAAATACAAGGAGATGATGGACGGAGTGCTGAAACGTTTCCCCCCAGTCACAGATCTGGGTTGAATCCATCATTGTTATTTAGCTCACTTCGCCACCCCAGTTCAGACCCAGCTATATGCAAATCAGTCTTGACCTTGTGCCTCATGGGAACAGTCCAGCCGAACTGCCAAGCCAGGTCTTCGCTGGACCGAAAACAAGCATCCTTGGACCGGTTTCGAGGTAACACCCCTTATCAGCCAAGCTAGCTTGAATACAGTGGCAAAGTGAGCAAGGGACCCACGTCTGGGAATACCCTGCCAACTTAGGGCGAACAAAGCAAACACAGGAAGATGATGGACGGAGTGCTGAAACTTTTCAGACTCTCACCCCCAGTCACAGATCTGGCCTGAATCCATCATTGTTATTTAGCTCTCTTCACCACCCCAGTTCAGACCCAGCTATATGCAAATTAGTCTTGACCCTGTGCCTCATGGGAACAGTCCAGCCGAACAGCCAAGCCAGGTCTTCACTGGACCGAAAACAAGCATCCTGGGACCGGATTCGGGGTAACACCCCTCATCAGCCAGCCTAGCTTGAATACAGTGACAAAGTGAGCAAGGGACCCACGTCTGGGCATACCCTGCCAACTTAGGGCGAACAAAGCAAACACAAGGAGATGATGGGCGCAGGGTCAAGACTGATTTGCATATGGCTGGGTTCAAACTGGAATGGCATGGGGAGCAACAAAACGATGGATTTAGGCCCAGATCTCTGTACTGGGGTGAATGTATGACATTGTTCTACATTCTGTCCATCAATTGTTGCTTTTGCATTTGTCACCCCGAGTGGGACGGGTATGCCCTGGCTGAAGAGGGGTGAAACCCCGAAACCGGTCCTAGGATGCTTGTTTCCAGTTCAGGGAGGACATGGACTGGCAGTTCGGGCTGGACTGTTCCCATTGGGCGCAGGGTCAAGACTGATTTGCATAAGGCTGGGCTCATATAGGAATGGCATGAGGAGTAAAAAAATGATGGATTTAGGCCCAGATCTCTGTACTGGGGTGAATGTATGACATTGTTCTGCATTCTGTCCATCAATTGTTCTTTTTGCATTTGTCACCCCGCGTGGGACAGGTATGCCCAGACATGGGTCCCGTGCTCTCCATGCCACTGGAGTCAAGCTATCCTGGCTGATGAGGGGTGAAACCCCGAAACCGATCCTAGGATGCTTGTTTCCAGTCCAGGGACCTGGCCTGGCAGTTCAGGCTGGACTGTTCCCATTGGGCGCAGGGTCAAGACTGATTTGCATATGTCTGGTTTCAAACTAGAATGGCATGGGGAGCAAAAAACTATGGATTTAGGCCCAGATCTCTGTACTGGGCATGAGTGTTTGATATTGTTCAGCATTCCGTCCATCATTTGTTCTTTTTGCATTTGTCACCCCTCTGCCAACTCCACCAATAAGGTGGGGGAGGTGACGTGAAGCACATCTTTTGCAGATCCATCTCCTTTCTGTCTCTCAAACTGTACATAGAAGTAATATGAAATATTATGTTTTTTAACAACTTAACGCTAATGAAGACTTCTAGTTCTTGAGGAGTGGGCGCTTTAGATGTTTCATTTCCAGTCTAAATTATTGTTGCGGTGAGATCAAGATCTCCTGTACAGCAGGGGTGGGCAATACAAGGCATATTCCACTTTGTAGGTTTGTGAATACCCACACGCTTGTATGTTTCTGAGCATGTCCGACCCTAGAAATGGTGGGAAATATACTCCAGTCTGGGGCTGGAGAAGTCATCTTTAAGGATCGGAAGGGGGACGGATCCCCTAGATTCAATGGGCATAGAAAAGGGCTTTCTCCATGGGGAAAATAGAAAATAAATTTGGATTTCCAAAGCTTCTTTGTCCCCCTGCTGCTTAGATGTCTGCTATGTAGATTTCTGCTTAGGGAGAATAGGAGCTCGAAGGTGATGTCACATGACATTCCCAGTGGTACGTCTGGAGACCAGCACAGCTTTCCAAAAGGGCTAGAGTAAACGTTTGTTAGCACCAAATAGTAACTCTGCACCTGTTCATAAGCATAGTTTTAGGGGTGCAGATATTAGTCTATTGCAGAATTGGCACTGTATGCGAAAGTGCTGTTTCTTTTCAGCCACAACTGAATGTTGTGATTTCAATTAAGGTTGCACAAGTGCTATTAGCACTTTTTCAGGCGAACCGATTTACATAATATTTTGTCACATAATATCAGTATGTTTTGTTTGAAACGTTAAAACTGATCAGTCGCGCTCATTAATAGCTAACGATGCAGATTTTGTTATCACAAATGTCACATTTAGGATTCCCGGTAAAAAGTATATTAAATTTAAGCATCGTAGAATTGCAATTATTCGCATGGGTTTCCACTGCACGAATTTGTTTTAGCGTTGCCTAAATACTTGCCATTTTCACAACTGAAGTCACTATGTGGTAATCACATAAAGATCATTATACCACATATTACGTTATAGGCAATTTTCATTCTTTATACTTCTTTAGACCTGAGGAAGTCACGGGATAACACTTCCGACAATGCGTCGAAACATGTGTTGGCTTTGTCAAAAGGCTAAGAATTCTATGTTTATGGCTATGAATTAATTCAACTGAACATGAGAACAATAAAGAACAAAAGACGGGGGTGAAAGCTCCGAGGGTCGCGCTTTGCTGCTAACGCTCCATTTGCACAAATTTGCACAAACTTCATGTAATTCTTTAATGTTTTTAGAATGGTCCGAAAATTGTTTTTAGAATAAAATTTTAGTTGCCACTAACTCACCAACTGGCCGTAGACCCGCGGAGCCGCCTGTCAGAGCGAGCCCGCCATCTTGAGGGTCAGCGGTCTAGTTGTTTTCTTTCCAGCTCCATAAATATCACGCTGGCCCGACCGCGCAGCGGGCGCGCCAAAGGCAAGTCCGTCTGCGCCCGTCGGCGCCCGTAGCGTGCTCAGCGCCAGAACCCCTGGTCAAATCTCTGCCCATAAATACAGTCCGCTGGCAGGGGGGAAAAGGCAAGCCCTTCTGCGCCCGTCGGCGCCCGGAGCGTGCCCAGCGCCAGAACCCCTGGTCAAATCTCTGCCCATAAATACAGTCCGCTGGCAGGGGGGGATAGTGCCTGAAACCTATAAATATACGAGCTGTAGCTTTCGGTTCATCCCACTATTGGGGAATGAGGGGAAGGACCCGGCCACAGTGTATATGGGAATAAGGACACCTCAACATGCAACAAACGTCAAGATTTAAGACAAGCTCCCCCATACAAGTCAGATGGAAATAGTGGCCAGGATAATGTAATTAAGATACAAGTTCAAACTTTAACTTGCATACTATTGAACATGCGATCTCTCGCAAAACACAAATATGAACTCGAATGCCTCCTGCAAATAGACAAGCCAGATATTGTCTTTTTAACTGAGACCTGGACTGACGCCAGCTCGGATCCTGACTGGAATATAGCTCTTTCGTCAGGATACGCAGTGGTGCATCAGGATAGGATAGAGGGAAGAGGTGGGGGTATAGCTTTGCTCTAGCGAGATGGTCTAATTGGCTGGGTGGTAGGCCATGAGGCTTCGATGCTGCTTCCAGCAGAGGCGCTACGGTTCTCATTTAGACTAAATGACCATTTTACATTTCAAGTACATCCTCTCGATATCTACACCTCAAGGGTTTAAAAGTAGACACATTTAAAGTAAAGATGAGCTAAAGAGGATGCGAAGGGGCTTTTTACATAGGTAATGTATTTTACACCCAACTAGTTTAGTCCGGTTAGATCTAGTTTCTTAAAATCCCTGTTTGGTTCTGAAAATATAAAATAAGCATCAGTGTTAAATACCCTACACATGAACCCCAGGAATTCACCATTGATTGAGAGAGACACTTCTCCCGGAGCCCACCAGTTTTCACCTAAACTGAAGAAGAAGCGTGTAGCGAGACTCCTCCAAGACTCAGGCTGCACTGAATGGCACCACAGCAATGTTTGTCCTCGAACATGCACAATGGTGCACATTACGATGGCAGACAAGACGTCGGCGGTGCCCCTGCCCAATTACAATGTGGCCGCCAGGCTGGCGGGCTTAAAAGTGCTCATTAACACTGTGGCACACTGTGGAAAAGGGCTGCAGCACAAGCCTCAGTGTTCTTGAGCACTTTGTGCACATTCATGCACCTTGTGCCAGGAACCATGTTGTGTCTGGCAAACAGTGCATGAATGTGCGTTGGGGCACTACATGTGCCCCCAGGGCCACATTACGGTGGGTTACAGGGTACAGGAGTCCTGCTTGGGGCCCCAAAAGTCCATTTCCGGCTACCGTTTCATGACGGTTAGACTGCCATGAACAGGCAGTCGGAAAGGGACATTGTGATACTGATGGCAGTGCCTGAGCAGGCACCGCCTCCATTCAGGATCACTAATCAGACTGCCATCCCGTCAGGATCAGTGGAGCCTGTCAGAGGCGACGGCCCGTCCACTGACAGGGAAGGGTCCGACCACCTGCATTGTAATGTGGTGGTGGCCCGAAGGGCTGCTTGTTGGTGGGGCCGTCACCGAAGGCCAGTCGGTGGCAGTCCCACCGGCATCGCAATGCCTCTTAAGTCTTTGCCCTTGAAACAGCTGGCAAGCTTTTCCAGACAGGCAACAAACCTTGTTGTCCCAAGTCTGTGCACCTTCTAATTTTTATCTTCTGTGATGTTACCATATATTATGGTGAGCACTAGATTTGAGAATTTCAAAATATTTATTTTAATTAAATACGTTAAAATGCATGTTCCATTTCTAATGATTCTTGAGAGTGTAAATCATTAATAAAAAAAATCATTTGGATTACCACTGTGTCCCTCAACCCATTAGGGGGCTGTTAGTAACCCAGAGAGCACAAGTCCCACACTTACAGGAATGCTCAGTGGGTTGAGCAGGGCTGCATTTACCCGGACTTCCCTACTCAGTGATTGTGCGCTTAACTAAGTCCTTCAACCTGTGGGTAAGGAATCTAAACCCTGTAGACCTGGACCCTAGGCCCTACAATTTGCAACAAGTCCTTTAGTCCTGTATGGGTTGAGGATCATATTACGCATAACTTGTGACCCCCCCCACTCCCATTAGGTGGCAAATACCCTTGTTTCACACTCTTCTCCTGTATGGGGAAAGGATCAGACTAGACACAAATTGTGCCCCCCCTATGGTGGCAATCTCTCTGCTCTGCCCATTATTTCAGTATGGGATGAGGATCAGACTACACACAGCGTGTGAGCCCTGCCCTCCAAGGTTGATTTCTCTTCTTCTGCCCTTACTTCCTATTTGGTGTGAGGATAAGACTACACACATCATTTTTCCCTTTTAGTGACTATACTATTTATTTTTCCCTGTTCTCCTGGATGGGGTGAGGATCAGACTAGATACATCTTGTACTCCCACTTAAGGTGGCAATACCCATGTTGTGCCATTTACTCCTATATGAGGTGAGGGTCAGACTAGAAACGACTTGTGCCCCTCATAAGCTGGCAAAACAACTGTTGTGACATTTACTCCTATACAGGATGAGGCTCAGATTAGACACCATGTGCTGCCCAATACTGGATGGGCTTCACAATAGAACTATCATGCCAGAAGTCACCCTGGCTTGCAGTGACAAACAGTTGGAGACAGGCTCCGGGTGTGGTGCAGAGAAGTGGCCTTCAGCCTTGCCCTGTTATCATACCCGGGCAAAACTGTGATAGAGAATAGCTAAACACACAGAGAAGGTATGCTGTGCGGTCCATCTTAAGAAAGTCGATATACAGGCTTTCTAGTTACTGCTTTGCTAAGTTTGAGCTACAGCTTGAAATAGTTTGCTGCAAATTAACATAAATGGAAACTAACAAAGAACTACATAACTACAGCATTGTGACTTGGAGGCCTATTATTTCTCAATATAGCCCTTGTTTGTGATTGTGTTACAGTACTCACATTATCATCCGCATTGGAACCGATGGGAGCCTGGAATGTCTGGTCACTGAAGCTCATTTACATACAAAGGGGGGTGACAGCCTGTTCACAAAGCGCAACACAACTTGTTTATGTAAAATGCTTGTACACAGCACAGGGAAAGTGATTCAGATAACAGTGCGAGTGTTGTATGACAGGAGTGGGCAGAGTTAGTTGTTGAGACCTGAATGTCTGCAAGGTAGCATCTTTAGCTCTTTCAACTGTTTGAGAGAGGGTGGGAGTCTCAAATTCTGGGGGCAAACCTACCAACAGCTCCCCTCATGGTTTTTACTTTTTGCATCTATATTTTGTGCAGATTCCACCTAAGATAGTAAGCTTTTCAGCTAGGTGGTCTGCGTTCAGCTAGGTGGACTGCTTCCAGGAATCAGCCTGCTTTGCTTTTCTCATACTTCAGTCAGCAAAGGTAAATGGGTCTTCCACTAAAATGTCCTTAGCTCACTTTTGGTAATGTGGCTTGAGCAGTAAGGCCACGATCGAAGGTAAAGCAAAACAGTGGAAGTCACAAATTTCATTACAGTGTAGTAAAAAGAGACCAAGATTCAAATCAACTTAAGATAAACAAGACTGTTTGATAATGAGCAATATTAAAGGCAGGTCTGTGATTTAAGGACTAATAATTAGCAAAATAACCTCCTAAAGAAAATAAAGATACTAATTGTCAGTATTCAACACCACAAAAAAAAAGAATAAATGGAAAAACGAGCTGATCCACTGAACTCAATTCTGAAGCCGTATACAAAATAGTAGTTGTCCTCGCTAGCCATGCTCGAAGACTAGTAAGCTCTATCTCCAGTGATGATTAACACTGGAATTTGATGCAATGTTTTGGGCTGAATCACTTCAGAAGGTGATGAGCTGCACAGAAGTGGCTTGAACTTGCGAAATGTCCACAAAGTAGAGTTGGGCCAAAGTAGAAACTGAATCTACGTGCCATCAAAAGTGTCAAACTTCAGGCAGTTCCAATATATGGAGATGGTTCAAGGTTGATGATGCGGCCAGGGCACAGAATATGCAGTGTGAGAACAAGCAGCGTACTGGAGCTCACGCTGACGACTTTGAAACATGAAACTCACAGTCAAGGTGTATCACAGCAGCTTCAAAGATCAATCAGTGATTAGAACCCATAATTAGTTATCCAAGTGGAAAGGTAGAATACCAATAAAGGCAGATCAAGGTGCAGGAATCTAAAGGTTTTGGGCTCTCTGTGCTTACAGTGTATCCGTACAAGAGGCTAAAATTTGTTAATCGTTTAAAATGCGCACAAAGGATAAGAGTATCGCAGAAGCGGTTAACAGCAACGTTTCTTTAGCGCCTACATGATGGTAAACACAACAAATTCAAGTAAAAGAAGGAGAAGGGAAAATAGGGTTAAGGACATGGATGACATGAATGAACCTAACAATCAATCAATCAAATTATTTGTTAAGCACAGCTACTCACCCGGAAGAGTCTCAAGGCGCTGGGGGCAGGGGTGGGGTGGGGGACAGAGGCCCAGCTTGTTAGCACTCGCAGAGTATCAGCGAGGGCCAGGGGGTTCAGAGGTTTACTATGGCCCATCAGGGTACGTGGAGTGCCGGACGATTATGGTGATTCATGGAAGAGCCAGGTCTTGAGCTACTTCAGGAACTTGGAGAGAGATGGTGTCTGGCGGAGGTGGAGAGGGAGGGTGTTCCATGTCTTGGCTGCGAGGAAGGAGAAGGAACGACCTCCTGTTCTGGTCTTCTTGATGCATGTAGCACGTGGCGGGTGGAAAGCTGGGCTGAGCGGAGGGATCTTTGGGGTGTGTGGAACAAGAGGCGGTGGTTGATGCAGGCGGGGCCGGTGTTGTGGAGGGGCTTTGTGGTGTGTGTGAGAAGCTTGAAGGGGATTCTCTTCTCGACGGGGAGCCAGTGTAGTGCCCGCAGGTGTTGGGTGATGTGGCAGTGGCACTGTAATATCAAATAGTTGTGACAGGAGTCCCTCAATAATGTAGCAAGTACTTCAAGTTATATGTTGCCGCTCCTCAAACAAAAGCCTGGGACAAGCGCTCTGGTGTTCTAGCAGGATCTTCCAGTTTGCTCCAATAGCAGTCCAAGTACCTGCATCCACTTCAGATTTACCACTCCTGTCAAGTTGGATACCTTGAGGCTAATTGCAACAGTAACTACACCCATGAGTAATCTACACATACAAGATTACTCATACACTTTTGAGTAACTTTGCTACTTTTGGCTATCTCACCATTTACAGGTAAAGTTATTCAAAGTGTAGATTTGCATGACTCCACTCTTTGAAACTAGGTGCAGCCAAATTTACGAATGAAGTTACTACCACCAAAAAGGAGCAGCAATAAGTCCAGCAACACACATGGCCAACTCTTCATACTACAACATCCTCTCATAAAATATAATGAGACAAGGAAATAATATTATAGTCATTTATTTGCATTTTATAAAGATACATATACATTCATTAGAATATTAAAACAGTATATAATGTTTACAATAATTATTTTATGGTAAAATATGTTAATAACCTTTAATTTAAAAATAATTGTAACTAATTTGTTCTTAAAAATTCAATTTCAATTAATTCTGTACTTAACGGTTTGTAAGTTTGAGGCTCATATACATAGTACATAAGTACAAAAACTTCTTTCCAGAAAAAATCACATATTTTTATTTAATATAAGTTAGTTGATCTCCACTACTCACTCCAGTTGCTCAGTGGCAGTCTCGACTTCCAGCCCGGACCTGAAAGCAGCAGATTTTCGCCATTATTGATAGCTTCATGGAATGTGGCAGGCTTGACAAGAAAATGACTTAAAATATACCTCAAATAATTATTAAGTAATTAGACTAAAGCATGTTCATCTCTCACTGTGCGCTTTTCTCAGTAGACAGTTAGTAAGACCATCAATGGATTGATGTCACTGCGGCTGCTTCATGGGAAGGTTTTGCGATGCTGAAACCTCCTCCCCGGGGTTCACATTGAGCACCTTTTATTCTCCCACATTGTCTCTCCCATGTAGAGACGTTACATTTACAACTGAAGTTTCTGTCACATTGAGAACACTGATATATTTTTTTTATGGTTGAGGGTTCCCTTATGTTGAATCAAACTGAATATCTGACTGACGTTTTTCTGGTATTTAGTACAATGATAAAGTTTTTACCCATTGTGGATTTTCACATGTTGAATGAGACTGGCTTTCAGAATGAAGCGTTCCTAGCTTTCAGAGCGCTCTTAAGGTTTTTGCTCAGTGTGAGTTCTCTTATGTCTAGTGAAAGTTATTTTACAACTAAAGCTTTTCTGGAATTCAGAGCACTGATAGGGTTTGAGCCCAGTATGGATTCTCTCATGTTGAATTAAACTGGATCTCAGACAGAATTGTTATTTTGCATGGAGAGCACTGATAAGCTCTTTCCCCAGTGTGAGCTCTCTCGTGTTCAATGAGGTTTAATTTCTGACTGAAGTTTCTATTCGCATTCAGAGTGCTGATATGGTTTATGTCCAGAATGGATGCTTTCATGTTTAATTAAACTGGATCTGACACTGAATCTTTTATGGCATTCATTGCATTGATAAGGTTTTTCCCCTGTGTGGGTTCTCTCATGATAAGTGAGACTTGTTTTATCACAGAAGCAGTTCTGGCATTCAGAACACTGATACGGTTTGAGCCCAGTATGCTTTCTCTCATGTCGATTTAAACCGCTTTTGTCACAGAAACCTTTTGGCATTCAGAGCACTCATACGGTTTATGCCCAGTGTGGGTTCTTCATGCACAGTAAGAGTAGATTTGTGACTGAAGCTTTTCCAGCATTCAGGGCACTGATAAGGTTTTTGCCCAGTGTGAGTTCTCTGATGTCGAATGAGATGGTCTTTCTGAATAAAGCTTTTCTGGCATTCAGAACACTGATAAGGTTTTTGACAAGTGTGGATTCTCGAGTGTCGAGTGAGACTGCCCCAACACCTGAAGCTTTTCTGGCACTCAGAGCACTGATATGGTTTTTGTCCAGTGTGGATTCTCTTGTGTTGAGTGAGACCGCCCCAAAAACTGAAGCTTTTTTGGCACTCGGAGCACTGATATGGCTTTTCACCAGTGTGGATTCTCACATGTCGAATGAGAGAAGATTTGCGACTGAAAGATTTATGGCATTCAGGGCACTGATGAGGTTTTTGCCCAGTGTGAGTTCTCTCATGTCGAATGAGATGGTCTTTCTGAATGAAGCTTTTCAAGCATTCAGAGCACTGATAAGGTTTTTGCCCAGTGTGAGTTCTCTCATGTCGAATGAGATTGTCTTTTTGAATAAAGCTTTTCTGGCATTCAGAACACTGATAAGGTTTTTGACAAGTGTGGATTCTCGTGTGTCGAGTGAGACTGCCCCAACACCTGAAGCTTTTCTGGCACTCAGAGCACTGATATGGTTTTTGTTCAGTGTGGATTCTCACATGTTGAGTGAGACTGCCCCAAAAACTGAAGCTTTTTTGGCACTCGGAGCATTGATATGGCTTTTCACCAGTGTGGATTCTCACATGTCGAATGAGACAAGATTTGCGACTGAAAGATTTCTGGCATTCAGAGCACTGATAAGGTTTTTGTCCAGTGTGGATTCTCTTGTGTCGAGTGAGACTGCTTGAAAAACTGAAGCTTTTTTGACACTCGGAGCACTGATATGGTTTATCTCCAGTGTGGATTCTCACATGTCGAATGAGAGAGGGTTTGTGACTGAAACCTTTCCGGCACTCGGGGCACTGATAAGGTTTTTGTCCAGTGTGAGTTCTTTCATATTTCGTGAGGTGGGATTCATAACTAAATCTGTTCTCACATTCATTGCTCTTATTTGAAATGTATGCATCTCCGTGTTGTGTTTGTTCCTGGATACATGCCATCTTAAGACTGAATCTGAATCCAGAGTTTGTTCTTGTTTATATTACACTCAGCGTTAACTTCTAAAATAAACTGAAGATGCTCTTCTTAACATTTGTATTTAACTAATTATAGCTTTTTTCTGGAGATCAATTTCCTACTTTTAAAGGCAGCCTATCTAACTTGTCTTCTAAACTTTGACTGTGGAGCCCCCTTTAATTATTAGGATGTATCACATTGATTTATTTTCTCTAAGTTATACCCGGGTGATTTTGTGACTCCCGTTTATCACATTTGATTTAGAATTTTTAAAAACAATGATAAGGTCTTTGGGGTTTAGGGTTTGCCTGTTAAGTATATTTGTTCACACAAATAATGACAGGTGAATTGGAATTCCAGGGTGGTTTATGCATTATCAATAGCAAAGCACTGGCCCATTTTAAGTTTTCTGTGCTTTTTTAGCTCAACGGCTAAGGCAGGTACATGATCACTGTGGAGGTCCAGGACACTTTGAAACCACTCGGATCAACCCAACAGACACAGTTGGAGGGGAAAATCTTTCTATATTGGAAATGATAATCCAGCGTCTTTGTCGTAATGACATCTGAGAAAGAGCATTTCTTTTAAACAATGTTTTCTGTCCTCTGAATCACAGGAGATGTAGACAAAAGCTTTCTCTTTTAAACGGAGGTCATTAGTCTTTCTGATAGTTCTGTCATATCACATGTACAGATACTGATTTGTTGGGGTGCAGTTTGGGTCTCCAAGGCATTTCACAGAATTTACAACAATGATTATTCTCAAGTGCACCGCGTGGGCATCAATTGTTGCCAATGTTTTTTGTTCTACCTATCTTGAAATGTTTACATTAAGTGAAAATGTTCTGACAATTAGTAGATGCAGACTTTCAATTTGCACTTGCGTTTAATTTATATTTCGGAGGCTACTCATTATCTGTAATGGACTCTTGGTAAACATCCTTTACAGATTTTGACAGCTTTCACATTAAGCAATTTCTTACGCTCCAAGTTCCTCACCATTCATGCCACTTAGAATGTGTTTCTCCCCTAGAGCTCCAGAATGTTTTAACTTTCCTTGAAATAATTATTTCTGTTGTGTTTCACTAAATTAAAACCTTCTTTCTTCTGTTGATGTTTCAGTGACCTGTAGAAATAAAGTTAGAGATTGTAAATGAACATGAAGAAAAAATACTTATGACCTTATACATTTACAGAAACAAGATAGGTAATCGTTTTGAGTTGAATTTCTGATAGTGGTGAAACAGCTCTTGGACACTGTGTAGATCGGGAGCTTGGGACCACTGGAACTCGAGATTGTGAGAGCAAAAGAAGTGAATATTTAAGAAGGAAACACAAGTTACACATATATATTGTGACTCAGATTCTCAGCAGCAAACGCCATTAATTTACACTTTTTATGTCAATGGCTGGCATCAAAGTGAGATATTTGTAATACTTTTGATCAATTATCAGATCCGATTTACTCCCCTACCCACTTAGAGTGTTCATCTATTCCTTTTTCCAGTGATTTAGAAAGGGGCATTTTATTGAATAAAGGAATTGGCCTGCTTGTAATCACTACTTTAAATGCCACTGTAGGGTTAGGCCGTGTCCAGGTAGCTCAGTGGAATTCACCATTTCAAATTGTGGGAAAGATAAGGACTTACTTGAGGGCCAGGAACTCATCACACTCCTTCAACAGGACCCGAGCTCTGCTACACCTGAAAAAGGAGAAGAAAGCATCACAACAGTAAAGGAAACCAAAAAGGGACAAGAAAAGACAAATACAAAACAACACAGGATAGAGAAAAAAAAGACTATCTTCAACTTTCACCACAGGGACCCAGCATGACCCCTGAATGGCAAACAAGACAGATAAGGGCAGAATGAGAGGACGTGACGAATAGGGAAGGCGGAAGTCAGATCCAGAGAGCAAGGACGCAGACAGAGCAGTCCGAGGGAGGAGACAAATGAGCCGACAGTCAAGGAACTGCTGGGCAACACGGGCGGCAAGTCCTCAAGGACCAGTGCGTCCCAACCTAGGTAGAGACCGGACCTGCACTAGGCCGCACCACATTCACATACCCAGAGAAATGTGTCTCCAACTGGTGGATGCCAGGGTACCCGGCTGGTCGGACACATTAGTGGGAATGCAAAAATTGAATGGGGAGGTTAGCAGCAACATTGGGAGGCCGGACACAACTACAACACCCTGCATGGCGAGGTGCTTTGCCAGAGAACATTTAGTATTCGTAAAAGTCCTAGAGTAAGAGGAAGAAAGAAGAAAGTTCTGCACAATTTTTTAAACTGCAGTTGATTAGCTTAACCCTGGCGAAAACTAGCTTTTGTAAGAAAACACGCTCAAAGCAGCTAGCAAGCAATCAAAGAAGAGGACTAAATAAAAGTCACGTATTGTTTTATTTTATTTAAGAAGCTGAGAGAGAGACTCAGAGAGAGACTAGAGAAGTAATAAGAGAAAAGGAAATAGGGGGTAATGGAAAACCTTACCTAACAGTTATTTTGTTTGTTCCCCCGGGGATGGCAGCCGCACCACCTGGTCCATCCTACCTTGAAAGCAAGTAAAGAGACGCTTCAACCAAGAGCTTATTTGCATCAAACTTGAATCCCACTTCTTCCCATCTTCCAAATAACCATTCTTAACTTACAAAGCAAAAGGAACTTTGTTCTCTGGTAACTATTGTAAAGCACCTTTGGTCTATGAATAAATAGATTTTTTTAAACCTTTTTATTGTAGTGGTATATACGATGAAACCCACAACACACATCTTCCTCTAAATCAAAACCTTGCGCTACAATGAACACACTATGAACCCTTGTTGAACAAGGTCTGAGTGAATATACAGTGCACCCACAGGCTGAACAAGGTCCGAATGAACACACAGCGCACCCACAGGCAGAACAAGGTCTGGAAGAACAGCCTGAGCACCTTCAGGATGAACCATGTCTGAGTGAACCAACAGTGGAGGCACAGGCTGAACAAGGTCTGAGTGAACATACAGCGCACCCACAGGCTAAAAAAGGTCTGGGTGAGCAATGCATTCAGCGCACCTACAAGATGAACAAGGACTGAGTTAACATGGAGCACAGCTGCAGCTTAGATAGCAGACCCTAAAAGCCCAGCCCACTTCTTCATAGCCTCATCTTTCCATTTAGAGCCTATGAAACACGCAAATTAACACAATCGGGTTGACAAACAGCATGTTAAAGTCCTCGTACATAATTCAGTCAAACCTCCATAAATCAATCAACCACTCTTAGAGCTACACATACCATGCTCTCTGAACAGCAGCGATTCCAGTTCAAGCTGATGCCGCGTGAAACGAAGGCTGAGAAATGGCAGCAACGAGGCATCAATGGAAATCCAAACTCAGTTCTTAAGGTGAATTAGGAGTGGAAGGGAGGCAGTTTGAGGAGCCAGGGGACACGTCATCAACAACATGTCAGTCAAATGGCTGGTTGGTTATGTTGGAGTCAGCAAGTCAGATGAAGGACATTCAAATGGCAGGACCCGTAGGCACTCCACTGCGATGGGAACTTTGCGGTCCGTTAGCAAGTGAAAAGGATGCATATTAGATGATGATGTGCAATTAGTGACCACTGACGCCGAAGGGCTAGGAGTGAAGCAATGCCTTGTACGATGGGTGGTCACCCATTCCATGGCCGGCACCAGTGAATGGAGGGCAGCACGGCTTCCGAGCACAGGGCCAGGCAGGTACATGAGCGGACAGGGAAGCTGAACAAGTGCACACCGGTCACGCCAATGTGGATGAATGCATGTATGTATATGCTATTATTACAGCACAAACCCAGCCAGAAGGCAACGGAGCACTGTACATGGTCAAAGACGAGCATAAAGTGAACGAGTGATAGGAGGGGTAACTGGTTTGTGGACGGTTAATGCACTTGTGATATAGGGTTTGTAGGAAGGTGGAATCTGACTATATGGTTGCCCCCACTTTTTTTATGGTGTTTTGCTGGTTTATGACTTAGTTGGACTGGGACCCTGCTATTCAGGGCCCCAGTCTATCTGCTCTCTCTAAACGACATGGAGTGCACTCTAGGTGCACTAGTGATTGGATACTGTGGTGCCTTATGAGTCCCTAGTATATGGTACCTTAGGTGCCAAGGGCATAGGTACTTCACAGGCCTACCAGGGGCTGCAGCATATATTATGCCACCCCTGGGAAGCAGTCTAAATCTGACACCACAGGCCTGCTACTGCAGCCTGGGTGAGGTGGTGCTAGCACCCCTCACTGAGATATAGGTTTCCTATATCTCTCCTGCACACACATATAAACCTATCAGTCACCCCTAAGGCAGGCCCTATCAATCCTGAGGGCAGGGTGCTTGGCTTCTATGTGAGGGGGTGCCTCTGCCTGAGCAGGGCCCCTCTGCAGCTCTCAGAGTCTATTCTCTGGTGCTGTTTGTGGATGCGGTTAAACCATATACTATTTAAGTGCATTATATCCTCGCGGTAAATGCTAACTTTGGAATGGCTGCATCAAAACATGTCGTGTTTGGTGTCAAACATCTTGGAATACTACCCCCCGCCAATCTTGGCGGCGGGGGTAGCATTCCACCCTTCTAGAGGGATAAGACATGTACCTGCTGTGGAAACGCGGTAGAATCCTAAAGAGCCCTGGCATCACAAAATGGATGCCACCAGTCACAGACACTGGGCTGCCCTCCTGCTGATGACCGAAACTCGCAGTGGAGGAAGCCCAACAATAGGCATCCTGTCACAGGGAGGTGTAACCACCTTCCAGACAGGGTTTAGTGTATTGGGGCTGGGTGGGTGCACTCTTAGAGTGCTTTGAAGTCCTGCACTGGGGGAGCAGAAGGCTCCTCTGTGCATATGCCAGTTCAAACCAGCTCAGGGGCTACCTGCCCCTGCTCTGGCGCGAAACTGGACAAAGGGAAGTGGGTGTAGCCACCCCTCCCTTGACCCTCCCATAGGTGGGGTCATAGAGCTAGTCCATCCCCTCTTTTTAGTATAAGAGGGGGAACCTTGCCATTGCAAAGCAGATAACCCCTGGACGACGCTCTACAGAAGAATCCTGGCCCTTCGACGTTCCACTACCTTTGGAAGACAGAAGAATCTCCCTTGGAGTCAAGGAGTGACTCCCCTGCTTGGCAGGCACCAAAAACGACAACGACGGTCGCAAACTACGCCGCTCCCGCCGGAGTCCGAAGTCCCTGCAGCCCAAGAAGTGGATTTCCTGACCTCTCCCAGGCCATCGTGAGTCCCCAGCGAAGCTGAGGCAAGTGGACCCCACGAGTAACGAGGAACCGCGACCCCTGGGTACCGTGCACTATTGTCGAGTGCAACCCCTTCACAACGTTCTACGAACTTGTGCTTTGGACCACGTGTGGTCCCGACCTCCAGCAGGAATCCCTCCGAAGATCAGAGGCCTACACCGTCCCGAGTGACCGTGGGCCCCTGTTGAGTGATTCCGCCCGAGGTGTCTTCGCGATCCCTTGCCCGCTGGCTTGTGGGTCCCCAGAAGACTTCTTAAAGAAACCAAAGGGCTCCCCTGGTTGCTCCAGGCCTGCCCTGACTTACCCTCGCTGGGTGAGTTCCTCAGACCTTGCTGGTCTGCGCCATCGACTTTTCTCCATCTCCCCGAGACTTGCGGCTGCCAAGGCTTGTTGGCTCCGATCGAGTTGCCGACACCGCAGTCAGCTGCAGACGTCGAGGGACACACCGAATCCAGCTCCTGGTCGTCGTCGACGCCTCCTGGACCACGTGGCTGAAGAGTCAAGGCACCTGCAACCGACCTGAAGCGACCGACGACGGTGGGCATCCATCTTCCTTGCCCCGGGTCACTGCCAAGTGACTTTGAACACTGTCCCCTCTGCTTTCAGGTCATCCTTCTTCAGAATCCAGGCTTGGATTCCACCGGACACTTCTTCAGCTCCCGCAAGCAGCAAGTCTTCTTTGTTCGCCATTGAAAACGACGCCGCGACCCGACACCAAAGGACACCTGTGCACCCGGCTTCCCTGGGTGAGGTAACTCCAGCACTACGGTGCTCCTGTGGGTGTGGGCCCTAGAACTACTTACCCTGTAAGTGACTTGCTTGTAGGTTCTCCCGAAGTATCCTAAAACTCTTTATTTCCAACCGCGACTTGCCCCATTGAAGTTAACGGCGATTCGCGCCTGTGTATCCACACTGCACGCGTCCCCCGTGGGTCCTTTACTTACCTGCCTTGGGTGGTTTCGTGAGGCCCCAGCACTTCTGAAGGCCCTAGGCCTTGTCTCCTTGCAAGTCGTTGTTTCTAAGTCTCTTACTTAGTATATGGTCTGGTACGCCCCTAGGGCCCCAGCCATATTTTGTGCTTAACTTATTGTGAAACGTTGATTTGTGCATATGTTTGTCTTCTAATCTCATAAAGAGATTAGTAGAGAGTTATTTAGAAATAAATACATATATATTTGATATATATACCTGTGTGGTGTCTTTTCATTTGGTGATTCAAGAGATTATATGGTAAAACAAGCTGCTTTACATTCCTCCGAGACTTAGCCTGAAGGCTGCTCTCCACAGCTACCACTAGGATAGCTTTCTTTAAAAGGTTGTCTTAAACCTATCTACCATAAGAGTCGATTTGCCCTGGTGCAAGGTGTCCACTTTAATTAGTGAACAGCATATACCAGGCCAACTTCTCACATTGGTGGGCAGCGTGTGGGATTCCAGCTTGCCATTGTTTTACCAGAAAATCTCTATTTGAATTACTAACTGAAAACCATTATAGGTACTCAAGGTACATATAAAGTCAAGCTTAGTATCAATAAGTTCTACTGAACTTAGAGCTGTGTTCAAAGGGATAGCACACCCTTTCCACAGCTCAAGCTAGGATCAGTAGGCCACAAACTAGTGTAGGTAGTACAACACTGCACAACACTAGAATGTCCTTAAAGGGTGGACCCAGTGGATCCACTCAGCCTCAGTATAAGGACATGGCTTTCTCTGACTTGAGAGCCATGTGTGTTGACAGACACCTGAGGCTAGGACAGAGTCCCTCAACCCTGCACCTGATAGATCTGCTGACAGCAGATGACCTTAGATTGGCTCTAGGAGCTAAGGGGTCTGAATCAGTGGGTGGGTCAATCATAGTATCTGGGTCAGATGAGGACAATCCGAATGACCAAGACTCTGTGGTTGAAGGGCCAGGCTTCAAGGAGCCTGAACAGGACAGAGGAGTTCTCCCTAAGAGAACTGGCAGAGTGGATGAGAGGCACAGATCCCCTTCCAGGGAATCTGAGCACTCTTATCACTCTGGCAGAGAATTTGTCCAAGAGAGGAGCTCATACTTTAACTTAAGAGAGACCTCCTCTGAGAGAAGGTGCAAACTGCTCCAGTATGAGGAAGCCAAAGTGGCCCTCAGAACCAAGCAGTTGGCACTGGATAGAGAAGCCCTGGAGATCCAGAGAGCTTCCAGAAGGGAGGGTTTAGAACCCCCTGGTGGCAGCAACAGTGTCCCTAGAGGCAGAGAATATGTCCCTGACCATAGGAACCTGAGCAAGGTTGTTCCTCCCTACCAGAGTGGGGATGATATCCACAAATGGATAACTGCTATGGAGAGGGCCTGTAGAGTACAGCAGGTCCCCCAAAAGCAGTGGGCAGCAATCTTGTGGCTCTCCTTTTCAGATAAAGGAAGAGACAAGCTCCTCACTGTTAGAGAGGAGGATGCTGATGATTATGAAGTCCTGAAGAGTGCACTGATAGATGGGTTTGGCTTAACCACTGAGCAGTACAGGTTGAAGTTCAGAGACACCCAGAAGGCACAGACTCAGGACTGGACTGACTTTGTAGATTGTGCATCCAAGGCTCTGGAGGGTTGGCTGGTTGGCAGTAGGGTTACTGATTTCAAAGGATTTTATAATCTAATGATGAGAGAACAGATCCTTAATAATTGTCAAAACCAGCTTTTACACCAGTACCTGGTGGACTCTGATCTGACCTCTCCCCAAGAATTGGGAAAGAAGGCAGACAAATGGGTCAGAACCAGGGTAAGGCCTAAGAATCAGGGTGGTGACCACAAGAAAGATTCTACCAAGTCCCAAGAGAAAGGTGGGGATAAATCCAAGGATAAGTCCACTACAGGGCCCCAAAATTCCTCTTCTGGGGGTGGGTCCCAAACTCCTTCCTCTCCTGAAAAGAAACCCTATTGCCATGTCTGTAAAAAGCCTGGGCACTGGAAATCTGATCCCAGTTGTCCCAGGAATGGCAATAAAGAAAATGTTCCTCCAACAACTACTACCACCCCTCCTGGTACTACCAGTAGTAATCCTCCAGTTGGGAGTAGTGCACCCAAAAAGTTAGGTGCTTTTGCAAGAGGAACAGAGGTGGGCCCTAGTTTAGACAGGACCCCCTCAACAGACTCCTCAGATTCTGATGGTGGTGTAGGATATGCCACCTTTACCATGGGTCCCATAGCATTGGGCAGGTACAGACTGGAGCCAATAATTAATGGTCAGAAAGCTGTGGCATTTAGGGACACAGGGGCTAGTGTCACCATGGTGGCAGGGAAACTAGTCCCCCCTCACCAGCTTTTACCTGAGTTTAAATACCAGGTGACCAACATTGATGGTGTCAGAACAGATCACCCCATGGCCATAGTCAATCTCAGCTGGGAGGGAGTCACAGGCCCAAAGAGAGTGGCAGTGTCCCCAACCTTACCTGTAGATTGCCTGATGGGCAATGATCTGGAAATTTCAGCCTGGGCTGAAATTGAACACCAAACCCATCTGAAGATGTTGGGTGTCCCTGTAAAGGTTAGTGGGGCTGTGATGGCCACAGCCCCAGCCCAAGATTTTGGAGAGATGGAGCCTGGAAGAATGGCCCACTCTCCCCCAGAAGAGAGCACAAGGGTTGAAGAAAAGTCTTCTTCCCTCCAGACAGTAGGTAAGGGTCAGCCTCCTCAGGGAACTGACCCTACCCCTAGTGAAGGAACTGCCACAGAGGTAGTCAGGCCTGGCCTGGCCACCCCCTGATGGCAGAGGACCCTTACAAGGTGGTACCCAGTCTGGAGCAGGTAACCTGCCCCTCTCTACCCTGCCTCAGTCAGCCCAGGGCTGCAGAGGTCAGGGAGGTCAGTGGACCCCCAGGGCCCCCTGTCCAGAGGAACCCCCCATCAGCAGATTAGGGGCACCCAGGCTAGTAGCCCTAGCCAGGTAGAAATTCCTCAACCCACTGAGGGATCCCCCATACCTTTATGTAGGGACCTCCCCCAGAAGGACTCTGTTAGGCAAGGGCAAACCTGGGACCAAAAGGTTCCAAACATGCCATGTCCCTCCAGTGTTCCACCCAAAGGGACCCAACCCCCGGCTGTAGGCAGTCAAAGGTTGACCCTTAGAGCAGAGTACCACTCAGTCATGGAAAGACAGGCATACATGGTGACCAGTGAGCTGAGAAAGCTGAGGCCAACATTCCTAGGGCCACACTTCCCTACTCAGACACCTCACCAGCCTGGTACTTTACCAAAGCACACCACAGGTAGTGATTCCCCATGGTGGAGACCCTCTCATACCCTTAGGGTGAGGGATTGCTTAGTGGACCATAAGACAGGGGGCAACCATGCTAGTGCAGGTGCTTCCTTATATGGCCACTTAGTCAATAAAGGCTCAACTGGCCAAGGTTAGCCTTATCTCCTTTCGTTTGGGGGGGGTTATGTAGGAAGGTGGAATCTGACTATATGGTTGCCCCCACTTTTTTTATGGTGTTTTGCTGGTTTATGACTTAGTTGGACTGGGACCCTGCTATTCAGGGCCCCAGTCTATCTGCTCTCTCTAAGCGACATGGAGTGCACTCTAGGTGCACTAGTGATTGGATACTGTGGTGCCTTATGAGTCCCTAGTATATGGTACCTTAGGTGCCAAGGGCATAGGTACTTCACAGGCCTACCAGGGGCTGCAGCATATATTATGCCACCCCTGGGAAGCAGTCTAAATCTGACACCACAGGCCTGCTACTGCAGCCTGGGTGAGGTGGTGCTAGCACCCCTCACTGAGATATAGGTTTCCTATATCTCTCCTGCACACACATATAAACCTATCAGTCACCCCTAAGGCAGGCCCTATCAATCCTGAGGGCAGGGTGCTTGGCTTCTATGTGAGGGGGTGCCTCTGCCTGAGCAGGGCCCCTCTGCAGCTCTCAGAGTCTATTCTCTGGTGCTGTTTGTGGATGCGGTTAAACCATATACTATTTAAGTGCATTATATCCTCGCGGTAAATGCTAACTTTGGAATGGCTGCATCAAAACATGTCGTGTTTGGTGTCAAACATCTTGGAATACTACCCCCCGCCAATCTTGGCGGCGGGGGTAGCATTCCACCCTTCTAGAGGGATAAGACATGTACCTGCTGTGGAAACGCGGTAGAATCCTAAAGAGCCCTGGCATCACAAAATGGATGCCACCAGTCACAGACACTGGGCTGCCCTCCTGCTGATGACCGAAACTCGCAGTGGAGGAAGCCCAACAATAGGCATCCTGTCACAGGGAGGTGTAACCACCTTCCAGACAGGGTTTAGTGTATTGGGGCTGGGTGGGTGCACTCTTAGAGTGCTTTGAAGTCCTGCACTGGGGGAGCAGAAGGCTCCTCTGTGCATATGCCAGTTCAAACCAGCTCAGGGGCTACCTGCCCCTGCTCTGGCGCGAAACTGGACAAAGGGAAGTGGGTGTAGCCACCCCCTCCCTTGACCCTCCCATAGGTGGGGTCATAGAGCTAGTCCATCCCCTCTTTTTAGTATAAGAGGGGGAACCTTGCCATTGCAAAGCAGATAACCCCTGGACGACGCTCTACAGAAGAATCCTGGCCCTTCGACGTTCCACTACCTTTGGAAGACAGAAGAATCTCCCTTGGAGTCAAGGAGTGACTCCCCTGCTTGGCAGGCACCAAAAACGACAACGACGGTCGCAAACTACGCCGCTCCCGCCGGAGTCCGAAGTCCCTGCAGCCCAAGAAGTGGATTTCCTGACCTCTCCCAGGCCATCGTGAGTCCCCAGCGAAGCTGAGGCAAGTGGACCCCACGAGTAACGAGGAACCGCGACCCCTGGGTACCGTGCACTATTGTCGAGTGCAACCCCTTCACAACGTTCTACGAACTTGTGCTTTGGACCACGTGTGGTCCCGACCTCCAGCAGGAATCCCTCCGAAGATCAGAGGCCTACACCGTCCCGAGTGACCGTGGGCCCCTGTTGAGTGATTCCGCCCGAGGTGTCTTCGCGATCCCTTGCCCGCTGGCTTGTGGGTCCCCAGAAGACTTCTTAAAGAAACCAAAGGGCTCCCCTGGTTGCTCCAGGCCTGCCCTGACTTACCCTCGCTGGGTGAGTCCCTCAGACCTTGCTGGTCTGCGCCATCGACTTTTCTCCATCTCCCCGAGACTTGCGGCTGCCAAGGCTTGTTGGCTCCGATCGAGTTGCCGACACCGCAGTCAGCTGCAGACGTCGAGGGACACACCGAATCCAGCTCCTGGTCGTCGTCGACGCCTCCTGGACCACGTGGCTGAAGAGTCAAGGCACCTGCAACCGACCTGAAGCGACCGACGACGGTGGGCATCCATCTTCCTTGCCCCGGGTCACTGCCAAGTGACTTTGAACACTGTCCCCTCTGCTTTCAGGTCATCCTTCTTCAGAATCCAGGCTTGGATTCCACCGGACACTTCTTCAGCTCCCGCAAGCAGCAAGTCTTCTTTGTTCGCCATTGAAAACGACGCCGCGACCCGACACCAAAGGACACCTGTGCACCCGGCTTCCCTGGGTGAGGTAACTCCAGCACTACGGTGCTCCTGTGGGTGTGGGCCCTAGAACTACTTACCCTGTAAGTGACTTGCTTGTAGGTTCTCCCGAAGTATCCTAAAACTCTTTATTTCCAACCGCGACTTGCCCCATTGAAGTTAACGGCGATTCGCGCCTGTGTATCCACACTGCACGCGTCCCCCGTGGGTCCTTTACTTACCTGCCTTGGGTGGTTTCGTGAGGCCCCAGCACTTCTGAAGGCCCTAGGCCTTGTCTCCTTGCAAGTCGTTGTTTCTAAGTCTCTTACTTAGTATATGGTCTGGTACGCCCCTAGGGCCCCAGCCATATTTTGTGCTTAACTTATTGTGAAACGTTGATTTGTGCATATGTTTGTCTTCTAATCTCATAAAGAGATTAGTAGAGAGTTATTTAGAAATAAATACATATATATTTGATATATATACCTGTGTGGTGTCTTTTCATTTGGTGATTCAAGAGATTATATGGTAAAACAAGCTGCTTTACATTCCTCCGAGACTTAGCCTGAAGGCTGCTCTCCACAGCTACCACTAGGATAGCTTTCTTTAAAAGGTTGTCTTAAACCTATCTACCATAAGAGTCGATTTGCCCTGGTGCAAGGTGTCCACTTTAATTAGTGAACAGCATATACCAGGCCAACTTCTCACAGGGTTCTTTAAAGAGGTGCATCTTGACCTCTTTCACAAATATGAGCAGCTTTGGGGCGGCGGTCCTGAAGGATACAGGGATGTTGTTCAAATGTGTATTGCTCAACTCTCATCCTTTGGCGCCCCTGATGAGGGGGCGGAGATGAACCTGTCGAAACCAATGGAGATGAATCTTTTTTTTGAAGGAGAGAAGTTTGTTTGGAGGGTGATGTCAGTGATGTGGCAACCGCGTGTTGGGGTTCCCCTCAGAAAAGGGGATGAGAGCCTGATGGGGTAGATTAGAGCACTGTAGGGCAGTTATGTGGGATTGGAGATCAGGGGGCTCCTGGCATTCTGACAGGTGAGGTCAGGGAATGCACCCGAGTGCATTGCTTCTGTGCAGCGGCAGCATCGATGGGATTACACCCCATGGAGTGACTAACAGGAAGTGTTCAGTGATCCTCCAGCAGGGAAGGTCCTATTCTGTCTGTAAGTTCTCTTGACAGGTGAGCATGTAATAGCTGGAAGGATCCATGGAACTGCGTGGTGGTGGGTGGGTGGGGGGGTGGAAGGTTAAGGGGGTAGGAGCCAACACTGGTTTCATATGGACTGAAGGATGTGCAAAATGAGCAACATTTCAAGGAAGTGTTAGAATAGAGTAAATCATGCAGAGTCAGTTTTGTTTTATTGGGCCAGGTCTGGGATATTATGTACCAAGGGAAGAGAAGAGATTATAATTTTTCCTACATGGGTCATCTACTTTACAAAGAATCTCAATGTGAGGAGTGAGTCTAAAAAGCAGCGGGGGCGTGCAGTCAGAGGAGAGAACGCAGAGTATCACTAACGTTATGCAGAACTACACAACTTTAGGGCCTACATACATGCAAAGGGGACACCTGAAATGGGCTCGCCACCTCACCAACCCAGAACACGAAACCACCTTCGCACACAGACCAAACATCCTAGGGGGGTGGAGGTGGGGGAGGGGGAGGGGGAAATAGGAGGGGGCCTCCAGCCATAAAACACAACACAAATATACAAGGAAGAGCTGGGAGGTATTCTGGCCACTGGCGTTTGGTGTCCAGTAATGTGTACCAGTCTTCTTTAGTTAGTAGTGTCATGGACTGGTTCTGGGGACGGTAGTCCCCTACAACAAGCACCTACCGCTCCGAGGCTAAACGAAAAGGTCTCAATCTACTTCTGACTTAATCTATTACACGTAAATATTGGGGGGGGGTCGTTTGCTTAGAAGTAGGCTGAAAATAGCTAGCAAATGCTGTAAAAAAAACTTGACAAAACCCTTAACAAGGTGGGCAATTCACTGGTGTGTGCAGACACCACTATTAGGCATAACATCAAATCCTGGCTTTACCACTTTACCTAAATATGCTGGAAATAAACACCAAATGTTAAGTCTCTGCAGGGCCACTATATAGGTCATTATCCGGAGACTGTGGTCCCTCAGCCTCTCCATCACATATTCTGTCACCAAGTGTAAGGTTTACTGCACTAGGAAACTACAACCAGGAGACTGTGTTTAACCCTGACCTACCAATGTGTCTAATAGTGCGCTTGGGGAATCGTTGATTACATTTATGCCCCTCCCCTATTTATGTCCAAGATCGTGGGTATTTACGATTATCCAAGGGTTGTAAGTAAAACTGGCCTTTTAAAAATGGGCCTAGACTGTGGTGTTGTGTCTTTAACTAAAGATTATTTTCCGTAGTTCCTGGAGTGTTGATGATGGATTGCCAGGAGTGTTCCGGGCAGGTATGTTCCATGTGCAGTTGGGTGAGTGGTGACTAAATCTTACTTTTAACCTACTGATGACATGAGAGTTTGATCACCACATAGACATTGCCTCTGTGGAGGGTGGGTACGCAGTGTCCAATCTCATGGGCTATTCCCTAGAATGTATCATGGTCAAGTAATAACCTTTGGAATAAGTACCTCTGACTTCATTGGATTGGTAACTTATCAAACTGTTTAGTACTAGGGGGGCGAATCCTACTCTTTCTGTACCTCTGTCCCCTGATCGGACAATGTGTGCACCACGATAGAGGCTGGATAGAAGAAATAAACGTCAAAGGCACATTTCCATCATATGCTCTCAGCATGGATTTAATTCACTCATTCAGGGCTGTTTCACTGCAAGTCTCCGCACTCCATTTTAGCATCTCAAAGGCAACTGTGTCCCTGAGGCTGCACTGTGCGGGATCCCTCCTGCCTCCCAGCACCAAACAAGCATGACTTTTATAGCTGAGATGTGTGCACCCTGCCAGGCTGTTGCAGTTGTACTGACTTCGGAGAGCTGCACTAGATGAGTGTAGGCATTGGGACAGCCCACCCAAAGGCAGGATAAACCTGAAGGTTCCTGGAGACAAAGAGTAATTCTTTTTGGTAATACTGTAAGGGTGTTACCAGTAGTTCTGGTATTAATTCTTTTAATGGAGACATATAAAACAGGTTTACACTAGGTACAGTATGATTGCGGTAACTAAAAATGTACCATCTGATATCACAGTAAGCATTTACACATTCTATATTTTTGAAAATTTTGCGGCAGCTGCTTTTATACTCTGCACAGCCCATCCTATAATTTGTGTGGCATAAGTGTTAGTTCACCTATTCAAAGTGCTGTCTCACACAGGTAGGGAACATCATAGCAGTGTAAATCTACAAGTCACTATTCCCTAGTGCACCAACCAGGATTCAAATTAGCAACCCTCCAGTTAGACACAAAGACAACAGAAATGATAACATTGGCCAACTGACCATTTCATACAGAATAGTTTAACTTCCATTTACTCTTCATTTCAGGTGTTTACATTATATTAAAGATCCTCACACTCGGACCTCATTGACACGACCCTCATCCTCATCTGCTTAAAGTTCCGCAGCAGTATATTATGAATTTACAAATGAAGGCTAAAATAAATGTAAATATCAGAGGCCAATTATTTTAGCGGAAGGCAAAAATATAGACTGGTTGGGCCTTGTCTGCTCACCCTGTCCCCCACCTTGCCTAAAGCCCCTGTACCTTTGCCTTGAGAGACGGAGCTGTAAGTGAATCTGGCATCCTGATTTTATTTTGGTCTCAACACACACAAGATCATGCGTGCGCATGGCATGCCGGGGCCCAAAATTGACAAGGAGGCCCAGAGCCTGGCTCTTGGGACGTAGACGGACACTAAAAGTACGCAGTTGGGAGGGCACAAGATTATGATGTGTCCCTGACCATGTACAGTGTGTGGTGATGGCAGCCATGCACTGTTCTTAGAGTTCACCAGCTGAACAGGCTTTTTTACCTGTTTGAGGATGACCACGGTGCCTATAGGCTGTTGAGTAAAGTTCCATTCATGTGTCATGACCAGACCCTCATTGACATCCCTGTTTAAATTTCGAGTCAATGGTATTTTTAGTATAAGGTAGCAGGGCTCTATATTGTGTGCAATTGTGCATGCTGTTACCAGTTGCATCCATGTCAGATTGCCCCTGGGCTGACATGGTACAAGATGGAGTGTATTGCCGTCGATCCCTAAGATGAGGGTGTAACTTTGGACACAGAAGTGTGGCGGGATGGAGTCACGACTTCCTTTCAGAAAGACTATGTGGCCTTTTCAGCAGAAGATTGCTGAGTGGTCTTTATTGAGCTCTCCCATGGTTAATGGTGGGGAACCTGGAGGGTCTGCAGAGACAAACACTAGTGAAAGAGACGTTTCTGGGAAGAGCTGGACTCATTGATTTCCTTTGGGTGGCCCATCTGGTAAGGCTGCAGAGATCTGGACTCACAGGTTCACACTTCATGTGCTAATGTTGTTAGTACTCCCGCTTGGAGCCAGCATCGTCACTACCTGCTATGAGCAGCAATCACTCTGCACAAAGACCCTAGTTTGTTGCAGAGGAAAATGGACTATGAAATGTAACCAAGGAAACTAGCAGACACAGTCAGTGAATTTACATTCAGCACTGAAAGCCTCCTTAACAAAACATGTACATGACAAGCTTTGTGCACCACATTTGCACAAAACATAAAAAGCTTGGGCACCAGACGCGTAAGCCTCAAACCTACAATGGGCAGACAACAGACAGCAGCAGAGCGAGCCTGCCTTACAAAACATGTGCAGACTGGGCAGCAACTACCCAGACATTCAGTGAAGGGGTAGGTGTGCACCACTGCCAAGAGGCCCTTGGGAATGTTCAAAACTTTAACCAATCTTTGATCTTTACCCAACATGCTTTGCGAGGCAGAATTTTTAATCCCACGCTCATAATGGTAAAAAACAACACTACGAGTTCCTGAATGGAAAGTAATGTTGGCGTAAATATTAGATTGGTCGCATGCTGAGTTGCAGCGGGGAGCAAGAACAAAAAGGTTGGGCTGGGATGCTTCCCAGAGTAATTATCAGTGCCTGAGATGAACTCAAACAATCCATCCATCCATCATTTTCCATATTCCTAAAGCGACAGCTATGCCCAGAAGTAGGTTCGGTGCTCACTGCACCTCTAGAATCAAGCTGCAACCTACAGTCAAGGACCAGAGAGGCTGAAACTGGTCTTGCACTGCTTGTGTTGCAGTTCAGAAAGGACCTGGCGTAGCCTTTCAGGCTGGACTGCTCCTATTGGAAGGAATCTAAGGCTGATTTGCATATGTCTGCTTCCTGTCTGACGTGGTATGGTGGGTCACACAATGATGGACTGGGATGCAGCCCCAAGTCATTACCAGTGCTTGAGATTAGGTCCTCAACATCCCTGGAAATGGCATCACATCCCTTTAAGCCTAATGATGTCTATGACATCACAGGAAATTACATCACATTACAATGGACCCAGTGTGGCTACAGACGGAGGTGACATCAGGAAAACTACATGAAAGACATAGATAAAAGACTTTTGAGGGTACAAAGGTAGTGAAGTGTTGGGAGCTCCAGCAGCTGCGGGAGGCCGGCAGGGTATGATACGGCTTTTCACGCTCCATTGCAAAGCCAGACAAGGACCAGGCTGCACAGCCCACTCTCCCTTCGGAGATGGCAGTACAGCTGCGCAGATATCTCTTCCGCTCCGTTGAATGGACTGGTATGGACCAGGATGTGTCAGGGCCTGTGACGACCAAGGATGCTGATCCGGGGCCTGGTGGGACACAGGATGCTGAGCTGGGGATAACCAGGATTCTGAGCCGGGCCTAGGAAGGACCAGGACGCAGATCCCGCTCTCGTTCCCTTCGAAAGACCAGACTAAACAGCTGGTTCGTCCTCTCTTGCAAGCAGAGGCGCCACTAGAGCCACATTTTGGGAGAGGTTGGGGACGGGCAGGGGCAACTAAACATTTCGGGGGGAGGGGCTAATTCTTCCAGCGATAGTCAGAGTGCAGATGCAGGGGTTCTAATTTTTTATTTATTTAGTGCATTTTTATAAAGTGCGGACATTACCCGAAGGTGTCAGAGCGCTGTACAATAGAGCTAATTACGTTACAAGAGAAAAGTGATACAAAATAGAACATTACAAAGACTAAAAATGAAGGGTACACAAACACAAAATCCAACACAGCACGCAGGAGTGAGGAATGCACAGGAAAAAATACAAATTTACAATGAAGAGCGAACTTCCTAGAGGGGCCTGAGTATGAAAGTATTAGTTCTGAAAGTGTCTTTGGAAGAGAAGAGATTTGAGATCAGCTTTGAAGATCCGGGTAGAGGAGGTGGCAATGAGCAATGGGGGAAGTGAGTTCCAGATTCTCACCGCATTGCCTGAGAAGGATTTCGCCATCGATCTTTCCCTTTTGAAGACGGGGGGCTCAAGCAGAAGCTTTTCCGCATTGCGAGAGGGTCGAGAGCCTCCGGACAATTTCAATTTATTTGCCAGGTAACGAGGGGAGGACGTGTTCAAGGCTTTGTGTGTGATGCAGGCAGTTTTGTAAATAGATCTTGCCTCGATCGGAAGCCATCTAAGAGAGGACAGGATAGGAGTGATCTGGTCGCTTCGTTTAGACCCTGAAATGAAGCGAGCTGCTGAATGGAGGATGGATTTGAGAGGGGAGAGGTGGGATTTGGGTAGGCCCGTCAGAAGAGAATTGCAATAATCTAGTCTTGAGAGAACCAGCGATTGTACCAAGGTTTTTAAGACTTTCTCCGGGAAGAACCGACGGATCCCCTACAGAAGGCGCAACTGGTACCGTGCGTTCTTGGCAATAGAGTTGATGTGGGGGATTAAGTTGAGTCTTTTGTCAAGAATGACACCTAGGGATTTAGCGCTGTCGACAATGATGGGTTTGTTGTTGAGTAAGTTCAGCTGATCCATCCACGATTGAACGGGAGGAGGTGAGAGAGAGGTAGAAAGGAGGAGGAGTTCAGTTTTGGCGGGATTTAGAATGAGTTGGTGCGCTAACATCCAGTTGTGAATGGAGTTGAGAGTAGAGTCGAGTAATGAGACTTCGTGTGCGGAAGACACCTTGAGGTAGATTTGAGTGTCATCCGCATAGAGATGGTAATGGATCCCAGATTTGCTTAGGAGGTTCCCTAATGGTTCCAGGTAGAGAGTAAACAGAGTGGGTGCCAGGATAGAACCTTGAGGGTCACCTTGACCTACAGCCAATGGAGATGAAAGACTGTTCGCTATCTTAATCATTTGGGATCTGTCCGAGAGGAAAGAGGCAAACCATTTAAGCACTGTGCCATCCAATCCCATTCTCTGTTGAAGAGTGTTGAGGAGGGTGCTATGATTAACAGTGTCAAAGGCTGCAGAGAGGTCTAGAAGAATCAGAAGACACGATTCCCCAGAGTCGAATATATGCAACGCATCATCAACCACTTGCAGCAGGGCTGTTTCAGTGCTGCAATTTTGGATGAAGCCAGATTGGAAAACGTCGAGGAGATTATTGTCCATAATATGTAGGGAAAGTTGTTTCGCAACACATTTTTCGGTGATTTTCAAAAGAAAAGGGAGGTTGGTGATAGGGCGGAAGTTGTTGAGGTTGGTCGCATCAGCGGAGGTTTTTTTTTTAGAAGAGGGGTAACCTGTCCTGATTTAAGGGCAACAGGGAGGGAGCCTTGACTGAGGAAGAGATTAACTAGCCTGGTCCAGTAAGAGAGAGTATGGGTGTAGAAATCGATGGCGAAGACGCTAGGGATGGGGTTATAAGAGTGGTTGGAGGGTTTGGTTTCGAGGATGCATTTGAGGAGGTCATCTTCCGAGATGACGTCAAAGTATTGCCAGGTGACTAAGGATTTCCGCTCCTCAAAGGGGGTGGGGTGGGCAACTTGATCCACCAGTGCTTTGACCTTTTCATCAAAGAAAATAGCGAAATCTGCTGCTTTCTTTGTGGAGTCCTCGGGCTTAGTAGTTAGGAGAGAACAGTTTGAGTTTTTGATGAGGTCAAAAAGTTTTTGGGGTCTGTTTTTGGCTGAGTCAAGGAGGGATCTGAAATGTGATGCTTCTTCATGGAAGATGTGGTTGTGGTATTTGGATCTTGCAGAACGTTACAGAGAGAGACTGGAGGTAGAAAGAGATTTTCTCCAATGTTTCTCCAGGATTCTAAGGTCTTTCCTTTCATTGTAGAGAGCTTTATTGAACCAAGGTGCTGAGGGGGTGGGTCTTTTCCTTTTGCTTTGGAGTGGAGCGACATTGTCGATTTCAACTGCTAGGACTGAGAGGCACTGAGCGGTGAGAACGTTGACATCCACGTTAGGGTCAAGTCTAGGAAGTGAACGCATTGCAGAGTCACAAAAAGTGTCAAGATCAATGTTTTTAGTGTTGCGGAACCAGGTAGTAGCTCTTTTAGGTTGGCCGAGAGTTATAACGTGCGAAAGATGAAAACGGAAGGGAACAAGGAAGTGGTCAGACCAGTCTACATGGATGGGGGGAGCAGTAGTCAGCAGGTCTGCTTTGGATATAACAAGATCCAGAATTGAGCCCTTGGAATGAGTGGTTTCCGAGCAATGTTGGAAGAGATCGTTGGCTGAAAGAAAGGTGGCAAGCTTGTTGGCAGCCGAGTCTTCCAAAGAGCCCCAATGGAGATTAAAGTCACCCAGGAAGATCTGCTTGTCACTTTGAGAAAATTGGTCACTGATGAAGTCAGTGAGTTCCTCCACAAAGGAAGAGCAGTTACCGGGCGGGTGGTAGATGGCATGGAATCTAAAGGGTGAGCCATGATGTATTTGAAGTTCTAGGGATAGGCATTCGAATGTATGGAAAAGGGTGGTAGGGAAGGCTTTCATTTGAAGGGAATTCCTAAAGATGATAGCGACACCACCCCCAATTTTGTCTGATCTGTCATTTCTGAGGATAGAGTAGTCAGTGGGTACCAGAAGATCAAACAAAGTATGAGAGGAGTCATTAAACCAGGTCTCAGTGAGGAAGAACATGTCAAGATTCTGGAGGGTGATAATGTCAGAAATTTCCAATTTGTGTTTGATTGCAGATCTGCAGTTGTGAAGCAAGCAGTGCAGCTCTGACGCAACTGTTTTGGTGATGGGGGTGTTAGGGCTGTTAAGGGAGATAGGGATAAGATTCTTGAATGAGGGGGCCCGGTAAGAGGGAGGCTGGTAGGTTCTGACAGAGGAGATGGTCTGAATAGTGAACTGCGTAGAATTAATAGGAGAGGAAGGTGGAGGGGGAGTGACGCTGGTGGTCTTGTAGCTGGCTAGTAGGTTGGAGATGTCTGTAGAGGACAGACTGTGGTTGGCTTTATTGGGGCGCGGGAGCACGGGACTCCTCGGGAGGATATTAGGGAAGGGGGACATCTTGGCGCTTAAAAGTGAGATGGACGCTACAAGCTGGGAAATAGGAGAGATGAGAGAATCAAGTTTATTTTCCAGGGAGAGGAGAGCTGAGCACGGAGTGTTGGGTGGCTCGATGGATAAGGGTGGGAGTGCGGAGGGTGAGGGGGGACGGGGAGGGGTGGGGGAACGGGATAAGGGAGGCAGTGCAGAGGGTGATTGAGGACGGGGAGGGATGGAAGAGCGGGAAACGGGAGGGAGTGAGGGAGAACGGGGGAACGGGATAAGGGAGGAAGTGCAGAGGGAGAGGGAGGGAGGGGAGGGGTGGGGGAATGGGTGGGGAGTTGGGGAGCAAGGGTAGAAGGTGGGGAAAGATGGTGGGCGTTAGGAGTGGATGGTAAAACAGTGGTGGGAAGAGAAATATTTTTACTGGTGTTGAACTGAGGGGAAGAGAAGAGATCATAAATATGAGGAGGAGGTTGAGGAGTAGGAGGGGGGACAAAAGAAGGCTGGAGGTAAGGGGAGAAGAGAGGAGAAGAGGCTGAACAGGGAGGGGAGGGCGGGGGGTCAGATGAAGGCCAAAGGTACGTGGAGAAGAGAGGCGAGGGTGCTGTACAGGGGGGAGGGAGGGGGTCCAAGGAAGGCCAGAAGTATGGGGAGAAAAGAGAGGAAGGTGCTGGACAAGTACTGTAGGTTATGAACGGTGATTGAAGGGGGACAGGTAACAGGTGGAGTGAGGGGGAGACGAGGAAGGAATTGTCGAGGAAGGAGACATGGTCAGGAAGCAAAGGAAGAGGGAGGGGAGGTTGAAGAGAGAAGGGAGGTGGAAGAAAAGAATTTAGGGGACGGGGAAGAGCGGAAAGGGAGGTGAAAGGGGGAGGGAAGGGGGAAGGTAAGGAAAGTTGATCAGTAGACCAGGTTGTAAGACAGGTGGAATAATAAGGGGGGAGGTTGGTTGGATTAGGGGGGAGGTGAAAGCGTTAAAGAATCGGGCAGGTGCAGGGTGGGGAGGGGGAGTGGATGCTGGAGGCAGGGTAGACAAGATAGGGGGGGAACCAATTGGGAAGGGGGAAGAGTGGGAGAGGAGGGAGCAAAAGTAGAGGGGAACAAAGGGTAGGCCTGTGACTCCCGGGAACGCGGCCTGATGGAGTATCGGGGAGTCAGGGAGGGAGAAAGGGAGAAAGGAGAGGGGCTCAAAGGAGAATCCAGGGAGATCATAGTTGTATGGTTGGACAAAGGGAGTGGAAGAGATGATCAAAGAGAGAGAGACAGGAGTCTGTAGCTTGTATCATGACAGTGCCATTATTGTAAAGTGTAATGGTGAGAGAGCCATTAAAGCTAGTGGAGGGAGAAATTTTTAGCCGCTGTCCATGCGGGATAGATGAGGAGGAAGAGACGTTGAAGGAATTGAAGAAGCTGGTGGACCAGGAAGGGATGTCTTGAGTGAAAAAATTAAGTCATTTTTGTGCTTCCCTAGGTGCCCATTATGGAATTGATCAACAAAGAGGGAATCCGGGAACTGTTCAATGGTGTTGTGCTTGAACCGTTTTGCTGCTGCGTTGGACAGATTAGGGGGATAAATGACTTTGAAGCAGTTAACTCCAGACTTAATTTGAATGGAAGCCATGATAGGGAGAGGAGGGGCCACTAGGGTAGCGATAGCGCAAAGAAGAATAATAAGAAGGGGAGGGCGCATATTCCGAAAGTCGATTGAGGATAATCCAATAAGATTGTGGACAGGAGGCGACTAGAAATGCAGGGTCAGGGACTCTGGTCTAACTCCCCTCTAAACCATCATACCGGTGGGATAGAAGGCTAGGTTGTCTCCAGTGGCGGAGAGGGAGTGGGATCATAACGGGGCCAAACCCTACCACCAGGGATTAGGACCTCCAAGTATGGAAATCAGCATGGAAGTGGGAGTCCCCTAGAGGATCACAGTGATAGGTAGAGACATTTATCCTGACCTGGATCGAAAGTCTGGGTGAAGGCAACTCTCCGGGCAGGTAGAAGGCCGCCGTAGTAGCAGGACAAGTGGGGAGGTCATGCTGGTTAAGCAGAGACGCAGGCAGTTGGAGGGCAGGTAGAATAGGACCGATAAGGAGGAACTCTTGGCCACCCGAGGTGGGCCAGCTGGCCAGAATGAAAGAGATGTCCAGGACTGGTGACTGACTCCAACCGCTCCCAGATGGCTGCCTCATTAGCTCAGCCAGAGAGGAGGTTCGTGGGAGTCCCTTCTTTATTTACATGGCTCATGTGCCCCAAGCAGAAGGAAAATGGCCTATCTCAATCTATCTCTGCAGTGTAGTCCCCCCTTATTTCCATTCCATTAAGTATCTTTGTCCTAGACCTGTCACTGCTGGGTATAGTCCACTTTCATTTTCCATTGAGTGTACCTTCCCTGGGTGTGGTCCTGTTTCACCGAGCTTCATATTTAAATTATTATAACGTGTACTGTATTTTTGAATTAAAAGTATTTTAACGTGCACAACTTGAAACTATTCTTGAGTAAAAGGTCATATCTAAAAATCGTGGTTCGGTGTTCTGTATTGGCTCAGTGTCTATATTCTCAAACGTGCAATAAACAGATGATGCAACATCTACATTAAGTGTCTCCACCGGGCGCCATATTAAAGTCAGGCGCCCGGTTTCAAAGCTCTATGCCGACTCCGTGAAAACTTGTGGTCCGCTTCCCTGGCATAACTTATGTCCCCGTGTAGTTAGCTAAGGGATCCAGGCAGCAGAGCTTACCTAGGGCCAAGAGGAAGGGCAGTCGCGTGGTAGAAATGGGCAAATGGCGCCCGTCCCTAGCGACCACCTGATTAATGTCGGACTCTTGTTCCCGAGTCCCACTGTACACCACACAACAGCACGGGCCCCAGCTGTAAATCCGAGGGCGCGGCGCCCCGGAGCCTGCTGCGGCTTCAAGGCTGTATAAGTAACTTGATGTCGGGTATGAAGCGGCCCGAGACGGGTCTACAAGCGGTGGGCGCCATTTTGCAAAATCCAGCTGGCCGCTCCGGCCCTCTCCGCAATTGAGCCATCCACTCAGCACCAAAGGCCACACTTGCGAGCTCTAAGAAGGGGTGAAAACACAACAATTCCTCGTTAACAAGTAAATGGTCTTTTAAAGAGCTGTGAAGTACTCGGGTGCGGCTGTGTGTGTGCCCTGGAAGCTGTCTCACCCGGGCTGACACACACAACGAGTGGGGGGGAGGGGTGGAGGGGGGGGGAGAGGGCTGATGCCCTTTGAGCCCAGTGGGCGTTGCGCGCCTGGTAGCAGGACCAGGCCTGGGCCAGTACAGAGATCCATGAACACCAGAGACTGGGGTGCTTGACTTGCACCCCCTGTTTTCATTGCATTAATCCCTGAAACAGATAAAACTGTGTGAAATCTCCTTGAGAGAGATTCACGTTATCCCAGATCTCATTGGACTCACAATCTGCAGAAAGATGCCGCGATTGAAAGTGCCTGCACTTTTGTCACAATGACTGCTCTGCCCTTCCCTGCACGATGCCCCGGGAAGGTACCAACTATTTCCAAATAGTGATCCTCCGAATAGTCATGCCAGTACTTTCATTCAACAAAAGAGTGCATTCTGGGAGTTGTAGTCTACGTTGCTTCATTGAAAACAGTCCCCAGGACAGGCCTCACCTCCTCTGCGCTCTCAAGCGCAGGACTGGCCTCTCCTTGGTGCTGCAGCGAATGCTCACCGGAGCTCTCAGGGAATGATTCTCATTACGGACAGTGGAGCCGAGAGTTCATTACACCCCATACAGCGCCTCTGACTCTGCGCTGAGCCTCGGGGCGCTACGCACTGGCCCCGAAGAGAGACACTGCTCCCCTGGACCTGCCCAGAGGCGCCGGGTGCAGGACTGTGGCTTGGACGGTGGGCGCTTTTATACCACACACCAGGATACTAGGGCTACGCACGAGACAGGCATCAATCACCCCGAATAAGGGAAATGACAGAAATGTCCTGATCCATTTTGAATCTTTCAGCCCCGGTACCTGGTAGAGGCAGATCTCCCCGGGGGTACTTCTGAGGTGATGGTGTCTTGTGCAGCTGAGATTGTACTCCTCTACTAATGTTTGTACCTCCAGGGGGTATTCTACTGTGTATATCTCTTCTGGTACATAAGTTGCGATACATGTTTAATACGGGGCGCCCTGACTCCCCCAGGCCTCGTTCACTCTTTGTAAACATCCTAAAATAAATACAAAATAAAATCCTTCCCTGGTGAGACTGCTGCCCCTCCCAGGTGTCTTGTTGTGCGCTGAGTGTGTATGAGGGGGGAGGGGGAGGAAGGGGGGGGGCTGCTTCTCCTTGTGGGAGGGCCGGAGAGGGGATGTGTAGCCAGCAGGGCTGGACTGGTCGTTTATTCCACCGGGCATTTACCCGGTGGGCGAGTCCTGGTGGCTCTGTCCCCCCCCCCAGCTCCTGAAAGATAACTGCAGCAGGTGGGGGGGGGGGCGGTGAAGGGTGGGAGTGCTTCAAGAGAGGGAGATGAGAGAGAGATAAAGAGAGGAAGGTGGGGAGAGGTAGAGAGAAAGGGGTCAGAGAGGGAGGAGAGAAGGGGAGAGAAATGGTGAAGAGAGAGAGAGAGAAAGAAAAGGGGATGCAGAGAGGGGAGATGTTGTGTTGTCGTTGCCAATGAACCACGCAGGAGATCAGGTAGGCTTATTAGGTGTTTATTTATTATTCTTGTTCTCTGCCCACTTGCACGTCCATTCTCGTTCCCTGCTCCGCTGGACTGCCCATCCACTCCCTGACCGGAAGTGGTGTCCAGTTGCCTTCCTGCCCTTCTTGTCCAGTGCAGGGTCCTAGTGCCCCTCACCCAGTCCACTACATCTCCCCCTTTTGTCACAAAGAAATGAGGAGAGGGAAGAGAGAAAAGAGAGGTGGAAAACTGTAGTGATGGTGAGAAAAAAGAAAGGAGAGATAGCTCACAGTAAGGAAACGAACACGTCTGTATTCCTCACTTCATTTCTTCAATAAGTCTCTTTGGCCTTCTGCTCGCTCTCTTCGGACAAGTCTCTTCCTGTAGTTCTTCTGCTCGCTCTTCGTCCTTGTCCTTTCCTTTCCCGTTGTGATCCATCGCTTCATCTCCTCCAGTCGCAATATCTTGGCCACTTTCATTCACGGTCTTCAGTCCTTTGAAGTGAGAACTGTTCCGTGTTATTCGGTGATATTCTGAGGCAGCCGTAATCATCGGGCCCTTCACCTTTATGATCATGAGAGGTTCCTTTGAGAACACGCTGTCAGATTTCCTTTGATGTCGCTGACGCACAACCACTGCGTCTCCTTCTTTGAGGTGTGTCGGGGTGGCATGCCGCTTTGTATCTGCATACGCTTTCATCTTTTCTTTTGCTTCCTTGTCTTTGGCTGCGATGTTGCTGTGCTCTGGTGACCCTTTTGCTTCTATCTGTGGTAGCCTTGTCCTGCTGGTCCTTCCCAGTACCAACTCAGCCGGGCATTTTCCCGTAGAGCTGTGTGGTGTGTTTCTGTAGTCTCGTAGAATCTGACATAGCGCTTGTCCGATGGAGATCTGTGCTAGCTTTGCTCGTTGAACAGCTTTCTTGATATTCCCCATGAACCGCTCCACCATGCCGTTCGCTTGTGGCCACAGTGGTGTTACCTTCCGGTGATGAATGCCCAGGTAGGACATAAACTTTCTGAACTCTTCTCCTGAAAATGGAGGACCATTGTCTGTTTTTAGTGTTTCTGGGGAGCCCCAGGCCGCAAATATGTCATCCATGATTGGCAGCGTCGCTGTTGCTGACTTTGATGACACGTGTCGCACCATGGGGAATCGTGAGTACTCATCAATGATCACGAGCAGGTACTTGCCCGTGTCTAGTGGCCCAAAGAAGTCAGCCGCCAACGTTGTCCACACTGCCCTTGGAAGTTCTGACATTTGTAACGGTTCAGGGTTAGCTGGTTGTCCTGTTACTTGACAGATGTGGCACGTCGCGATGGTGTCTTCCACCATTTTGTCCAGGCCAGGGAACCATACTTTTTCCCTTAACATCTTTTTCGTTGCCACCATTCCGCGGTGTGACTCGTGTGCCACGTTGACAGTCTGTCTCCTTAGTGAACTTGGTATCACTAACCTTGTTCCTCGCATCATTTTTCCTGTTTCTGTCTCCGATAGTTCTTCATGTGTTTTCTTTAGTGCCAGCATTTCCTCCTTGTTTACTTTTTCTCCCCAGGTGCAGTTGTTGTTGATGTGTCTCCATCTCTGCATCCTTGTCGTTTCTTTGGCCAGCCGCAGGGTGGCATCTTTTGATGTTTCCTGCTCCAGTTCCGCTAGTGTTATTGGCACAGGAGTGTTTTGCTTCAGTACGAAATTGAGATATTCCTCAGCCATCTATGCGATCTCTGATGACTGTGGTAGAGGGTGTCTCGTCATGTAGTCAGCAGGGTTATGTTCTTTTCCCGGCTTGTGCACAATTTTGAAGTCATAGTCCATCAACCTTATGCCCCAGGGCTCAATGCTTGGCGGCATCTTCGCTGATGGATTGCCGCAGATTGTCACCAGAGCCTGATGATCTGTGATGATGGTAAACGACTTCCCGTAGATGAACATGTGATAAGTGTTCACACGCCCATATCACTGCTAGACTTTCTTTTTCTGGTTGCGAGTATGCCTTTTCAATGTCAGACAAGCTTTTGCTTGCATATGCAACAATCCTCCTCGGTGAATCTCTCCCCGGCAGGTGCTGCACTAGTATCGCTCCTAGCCCCACTGGGCTGGCATCTAACGTCAGCTCCGTGCATAGCAGCGGGTCAAAATAGGCAAGGTGATCTACAGTCATTACGGCCTCTCTGATCGCTTCAAATGCCCAGCTGCACTCCTGTGACCACAAGAATTTCTGACCTTGCTTTGTTAACTCTCGGAGCGGTGTGCTCACCGTGGCGAAATCCTTGATGTAGCGAGCACAGTAGCTGGCAAGCCCTAGAAATGACCTCACGTCTGCGACATCCTTGGGAGGCTTCGTGTTTTTCAATGTCTCTACTTTGCTGGGATCAGGCCTCATCCCTTTCTTGGAGAAGATGTGTCCGAAGAATACCAGTTCACTTCTACCCAGTTCACACTTGTCAGCGTTCAATGTTAGTCCCACTTGTTCCAGCTGTAGGCATACTTGATGCAGTGCTCTATCATGTTCCTCATCTGACCGCCCAAATACTAGAATGTCATCACTATAATTTAGGCTGTTCTTCACCGGCCTTATCACCTGCCTTATGGTTTCTTGAAATATTTCTGCAGCCGACGAGATGCCAAAGCTCAGTCTCTTGTAGCGAAACAGGCCCATGTGTGTCGAGAATGTGGTAATGTATCTTGACTGTTGGTCCAGCTCTAGCTGGTGGTACCCTTTGCACAGATCTAACTTTGAAAATTTACAGGCTCCCGTGAGACAGCTGATCATCTCGTTTAGATGTGGCCCCGGGTGACGTTCTCGCTCTATTGCTGTATTCGGTACCCTCATGTCCACACATATGCGAATCTTGGAGGTGTTCTTTTTCGGGTCTGCCACTATCGGAGACACCCATGGCGTCGGCCCTTCCGCAGGCTCAATGATGTCCTGGGCCAGTAAGCTTTTAATTTCCTCCTCTACTTGCGGTTGTAGGTGTATCGGTACTCGCCGATGATGCTGTGCTACTGGTTTGATTGCCTCGTTGATGTGCAACGTTATCTGTTTCCCTTTCAATTTTCCTAGGCCCTTCAGGAGGGCCGGATGTTCTTGCAGAATGTTCTCTTTTTCCGACATGTGGTATGTCATCGCCAGTAGACCCATCACCTGCGCCGTGACGTTGCTTAGTAGGCACGGTGCTGGGACGTCACCTCTCAGCACATGTACCTCTTCTTGGCATGATCTTTACTTGTATGTTAGCGTCTCTGTGAACTTCCCCATGTTCTCTACCGGCTTTTTGGAGCCCCACGTGAACACATCAACCGTGCACGGTGATAGCTGCGGTCTCACTTTCATCTGCACACACTCTGATATGCACATGATGTTGCACGTGGCCCCGCTGTCAAGCACGAACTGAGTACTATGCCGTCCTACTTCAATGTCCACGGTTGCGTTTTTCTTTCTCTATGAGATGAATGTGCTCTGGTCCTTGGTCTGCCTTGGGGGCATCGGACATGAGGTACAGTCGTGCTACACTCACAGGTGCTGCTGTTTCTTCCCACTCGTCAGAGGAACTGCGATTCACCGTTTCCATGTGTCGGGCAGGCGCTTGCGAAATGATTGTCCCTGTTGCATTTCCTGCATCTCTGGCCCATCGCCGGGCACGCACCAACATGCGGAAAGTCGAGTCCGCACCTATAGCATGGTGTTTGTTCATTTTTCTTTGCGGGCGAGGACACCGGGTAATCTTTCTTCTTGACATTTCCCGTGACGCGATTCGCCTGTTCCACTCTTTTCTCCTTCCCCAGCTGCATCTCTTTGGCATGTGCTGTTGCTCTCGCTTCCGCGCGAGCCATAGTCAGTATCTTCTCCAGCGTTGTCGGTTCTTTCAGGACACGTGCACGGAACTCTACAGATTGACAGCCTTCAATGATGCGCAGTCGTATTGCCTGCTCATTGTCGAACTTGTCAAACTCGCAGTATGTGACCAGTTTTCGCAGTCGTGTTGCGAAGTCATCAAGGGACTCCTCTGTTCTCTGACACACTGTGTTGAAAGTGTATCTCTCAAAGTCAATGTTCCGTTGCGGGTCAAATCTCGCTGTGAGACACTGTATCACCCCTTTGTATGTCGCTGTTTGCTCGCTGGGAAATGTTATGAGCAAATCCTCCACTTCATCCCCTGCAAGATTCAGAAAGAGGTCCAGGTGTTTGCTGTCTACCACATCCGTGGCGCGCATGTAGCGTTCAAACTGCCTAATCCACCTTTCCCACCGGATGCCAGCTTGTGGTTCCGATAGGCTGAATGGCAGCGGTCTTCTAAATATTCTAAATACTGCTTGTGGACTCTTCTTTTCGCTCTCTGTGTCAACCATTTCTTTATTGATGTGCGGCTCCTGTGCAGGCTTTCTTTCTGCAATCCCTTTCTGTCTTATGGCGACAGCGGTGCTTCTACTCTCTGTATTGTCACTTTTACATTCACTTTCTGTCTTTTACTCTCTTCTTTAATGTCCCTTTGTGTCTCTATTTTCTTTACACACCTTTGTGTTCCACTTTAAACTGGCCTCCTGGCCTTTTTCCACTTTTCTTCGCTCTTTTTTGCCTTTGCCTGACTCCAAAATGGCCTCCCGGCCTTCCTCTTTCCTTATTGGCTTATTTGCCTGTCTTTAAAATGGCCGCCGGATCTCGCAAGCCCGAGATTTCTGGTGCCTGACCTTCCAAAATGGCCGCCGGGACTTCCTACGCGCCGATTGGTGTTCCCGCCTGACCCCAAGATGGCCGCCGCATTCACGCGAGATTTGGCTTTAAATCTACGCGCGAAGCGGGGCTCTTCAGACTGCAGCGGTGGTGGGACACGGTTGGGTGCACCGTGATGCCTTCGCTTTCCTCAGTTTACCGCTTGCCTTCAGGCAGGCGGGGGCCTCTTACCGCGTCTCTTCTGCGGCTGGGCGATTCTTCTGTCTTCCGTACTTGGACCAGGGTGGGCTCCTGGCTCCGTTGTCTCCTGCGACCGGGTGATCTCCGGACTTCGCAGCTGTTCGCCTTCAGCACTTTCCTGTAGCGGGCGGACCAGGGTGGGCTCCTGGTTCCGTTTCTTTGAGGTTGCAAAGGACCGCGGTGCACGCGTTTGGTGGCGCTTCGATGTCCCACCACTGTCGTCGCCAGTTGTCGTGTTGTCGTTGCCAATGAACCACGCAGGAGACCAGGTAGGCTTATTAGGTGTTTATTTATTATTCTTGTTCTCTACCCACTTGCACTTCCGTTCTCGTTCCCTGCTCCGCTGGACTGCCCATCCACTCCCTGACCGGAAGTGGTGTCCAGTTGGCTTCCTGCCGTTCTTGTCCAGTGCAGGGTCCTAGTGCCCCTCACCCAGTCCACTACATGAGAGAGATGTGGAAAGAGAGATACGGTGGGAGGAGGGGAGAGGTAGAGAGGGAGGAGGGAAGGGGAGAGGGAGAAAGAGAGGGAGGGGGAGGCGGAGCAGGGAGAAAGAGAGGGAGGGGGAGGCGGAGCGGGAAGAGAGAAGGGGAGAGAAAGGAAAGAGAATAGATGGATGGAAAGAGAGGGGAGGAATAAGGAGGTAGAGAGGCAAGAGAGGAGAGAGAGATGATGGAAAGAGAGAAAGAGAGTGGGAGATAGTGAGGGAAGAGAGAGAGGAGTGAAAGCAAGAGGGAGTGAAAAAGAGATGTGGAGAGGGTCGAGAACAGGAGAGAGAGAATGGGTGGATAGATAAATGGATGGGAGGAGAGAAGGGGAGGGAGATAGAGAACGGATAGATGGAAGGAGAAGGAGAGAGAGCTGGATGGAGAGGGGTAGAGGGGGATGTAGAAAGGGAGGAGAGAAGGAGAGGGATGGGTGAATGGATGGAAAGAGTGAAACTGCACGAGGAGGTGAAGGGAGCGGGCTGGTTTGAACATTTTTGCCAGCGCTGCTTTTATTTTCCCAGTCCAGCCCTGGTAGCAAGGACCTCGAGGAGTCAGGATTCACTGGTACCACAGAATCCTATATATATTCCTGCCACTGGGGGGCATCGCTTCTAGTTCTTCCTGTCCCCTCTCAGCAGAAGTCATGTCCGGGAGGGGCGACTCTCTGCGGCTGCAGGGTCCTGGCTGCTATCCTGCGCTGTACGCAGCATCCAATGCTCAATTTGTGAAAGAATGAGTGCCAGGCCCAAAGTTGTGCTGAGAAGCCCACAGTTGGCGCTATCAAATGTCAGGGTGCCGAATACCAAGGCTGCTTGGTCTTCATTCCACCTCAAGGCTCTTTAATCCACCACCAGACACTCCCTCCTACTTGATCTCACTCTTGCAAGCTCCCTGTGTCACTCCCTGTGTCATTCGTTTCCATCTTTCTCTTCCTCCATCTTCCTCTGTGTATTGTTTTTCACTGGTTGTGAGTCAAAGTTTAATGAGGAAAAATAAGTGCCGGCCCCACCCACAACCACCAGCTCCCATCAAACACTATACAACGTTTTACCCCTTACTTGATAAATGAAAGAACTCAGGCCATCGGGTTAGAGGTGGGGAGGTGAGTAAAAAAACACAGACAGGAAGGAGAAGAACAAAAGAAAAGAAGAGAAGGAGAAGAGAACACTAGAGGAAGAGAATACACGCATGACACATCTCTTCTGTGTGTCACTGTGGCCTTCTGATGCTGCAAGACTGTCGGTGGTTGGACCCCAAAGCTGGCAGGGTGCTGAGGTCCTTTCACACCCCCTATCTTCTGAAGTCACTGCTCGGACCATTACCACAGTCTTCTTCATCTGACACCCACAGGTCGCAGCGTCACTGTCACCATCTACTGGTGGGTCTTTAGTGGCAGGAAGGTGACATTTCTTGAAAAGTAACAACTGGTGCCCGGATGCTGCAGAGACCACGGTTCCCTTCACTTACGGGAACTGTTCATTGGAGTTTCATGAAATGGGGATTCAGTTTTCCATTCTGTCACTGTCTTGCCAGCTCTGGTCTCTAAGAACCATAAGTGAATGGATGTTTCTTGTCAGCAGAAGTCTTCAGCTTGGAGTTTGCTTCTCGGTCAGATGCTGTCATGCTTCTACAGGGGGTCATTTTCCACCTGTGGCAGTCTGCTCTGACTCTTTCTTCCAAACATGTGTTCTGTTGGTGACTTCTCCATGGAGCTACATGCTGTGTCTCTGAGCACACGATAAAAGGTTTGTCTGAATGATAATTGGGCTAACATGGCTCGCTTCACAGCCTTCTTGGCTAGCGACATGAACAGTTCAGTCAGGCCATCGGCTTGCAGCCAGTAGGGCAAATCTTCTCATGTTTTATTACAAAGTATTCTATAGATCGAGGCACTCTTCTCATGAATTGGTGGTCTGTTGTCTATTTTTAATATCAGTCAATCAGCACTTCTATAGGGCTGCACTGTCACCCCTAGGGGTATCGGGCAGCTGTGGGTGCGACGTCTCCATCAGAGAAACGAGGGTAGAGGGCAGAGAAACGAGCAGAAAAGGCAGAACAGAGTACAGTAGCGGCTGGCATCTACTGGGGAGGGGGAGGCAGACAAATGGTTGGGTGCAAACAAAATAAAAAAATAAAGAAAAACACTTACCGGCTAGTGACGTACGACGTTCTCCTCACTCTGACCTCTTCTGCTGAGACTGCAGTGAAGGCCCCAGCAAACTCCCTCAACCAATCTTGCTCTGCTAACGTGGTGTTACCAGCATGTGAGCAGTGCCCTGATTGGTGGAAGCGGCCTCTCTTGGCACTGGATGCCTGCACTTGCTCTCAACCTAGCGGTCTTAAAACAACTGGGTCGAGAAGTTTAAAGTGCGCACTTGTGGCTGGCCATCTCAAGACGGCCGACCAACGAGACATGCACACTTTAAACAAGTGCAAAGGCAGTCCTCTGCCCACCACTCCTCCCTGCTGTCAATCATCAGGCCCCACCCCATCCTGATGCTTGGTTCAGGATGAGACGGTGAAAAATAAAATGGTAATGAATTATTATTTTATTTTTCATCTCTGTGGCTTTGGGGGGCACTTAATTGGGGTGACGCTCCTCTGCACCAATGGAGGAGCAGCCCCTGAACAGAGAACAGAAAAATGAGCAGAGGAGGCACAAACAGAGGGCAGCTGGTAGGCAGGCAGAAGAGGGTAGTGAACTGTGGGCAAGCTGGACAGGAGAACTGTCGCAGGGAGAGCTGGAACGAGGACATACTCAATGGGGTGTCGATGCGGCCTCCATCAAGTAGGTCCTGAGGGGAGGGCAAGGCACTGGGTGGCGGGAGGAGGGAAACGGTGGGAAGAGAGGAGAAACAAGCAGAAAAAGCCAAAGTAAAGGGCACAAAATGAGCAGGAAAGGCAAAGTACAGGGCAGAAAACGAGCAGAAAAGGCAAAACAGAGGGATGAAAAACAAGCAGTAAAGGCAGAACTGAGAGCAGAACAACAAGCAGAAAAGGCAAAACGGAGGGCAAAGAAACAAGCAGAAAAGGCAGAAAGGAGAGCAGAAAAATGCAGAGTAGGTACAGACAGAGGGCAGCAGGTAGACAGACAGCAGAGGGTAGTGGACTGCGGGCAAGCTGGACAGGAGCCTGTCGCAGGAGGAGCTGGCACGAGGACCTGATGGAATGCCCCAGGCTCCAAACACGTCATGTAGCACTGGAAACAGCAGAGCAAAGATGGCTGAGACTCAGCACACTAAAGGGAACTGAAAATATTTCTGAATCACCACAAGGATGGTCTGACCAGAAGCCCATAGAATTCTGCAGCTAGAACCTGTAGTGTCTTGTGAGTTAGCGATGGCGGGACTTCGCTGGTCCCGGACGGACTCCATAGAACAGTAGAACAATGACATAAGTGATTCCGTAGAACAATAGAACAGTGACAAACGTGATTGGGTGTGGTTAATAAACATGCATGATGGTTTACATAGTGCAGAATCAAAACGTGTATAACAGAGCTCTGTGTGAGTCATGATCATTTGTATATACCCAGGCTGGGGAGGACGCTACAACTGGCGACAAGATATGGGATACGTAACCCAAAGAACAAATGCGCTCTCCCAGAGGGTTTGCCGAGGTCCAGCAAACTGCTTGTGCAAGCCACGTGCGGCTCAGTCAAAGAGAAGATCGACGATCAGTGTATGTGGAGTCAAAGCGCCGCTCCAGCCAGAGTGAACCTGTCGAAGGAGACAAAGGCTTTCCAAAGAAATGTACTCATCCTTGGCCAGACAACTGCTGGTAAGGCCTTGAAAGAAGTACCACGCCACAACATGACAGAGAGCCATAAGACATACAGAACGTTAATGCTAAAGGCAACAATGACCAGATACAGAGAAGAGTTCAAAGCAGCGACAGTCTAGTGCAAGAAATCGCTAGCAGCGAAAATAGCCGATGTCAACCAACTCATCCGCTCCCTGACAAAGACAGGTTCCAAAGATGCATGAAGGATGTGGCCGTCTGGATGAACAACAACGGTCTCAAAATCAACACAGACAAGACAGAGATTCTCATCTTTTGGAAAGGCAAGTGTAGGGAGCTGGCTCTGTATATACTATTCCAAAGTAAGGTATAGTGTGCACAGAGTCCAGATGAACCCCAAAGGTAGGCAGAGGTAAGAGTAGATAATACCTTACTTTCTATTTGTGGTGGTGTGGGTGAGCAGTAAGGCTTTATCAGAGGGTAGTGTTAAGCATTTATTGTACACACTCAGTCAAGAAATGACGTCATACACTCAAAGACTGTACTCAGACCAATTTGTTTGTGTAAAAATATTATTTAGTTTGTATTTTATTTTCTAGAACCAAGCCAGGCCTGGTACAGGTAAGTATAATCAGTAGCTTAATATGGTGACAATAACACTCCTGGTAATTTGACCTGTAAGTAATGTAAGTAGTTTGTTGGGTGCCGATGGGTATCACCTTCTGATCGGTGGGCGTGGATTTACAAACAAATGAAGCATTTTCCAGCAACGTATAAAAACGTCCCCTTCGGCACACTCTCTGTATATAATTCCTTAAACTTTCACCGTTGTAAACAATACTTCATCCAATGATAAGAGAGTTCAAAGGTAGGTCATCCGGTATCATTTTATTTGATTCATTCTTGTAAATGGTAGTATTCAGCAGTCACACTACAGAGTCAATATTGTTTTCCCATTAGTTCATGAAGACCAACCAACGCATTTCGGGACTCGCCCTTCATCAGGGGATGGTTCCTCTCGGTAGGTGAACGAGCTGTTCCTACTTCCGCACTGAGTGTGTAGTGTGACTGATCAACACTACCATTTACAAGAATGAATCAAATAAAATGATACCTGATGATCTACCTTTGAACTCTCTTATTATAGGATGAATTATTGTTTACAACGCTGAAAGTTTAAGGAATTATTTACAGAGAGTGTGCCGAAGGGGACGCTTCATCCGTTGCTGGAAAACGCATCATTACAGCTAAGTATAATAACATTTTGCAAGAATAATGCAGTTAAATACAGTTGGATGCAATTGGATTGGTTACAGGTAAGTCATTTGTTTGTAAAGCAGATTAAATTACTTTTCAGATTACTTTTTAAGTTACTTTTTCTACTCAGTGTGATATGCCTAGATATCACACTGGGACATTCCCTGGAGAAAAGGCAAGTAAATCAGTTTTTGTATATTTGCAGTTTCTTAGAGTTTCATACAAACCAACTCCACACTTAAAACAATTTTCACAAGAAAGCAGTTCAATGCAGTCCTGTGAGAGAAAACAATGTTATCGACTTAACGGTAAGTACTTAGGTTTGGGAGTTGGTTTTCTAGTCTTCTGGGAGGAACCAGCAGGTAAGTTGGAGGGCTCGGGGACGTAGGTGCACTTCGGGTTCTCTATTCCAGGGCGCAGGGCTGCTGGATGCAGGAGTGTCTTTTGAGATCGGATTTCACTTTACCGGGCGACTCGCCGTTGGGGAAGGTCTCCGTGCAGAGGCTGCAGGCGACGTCGGGGAGTCCTGGAGGGGTCAATCCACAGTGAAGTCAGATTCTGGAGCACAGGGAGACCACGCTGGGACTGGTGGGCCACTCGGTCCGTAGGCGTCAGATGCAGTGGTGGTTCCAGGCGTCGGGTTTGTCCTTAGCAGGCTCAGAGTCTTTCTTGGCTGTTTCATTTGAACAGAGCTGCTGTTCGCCAGAGATCTGGTCTTTGTTGAAGGCAGTCCGTCCTCCCAGGGGTTCTGGAGGTCGCTGGCTGAAGGACAAGGCGAATTTTGGCGCAGGATCACTGGAAACTGCAGACGGGCCGGTAGAGCTGGGGCCAAGTCAGTTTTTCTCTGCAGTCTTCTCTGCAGGGCGTCTTCTTTCGTCCTTCTTCTTCGTAGGTTGCGGGAATCTGTCTTCTTGATTCAGGGCTGCCCCCTAAATACTGTATTCAAGGGGCGTTTTAGGGGTCTCAAGGCCAAAGGGCTACTGTGTGCTCACCCCATGTGAAGGAGTGGGCACAATCCCTAATCCTGGTTGGGGAGTGCCTGCTATCTGCAAGATGGGGAGCACTGAAGAGTGGGCTTCACCTCGCCTCTCCCACCAGAGGGGTGGGATTGGCAGAGGTGGGCACACCTTCTGGGCTGTTCTAATTTTCCCGCCTGTCTTCCTGCCGAAAAGGAGGGGAGACAGGAAGGGGGCCTGCTCCAGATATCAGGAGAGGCTGAGGGTCACGTTACAAAGGCGGCAAAGTCTTTGAAGTTCCCCTGCCACAGATGCCTCTTCCTGACATGGGAGAGGTGTGACCATCTCTGCCCAGGAAAGGCTTTGTTTCTGGCCTCAGGGAGCGAAGGCTCCCACCCTAGGGGTCCAGAAACATGTCTCGTGGTGGCAGGCTGGTGTGTACCAGTCAGGGAACCCACCAGATGCTGGTCGTTTTTCAGAGGGCATCTCTAAGATGCCCTGAGTGCATTGTATAATAAATCCCACACTGGCATCAGTGTGGGTTTATTTTCTGAGAAGTTTGATACCAAACATCCCAGAATTCAGTAAAGCCATTATGGTGCTGTGGAGTTCGTAATGACAAACTCCCAGACCATATACTCTTAATGGCAGTACTGCACTTACAATGTCTAAGAATGTTAGAACAATGTCCTGGGCACACGCTCAAGTATTCACACACCAATGTGTTTACAAGTAATACATATGTTCAATAATAGAGCAGATCGAGAACAATGAAGACATCAAGTGGTCTTTTAATTCCTTCGTAGCCAAGAACAACAACCAGCCGACACGTGTTTCGTCATCTGGGAAAATGTCCCGTGACTCTTCAGGGCTGTAGGGCTAAGGTATACTGCCGAGGGTCGTGTGATCGGTGATAATTCCAACCCGGTCACAACGGGTATCGTGGCGAAGGGAATAGCGGTGTACGAAAAGATCATTAGACGGGGAGTCTAATGAATAATTGAGCGTGTGCCCAGGACATTGTTCTAATATTGCATTGTGGGTCCTTACCCACACATCTACAGGGGTTGTTTGGGTTTCCCCTGACCTGTGAGCACCGTACCAGACCTATTCCCGCAGATACCTGTGCAGATTAGCTAGAGCGCCAATCTCCCTTCCTCACTTAAAACCCCACGCCGAACCAGTACTCTAATGTCTAAGAATGGACTTAGACACTGTAGGGGTACAGGGCTCATGCACCTGTACCCTCACCAGTGACATAATGCACCCAGCTAGAGGGGTGGCTGACCTTTGTCATAGGCAGTGGGTTGTAGGCATGGCACACAGGGATGTGTGTCATGTCGACTCATCACTTTTCTCTGTACCAAAACACACAGCCTGCAATAGCGCTGTGTGTGTGTTAAGGTACAGGACCTCTAAAGGTGGCACAATATGTGCTGTAGCCCTTAGAGGCCTTCCCTGTTCACAGTGCCCATGGTACCATTTACAAGGGACTTACATGTGGCCAGAGATGTGCCAATTGAGGGCAGAAAGGTACAGTTTTGGGAAAGAACACAGGCCCTGGGAACCTGATTGGCAGGGACCCAGGGCACATCAAGTCAAAGTGCATCAGAACTCTGGCAAAAATTGGGGGGGTTACTGCAACAGAAACCCAGCTTCCTACAGTAAGTGCACCCTATGGAACAATGAATGGTGGCCACCTGAGCTGGGCCCTACCCCCAAACGCACGAATACGCCTGCAATCTCGGCATTATCCTCGACAGCCAGCTATCCATTGGGAAGGAGGTCAGCACCATCTCCTCCGCTTGCTTCCTCACCCTCCAAATGCTCAGGACGGTCTTTAGGTGGCTCCCATCCAACACCAGGCGAACTGTCACACAAGCTCTTGTCACTAGCAGACTCGACTACGGCAACTCCCTCTACGTAGGAATCACTACCCAACTCTTGAGGAAGCTCCAGACCAGCCAGAACACAGCAGCCAGACTCATCTATAACCTCCCCAGACAGACGCACACCACCCCTCACCTCAGGAAACTTCCTTGGCTACCAGTCGCGAAGAGATGCCAGTTCAAGCTGCTCACCCATGCTTACAAGGCACTACACAACAAAAGACCAGCGTACCTCACCAAACAAGTGAATTTCCACCAACCTACCAGGGAACCCCGTTCCAGGTCTCTCTCTCTAGCAACTACCCAGCGCATCCACCGGTCTAACAGCGGAGGCCGTTCTTTCTCCCACCTCGTGGCTCAGGCCTGGAACACACTCCTGTGCACCTCAGAGCATCACCATCAACCCAACGGTTCAGGAAGGACCTCAAGACCTGGATGTTCAACCAATAGGAACAGGCAGAGTGATCCTGCAGCAGGACCCCGTAACGCCTCGAGACCCTCACAGGTGAAGCAGCCGTGTCATATAAATCCTGATTGTTTCATTGATTGATTATCAAACTCTTCTGATTCAATGAATTCAATGATGAAGAAGCTATAAGGCTAAGACTCATAGATGATTGCTTTTCTGATTCTTTCAGATGACGACTGCTGAGAGAGACGCTGAGCCTAGAGTGAGTCCTGATGGCCACCAGAGCTGAGAAACGTGTTGACAAACAAGCTGCTGACGTGGAGGCCAGAGGAGCTCCAAGTGACTCAGTCATGAATGTTAAGGGTAAGCAGAAACACAAGGAAGTGATGTCTCCAAAGAAGAAAAACATTGTGCTTCACATGCATATTTTCCTTTCCACATGACGGCAGATGTCCCGATATTGGTCAAGTATGCAAAGGTTGCGGGAAAGAAAAACATTCTGTGACAATCTGAAAGCGAAGGAGAAACGACACCACGAAAACAACATGGCCACCAGAACGTTCAAGACACGACGTTCAATGCACACCCAAAAGGCCAAGAGACATCACCGGAGGCAAATAAACACTAAACAAAGTTGATCGTCCTCTAAAGCTTTATCTAAAAGTTCTTCTGTAACAGTGTCAAGCGACAGTAAAGAAGATGGATGTGACAAATGTGCGCATGTTGGACTGGAAGCATATAAAGAAGAATGTGGGTCATAGAAAAGTCAACATGTAAAATTGCAGAAGTCATTCAAACATTGTCCTAAAATAACCCTGAGGTGAACGGCTGCTCAATATCTTTTATTATCAACAGTGGTGCTTCAATAAACATTGTGCCAGAGGAGAAATATTATGAAATGTCTCCAATGCCACGTCTCACACCGTTGAAGACTAAAGTATACACATGGTCTGCATCGACGCTATTCAAAAGTTAAGGTTCATTTATAGCAACCATGAAGCACAAGTGCAAGCACCAATTCATGTACTGTAAGGTATGCCATCAAGTGCCTACTTACTCACTTTCAGTACTGCTGCTAATATGGGATACCCGTGAACTACAATATGAATGCACATCACGAGATAGTGAATCAGTTTCCATCATTATTTCAAGGTTTAGGCAAACGGAGCACAATGAAAGTGAAACTGCATATATGAGGACGTCGGTGCTGTTGCTCAGAGACATGCTAATACTTAAAGACATTATCATACATCAATGCTGGAAACAACACACTCAACCTCTTACTAATGACCCAGAATATCAAAAGTTCAAGAATGTTAGAGATTAACTTTCCTTTCTGTTACGCAAGAAAGAGTTGACTTGCCAAGTTCGAGAATCGTTATACCCGAAAATCTGGGGCAGCAAGTCGCTGAAGTGGCACACAAAGGACATTGTGGAATCGTTGCCACCGAACGAGCTCTCCGGGACCGAGTTTGCTTTGTATAATAAATCCCACACTGGCATCAGTGTGGGTTTATTTTCTGAGAAGTTTGATACCAAACATCCCAGAATTCAGTAAAGCCATTATGGTGCTATGGAGTTCGTAATGACAAACTCCCGACCATATACTCTTAATGGCAGTACTGCACTTACAATGTCTAAGAATGGACTTAGACACTGTAGGGATACAGGGCTCATGCACCTGTACCCTCACCAGTGATATAATGCACCCAGCTAGATGGGTGGCTGACCTATGTCATAGGCAGTGGGTTGTAGGCATGGCACACAGGGATGTGTGCCATGTCGACTCATCACTTTTCTCTGTACCAAAACACACAGCCTGCAATAGCGCTGTGTGTGTGTTAAGGTACAGGACCTCTAAAGGTGGCACAATATGTGCTGCCGCCCTTAGAGGCCTTCCCTGTTCACAGTGCCCATGGTACCATTTACAAAGGACTTACATGTGGCCAGAAATGTGCCAATTGGGGGTAGAAAGGTACAGTTTTGGGAAAGAACACAGGCCCTGGCAACCTGATTGGCAGGGACCCAGGGCACATCAAGTCAAGGTGCATCAGAACTTTCATTTTGATGAAAGAGTCGATAGAGAATTGAAGGCCTGTCATTTGTGTAATTGTTAATCTCCCAAAACAACTCTACATCCATTAAACATATCTGATCTTCCAAAGCATGTGTGGAAGAGAATCACTATTGACTTCTTTTGACCCATTGACAATGGACACCACCTAATGGCTGTCACTGATGAGTATTCCCGTTTTCCCGTAGTGGAAGACCTCTCGTCAATTACTCAAGAGAAGGTTATTGAGAGGCTAGAAGGCATTTTTGCAAAATGGGAGGTTACTTTAATTCTGAAGACTGACAATTACCCACCTTTCAACAGTGGAGAAGTCAAAGATTTTCTTACTCATTTAAACATAAAACATCAGAAAAGCAACCCTCTCTGGCAACAAGCAAACAGTGTTGTGAAGAGTTTTTTGAGCACCCTCAAACAGACTGCTCAGCGTGCTGCACTAGAAAAACTTGAACTCAAGCCTGCTCTTCCCTCTGCTCTTCGTGCTGACAGGTCAACTCCCCTTTCAACTACAGGTGAAAGTCCTGCTACCCTGATGTTTGGGGGAGAGCCGTGCAAACCAAATTGCCGCAATGGACCTTTGAGAGAGAAATTAATGACAATAAGCTTGACAAGCTGATGCTGACAGACGCCAAAATACATAGGACATTACTTTTAAGAGGGGAACAGCCATTACAACGCGGTTTTTACCACGCGTTGCTATTACATCACATGGGTTACAACGCATGCGATGTTACAACGCGTGGTAAAAACCACGCATACCATTACATCGCATGCGCGTTTACAATGCATGCGATGTAATGGCGGCTATCCAAGTCGTTGTGAGGAAACTGAGGCTGTTTCCTCACAACTACGTGCACCGCCCCTCGGGGAAGCAGGAAGGAGGAAGCAGGAACCGGGAGCAGAGACAGCGACGCTGGAGAGGAGAGAGGTAAGGGGGTTTGCGATTGGGGTGGGGGCTACTTTTGTACGGTTTAGGGTAGTGTAAAAGTAGTGTTGTAATGTTTATGTTGTGTGTGTTTTTTTTAACGTTTTAGTGTGTTTTTTTGTAGTGTAGTGTTTGTTTAGTGTAGTGTATTAGGGTTTAGGGTACTGTTGTAGTGATTTAGGGTTTAGGGTAGTGTAGTAGAGTTTGTGTAGTGTAGTGTTTTAGGCTTTAGGGTAGTGTAGTGTTTTAGGGTAGTGTAGTAGTGTTTGTGTAGTGTAGTGTTTTAGGGTTAGGGTTTAGGGTAGTGTACTAGTGTTTGTGTACTGCAGTGTTTTAGGGCAGTGTTGTAGTGTTTGTGTAGTGTAGTGTTGTACGGTTTAGGGCAGTGTAGTGTTTTAGGCTTCAGGCAGTGCAGCAGTGCTTGTGCAGTGCAGTGTTTTAGGGCTTAGGGCAGTGCAGTGTCTTAGGGCTTAGGGCAGTGTAGCAGTGCTTTGTGCAGTGCAGTGTCTTAGGGTTAGGGCTTAGGGCAGTGCAGTAGTGTCTGTGTAGTGCAGTGTCTTAGGGCAGTGTAGTAGTGCATGTGCAGTGCAGTGTCTTAGGCCCAGGGCAGTGCTGCAGTGCCTGTGCAGTGCAGTGTCTTAGGGCTTAGGGCAGTGTAGCAGTGCTCTGTGCAGTGCAGTGCTCTAGGGCTTAGGGCAGTGCAGTGTTTTAGGGCTTAGGGCAGTGCAGCAGTGTCTGTGCAGTGCAGTGCCTTAGGGCCAGGGCTCAGGGCAGTGCAGTAGTGCTTGTGTAGTGCAGTGTCTTAGGCCTAGGGCAGTGCAGCAGTGCATGTGCAGTGCAGTGTCTTAGGGTCTAGGGCAGTGCTGCAGTGTTTGTGCAGTGCTTTAGGGCCCAGGGCAGTGCAGCAGTGCTCTGTGCAGTGCAGTGTCTTAGGGCCTAGGGCAGTGCAGTGTCTTCAGGGCTTAGAGCAGTGCAGCAGTGCTCTGTGCAGTGCAGTGCTTTAGGGTCAGGGCCTAGGGTAGTGTAGCAGTGTTCTGTGCAGTGCAGTGTTTTAGGGCCTAGGGCAGTGTAGCAGTGCATGTGCAGTGCAGTGTTCTAGGGTCTAGGGCAGTGTTGTAGTGCTTTGTGCAGTGCTTTAGGGCCTAGGGCAGTGCAGTAGTGTCTGTGTAGTGTAGTGTCTTAGGGTTTAGGGCAGTGTAGTGTTTCAGGGTTTAGAGTAGTGTAGTAGTGTTTGTGTAGTGTAGTGTTTTAGGGTTTAGGGTAGTGTAGTGTAGTATTTTAGGGTTTAGGGCAGTGTACTGGTGTTTGTGTAGTGTAGTGTTTTAGGGTTAGGGTTTAGGGTAGTGTAGTAGTGTTTGTGTAGTGTAGTGTTTTAGGGTTTAGGGTAGTGTAGTAGTGTTTGTGTAGTGTAGTGTTTTAGGTTTTAGGGTAGTGTTGTAGTGTTTGTGTAGTGTAGTGTTTTAGGGTAGTGTTGTAGTGTTTGTGAAGTGTAGTGCATTAGGGTTTAGGGTAGTGTTGTAGCGTGTGTGTGTAGTGTAGTGGTTTAGGGTAGTGTTGTAGTGTTTGTGTAGTGTAGTGTTTTAGGGTTTAGGCTAGTGTAGTAGTGTTTGTGTAGTGTAGTGTTTTAGGTTTTAGGGTAGTGTTGTAGTGTTTGTGTAGTGTTTTAGGGTTTAGGGTAGTGTTGTAGTGTTTGAGAAGTGTAGTGCATTAGGGTTTAGGGTAGTGTCGTAGCGTGTGTGTGTAGTGTAGTGTTTTAGGGTTTAGGGTAGTGTTGTAGTGTTTGTGTAGTGTAGTGTTTTAGGGTAGTGTCGGGGGGTCGTGCAGAGTAGTATAGTGTTATTGTAGGGAGAGGACTGGGGGGCGGGGGAGGGTTGTGTAGGGGTAGGGTAGTCACTTACCTTGCAAACTTTCACCACGAGTATAGCTTTACCACGCATGCCTTTGCGTTGCAATGGCATGCGTGGTAAAGGCATAGTCGTGGTAAAAGTTTGCGATGTAATGGCATGCCGTTGTCATTGACATCGCGTAGTAATACCCGCGTTGTAATGGCATGCGTGGTATTAGTATGCGATGTAATGACATACATCCCTTTTAAGAAGGGAGATCGAGTAATCATAAGGCAAAGACATAAACGCAAGTCAGATGCTCCATTTGATGCTGACCCAATGCAAGTTGTGACTAAAGGACACTTGGTGACTTCTCACCGTCCTGGAAAATCCATTACACGAAGTTCTTCGTATTTCAAGCATTTGCCTCGGCGTTCACCATCTCCAGATGTCAGTAGTGAGACTTTACCTAGGAGTCCTGAGAGTCCACAGTCTATATTTGTATTGGCATCACCAGTGCCAGCCATGGACACTTCTCCACTATCTCTGCAGCCTCATACGATACGATTTGGCTGATTGGTTAGAGTGCCACGATGACGTATTGAAGAGGTGTGATATACATATTTTGTATTATTTGTACTATTTATTTAATGAAGGGGGAGATGTAGTGTCTTGTGAGTTAGCGATGACAGGACTTCTCTGGTCCCTGACAGACTCCGCAGAACAATTGAACAGTGAGGCTATAGGGCCTCACTTGCCCTCCTAACATTTCCAGAGAGACAAGGGATTTGGCACCCACAACACAACACTCCCGACCCTCTCAGGGATCGTGCTGACAGGACATAACCTTTCGTTCTCTCACTCGTACTCATCCACAATAAGATAAAAGAGAGACACAAAGGAAGTTTACAATGTTAATTGAAACTATTGTGCTCTAAAATGCAATAATTGTGCCACAATTACAAAACAAATACATGTCAATAATGTAATCAGCATGGTTAATAAACCATGTACAATGAAAAGCCCTGTCATATTTTCTGACAGATCTGCCTAAGCACTCCTCCACTACTAAAGCTAAATGGCTATCGATTATAGATCTCTGGATTTGGTGGCAGACCCCATGCCCTAGCAGACATCTCAGCTGACGCAGCGCTCTTGTCTCAGGACCTTAGCTCTGTGTGGGTGTTTTCAGAACCCCTGTCCTCTGTAATATGACAAGCTATGTGTATTCAGAACAGCAGCTGCATTCTTCTACTATGTTTAGGTGCTAGTGTCTGACCAGGGAGAATAAGGGGTAATTGTAGGAAGGTGGAATCTGACTATATGGTTGCCCCCACTTTTTTTATGGTGTTTTGCTGGTTTATGACTTAGTTGGACTGGGATCCTGCTATTCAGGGCCCCAGTCTATCTGCTTTCTCTGTAAAATGGTTTCCATGTGCCTTAGACACATCACTGATTGGGATCTGGAGTGCCCTTATAAGTCCCTAGTATATGGTATACTATGTACCAAGGGCATAGGTACCTCAGAGGCCTGCCAGGGGCTGCAGCATGTATTATGCCACCCCTGGAAGGCCATCCAAACTGACACCACAGGTCTGCTACTGCAGCCTGGGTAAGGTGGTGCATGCACCCCTTACTGTGATATAGGTTACCTATATCACTAAATACATACACACATATAAACCTATAAGTCACTCCTAAGGCAGGCCTTATCAATCCTGAAGGCAGAGTGCATGGTTCCTATGTGAGAGGGTGCCCCTGCATGAGCAGGGCCCCTCTGCAGCGTTCGGAGACCATCTCTGATGCTGTTTGTAGTGCAGCCTGACCATATACTCTTAAGCGCATTATATCCTCGCGGTAAAATGCTAACTTTGGAATGGCTGCACCTAAACATGTCGTGTTTGGTGTCAAACATCTTGGAATACTACCCCCCGCCAATCCTGGCGGCGGGGGTAGCATTCCACCCTTCTAGAGGGAAAGACATGTTAACTCTGACTAGTCCGGTAACTTCTTTCCAGAGCCCTGGCATCACAAAATGGATGCTGCTGCCACAGACACGAGTCTGGCCTCCTGCTGCTGGACGAAACTCCGGCAGGGGAGGCCTGGACAATAGGTTTCCTGTCCCAGGGAGGTGTGACCACCTCCCCAGACAGGATAATGTGTATTGGGGCTGGGCGGGAGCACTTTCGGGTGCTTTGAAGTCCTGCACTGGGGGCACATTTGGTGTCCCTGTGCATACCCCAGTTCAAACCGGATCAGGGGCTTGCAGCCCCTGCTTTGGCGCGAACTGGACAAAGGGAAAGGGTGTAGCCACCCCTCTGCCCTGACCCACCCATAGGTGGGGCCACAGAGTAGTCCAACCCCTATCTTTAGTATAAAGGTAGGAACCCAGTCCTTAGGACTTTAGATTATCCCTGGACGAAACTCTGAAACTGAATCCTGGACCTTCGACGCTCTACTCACGATTAGAGGACAGAAGAATCTCCCTTGGGGTCAAGGAGTGACTCCCCTGCTTGGCAGGCACCAAAGAAGCATCTGTCCGGTTCGCATTTCTGAAGCTCCCGTCGGACGCCGAAGTCATCGCATCACCAGAGGTGGATTCTCAGACTTCCCCGAGGCTACCCTGAGTCCCCAGCAAAGCTGAGGCCCGTGGCTATCGTGGGTGACTTGAGACCGTGACCCCTGGACACCGAGCACATTTGCAAGTGCATCCTCTTCTGGGTCTCCCAAGAAGTCGTGCTTTGGGCTCCGAGTAGCCCTAGCCTCCAGCACCACCTGCACCGAAGATCACTGGCCCCCACTCCACGAGTGTCCTGTAAGCCAGATCCACGTGCGGCGTCACGAGGCTCCTTCGCGGTCGCTAGCCCGTTGGCTAGTAGCCCTTAACGAAGGCCAATCCTTTTCTAACTTGGCATCCTGGTTGCTCCAGGCCTGCCCTCACTTACCCTCGCTGGGTGAGTTCCACAGACCTTGCTGGTCTGCACCATCGACGATCTACATCTTCACCGAGACTTGCCGTTGCCAAGGCTTGTTGGGTCCAATCCGGGCGCCGACACCTCAGCACTCGACAGACATCGTGTACCAGCCCGAATCCTGCTCCTGGTCGCCGACAACGCCTCCTGGACCTCGTGGCTGAAGAGTCAAGATGACCGTCAACGCACCTGAAGCACTCGACATCGGTGGGCATCTGTCCATCGCCTTCCTGGTCACTGGCTAGTGACCCAGACTCTGTCCCCTCTGCTTTCAGGTTCTTCAGAACTCCGATCCACTCTTGGATCCACCCGGACACTTTTCTCTTGGCCACCAGCAGCACTTTGCAGCAGATCGCCATTCGAATCGACGACGAAACCCGACCCCGAAAGGCACCTATGCACCCGGCTTCCCTGGGTGAGGTAACACGAGTACTCCGGTGCTCCCGTGGGTAGAGACTCTTCAAAGTCCTAGATCTCAAAGGGTTTTGTCCTAGTCCTCTTTTAAGTGTCCCTTTTCTCTAATTTCCCGATCCCGACTTTCTCCATAGAAGTCAACGGCGTATCCCGGTTGTGTATTTACACTGCACGCGTCTCCCGTGGGTCCCCTGTGTCACTACCTTGGGTGGTTCCTTGTGGTCCAAGCACTTCTAGAGGCTCTAGGCCTAGTGTCTAGTTCAGTCGTGGTTCGCATACCCCTTTATTGGTATATGGTTTGGTACGCCCCTAGGGCCCAAACGTGTATTTGTGCTATTACTGTGATTTAATAACTTCTAACTTATGTACTTCGAACTCTAGCCTCATAAAGAGACTAGAGGGGTGTGTTTAGCAATAAATACATATATTTTGAATATATACCTGGCGTGGTGCTCTTTCATTTGATCACTCAAGAGATTATAGACTGGTAAAACAAGCTGCTTTACATTCCTTCAAGACTTAGCCTGAAGGCTGCTCTCCATAGCTACCACTAGGATAGCTTTCAATAAGGTTGTCTTTAACCTATCTCCAATAAGGGGTTGTTTGGACTGGTGCAAGGTGCCCACTATAATTAGTGGACAGCATATGCCAGGCCAACTTCTCACATTGGTGTGCAGCGTGTGGGATTCCAGCTTGCTATTGTTTTACCAGATAATCTCAATTGAATTGATCAACTGAAAACCACTAAAGGTACCTAAGGTACATATAATTTAAGCTTAGAATACAGTAAGTTCTACTGAACTTAGAGTTTTGTGTTAAGGGATAGCACACCCTTTCTACAACTCAAGAGAGTTTAGTAGGCCACACTAGAGTAGGTAGTGCATACACCACACCACACTAGTAATGTCTTTAAGGGTAGGATCTAAAGAATCCTTGCAGGAAGCCATTGAGCTTCCACCCTCCAAGTATGATACACTCCCATTCTTGGAATTGAGAGCTTTATGCAACTTGAGAAAACTAAGGACAGGCCAAAGCCCCACCACCCAACACCTCAAGGAGTTGTTGGTGGCTTATGACCTTAGTAAGCCCTTGGGGACTGAAAAGGTAGGAGCTGAGGGTGGGGCAGAGGAAGAGGCCAGGGGTACCAATACCCCCAGCCCCCCCTCTGAAACTGGCCAGGAGGGTGACAATGACCCTGACCTGGATAACCCAATCCCTCCTGTGGAAGATGATGAGGATGATCTGAATGATCCCCACTTTGTCCCCCCAGGAAGGATTAAGAGTGTGCCCAGAAAGTCTAGATCTCCTTCTCAGGAGTCTAACCACTCTGGCACCTCCATAGGGAGCTCTATCTCCTCTCACAGGAGGGAATCCTCTCATGAGAGAAGAGACAGACTGGTCCAGTATGAGGAAACTCAGCTGGAAATCAGAAAAAGCAATTGGCTTTAGATAGGGAATCCCTAGATCTCCTTAGAGAGAGAAGAAAGTTGGGACTAGAGTCCCATGGTGGCAGACATGTCCCTAGAGACAGGGAAAGGTCCTATGACCATAGGAACTTGAGCAAGATTGTCCCTCCCTACCAGAGTGGGGATGACATCCACAAATGGATAACTGCATTAGAGAGGGCCTGTAAGGTACAGAAGGTCCCTCAGGAGCAGTGGGCAGCAATCTTGTGGCTCTCCTTTGCTGACAAAGGTAGAGATAAGCTCCTCACTGTTAGAGAGGAGGATGCTGATAATTACAAGGTCTTGAAGAGTGCTCTTATTGATGGGTTTGGCCTAACCACTGAACAGTACAGGTTGAAGTTCAGAGACACCCAAAAAGCACAGACTCAAGACTGGGTTGATTTTGTAGATTGTGCTACAAAGGCTCTGGAAGGTTGGATACATGGCAACAAAGTTAATGACTTTTTAGGATTGTACAATTTGATTATGAGGGAGCAGATCCTTAATAATTGTCAAAACCAGCTTTTGCACCAGTATCTGGTGGACTCTGATCTGACCTCTCCCCAAGAATTGGGAAAGAAGGCAGACAAATGGGTCAGAACCAGAGTAAAAACTAGAAATCAGGGTGGTGACCAGAAGAAAGATTCTACTAAGTCCCAAGAGAAAGGTGGGGATAAATCTAAGGATAAGTCCACTACAGGGCCCCAAAATTCCTCTTCTGGGGGTGGGTCCCAAACTCCTTCCTCTCCTGAAAAGAAACCCTATTGCCATGTCTGTAAAAAGCCTGGGCACTGGAAAACTGATCCCAGTTGCCCCAGGATTGGCAATAAAGAAAATGTTCCTCCCACAACTACTACCACCCCTCCTGGTACTACCAGTAGTAATCCTCCAGTTGGGAGTAGTGCACCCAAAAAGTTGGGTGCTTTTGCAAGAGGAACAGAGGTGAGCCCTAGTTTAGACAGGGACCCCTCAACAGACTCCTCTGACTCTGATGGTGGTATAGGATTTGCTACCTTTACCATGGGTCCCACAGCGTTGGGCAGGTACAGTTTGGAGCCAATAATTAATGGTCAGAAAGCTGTGGCATTTAGGGACACAGGGGCTAGTGTCACCATGGTGGCAGGGAAACTAGTCCCCCCTCACCAGTTTTTACCTGAGTTTAAGTACCAGGTGACCAACATTGATGGTGTCAGAACAGATCACCCCATGGCCATAGTCAATCTCAGCTGGGAGGGGGTCACAGGCCCAAAGAGAGTGGCAGTGTCCCCCACCTTACCTGTAGATTGCCTGATGGGCAATGATTTGGACATTTCAGCCTGGGCTGAAGTTGAACACCAAACCCATCTTAGGATGTTGGGCGTCCCTGTAAGGTTAGTGGGGCTGTGATGGCCACAGCCCCAGCCCAAGAATTTGGAGAGATGGAGCCTGAAAGAATGGCCCACTCTCCCCCAAAAGAGAGCACAAGGGTTGAAGAAAAGTCTTCTTCCCCCAGACAGTAGGTAAGGGTCAGCCTCCTCAGGGAACTGACCCTACCCCTAGTGAAGGAACTGCCACAGAGGTAGTCAGGCCTGGCCTGGCCACCCCCTGATGGCAGAGGACCCTTCCAAGGTGGTACCCAGTCTGGAGCAGGTAACCTGCCCCTCTCTACCCTGCCTCAGTCAGCCCAGGGCTGCAGAGGTCAGGGAGGTCAGTGGACCCCCAGGGCCCCCTGTCCAGAGGAAGCCCCCCATCAGCAGATTAGGGGCACCCAGTCTAGTAGCCCTAGCCAGGTGAAAATTCCTCTACACACTGAGGGATCCCCCTACCTTTATGTAGGGACCTCCCCAGAAGGACTCTGGTAGGCAAGGGCAAACCTGGGACCAGAAGGTTCCAAACCTGCCATGTCCCTCCAGTAGTCCATCCAAAGGGACCCAACCCCCAGCTGTAGGCAGCCAAAGGTTGACCCTTAGAGCAAAGTGCAACTCAGTCATGGAAAGACAGGCATACATGGTGACCAGTGATCTGAGGAAGCTGAGGCCAACATTCCTAGGGCCTCACTTCCCTACTCAGACACCTCACCGGCCTTGTACTTTACCTAAGCACACCACAGGTAGTGATTCCCCATGGTGGAGACCCTCTCATACCCTTAGGGTGAGGGATTGCTTAGTGGACCATAAGACAGGGGGCAACCATGCTAGTGCAGGTGCTTCCTTATATGACCACTTAGTCAATAAAGGCTCAACTGGCCAAGGTTAGCCTTATCTCCTTTCGTTTGGGGGGGGGGTTATGTAGGAAGGTGGAATCTGACTATATGGTTGCCCCCACTTTTTTTATGGTGTTTTGCTGGTTTATGACTTAGTTGGACTGGGATCCTGCTATTCAGGGCCCCAGTCTATCTGCTTTCTCTGTAAAATGGTTTCCATGTGCCTTAGACACATCACTGATTAGGATCTGGAGTGCCCTTATAAGTCCCTAGTATATGGTATACTATGTACCAAGGGCATAGGTACCTCAGAGGCCTGCCAGGGGCTGCAGCATGTATTATGCCACCCCTGGAAGGCCATCCAAACTGACACCACAGGTCTGCTACTGCAGCCTGGGTAAGGTGGTGCATGCACCCCTTACTGTGATATAGGTTACCTATATCACTAAATACATACACACATATAAACCTATAAGTCACTCCTAAGGCAGGCCTTATCAATCCTGAAGGCAGAGTGCATGGTTCCTATGTGAGAGGGTGCCCCTGCATGAGCAGGGCCCCTCTGCAGCGTTCGGAGACCATCTCTGATGCTGTTTGTAGTGCAGCCTGACCATATACTCTTAAGCGCATTATATCCTCGCGGTAAAATGCTAACTTTGGAATGGCTGCACCTAAACATGTCGTGTTTGGTGTCAAACATCTTGGAATACTACCCCCCGCCAATCCTGGTGGCGGGGGTAGCATTCCACCCTTCTAGAGGGAAAGACATGTTAACTCTGACTAGTCCGGTAACTTCTTTCCAGAGCCCTGGCATCACAGAATGGATGCTGCTGCCACAGACACGAGTCTGGCCTCCTGCTGCTGGACGAAACTCCGGCAGGGGAGGCCTGGACAATAGGTTTCCTGTCCCAGGGAGGTGTGACCACCTCCCCAGACAGGATAATGTGTATTGGGGCTGGGCGGGAGCACTTTCGGGTGCTTTGAAGTCCTGCACTGGGGGCACATTTGGTGTCCCTGTGCATACCCCAGTTCAAACCGGATCAGGGGCTTGCAGCCCCTGCTTTTTCGCGAACTGGACAAAGGGAAAGGGGTGTAGCCACCCCTCTGCCCTGACCCACCCATAGGTGGGGCCACAGAGTAGTCCAACCCCTATCTTTAGTATAAAGGTAGGAACCCAGTCCTTAGGACTTTAGATTATCCCTGGACGAAACTCTGAAACTGAATCCTGGACCTTCGACGCTCTACTCACGATTAGAGGACAGAAGAATCTCCCTTGGGGTCAAGGAGTGACTCCCTGCTTGGCAGGCACCAAAGAAGCATCTGTCCGGTTCGCATTTCTGAAGCTCCCGTCGGACGCCGAAGTCATCGCATCACCAGAGGTGGATTCTCAGACTTCCCCGAGGCTACCCTGAGTCCCCAGCAAAGCTGAGGCCCGTGGCTATTGTGGGTGACTTGAGACCGTGACCCCTGGACACCGAGCACATTTGCAAGTGCATCCTCTTCTGGGTCTCCCAAGAAGTCGTGCTTTGGGCTCCGAGTAGCCCTAGCCTCCAGCACCACCTGCACCGAAGATCACTGGCCCCCACTCCACGAGTGTCCAGTAAGCCAGATCCACGTGCGGCGTCACGAGGCTCCTTCGCGGTCGCTAGCCCGTTGGCTAGTAGCCCTTAACGAAGGCCAATCCTTTTCTAACTTGGCATCCTGGTTGCTCCAGGCCTGCCCTCACTTACCCTCGCTGGGTGAGTTCCACAGACCTTGCTGGTCTGCACCATCGACGATCTACATCTTCACCGAGACTTGCCGTTGCCAAGGCTTGTTGGGTCCAATCCGGGCGCCGACACCTCAGCACTCGACAGACATCGTGTACCAGCCCGAATCCTGCTCCTGGTCGCCGACAACGCCTCCTGGACCTCGTGGCTGAAGAGTCAAGATGACCGTCAACGCACCTGAAGCACTCGACATCGGTGGGCATCTGTCCATCGCCTTCCTGGTCACTGGCTAGTGACCCAGACTCTGTCCCCTCTGCTTTCAGGTTCTTCAGAACTCCGATCCACTCTTGGATCCACCCGGACACTTTTCTCTTGGCCACCAGCAGCACTTTGCAGCAGATCGCCATTCGAATCGACGACGAAACCCGACCCCGAAAGGCACCTATGCACCCGGCTTCCCTGGGTGAGGTAACACGAGTACTCCGGTGCTCCCGTGGGTAGAGACTCTTCAAAGTCCTAGATCTCAAAGGGTTTTGTCCTAGTCCTCTTTTAAGTGTCCCTTTTCTCTAATTTCCCGATCCCGACTTTCTCCATAGAAGTCAACGGCGTATCGCGGTTGTGTATTTACACTGCACGCGTCTCCCGTGGGTCCCCTGTGTCACTACCTTGGGTGGTTCCTTGTGGTCCAAGCACTTCTAGAGGCTCTAGGCCTAGTGTCTAGTTCAGTCGTGGTTCGCATACCCCTTTATTGGTATATGGTTTGGTACGCCCCTAGGGCCCAAACGTGTATTTGTGCTATTACTGTGATTTAATAACTTCTAACTTATGTACTTCGAACTCTAGCCTCATAAAGAGACTAGAGGGGTGTGTTTAGCAATAAATACATATATTTTGAATATATACCTGGCGTGGTGCTCTTTCATTTGATCACTCAAGAGATTATAGACTGGTAAAACAAGCTGCTTTACATTCCTTCAAGACTTAGCCTGAAGGCTGCTCTCCATAGCTACCACTAGGATAGCTTTCAATAAGGTTGTCTTTAACCTATCTCCAATAAGGGGTTGTTTGGACTGGTGCAAGGTGCCCACTATAATTAGTGGACAGCATATGCCAGGCCAACTTCTCACAGCAATGATGTTTGATGTCGCTTAGCTGTTCAGACTAAATCCCAGGAAAAGAATAAAATACAAAAACATGTTCTGGTTCTGTGTGAAAATACAATGTGGCACAAAAGCAAGCGTGATAGTTAGTAATGTGTGCAAAATAAAAGCAGCCTACAACGTGCATAATTAGGCTAACATAAAGAAAACGACAATGGGCTAAATAGGAAACACACAACACCCTCCCTTTGGTCAGGGCAATAGCACAACAAATAACTAAATAATATGAATGCAATCATAAGATAAGCAAACTCAAAGCATGTCTACAAAATATCTTTATAGAACTAATTACAAATCTATAAAAAACGAATACAATACTAATTCATTGAATTATGGTGTGTCGGAGGAATCCATGATGTCAATCGCAAATTTAAAGGTGAGGAACTCTACTAAGGAGCCCGTCTACGCAGAAGATGATTTGTCGACAGCCCTGGTCACAAGATCCAGAGAAGAGACATGATCCTCACTCTCAGCAGATGCTGAAATAGTTACCGGTAACCTGCATCAGTGTTAGTAGAGCCAGTATTTAGTGATTCAAGTGCCAATGCACATATATCCTTGAAGAGGAGAGGCTTAAACCTCGCAATGTTGAGAAGTTGCACACCCAATGGACAGTCCTAAAAATGGTTCGCTAAGGGACTCATTAGCAGTTCAATGTCCACGGCAGCAGGCGTCTACAAAGCCAAGCAAATATCCAGGACCCATTCGAAGGGGCACCAGAGGCAGTGGCACACAGGTAAACCAGACAGGCCGGAATGTTAACAACAAACCAAGATCTAGTTCTTGTAGTAGAAATATTCCCAAAAACTATAGCATGCGCTCATGATAGTGTTGGAGCAGCTGTAGTTCCAGGGGATTTGCAAATGGAACATCCATTGCGGAGACACATAAATAGAATTAGGGTGCAGCAAATGAGGAATAACAGCAGCGGAAATCCTCTGAACACACTGAAAAAAAGGAAATTAATAAAAGCAGGTATTATTCCGAAGACAGTTTGGAACAAACTGACTAGGCCGGAACCAACAATCTTAAAAAAATATGCAAGACGGATCATGTTATGCGTGCTAAAAATGCGATGAACTAGTTCACCGACATGCAGAAGGAGGTTTGTTAATAATTACTGTATTTCGCTAGAAGTTCTGGCCACCTCAAATTTGAAGGTTTCATCAGCAGATGTGAGAGCTACCTCTCTTTTAAACAATAATGCTTTGAGTCTGTTTAGCTTGTTGAAATCTGCCTTCAAAGATAGAATGAAAGGCAACAATGAGTATTCTACAATTTCATGCGTGGGGGGAACAGGACGTTGTTGCAACAAGTGACGAGCTGAAAAACGGACTAGATGTAGGGGAACTCCAGCGCACATTCCGCAACAATATTGATCACTAAGTATTAAATAACTCCCATTTGAAAGGACGGAAACAGTGGGAGAATCGTGGGAGCTAGTATTCTTTTTAAATAAAAGGCCAAATTAGGAGCTGAAACATTACATGCTCCGTGGACTTTGACATGTTTGCAAATGAGTGAATGTCCGACAGAAGAGTTGCAATTCTCTCCAGTAAGGAAAACGTACTTATTGGCACATTCACTACGTTAGGAGAAGGGAAGTGACCATAACTCATGAATGAAGCTGCCTCTGAGGGGTTCATATCTACCAACAGTAAAATGTTTCCTGCAGTCTGTGAACTTAAATGTCAAAATGGGTAAAGAGCTAACGCCGTGTATCAGCCACACACCTGAAGACGTTTCCGCTATGGTGAATGGAAGTTGTTCTAACTTCTCTAAATGCAGCATTGTGTAGGTTGCGTCTTTCATTGACATCAGTTGTTGTTTGCTACTACATTAAAGAATAAATTACTGCAATTCAAATAAAGCCATGGTACGCACCCATTCTTAATGGCTTGACGCTTCCAGCTAAATTGCATAGTAGATCTAAGCTGACTTTGCCCACAATACAATGTTGCCATGTCAGTTTGCATGATATCAATAACTGGCGACACAATGTTATCTCAATGATAAATGTGAGAAGACAGCATATTAATACTAATTATCCCGATCAATATGTCTTAAACGTGCGGCAGCTTCTATATGGGAACATTTCCAAATTTCGTTATAAGTATCATAAACAAATCTTTTACAGTGTGGAGATTTGGGATTCAATAGAAAACCTGACAAATCCATGTCTTCGGACAAAAGAGAAAAATGTTGTTTCACTGCAGTGTGGAATGTTCCAACCATTGTTGACACAATTGTTCCACTGAATAGGTGGTAACAATACTAGAATTTTGTGAGTGAGAACATTGGGGATCGGGTCTACTTGATTTGAACCCAGGTGTGGAATTGAGAAAAGAGCATGACAACTGTTAGTGTCAACTGCCCACAATAACCACTCGTTAGGACCCAATAGAGTGAAATGAAATGAAATGAAATGAAATTTGTACTTGTAAAGCGCACTGTTACCCTAGGGTGTCCTTAGTGGAATTAAATGTACCATTCTGCACCATTCTATTGAGTTGTTCTTCTGTATAATTTGTCAAACTTTGCAAATTATCAAAGCAGGCAATAGGGGGACTATTTGGGGCATTCATTTATTTAATTTTTGACAGGCCCAGACATGTAGTCTGCTAGACGGTTTCATTCTAGAAAAGCATTTGTGTTGGAATTAAGCAGGCCCAAAATATGGTTCCATTCCCTGAATCTGCCAAGGTTTTGTTCCCCAAATCGATTTCAAATCAATTGTATCTTTTCAATAATGATAGCCTCTAAGGGCTATATGGTTGACAAACGAAGCTTATATATTAGCTTGGTCTGTGTAAGCATATTTTTCTTTGGTGGGGAAGGAACTAATTTGAAATAATATGATGTGGAGTCATATCCTGTGAAATACATGCATTTATCTTTATGTGTTTTAGAACTCCCTTGTGGAGGAGTCAGGCAATGTTCCTATAGTGTATAATTAAACAATGTATGTTTACTACTGGCTCTGTGTAGAAAAAGAGGTAATGAAATGAAAACACAAATGAAAACACAAATCTGTGTTGGAAGAGTGTGCAAAACAGAAGAACTGTCTGAAGAAATTCGTCTTGATCTATATAATACCCAGAGGCACTTAGTTAAAAAATTGGAGGCTCAGGTTCAATTGTAGGACTTGAAAAGTTCAATAGCGGTGGACCCACCAATGGTGGATCAGTATAAATTACTTCAGCTGTAGAAGACACAGTAGCAAAAACTGCACTCACTTTGGTTGTGTTGTCGGTGGAGGACTCGGTCTCCCTCCACCCCAGCTGGGGACTAACAACATCAGTAGTGGTCACGAGCTGCAGAGGAATGTCCTGTGGAGTGACACAGACACTTTGTGGCTTACTATTTAGAATCAGCCACATGCTATAGTTCAACATGCTTGATGGAGACAAAGCGTTTTGTCTTTAGAACCAGGAAGCGGTGGCAAGATAACTGTTCTTGTACCATGAATGCCAAGGACAGGCACCGGAGCATGGTAGGAAGGGCCGAACTCCATTTTAATTGCCACCTTCTCTCGAACGAGATCTCCAATTTTTGGAATCCAGCTGGAGAATTGAGGCTTTACGTCCGTGCTTGAATAGGGAGACATGTGCAAGTATTTGCTTCATTGAGCGTCACAGAACTTTTGTAGGCCCTGTAAGACAGCACAATGGCTATCTACGTTAAAGGTCGTGGCAGCTGCCACAATGTCTGGACTGTCAAGGTCTGGGACATACAACTTGATGCCAAAAAGTACTTTGTATGGGGTCACCCACCCAGAGATCTTTTAGGGAGGTTATTGAGAGCCTGTTGAACCCTGCAGAGGTGACTGGTCCAAGTACGCCCAGTGCCTAATACTCTAGCTGTTAAGGACTACTTTAAGTCACAGTTCATTTTTTCCACAACAGAATTGTCCTTGGGCCTATATGGAGAAGAATAATGCACCTGTACACACAGGGATGCCATTGAATCCTGGCACACTTTGGACATGAAAGCCGAGCCCTGGTCTAAATGGAATGCACATCATGCATTTGTCCCGATAAAGACATGCAGGTCTTTAATAACAGTTCGAGCATCAGCCGAGCTCTGTGGCCAAACCCAGAAGAATCTAGAGCAAGAATCAACTTCAACCAAAATAAATTTGAACGCAGTGTCCGAAATCAGTGAACCACACTGATCCAAATAGATACAAACAAAAGGCTCGTTGGAGAACAATAGGTGTGTTTGTGGTGGACGAGCCACGGTGGAGGCTTTAATCTGTTGAGAAATGTCACAGCACAGGACGTATTTCTCGGCCTGCTGATTTAAGCCTTGCCACCAATAACGTTGCTGTAGCAGCAAAATTGAGACCGCCACCCAGCATGTGCTGAAGCAACACCTTCATGTGCCGCGATAACCAGAGCAAGTCTGCGGTCTTGGTTGGGAATCAATCTATTGTCAATCCCAGGAATTGTTACAAAAAAGAACATTTCAGTCATTTAAATGATAAGAGTATTTAGAAGGAAAGCCCTTTGGTAAAGGGGTGCAGTTTTGATTTGCTTTCATGGCAGCCAAGATATCTTTATCTATTTGTGTTTTTTAGTGTGCAATTGCTGCTACTGTTGTGACTGCAGATTTGGCTGCTTCATCAGCCAGAGAATTCCCTAAAGTGTGTGCTCCCACTTGTTGATGGCTCAGTGTATGTATTACATGAGTCTGGGGAAACCTGGCTTTGAGGTCTGCCACCTTAACCCAAAGTGTTTTGTGCTTGACTGTGCTACCTTTAGAATCTTTGAATCTATTTTGTTGCCAATAATGCAGATTATTGTTAAAGGATTGCACACAGTAATACGAATCACACCTAATAAGAGTGGGGAATTCCGGATCCGTATATTCAAGTGCAAGAAGCAAAGCCTTTAGTTCAATCAACTGCGCAGTCCAGTTACCCAAAGACTCCGTGTGAGTTGTTTGAGGTTGGAATACGCCATCGAGCATAAGACCAATAACAATGGTGCATGCCGCAGAGTATTGCTGTTTAGAACAAATAGCAGGTTGAGCTGAACAGTCAGTGTAAATAATGTATTTATAATGATCTGGAGGTGTAACAGTAGGGGGTAAAGGGTAAACATGCTCAGACTGTAGAAATTCTTGTGTCTGCAAAGAAGGGTCAAAGACAACGCACGGGAATAACAACAATAATACGTTTCCCTTGAGCAAATGGCCCTTCTTTAATAATTGCCATCTGCACAGCAGTCAGTATTTTCCCAGTGGAAGCAAAACGCATCCCTGCAATGAAATATAAATGTGATTTATATGCTAAAGGTACTGTTTCACCTTCATTAAAGGTGATGTAAGTAAATCCAATTTCACCAGGTTAAATACGTATGACGAGATTCGTGCTACTGACACGTGTATTTTAAGTGACGTGTTTCAAGCAAGTCATGTTATATTCCCGGGATAGGCCCATTTAGCGAAGAAGCTTATTCCTTACATTGTCCTGGAAAATAAAATTTCAGTTGTGAACTTTTGCACACATTTGCATGCATGACAATGTTGAATTTGTTTCTCTGAAACTACTTTGTTTACACATCCAGCTTTGCGCCACATTATCACACTTAGACCTGGGTGGTGAACTGCATTACACGGAGTGAGTTTCCTGCACTCTGCAAAGTGCAGCGGAGTTTCTTCCTCGCTCGTGATCGCCACCGGTAAGCTGGCAAGCGCGAGCTGCCTCTCAGGTAGAATTTCTACTCGAGCGGCAGGAAGTTCAGCGCAAACGACAGTTTGCGCTACACTCCACCACTTGCTGGACTCCGCTGGCTTTTTTGGTCAACTCCGCCCAGGCCTAATCACGATGACTTGAACATCATGTACTAGGCCTCTCTACGCACAAGGTACAAAAGTCGTCCTATCTTCATCCATGAGGCGACAGAGCTATCCACATATCCATAACATCACTAATCTAGCTCACACATCGCGAAGGCTGCTATTTTTTGTGTGGAAATAATAGGCATCCCGATAGTTTGATACTTCTGCTGACAACGAAGGTCCCTGCATGCTGAGAAATCACCACGCACTGGTCTGACATTCAGTGAGGGGTGTCCAACTCTAGACCAAGACTGGGTCCTTCACTCTATCCGATCCGGTAATGGGGTTGGATGGTACCTTGGAATGATTCTTAGCTCTACACTCATACACACTCTAGGTACACTCAGAGTAGGGTCTGCATCGCAGGAGTACGTTAGATTACCATATTGCATATGTGCCTGCATATATTAACTGCTTCAGCACCATGGTAGAAATGTATCTACTGTTCACTCTTTTGCTGCTTGTAATCTCCTTTATTTGCTTCTGTGTGCTAACCATTGCAGCACACGTATTTTATGCAAGAATAATGTTGGTTCAATAAATATTATTGAAAACGTTACTCTGTGTATTCTCTGTATATTTCTCTAAGAATAAGTGAGCATGAGTGACTGAGCGAAAGGTTCTGTACTGTTTCCACGATTCCTGAGGAATCAGGAATGTCATGTTCAGTGGTTGCCAGAAACCATTCGCTCCCTGGTAGTGTTAGGGGGGCTTACGGTGGCACTGTGAGCTAGCTGGTCTATAGGCCAAAATATCCTGCGGGGTGTCTGGAAAAAGTCTAAACACCAAGCCCTTAGTCTGTGTTGTCCAAACAATGCGCAGATCCTACAGAATAGTAGGGACTACACGACAGTCGTATGATAATGATCTGAGTGTTTCTGTGTATGCCGATGTCCAACGTGTAGTGGAAAAATCAGGGTTAATTAATTCATAGAGTGGTTTATTGCGTTGTGCATAGTCAGGGATATAAGTTGTGACAAATTTTAGAAATCCCAATAGGGTCTGCAATTTTTTCATCGTGCTTGGAGGTTGCAATTGTGCACATCTCTCCAAAAAATGAGGGGCTAGGCTCGTTCCCTCATGTGTAAGCTCATAGCCTAATAAAAAGACACTCAAAAAAAGCTAGATTAGATTTTTGGAAGTTAAACTTGTAACCTAGCTCAGCAAATCCCAATATAATGCGATCTACTCAGGCCAGGTAAGGATTCAGTTCATCGTCCGTAAGGTAGTTATCATCTACATCAGTGGTTCCCAAACATTTGACTCCTGAGGACCCTCATTGAGTCACCACTGGAAGCCGGGGACCCCGAAGCAATGTGTATGAATTTAATTTCAAATATTAAAACAGTAATTAAAAAAAAAAAAACACGTGTGCACACAAAACAAATACTCAAATTACTAAGGATTTTGGGGCCAGATGTACGACCCTTTCATTTAGCGCCTCACAATTGGCGACACACTGCGAGTCGCAAATTCCGAGTCGCTAAATCAAATGTACAACAGTGCGTTTAACACTGTTTGAGATTCCCAATGGGGTCGCAAATTGCGAGGCTCATTAATATTAATGAACCTCTCGCAATTTGCGAGCCCATTGGGAACGCCAGCCCTCCCAGGGATGGTGGCCTGCTGGGCTCAGCAGACCACTATGCCTGGGACTGCTTTTAAATAAAGCAGTTTTTGTTTTTAAAAATGCAGCCCGTTTTCCATGTTTTTAAAAACAAAGAAAATGAAACGTGTTCGTTTCATTTTTTAAGGGCAGACATTGGTCCCTGGAACCACTGCCTGCCCTTAAAAAATTATTTTGCATACATTTCCCTTGGGGACCCCTTCCCATTTGCGAATGCATTACCTTCTACTTGAAGTAGGTGGTAATTGCGAGTGTTTTGCGACCGCAATTGCGGTCGGAAAACATTAGTACATGGTTTTGAGACTCGCTATTTGGAAGGGAACACCCCTTCCAAATAGCGAGTCGCAAAACCTATTTAGCAAGTCGCAAAAAAACTGCGAATAGGCTATGTACATGGCCCAATAGGTTTCTGCATGAGCAAATGGGTTCGCGAACCCATTTGCGCATATAAAACGGGTGGTACATCTGGCCCTTAGTATTTTATATTGAAGGAATTTGCAAAACAGGAAAAAAAATAATGGAAAGGTTGGTGCTGCATCTCCGTGACCAACTTTTAAATTGTTGGTTTTATTTCACAGTACGAGGCTCCTGCTCCTGCCAGGGCCAGACTGGAAACCCAAAGCAGCCCTGGCAAATGTTTTCAGACCAGTCCCCACACGGTGCACCCAAGTGCGGGGAGTGAGCCTGACCACTACTAAGGGGGCTTTGGGAGGCTCTCCCCCTCAAAATGTTTAGGAAACAGTGGTGCATTCTACAGCAAATTTTTTATTATATAGCAGTCCAATCGTGGCTTTCAGGAGCCAAATTATGACTGAAAAACCATTGGAAATGTCCAAAGTGGTTTTATATTTTTTACAGACTACATTGTTAATGAGTGCTGTACTGTGCGTGTCCTGCACCGCAAATGTGTGTGTATGACCATTTAAATATCAATAGTCTAAGAGAATACGATAGGAATGATCTAGTTTTAAAACAAGAAAAAGAGGATCATTCATCTGTGAGACATAGGGTTCAATTACTCCCTGGTTCTCCAATTGGGAGAGAATTTCTTTAGCGGGTGCTAAAGCGCCCCATTTAATAGTATTTTGTGGCTGCACTTGCAGGATCGATCTTATCAGTATAATATGATAAGGAGAATCCTTATCCCAGCCAACATGGCTGCTATAAAGCACAGGGGCTAATGCAAGAGCCCATTCAGCTGCATAAGCTTGTTTGACTTCTTCAGGGACAATCGCAGAAAGGGAAGGATGAATCACATCCTCACCTTGGTGGAACGCAAGTACAAATGGTGAGGCCAACTTACCTCCGCCAACAGGATGTCATAAAACAAAGTCAAATTTTCCCAGAATATTGCTTTAATGGTGCGTCTAACATCACATTCTATTTGAATATCTAACTGATATAATCTATCTGGAAAGGCCTTGCGTGTATCTGTGGTCTAAACTGTAACAAAGGTATCAATTGCTCTTGGTACCAGAAACTCCTGGAGATTCGAGCACACTATGGTGACTTCTGCAGCACTGTCAAGGAGAACCACCACCCAACTCCTGTTCAGGAGGAGGGTTCTTACTGTCTGTGATATAGTTAGCAGTCAAAGCCGCAACTTCCTTTTTCTGAAATCCGGTTTTATATTGAGGAGTCTTATCCTTCTTTATCACACGAGTGTTGTGTCTCCTTTTTTAGGTCTCGCCTAGCGTCTCAGCGCATGCCCTGCGAGATCTATTGTCGTCGAGTCGATTTCGGAAGTGGAAGCTCAGCCCATGGTTTTGATTGGCGCGCGTCATCCTTTATGGTAAACGCTGGCCTCCGATTGAAAGTGAGGCTTTTTGGTGACCGCCCTGTCTTCTTTTGGCCCCGCCCATCTGGATTCGATCGTGTGCTGGTGGCATTAGATTGTCTCCTGTAATTACTGGGTAGGCAATCTTTTGTGCTCATTCTGCTTTAGCAAGCCTGCTCGCGTTTCACATTATTGTGCAATGCTTTTTTCACTTTCACAGCACATGCTCTTTACCTTCAGCCATGTTAAGCTAAAGCGCGGGTGCCGCGATAGTTGAAAAAGTAAATAAATTGATTTTTTTCAATTTGTTTACTTTTGCTAAAATCGCGGCAACCGCGCTTTACTTTAACATGGTTAAAGTAAAGTGCGGGTGCCGCGATTGATGAAAAAGTGAACAAATAGAAACAAATCAATGTCTTTACTTTTTCAACAATCGCGGCACCCGCGCTTAACTAAAGTAAAGCGCGGGTGCCGCGATTGCTGCAAAAGTAAAAAAATACATCCTGATGTAAAATAAACGCGTTTGCCTTCACAAGGATTTGGCATCCTGGCTCCGTGAGGAAAGCGTCGCCCGTGTCTTCATGACGTATGTACGGCCGCTCTATTCAGAAGGCTGAGGGGATTGAAGGCAGACCGGCAAGCATGGGCGTAGGAAGTGTGGGGGACGCGGGGGACAGATCCCCCCCAGATTTTGTAGTGGAGGGGACGCGGGGGACAAGGGTGGGGGGGACAAGGGGACGAAAGAATTTCCCCTCTCTTCTGTCTGTGGCAGGGCCATTGGTGTCAAAGCGCGAGTACTTTGAGGTGCTAATGGCCCTGCACTTGACTTGTGACCTTCCCTTTTGTTGTGAGCAAAAGCTCCAGGAATGTTTTCACACCTCGCCCTCGCTGCCACCACTGTCTGCAGTCTGCACTTCCGGCACAAAGGAAGAGAGGTAGTATGTTGATTGATGACTGCATCCCGCCCCTCCTCAGCCCGAACCCTTCATCATTTAACTGTTTCACTCTGCGCAATTCAGCCACTCAAAGCCTAATGTTTTGTTGGAATGTTTATTTTGAGCAGTTGAACCTCGCCCTGGAACATGAGAACAATTAGCATCAGACATAGTCTACGCTATCTTGCATTATGTTGTGTCAGATGTGTTGGTCTGTCCTAATATTTACACAAATAACTATTTAAATACCACCATTTTGTCTTATTTCTTTTCTAGCGCTACCCAACCCAATCCAGGGTGTTGGAGCGCTTTAAATCACACATACACATTATACATTGACAATAAACCATATGTGTTTAAATCAATTTACAGGATGTGTTACATAAGATAGTGAGGGTTACAAGGTGTAGGAGACACGTCTTTTCCTTTATAATTTGCTGTGCTATATTATAAGGATTACAATTTATGAACTGCAAGTAACTAAAGGATCTCTGTGTTAAAATCAATAACCCACTTACCCATCTACATAAAATACAAATCTGTCATCTATATATCACATGATGTGCTTTGCGTGAGACATATTAACCCTCTATGCTATATTGATTCAAAACTGGGACTAGACAAAACACCTGTCTCTCCAGCAAGAGCATTTACCTCCAGAGTTATCTTACCATTATTATCATTATTTCCTGAGAGTTACTGGGTACATAAAGATCTATGCAGCAGGTGCCTTAACCCCATACGATATTTTAAAATACAGACTTTCTAACCAATTAAGCAGAACAGATTTAGTGGCACGTTTCTCCTTGTTGCCAATTTTTTTCTGGCAGAGTTTTAATAAATAAATGTATACGTGGATACCTAGATCTTGCACCGGGGTTGCATCACTTTTTTGGCACAACTCCGACGCAAACTCTAATTTGTTAAATATTGTAATGCGCTTAAATGTACTCATGATAGTCCTGCTTAACATATGCGAGGTCTTAGAATCTGATGTGATTTTATTGTGATATCATTTCCTGTGAGGTCATGGGTTGTGATGTTACGTGCGATGTCATGCGCTGTGATGTCACTTACATACTGACTAACTTGGTTAGTGCCCCACTTTGTTTTTTTTTTTAGGACTATTGGAGAACTGATGTTGGTGGTTGTAGGAGGCTGGCTTAGGATATGGTGCACACTCTCAGGAGTGATGCACCTTGCACTAATCCAGGCAACCCTTATGGTGATTTTAGTCGTCTTTGATAGCCATATAAAGCTCTCAAAGTGGTAGCTGTGGAGAGCAGCTTTCAGGCTTATCTTGAAGGAGTGTAAAGCAGCTTGTTTTGCCACATTTAATCAACAGTGTAGATTAGATGAAAAGGAACCACACAGTGTTTATAAAAATAAGGCTATTTATTATGCAACACAATCACTAACACACTGTTATATCGCCTACCCTGAGATTTCAACAATACACACAAGAATACTTCAAAATAATTAGGTAAGTAGCACAAATATACACTGGTGTCCAGGGGAAGACCAAACCATATACTAAGAAAGTGGAATGCAAACTTCAAGGAGAACGGGACTTGGACCAGAAGACTCATAGGAGATGGGGACACAAGGAACTACCCAAGGTAAGTACCCAGGAACCCCAACAAGGATGTGTGCAGAGTGAAAACACAGCCGCGTGCCCGATGGAAGTCAATGGAGAAGTCGCGGTTGCAGTTTTACAGAAGAAGGACTCTTCCCAGAGGACCCCGAAGAAACCCTTTGGAAGACGGGAGGTTGGAGAGTCGTGGATGCTTCAGGAACCAGGTTACCTGCACCAGGGAAGCCGGGTGCATAGGGGTGAATTGACGTCAGAACCTGCCGTAGATGACAATGGAAGACTTCAAAGAAGATGCCTCTGAAGAAGCATGTGAAGGAGTCTGGTGGAATCCAAGAGTGGATTCTTGAAGAAGAGAACCTGCAAGCAGAGGGGACAGAGTCTATGCCACACGGAAGTGACCAGGAGGCACGGAAGCACAATCCCCGCCGATGTTGAGAGGTTCAAGAGTGAAGACGGTGACCTTGTTGCTGCAGCTGCGAGAACCAGGAGATGCTGAGGAAGACCAGGAGCCATGCATGAGCTGTCCCATATTGGGTGTCGGTGTTCAGGTGGTCGGTGTGTACCGGGAGGACCAACAAGCCATGGTAGCTGCAACTGGCGTGGAAAGCAAAAAGATGCAAACATTGGGACCAGTAAGATCCAAGCGACTCACCAAGTGCAGGAGAGTCAGAGCAGGCCCTGAGCAAGCAGGGGAGCCCACTGAAGCAAAGGAAGACCCTCGAGAGGGCCCACATGCCAAAGGCACAGGAGTCGCAACAGGACCTCAGGCAGCTCACAAAGGATGGAGGCCCACAGTGCAGAGGATGCAGTGAGGATGCTGATCTTTGAGGGATGAGGTGCTAGAGGGTAAATCGTCTTGTAGCCTAAAGATCTCTGGAGTGCAGAGCCAACAAGCCTTGGCAACGGCAATACAACGCAGTGCACATGGGTTTGGCTCCAGCAGCTTCGATGAGCTATACTGTCCTCAAAATTGCAGAGAAGACAGATCAGGCTTCTTGGGAGCTGTAGAACCACCACCTGTGTTGCTGGGCCGCGTGAAGTCCATTGGATGACAGGAGCAGCAGACCGGTCAGCTTTGTTGCGGTGCCTGCAGATGCAGGGGAGTGACTCCTTCACGCCAAGGGAGATTACTTCGGATGTCCTTGATGCCCACAGGCCTTCTGGAAAACTTGGATGATGCACAGACACAGACGACGCAGAAGACTTGAAGAACAGCTAGACCAGGAGCAGCAGGAGCCTTCCTTGATGCAGTCTCTGGTCCAGTCAAAGTCCGACGAAGTCCAAGTGTCCAAACGGTCGAAGAGTGTCTTGGTTTCAGAGGCGAGTCTTGTTCCACGAAGAATCTGAGGACATATCCATGGGGAGCCCTTAAGTACCCTAGGGAAAGGGTTGGAACGACTCGGGGGTCCCTCCCAGAGGAGGGGCTGGACAGAGGGTAGGATACTCTCCTATTCTTTGTCCAGTTTCGCCCCAGAGTGGAAACCAGGGGTTCCTGAACTGTCTCAAACAGAGGTATGCAAGGAAGGCACAAAACCTTCCCTTCAAAGCAGTCAGGTGCCACTGGCAAGCACTCCCACCTCAGCCCAATACACTAAGTCCTCTATGGGAGGTGGTCACACCTCCCTGTGACAGGAAACCTATTGTTCTACCTTCCCCTGCTTAAGCTCAGCAGCAGGAGGGCAGAATCGTGTCTGTGGTCGGCAGCAGCACTAGGTTGCTGGCAGACCCTGAAAGGCTGTTACTTGGAGTACAGCGGGGTCACATAAGGAGCCCCCCAGTACTTGGGATCATTCTTCTAGCACCAGAGTCAGTGTTGGCGTATGATTCCAACACGTTTGATACAAAACATGACCAGGTCCAGCGCAGATTATTTAGTTAGACATCTCGTAATAACTGATGTCCACTATATACCTTAAAATGGCTGATCACTCTTACAAAGCCTGGAGAATCAACTCCGGGGTCTGTAGGGGTGTCCTGCTCATGCAGGGGCACCCTCACATTTGTAACCAAGCACCCTGCCTACCATAGGGGTGACTTACAGTTTTTAAGTGCAGTGACCTCAGATATAAGGAACTTATAGCTGTTGTGAGAGGTGCAAGCACCATCTCACACAGGCTGCAATAGCAGGCTTGTAGTCAAGTTTAAGTGGACTCCCACGGGTGGTAAAATACACGCTGCATCCCATTGGAGCCTCTGGTGTACCTATGCCCTGGGTACCTTAGTGGCATATACTAGCGACGGATAATGGTACACCAGTACCCAATTGTGGATGTACCAAAGTACTTACCAGAGCCAATTTAGGGGAGAGAGCACAGTTGCTGGCGTCCTGAGTAGCAGGATCCCAGCAGACTACAGCCAAAACACACTGACACCAGGCAAAAAGTGGGGGTAACCATGAAAGCAGATCCTACTTTCCTACACCCCCCCAAAAACGTAAGGATGAGGCTAACCTTGCCCATTTGAGGCTTCATTTTCATATCTGGAAAGTCCATCTTTGTTGGCATGGTTACTCCCAGGTCTATGTTCCACTGAAAAGTCCATCCCCGGTATGGAAATGGACCACCTCAAAAGTTTGAGTTTTTCACCCTTCATCTGTTTAAGCCATAAGAGGGGATTATGGTCTGTCTGAACAATGAAGTAAGTGCCAAACAGGTATGGTCTCAACGTCTTCAAGGTCCAGACCCTGGGGGTCAACTTTCTGCTTATAAAAGCTACTGGTTGATCCTGGCCCTCTGCATTAAGCTGTGATACTGCACCTATCCCTATCTCAGAAGCATCTGTATAGACAATGAATGGTTTGGAGTAGTCAGGACTTTGCAGAATTGGAGCAGAGCACATTGCTTGCTTCAGGTTATCAAATGCCTTCTGACAGCTAAATGCTAGATTTACGGCACCATAGGCTTCCAGACTTGTTAAGACTTTATTCACCAGCCTCTGAAATGTGGTAGGTGCATTTTTGAAACCAAAAGGCATCACAATAAATTGATAATGCCCACTGGAGGTTGCAAATGCTGTTTTTGGTTTGGCATCCTCATTGAGTCTGATTTGCAAATAACCAGCAGTCAGGTCAAATGTACTGAGATATTTGGCAGAGGTCAAAGTATCAATAAGTTCATTTGCCCTTGGAATTTGATGGGCATTATCCCTAGTGACTGCATTGAGGCCTCTATAGTCAACACAAAAACTCATCTCTTTTTTACCATCCTAGCTGTGAGGTTTTGGTACAAGGACTACAAGACTAGCCCAAGAGCTATCTGAAGCCTCAATGACTCCCAATTCTGGCATCTTTTGGACCTCTGTCCTGATGCAATCTCTGACATGGTCAGGCTGTCTGTAATTTTTACTCTTCACAGGCAGGCTGTCACCTGTATCCACTTCATGGGTACACCAGGTGGTTTGACTGGGTGTCAGAGAAAAGAGACCAGAAAACTGAGAACCTGTCTACAATCAGCTTGCTGTTGATCAGTGATACTGATCACTTGAAGGCTACTCCTTCAACTGATCCATCAACAGGGTCCTGAGAGAGGAGATTAGGGAGAGGATCACTTTCTTTCTCCTGTCCCTCATCAGTGGCCATGAGCAAGCTCATGTCAGCCCTGTTCACAAAATGTTTCAGGCAAATCACATGAAGTACCCTGTGGGGACTTCTTGGAGTACCTATGTCAACGAAGTAGGTGACATTACCTTTCTTTTCCAGTATAGTTTGGGGGCCACTCCACTTGTCTTAGAGAGCTGCTGGGGCCACAGGCTACAACACCCACACTTTCTGTCCTGGCTGGTAAACAGTAAGTACAGCCTTTTGGTCATGTCATGCTTTCTGAAGCTCCTGGCTGGCATCAAGGTTTTTGCTGGCCGCCTTCATATGCTCAGCCATGTGAGAACGCAGGCCCAGAACATAGTCTACTATGTCCTGTTTAGGAGGCTTGAGAGATTGCTCCCATCCTTCTTTGACCAGACATAATGAACCCCTAACTGGATGTCCAAACAGAAGTTCAAATGGGCTGTGGCCCACCCCTTCTGAGGAACCTCTCTGTAGGGAAAGAGAAGGTAAGGTAGTAAGACATCCCATTTTCACATCAGCTTTTCTAGGAGTCCCATGATCAAACCTTTGAGGGTCTTGTTGAACCTTATAACAACCCCATTGCCCTGTGGATGGTAGAATGTGGTAAACTTATAGTTAACACCGCACTCTTTCAACATAGCAGTGATGCAGCTAGACATGAAGTTAGTACTTCTGTCTGACAAGACTTCCTTAGGGAATCCAACTCTGAAAAATATTCACAGGAGAGCTCTGGCCACTACAGGAGCTGTAGTGGTCCTAAGGGAAATAGGCTCTGGATATCTAGTGGCATGGTCCACTACCACTAAGATACAACTATGTCCATATGCTGTTGGAGGGTTTAAGGGACCTGCAATGTCTATCTCTACCCTCTCAAAGGGAACCCCAACCACTGGTAGTGGGATTAAGGGGGCCTTTGTAGTGCCACCTGACTTACCACTGGCTTGGCAGGTGACACAGGACTGACAAAACTCCTTTGTGTCTTCAGACATGTGGTGCCAGTGAAAGTGAGGGACAAGCCTGCACCAAGTCTTCCTTTGCCCAAGATGTTCTGCAAGGGTATTGTTGTGTGCCAGGGTCAATAAGAAACCCCTGAACTTATGAGGTATGACCAACCTCCTGGTGGCACCAGGCTTGGGGTCTCTACTTTCAGAAAACAGGAACCCTTCTTCCTGATAAGTCCTGTGGGACCCACTGAAATTTCCTGCTTCCTCAGCAGCAGCTTGATGTCTGAGTTGTTCAAGAGAGGGGCAGGCCTTCTGCTCCAGACTGAAGTCTTCCCTTGAAGTACCCCTGCCCCTAGTTGCTCAGCCTTGTCAGGCCCAAGCTCCCTTGGTACAGTTCCTTCACAGGTACTGAGATCATCTCCCTCAAGAGGCTGATTCTCATTGGAAGTCTGGGAGGAGGATACATCTTTATTCTTCTTGCTCCTTCTCTTGGGACCCGGCTGGTCCATTTCTTCTGGATCCAGAGCTTCCTCAGTGCCTAACTTCTTGGCCTCCGCCCTAGTGACAGCAAAGGCTCTGGCTGAAATTCCCATCATTCTAGCATGAGTCCTGAACTCCACTTCAAACCAGGCTGAAGTTTCCAAATGATTGCCCAGTAGACAGTCCACAGGTAGGTTGGGGGATGCCACAACTCTCTTTGGGCCAGTTACCCCTCCTCAGCTGAGATTGACAACTGCCATGGAATGATCTGTCCTGGTGTTGTTAGCATTGGTCACTTGGTAAATCTGACCAAATAGAATCTACTCAGGAGACACATGTTTTTCTGTCACCATAGTGACACTGGCCCCTGTGTCCCTGTATGCCACAGCTTCCTGACCATTGATGAGAGGCTGTTGTCTGTATTTGCCGAAGTTAGTGGGACTTACAATAAGGGTGGCGAGCTCAGTGCCACCATCACAGACTAAAACAGCCTGAGTGGGTGTCCTGACTAGGCCAGAACCCACTTTAGTACACAAGGTTAACCCAGCTAAACTCTTGGGGGCCCTACTACTACCAGTGCTATTGCTAGGGGCACTAGGAGGTTTAGGAGTAGTAGTAGCAGTATTGGTGCTAGACAGAGCAATTGGCATCCTTTGCCCTTTTACCTTTTTCCTTACACAAATAGCACCAAGGTTTCTTGTTAGGGTAGGAAGAGGAATGGGACCTACCCCCAGAGGAAGATTTCTGAGGACCTTCAGAAGACTTTCTTTTCTTTAGATTTCTCCCCACCTTTCTCTTGGCCCTTAGAATAATCTTGCTTCTTCTGGTCAGCACCACCATGAGACTTTTGTTTCACCCTGGTGTGGACCCACTCGTCTGCCTTCTTGCCCAATACTTGGGGAGAGGTCAGATCCGAGTCCACCATGTACTGGTGCAGTTACTGATTTTGACAATTGTTAAGGATGTGCTTCCTCACAAGTAAATTGTACAGTCCCTCACAATCATGCACATGTCACAAAGAGCATTCAGTTTATTCTTCCTTTGTCAGCCCACATTGGTTTGCTTGGTGCATGAAGATGTAAGATTTAAAAACATGTTTTTTCTCATTTGGTCTAATTACTTTGAGAATGTAAATAACAATCGAAGCATACTTGCAAACTGTGACTACATGCCTGCCTTTATCAATGTTTCACTACAAAACTATACAATTGTATTCTTTTAACAGAGTGTACGGTTCTCAGACAATGGTCAATTTGTATCGGGACACTGGAAATTCCAAAAGGTTGTCCCTGTCCCCCCTAGAAATATAGTGTCTCCTACGCCCCTGCCGGCAAGTGAACTGCTGGCCGGAGACCCTGGCTTAATCAATGAACCGCCCTCCACGTCCTTGTAAGAAGCAGTCGGCATCAGTGATATTTAATTAAAGATTGCAGGTGCCACGGGATGACTAACGATTGGCAGCGCTGTATGTACAACACGCCACGACGCAGCGAAAGGACACGCGCACCGGACTATTAAAAATGCATGATCCGCTCACAGTTTTCACTCATTCTTGCTAATATTGTTGAATAAATTGCCCACATTACAGCAAGAATTTATTTGTTTTGTACACGTATTGACGTTCAGCCTAGCTAGCATTCATGTGGACATGTGAAACAGCAGTGGATCTATTTAGAGCACATTATTAATTCAGCATTCCGTATTAACACTCGTGGCTGCGCCTCCGTGAAGTGTCTCCAATTCCAATGTTTGCTAATATTTTATTCAAGCTACTTTAGGTTAACTTTGCCTTGGTTTGTACGGGTAATGCTTGAGAACTGTAATTGTAAATGTCAGAGAGATGGCACAGTACCAGCTGGGCCAAAAGGTCTCTGTATTACCCCTGAGCGTCTGCCCCCCGTCCCTGTGCCTTCCCTCCTGCAATGATGAAAGGCTCTGCTTCGAAATGTATAGTTGCAAAATCCGCCTCCCACATCAGACGCTTATAACTTATGTATGACAAGCCATGTGAACCCTATGACGAACACCTTTATTAGAGGAAGGATTACAGTTATTTATGGAACTTGAAAACAGCTCAATACAACTTCTGCTTTTCATTACACTTGGTATAAATTTGATCCGCCTTGCGCATCAACATGCTACATGTTAGACCTGGCACCATTGGCGTAGGTCTCCCTTCCTTTTTTCGCTGTTGTCTCCTCCGTTTTGCTGGTGTTAGATGCTCTGGGCGCTGTGCCACTGCCATTCAGTGCCACAGCGCGAATGCTCCCTGTGTAAATATGACATGTGAATTGGTATATCCATGATTGGCTTATTTGGTTTGCCTGTTAGTCCCTAGTAGTGTGGCCTGTGTGTGCCCAGGGCTGGTAAACCAAATGCTGCTGGTGGGCATGCAGCGCTGGTTTGCGCCACCCACAGAAGCAGCTTGTAAAGTGTGTCTCAGACCTGCCACTGCAGAGTCTGTGTGCAGTCCAGAACTGCCATCTTGGCTGTGAAGTGCACCCACTTCCCAGCCCCTGAACCTTCCCTTGGCACCATGTAAGTCACCCCTATGGTAGGGTGCATTGTGTGTGCAAGGTAGGACATGCCTTGGTGTGTGTAGCATGTCCTGGTAGTGAATTACACTCCATTTCGTTTTTCACTACTGTAAGGCTACCTGTTCCCCATAGGCCAGAATGGGCAGCTCTGACTATTACATTCTATAGTCCTAACTGACCCCAGGAACATGGTAGAAAAACGTATCTAGTATGCCTGAGCTCAGAATATTAAAATATATCTTTTAGTGAAGTTTATTTTTATATTCTGTGTTTGAAAATACCACTTTTAGAAAGTAGGTATTTTCTTGCCTAAGCCTTCCAGTGTGCTCTGCTGTTATGTGTATTGGCTGTCTGGTTTTGGAGGGACAGGGCAGGCTGAGCCAGACCTGGGTTGAGTAGAGAGATCTGCATCTGGAGTATGGGGAGGGGTGACTCTTTGACCTGAATAGGGCTGTGCCTGGCAAGGTGAATGCTGGCTCCACCTCCTACTGTGCGTCTGATGGCAGACCCCCTCTTTCTGAAAGGCAGGATGCGGTCTGGTAAACAAAGTGCTCCAGGACTGAGCAGAACTGGTTCTGGCTGGGTTCAGTGATTTGTAGCTTTTGAGAACAAAGACTTTGGGGGTATAAATATCTGTGCTGAAACCCCTACAATGTGTATTGCTCCTGGACATCAAGACGAACCTCTGTCCGTGTAACTGAAGGAATCTGCAGGAGGTGACCATCCTTGTGCTTGTGTGCTGTTTCTTGGATTGGCCTGCAGTGGTTACCATTGGATTTGGAAGAAGAGGGAAAAGGACTGTAAGAGAACTTTTTAATCTTGCTAAAAGGCAATCACCCAAGGGCTAGAAAGGGAGCTAGCCTCCTGTCGAAGTCTCAGGCACATCAGACTTCACCATCGGCCTCCTGATTCCTCCCAGCGAGGATTTCTATCTGCAGGTGAGGCTCCTGTGAGTTTCAGGGCCTCTAGTTCTACTACAGAGAAGAGAGTGCTGAAATCGCTGCTAACGTACATCTGTGAGCCGCCGCAGCTGAGAGCGTATCAGAAAATCATCGTGCTGCTGCCGCTGAGTGCTCGCAACCAAAGATCATCGCATCGCATCGAAAGCGTCGCATCCCCGCGATCGACGCATCACGACAACGCAGCGCGGACGTCGAGCGTCCGCCATTTTCATCGCATCGCATCAGGATCGTCGCTACCTCGCGGAGCGCCATTTCTTCGCATCACAAACTGATCGCATCGCAACAGGATCGTCGCATCGTCTTCACCATCGCGACAAGGAGACATCGCATCGGCGGCCTAGCGTGCAGAAGTTGGTCGCATCGTCTCCGCACGCATCAGCAGATCGGCGCATCATCCTCCCTCGCGGCAAGGATTCAACGCATCGCCGGCCTCGCGTGTAGGAAATCATCGCTACAGCTTCTTTGCGACAATTTGTTGGTTTTGCTACGAAATCCAGGTACTTTGTGAGTAAAAGGGTCGCAGAGACCACTGCTTTGAACTGAACTCCTCTTTGCACACTTTGAACTATTTTTACCGCATTTCAAGAGTCATTCTATTTTACAGTATTGTGGCTTTTTATCGTTATTGGTCTTGTGTTAAGTCTATATATAAAGATACTTATTTTTTATAACTACTTGTGTGGTGTCCCTTTGTAGTGTTCTTCACTGTGTTATTGTGTATGGTCATAAATGCTTCACACCCTGCCTCTGAGATAAGCCTAGCTGCTCGTGCTACGTTACCACAGGATTGAGCAGGGGTTATCAAAGGGTGTAGCCCCCTTACTCTGACTTAGGAAGAAGGATCCCTACTTGGACAGTGGCCAGCCATTGCCAACTAGAGACCCCCATTTCTAACACTACATCATGTTTTACGGCGTGTTCCTCGACAAGATGCCATGGAAGCATAAAAGGCGATTTACAGTCGGCTGCACATATATCCCAAACATACATACAAAAGATGGGTTTTGGAAGCGCTTACAGGAACATCCCCTGTGGAACAAGCACATATTTTATCAATATTTCTTTTTATTTCCAAACGAAATTCTGCTGTTTCAGAGACACGCACCAATTCCCCCAAACCCACTTTTGTTTAATAGAAGGACGTAGAAACTTGTAGTCCTGGATTTTTTGAAGGGGATGGGAGAGTAGGGGCACTGCAGGCAAGTGAATTCCGAATTTCAGGCCTAACATAGTTGTGCAGAACTAGGATAAAAACAATCACCTATTTATAGAAAGCGCATTAATTCAGCTAATAGTGAGGCAACTACAAGGTTTCGTTTTGTAAAAAATAAATATATGTTTTGTTTTTTTACATCGTCTTTTCAAGAATGGAACTCATACAATCCGGTTACAGCATTCTGTTTTAAACTAATACTCCTGCTCACAAGTAATTTTCTATCAGGTAGAGTAGGCAGAAGACTTTTTTCACTACCATAGCAAAAAGTGGCATGTTGCTGTGTCACACCTATCGCCTCAGCCCCTGCAAAGGGTCAACAACTCACCCCCCCCCCCCACTTCCCACTGGCTCCCCAAATCAACTGCTGCCTAATTTTGCCTTGTCCCCAACCCACCCCTAACACTGTGCAATACAGTACTTACCACTGCAATAAAGAAAGCCTATGGATATCAGCAATCAGCGTAGCTCACTTTCATATGGTGTCACTTCCCTCTCGGACAGTAAAACTGGTGAACATGTGCCAAAGAAAAAAAAAGCACTTGCAAAGCCAATAGGTATAGCTTCTGTCTTATTGGCCATGCTGCAAAGCACCTGCAATGCTGTGTAGGGAGGCTAAAGTTCAAGAATAAATAAAAACAAAGCTTTTGGGGCAGCTTCCCACAACATACATGTGTGTACCTACAAAGTGACACAGACGCTTTTTTTTCTTTTGGGTTACCGATCCGCCGAGTTGGATCGTTAACTGAAAAGAACAAGCATTTGCAATCCAATAGGTCTCGCAATGCAATAGGTCTCGCATTTACGCGAGTTTGAGCTATTGGCATTGTAAATGACAATGCCTTTTATTTAAGTTTTGGTTTTTAAAACATACATAAATTTACAATGCCAATAGCTTAAACTCGCGTAAATGCGAGACCTATTGCATTGCAAATGCTTGTTTAGTTTCACGTACTCTTCTTGTCTAGGTTCAGATCGCTCTCCTCTGTCATATCGTTGATCAGATGATTCCTGAAAGGAACAAGAAGAATGCATATCAGGAACCTCATACCTGTCTGGAGTCTTGATTTTAGTGCAATAGCGAAAACCGTACCGCCTTTCAGGGGACTCCAGGGGTGGAGAAGCTCCGTGAAGTTGACCTTTCTGTTGCTGTTTAGATTCATCCTAAGGTTTTTAGGTCAAGCCTATGTAGCGCATGCGCTGGTGCGAGGCATGCAGTATTTGAGTATAACTTTGAAGCCATGCCCACTCTCCGCCCATATTTTTCATTGGTTTGTGTCATTGTCCATTTTAAACTGTGGCTTTTGATTGGTTAATAGGCTTAGTAGTCCCTCCTTAGTACCGCCTTGTCTCCTTTTGTACCCTCCCATGAGGACTTGCCCTCTTACGTGTGTTGTTGCTTGGAATGTTTTATTTACGGTCTGTGAGAACTATTTTCTTAATTACTTTTGCTTCTATTGCACCCAAAACGTGCTCTCTCCTAAACCTGCAACCTCTTGTTTTGTTTTAGCAGTGCAGCCGCTCTTTGTTACCTTGTATTTTTTTTAAAGAGCTGCGGTTTTAAGACGCGCTTTATGTTCTTTTATCATGTTCGAGGATGGTGCCGCGCATTTGCTCGGCTTGCCAAAATCAATTTAAACCCACTTAACAATGGGGCCTGATCCCAGCCCCTCATCGCCCTCCTGCCTCCAGGTGCCATGCTTTAAGTTCCAGCACGGTGCCGGCTTTCATAGTAACAGCACGGGTACCACACAAAATATTTTAATGCTGAACCCGTTTGTATGATTGTGTTTTTTTAAAATTTAGCATGGCACCCGCTTCACGGGTTGCTGTGCGCATAAATCTGCACAGGCGCAAAGCTGCCCGGCAAAAAAGCTTCTTAAACCTGAGCCTGCAGCTGTTTAAACCAGTTCAAGAGGGTGATTATTTTATAAAGATGTTTTTCTTGTGTGCAAACTCTACAGAAACTGCTTTGGTTAAGACATGAGTACAAGCATTAAAAGTTGCTCGAGTCCTTCTGCGCTGTATGTGTGCTGCACGAGAGCCTGTAAAACTAGACACACCCCGTTTACTGTTGTCCTTGTCAGCCATAGAGAACAAGCATTTGCAATGCAATAGGTCTTGCATTTATGAGAGTTTGAGCTATTGGCATTGTAAATGACAATGCCTTTTATTTATGTTTTGGGTTTTAAAACATAAATAAAACGCATTGTCATCTACAATACTAATAGCTCAAACTCTCATAAATGCAAGACCTATTGCATTGCAAATGCTTGTTCTCTATGGCTGACAAGGACAACAGTAAAACGGGGTGTGTCTGGCATCCTTGTCAGTGCTAGGCTTGCCAAGTGGTGGTACTGCAGGTCTGGTTCCCAAATTATTGCAGCCTAAAGAGGTATATACATTAGCAATAATTATAGGCAACTCACGTTCGCAGTCGGCAATCGGCACCACAGTAAGTCATTGGCATATAGCCAGAGAGGCTGCTTCACCTTTAACATCAGAAAGAATGATTTCGGAGACTACGGGAAAATTACCCGTTAGCTTCATTTCAAAATCTAGGGCAGGACCTGCCCCATGTTCATTCTGTATTTGTTTAAGATCATTTGGTAAAATGGCCATTGAGGGAGTACTTTTGACAGCTAGTATAGACTGTGGCAAAAATTGTCACCCAGGTGTTACAGTCTCCAAGAGAGGGAACCAGCCTAGTGGGTAACCACATAGTCAGAATTTTGTGCTTGTCTTGTAATGCCATAAGGGGAAACACAGAGTCAAGTTGATCCTTTTTTTGGGCGATCCAAAGTGGAATTTCTTTACGATTAGGGGGTCTTTTGCCCATAACTGAATGAACAATTACATGACTAATAAGAGGCGCTGCACGCAACTGGGCTTGCACTTGCACGCCATTCTAGCTGGGCCGGCTAACAATGTACATGTACATGTAATAAACTGTGCTAGGTGCCTGCATAAGACACAGAAAACATTGTGCAGTGCTCGGGTTTGCACAAGACTAAGATTACCTAAATTAGGGTATGGTGAACATCTAGCTAATGCTGGCCAAGTAGCCCACTCATTACTGAGGGGGCCCATTCAAAATGCTCCAGGCACATGGGGAAGGGCACCATTAAACTAAGTCTGATGTTCCCAGACAGTAAGAGGAATTTCAACAAGTGCATAAGGTCTATATGATGCAGGTGCCTGTGCAGCAGTGTATTCATGGAAAGTATTAGCGCTGGCATCGACCCAAGAACAAAAGACTTCAAAGCGGTACGCAGTTTCTGCTTCTACAACAAAGATTACAGGGGCTCCCACATTAGGGACTCCATATTGTGTCAAATGTGCATGGAGTGTCATTCGGAAGTTGGCCGCAATACTGGCAGGCTGCGCCATTAAAAAAAGAAATGGATTCAAAATGTAACACATACTAGGTTCTAACCTTTTATTATTCAAGCTTGAAAAACAGAAAGAATTAGGTGTTTCCTAACTGCTGTGGAGGATTAATCCCAAACACCACGGACCCTCCGGTGAAAGGGGTGAGGGTATTGTGGACAAGCACAAGCACTACTCAGGGTTCCCGCAAATAAGTACCTGACCAAACATTGGCGGCGCCATACAGAAAAGATTCTGCTCAGGAACAGAACTATGCTAGCGACAATAGATCATCAGCCTGTAGGGGACTGAGTCACCGCACTATCTCAGTATCCATGAGCCCGAGTCCGACTGCCTATACTGCCTCACTTGCCCTCCCAGCCTCCCGACCCTCTCACGGATCGCAGTGACAGGACACAACCTTTCGTTTTCTCACTTGTACTCATCCACAATAAGATAAAAAAAAGAGACATGAAGGAAGTTTACAATGTTTACTGAAACTATCATGATCTAAAATGCAATCATCGTGCCACAATTAAAAAACAAATACATGTCAATAATGTCATCAGCATGGTTAATAAACCATATACAATGAAAAGCCCTGTCATTTTATCTGACAGATCTGCCTAAGGCCTCTTGCACTACTAAAGCAAAACGGTTATTGATTATAGATCTCTGGGTTTATTGGCGGACCCCGAACCTTAGCATACGTAGGCAGATGTTCTACATCTCTGACGCAGCGCTCTTGTCTCAGGACCTTTGCTCTGTGTGTCTGTTTTCAGAGCCCCTGTCCACAGTAATATGACAAGCTATGTGTATTCAGAACAGCAGATGCATTCTTCTACTGTGTCTAGGTGCTAGTGTCTGACCAGAGAGAATAATAAGGGGCAATGTTGTTTGATGTCGCTTAGACTGTTCAGTTTAAATCCCAGGAAAAGAATAAAATACAAAAACATGTGCTGATTCTGTGTGAAAATACAATGTGGCACAAAAGCAAGCGTGATATTTAGTAATGTGTGCAAAACAAAAGCGGCCTACAACGTGCATAATTAGGCTAACATGGGGAAAATGAGAATGGGCTAAATAGGAAACACGCAACACATCTACCAAAGGTTTCTGGAGATGTGAATTTTCAAAGAAACAATAAATTGCTGCTTTTCACTTATACAATAAATCTTTTTAATCTACTGCGATTCTCGTTTTAGGGTTACCCACAACAGGTAACTTGAATATGGCTACAAGGGCACTCTTGTGGGGTCTGGTTCTGATAGGTAGCCTCTGACAGGAATCAGTCAGATCCAGTTGAAGAGTTTGGTTTGCCTCTTGGTTTAAGCCGCCTGCAGTCCAGTTAAAGGGTCTAAGGGTGAACTGTCTTAGGAATTAGTGGAGTGATCCTGATGCAAGAGATGCAGGATTCTGAAGATGCTCAAGGATGCAGATGCTGCTAATCCAGTGTTGGGGGGGTGGGGAGGGGAGCCTTCCTTCTGGTGACCCCTTGGTCCACAAATGACTCTGACCTCAGAGGTCGATGTCCCACGAAGTCCGTTTTAAGGCCAGCACAAACACAGTTGCCACTAGTAAACGGGTCACTGGTTACAGCAAAACCAACAGTTCCCTTTAATTTGCAGTAACTTCTGTGCTGACAACTCTCTCAGGTTCACCAGACTTGGGTGTAACTTTGAGGGTCAGGACTCCCTTGGCTCCCAGGGGTTGTCAGGATTTTTAGCGCTGATCCCGCTGAGAAGGGTGCAGGCTTCTCAGCTTTTATGGCCTTGTGGCTGTAACAGGAAGTCAGTCAATTGACTCTTGGAGTCACCTTTTTTGTTTGGGGCTTGTAGACAACTTTTCCATGAGCAGGACATCGCAGGCACAGTTCAGTCTTTTGTGCAGCCTCTATTTGCAGTCTTTCTTCAGTCCTCTCTCCAGTACAGACATGATCTGAGGTCTGGATACTATTGGAGCTACTTTTAGATCCCCACTCTGAGCATTATGGGGATGTGGCAAATAACTAGACAATGGGCTACCAGGTCCCCTTCCGCCTGATGAAGCCCACTCCCAAAATGGCAGAACCCTTCTCTCAGTGTGTGGAGCGTTATACCACAGCACAGAGGTGTGGCTACCTAGGGGATACACTTCCCTTGAAAAAACAGTTTGACAATGGCTTCTCCCTCTCTGCCAGACATGCCAGCATGTCTTCTAAAACAAAACAGCAGTCCCTTCCATGTGTGACTACCATATGCTCTTCAAAGGCAGCTTCCCATGTGAAGCTCCCCTTTTGGGTGCTCATCTGCTCTGGCCATCCTGCCAGGTCGAGATCACACCTCTTCCCTCTGCAGGCCCTTTGTTCCTCTTCCTGAGACTGGTTCTCACATCTCACCAGGAGGGCAGAAGGCTGTTTCGAGGACAGCTGCTTTTGTGCAACCATAAATAGCTACTGGAAAGCTTTGCACCTACAAAGTGGCAATTTTTAGGCAAAAGTTACATTAACTTCTACTGAGCAACAAGTCAGTTTAGAGCAATGATTTGTTTGATACCTTGAAGTACCATATTTAGTGGAAGGCAGCACTGCTGGGTTTTTAGAATGTAACTCCATAATCGCAAATGGGGCTACTTGCCTTTCCACAGTACAAAGAACAATGTGGAGTTTTTAGTGTCAGGACATGTAAAGTCAATAAAACACATGCCCTTCTTTTTAATATAATGCATCCTACCTTTAGAAAAAGGTAAGTTTTGGGCTTTGCTATTGGAATAAATGGCAAAGTGGCGTTAACAGTTTAAAACTGCTATGTCAGCCAGCAATTGTGGAATGGAAAGCCATTCTTTGCTTGGTGGGATAATAAGTGTGGTAGTCCACGGGGACACTTAACTTACAGGCAATAGATATCCCTGGTACCATATACTGGGGACATACGGGTATATTAACATATGCTAATTGTGGGTTAACCTATTACTTTCACTCTGAGGATCTGAGGTACGCATTGTAAATACAAGCATATTGAATCCAAAATATGTCTTTACTATGCTGACTGTTGAACTGCAAAGGTTTTATGGGTTTTTATTTGATTTTATATCGGGTTTTAATTATAAATAATACTGATAGAGAGGGTTTACTGATTATAACATTATGTACAGCGAGGGGCTGAGTGCTCTATCTTCTTGATATCATATGTGTACAATTTGTTTGACTTTGTATCTTTTATGTTTTTTTTAACCGAATAAAGAATATTATTTATCTATATTTCATGGTGTCCGAGGACTCACAATTTAAAAACATAACTGATGGTGAAGTTGGTTTGTCAAATTGCAGGTCTGAAAATGCCACTTTTTAGAAAGTTGCAAAAAGAACAATTGATGGACAGAATGTTGAACTATGTCAAACATTCACCCAAGTACAGAGACATGGGCATAAATCCATAGTTTTTTTGCTCCCCATGCCATTCCAGTTTAAACCCAGCCATATGCAAATCAGTCTTGACCCTGTTTCCCTTCGGAACAGTACAGCCCGAACTGCCAGGCCAGGTCCTTCCTGGACCGGTAACAAGCATCCTGGGATCGGTTTTGGGGTTTCTCTCCTCATCAGCCAGACTAGCTTGACTCCAGTGGCATGGAGAGCACGAGACCCACGTCTGGGCATACCCGTCCCACTCGGGTGACAAATGCAAAACAGGCATCTGCAATACAATAGGTCTCACATTTAAGCGAGTTTGAGCTATTGGCATTGTAAATGACGGGAAACAACCTTTACAACACAGTCAATACATCGCACTACACTTACAACGCAGTCATTACATCGCAACATCCTTTACAACGCATGTCACTACAATGCAGGCATTACAACGCATACCATTACAACGCATGACACTACATCGCATGTCACTACAACGCAGGCATTACAACGCATACCATTACAACGCATAGTACCCCTACACTATCCAACACTTACCCTACTGTTGCACCCCCTGGAGTTAGAATAGTAATTTTTATCCCTATACTATCCAATACTTACCTTAAATGCAATGTAATGGTATGCATTGTAATGGTATGCGTTGTAAAGGTAGTATGCAATGTAATGGAATGCGTTGTAAAGGTAGTTTTTTAAAATGCGATGTAGTGTCATGCGATGTAATGGAATGCGTTGTAGTGGATGTTGCGATGTAAAAACTGTGTTGTAAGTGCATGCGTTGTAAATGTATGCGTTGTAACGTCATACATCCGTAAATGACAATGCCTTTTATTTATGTTTTGGTTTTTAAAACATAAATAAAAGGCATTGTCATTTACAATGCCAATAGCTTAAACTCTCGCAAATGCGAAACGCATTGCATTCAAAATGCTTGAAGGCATCGCTGAGATGCCCCCTTCTGTCTCCCATGGCCCCTGAAGAGCTCCCCGTTTGCTACGAGTTAAATAAACAAGCCGGTGGTCACAACTGCGCATGAGAGACCCTCCTGCAGTAAGAGAAACTCCTTAAAGAAAATAGTGCTTACAGACTAAAGAAGCCGCACCGTGTAACAACCGAAGGAAAAGGGCAAGTCCTCATGGGAGGTTACAAATGAAGAAAAGGTGGTACTAAGGAGGAACTAACAAGCTTAATAACGAATCAGAATCCAGCATTTACAAAGGACAATGACACAAGCCAATGACAAATATGAGCGGAGAGTGGGCGGGGCTTCAAGTACATACTCCAATACAGCATAGCCCGCAGAGCAGCGCATGTGCTGCCCAGGCTCGACCTAAAGAACAATTGAGGGACAGAATGTTGAACAATGTCAAACATTCACCCCAGTACAGAGATCTAAGCCTAAATCCAATTTTTTTTTGCTCCCCATGCCATTCCACTTTAAACCCAGCCATATGCAACTCAGTCTTGACCCTGTTCCCCATGGGAACAGTCCAGCCCGAACTGCCAGGCCAGGTGGCTTGGCAGTTCGGGCTGGACTGTTGCCCTGGGGAACAGGTTCATGACTGATTTGCATATGGCTGAGTTCAAACTGGGGTGGCATAGTGAGCAAAAGAACGATGGATTCAACCCAGATCTCTTGACTGGGGGTGAAAGTTGAATTCAGCATTCCGTCCAACATTTGTTGCTGCAGCACTTTTCGGCTTAAGTGGGATGGGTATGCCCAGAAGTGGATCCCTTGCTCGCTGTACCACTTGATTCAAGCTAGCCTGGCAGACGAGGGACATTACCCCGAAACTGGTCCCAGGATGCTTGTTTCCGGTCCAGGGAGGACCTGGCTTGGCAGTTCGAGCTGGACTGTTCAAATGAGGCACAGGGTCAAGACTGATCTTCATAGGGCTGTGTCAAAACCGGGGTGGCATAGTGAGCAAAAGAACAATGGATTTAACCCAGATCTCTTGACTGGGGGTGAATGTTTGATTAATTAGGCATTCTGTCCATCGTTGTTGCCACAGTACTTTTAGAAAGTTGACATTTTCTTACTTAAACCACTTGAGGCCTTCTGCCTGTCTCTGGAAAACAGGTCAGGGGTGGGTGACAGCTGGCTACCTGTATTACCTCTAGACATACACACACAAAGGAAGGGTAGGTCTGACAGAGGAGCCATCTGCATGTTGATGGGTCATCTTGAGCAGGCTGGGCGGGAGGAGGCGACACTTTAGACCTGAAAGGGCTGTGTCCTGTGCCCACAGAAAAGATTGCATACCCTCCTGGAGTGAGTATGCAGCCAGGGCAGGAAAGGCAGGGTCTTGTGCACTTCAAAGCATTTCTTTGAAGTCTTCCTAATTCAAAGGCCCAACTGGGTATAAGTACTGGGGCTCTGACACCCCCAACCCAGAACACTCCTGGAACTGAGGACATTCTACCAGAAAGAAGAGCTGCTGTGCTGTAGGAGGGATTGCCACTTTGCTGGACTGCTTTGCTGTGTTGGCCTACTGCTTCTTGTCTGAGAGTGAGAAGGACTCGACTTGCATCTCTACATCCCAGAACCTAAGTTCTCTTCAAGGGCTTGTTGGCTTGCCTCCTGTTTCTGAAGCCTCAGGGATATTAAAGACTTCACCTCTTTTCTCCAACTCAGCATCTGGACCTTGCTTGCTGCAAGTCTTGCTCTGCCAAGTGGTGCCAAACCAGTCCAGGGCCCTTGGAAGTGAGTTTAAAGTGATGCATTTGCTAAGAACCTGCACCGCTTGGAACCGACTCATCGCTTGCTGTGAGATCGGGATCAACCCATCACTGCTGCTTCAGGGACTGGGACCTGCGTATTGCACTCGGAACAGTTGCATCCCCTTCGGAATCACTGCTTCAGAACCAACGCATCGCAGACACAGTGCGGAGATAGAGACATTGCTCCTCCAGCATTGATTAACCTGGTGCATCACATTTGGAACCGCAGCACTCTGGAATTGGCGCTTCGCCCACAAAACCGGCGCATTGCCACTAATGAGTGGAGAAATCCAGCGCAACCTCTCAAACGCGTGGGGATTATCGATGTGTTGCTCAACTGCATCCTGCATTTCATTCTGCAAAAAGGATTACGTTACTTTCACTCAGCTGGCCCTGCGTGGGTCCTGTAGCCAGCCTGCGATATTTGCTTCTAAGTGCTATTTTTAAATTTAATCTTTGAAAACTCATATTTCGACTTCTGTCATTTTGGTCTTGTTTTATTTATAAAATAGTAATGTATTTTTCTGAACTGGTGTGGAGTATTTTTGTGGTGCTTTTACTGTGTTACTGTTTGATGTGTTGCAAAAATACTTTACACATTGCCTCTTAAGTTAAGCCTGACTGCTCTGAGCCAAGTAACCAGAGGGTGAGCAAAGGTACATTTTTGCTGTGTATCTGACTTAACCTAACTAGGATTATGGTTCCTGCTTGGACAGGGTGTCTACTCTGCCCACCAGAAACCCAATTTCTAACAAGTACAGTACCAGGTTGTGATAGTGCCATGTCACTCAATCATGAACAGTTAGTTCCCTTTGTCCAGTGTTAAACCCTGATATCTAGAATAATTTTAGAATATAGAAATTTGAATGCACATATGCATACACAAATGCTCACAATACTGAACTGAATATAGGTAGGAAAAAATATCAAGCAAAAATATTTTGTGGCTTGAGCTGTAGTGCAGGAAGTATCTGAGGGTGGTGACTTCAAAACGCTGCAAAACTATGGAAAAATGCGTCCATCTTACCACTCCTCAAGAAACCGAACTTAGACCCCGAAAATCCAGCTATCGTCCTATCTCTAGACAGCCTTGCCCAGCAAAGATAGTGGAACGTCTCATCAATCTACAACTGACTCAGTTTGTGCAAGACAATCAGTTACTGGACCCCACCCAATTCGGTTTTAGGGACGAACACAGTACAGAAACGGCATTAATAAAATCCACGGACAAACTCAGAACCATTCTCGACAGAGAAGGCTCTGCAGCTCTTGTCCTCCTTGTGAGAAGTTGGCCTGGTATATGCTGTCCACTAATTAAAGTGGGCACCTTGCACCAGTCCAAACGACTCTTATTGATGATAGGTTAAAGACAACCTTTATAGAAAGCTATCCTAGTGGTAGCTATGGAGAGCAGCCTTCAGGCTAAGTCTTGAAGGAATGTAAAGCAGCTTGTTTTACCAGTCTATAACCTCTTGAATGACCAAATGAAAGGAGAACCACACAAGGTATATATATAAAATATATGTATTTATTACTAAACACTCCCTACTAGTCTCTTTATGAGGCTAGAGGTCAAAGTACACAATTACAAGTTATTAAATAAACAATAAGTAGCACAATATACGTTTGGCCCTAGGGGCACCACAAACCATATACTAAGAAAGTGGTATAAGAACCACGACTTAACTAGACACAAGGCCTAGGGCCTGTAGAATCGCTGGGACCCCAAGGAACCACCCAAGGTAGTGACACAGGGGACCCACGGAGGACGTGTGCAGTGTGAATACACAGCCGCGAGCTACCGTTAGACTCTATGGGGGAAGTCGCGGTTGGAAATTTAAAGGTTAAGGACACTTAGAAGTGGACAGGAAGCGAACCCTTCTGGACTTAGAGGTGTCTAGGGCCAGCACCCACGGGAGCACCGGAGTACTCGTGTTACCTCACCCAGGGAAGCCGGGTGCATAGGTGTCAAATGGTGTCGGGTCGCGCTGTCGTTTCCAATGGAAGCCGAACAAGAAGTGCTGCTGCCGTGGAAGTGGAAAGTGCCCGAAGAGATCCAAGCCTGGATCGAGGATGAGAAGAACCTGAAAGCAGAGGGGACAGAGTCTGGGTCACTAGCCAGTGACCAGGGGCACGGAAGACGGGTGCCCACCGATGTCGGGTGCTTCAGGTGCGAAGAGGTGCAGCTTGACTCCGCAGCCACGAGGACCAGGAGGCGTCGACGACGACCAGGAGCTGGATTCGGCCTGTCCCACGAAGGATGTCGAGTGCTGCGGTGTCGGTACCTGGATTGGACCCAACAAGCCTTGGCAACAGCAACCCACGCAGGAAGGAGAAAGCTGCAGCGATGCAGACCAGCAAGGTCTGAGGGACTCACCACTTGGTGGGGAGTGAAGGCAAGTCTGGAGCAACCAGAGGAGCCCAAGGAAAATCAAGTTAGCCTCTGCAGGGGCCCACCAGTCGACGGACCAGGGACCGCAAAGGAGCCTCAAGCGCAAACGCAGGAAGTGGGCTCACGGGTCACTCGTGGAGTGGAGGGCCACAATCTTCGGTGCAGGAGGTGCTCGAAGCGTGGGCCAGAGATAGCCCAAAGCACGACTTCCTGAGACGTCGGGAAGTCAATGCACTTAGCAAATGTGCACGGTGGTCAGGGTTTCAGGTTCCACGCTACTCACGAGGGCTGCGGATCTCAGCTTTGCTGGGGACTCGTCTTGGCCTCTGAGACGTCTGGAAATCCTCTTCCTGTGTCGCAGGTACTTCGGAGTCCGGCGGGAGCTTCGAGGTTGCAGACCGGCAAGATGCTTATCTGGTGCCTGCCAAGCAGGGGAGTCACTCCTTGACTCCAAGGGAGATTCTTCAGTCTTCTAGTCGAAATAGAAAGTCGAAGGGCCAGGATTCAGCTACAAAGTTTCGTCCAGGGATATCTAAAGTCCTGTTGCCAGGGTTCCCTTACTTATACTAGAAAAGGGGGTTGGACTAGCTTTGGAGACCCACCTATGGGAGGGTTTGGAAAGAGGGGTGGCTACACCCATTTCCTTTGTCCAGTTTCGCGCCAGAGCAGGGGCTGAGTGCCCCTGCAACCGGTTTGAACTGGACTATGCACAGGGACACCAAGTGTGCCCCCAGTGCAGGACTTCAAAGCACTCTCAGAGTGCTCCCACCCAGCCCCAATACACTAAGGCCTGTCTGGGAGGTTGTTACACCTCCCTGTGACAGGAAACCTATTGTCCAGGCCTCCCCTGCCGGAGTTTCGGTCAGCAGCAGGAGGCCAGACTTGTGTCTGTGGCTGCAGCATCCATTTTGTGATGCCAGGGCTCAGAGAAGTTTCTACCAGGTAGATGGGTACAGTCATGTCTCTCCCTCTAGAAGGGTGGGATCATACTCCCACACCAGTTACTGGTGTGGGGGTATGATTCCAAGGTGTTTGACACCAAACATGACATGTTTCCGTGCAGCCAGTCCAAAGTTAGCATTTACCGTTTAAGATATAATGCACTTAAGAGTATATGGTCAGGCTGCACCACTGACAACCCCAGAGGAGTGATTCCAAAGGCTGCAGGGGTGCTCTGCTCATGCAGGGGCACCCTCTCACATGTAAACCAAGCATCCTGCCTTCAGGATTGTTAAGGCCTGCTATAGGGATGACTTATAGGTTTCTATGTGCAGTGATAGGTGAGATATAGTGAACCTATATCTCGGTAAGGGGTGCTTGCACCACCTTACTCAGGCTGCAGTAGCAGACCTGTGGTGTCAGTTTAGATGGCCTCCCAGGGGTGGCATAATACATGCTTCAGCCCCCGGTAGGCCTCTGGGGTCCCTATGCCCTAGGTACATAGTGTACCATATAATAGGGACTCATAAGTGTACCCCAGAATCCAATCTGAGGTGTACCTAAGGTACAGGGAATCAATTTAGAGAGAGAACAGATAGGCTGGGGTCCGGATTAGCAGGGCCTCAGCCTGGCTAGGTCTAAAAACAGTGCAAACATCAGCAAAAAGTGGGGGTAACCATAAGAGGGAGATCCTACTCTCCTACACAACCCCCCCCCAAACGTAGGGACATTAAACTAACCTTGACCAGTTGAGTCTTCATGTTCTAAGTGGAAATATCTGGAGAGTCCATCTGCATTGGCATGGTTACTTCCAGGTCTATGTTCCACTGTATAGTCCATCCCCTGTAGGGAAATGGACCACCTCAAAAGTTTGGGGTTTTCACCCTTCATCTGTTTTAGCCATAAGAGGGGCTTATGGTCTGTCTGAACAAGGAAGTGAGTGCCAAACAAGTATGGCCTCAACTTCTTCAGAGCCCAAACCACAGCAAAGGCCTCCCTCTCAATAGCTGACCAACGTTTCTCTCTAGGGGTCAGCCTTCTGCTAATAAAAGCTACTGGCTGGTGTTGACCTTCATCATTCAATTGTGACAGTACAGCCCCTACCCCCAACTCAGATGCATCTGTTTGGACAATGAATTGCTTGGAGTAATCAGGAATCTGCAGAATGGGAGCAGTGCACATGGCCTGCTTCAGGTCATCAAATGCCTTTTGACAGCTAACTGTCCACTGAACTTTCTTGGGCATTCTCTTGGAGGTTAAATCATTCAGGGGTGTCACAATGGATCCATACCCCTTGACAAATCTCCTGTAGTACCCAGTCAGGCCCAAGAAAGCTCTGACCTGAGTCTGGGTAGTGGGAGCAACCCAGTCCATGATGGTCTGGATTTTGCTCTGTAATGGTTGAACCTGGCCTCCACCTACTAGGTGGCCCAGGTACACAACCTGACTCTGCCCTATCTGGCACTTGGTTGCCTTGATAGTTAGGCCTGCTTTCTGCAGGGCCTCCAAAACATTTCTCAGGTGGACCAGGTGATCCTCCCAGGTGGAGCTAAAGACAGCAATATCATCTAGATATGCTGCACTACAGGCTTCAAGGCCTGTAAGGACTTTGTTCACCAACCTTTGAAAAGTGGCAGGTGCATTCTTCAAACCAAAGGGTATCACCACAAATTGGTAGTGCCCACTAGGGGTAGAAAATGCAGTTTTGGCTTTTGCATCCTCAGCTAGTCTGATCTGCCAGTAGCCAGCTGTCAAGTCAAATGTGCTTAGAAACTTGGCTGAGGCCAAAGTATCAATCAGCTCATCTAACCCTTGGGATTGGATGGACATCAGTCCTAGTGACTGCATTGAGACCCCTGTAGTCTACACAAAACCTCATCTCTCTCTTACCACCCTGGGTGTGAGGTTTGGGTACTAGGACTACTGGGCTAGTCCAAGGGCTATCTGAGGGCTCAATCACTCCCAAATCCAACATCTTCTGGACTTCAGTCCTGATACAGTCCCTGACATGATCAGGTTGCCTGTAGATCTTATTCTTCACAGGCAGACTGTCCCCAGTGTCCACTTCATGAGTGCACCAGGTAGTCTGACTAGGAGTCAGAGAAAACATGTGCCTATACTGATTGAGCACCTGTCTACAATCAGCTTGTTGTTGGGCTGTGAGGCTGCCTGCCAAGGCTACACCTTCAACTGACCCATCATCAGGGTTCTGTGAGAGCAGGTCAGGGAGTGGATCACTCTCTTCCTCCTGTCCCTCATCAGTAGCCATGAGCAAGCCCTTGTCTGCCCTGTCAACAAAAGGCTTTAGTCTGTTGACATGGAGCACCATGTGGGGGCTCCTGGGAGTTCCCAGGTCTACCAGGTAGGTAACATCTCCCTTTTGTTCAACAATTGTATGGGGGCCACTCCACTTGTCCCGGAGGGCTGCTGGGGCCACTGGCTCCAACACCCACACTTTCTGTCCTGGCTGGTAGACAGTCAGTACAGCCTTTTGGTCATGCCAGGCCTTCTGCAATTCCTGGCTAGCCTCAAGGTTTTTGGATGCCTTTTTTATGTACTCAGCCTTCCTGGAGCGGAGACCAAGTACATAGTCCACTATGTCCTATTTGGGAGGTTTGAGAGGTAACTCCCATCCCTCCTTCACCAGACACAAAGGACCCCTCACAGGATGTCCAAACAAAAGTTCAAAAGGGCTGTAACCAACCCCCTTTTGTGGAACTTCCCTGTAGGCAAATAAAAGGCAGGGCAAGAGTATGTCCCATCTTTGCCTGAGCTTTTCTGGAAGCCCTTTAATCATGCCCTTTAAGGTTTTGTTGAACCTTTCAACTAAACCATTGCATTGTGGGTGATAGGGTGTGGTGAACTTATAGTTTACCCCACGCTCCTTCCACATAGCAGTCAAGTAACTAGACATAAAGTTTGCATCTCTGTCTAATGCTACCTCCTTTGGAAACCCCACTCTGGAAAAAATTCCAAGTAGGGCCCTGGCCACCACAGGTGCTGTAGTGGTCCTTAGGGGTATTGCTTCTGGGTACCTGGTGGCATGGTCCACCACCACCAGGATAAACCTGTGCCCAGAGGCTGTCTGAGGATCCATGGGGCCAACAATATCAATCCCCACTCTCTCAAAGGGAACCCCCACCACAGGTAGTGGTATCAGGGGGGCCTTTGTGACACCACCTGCCTTGCCACTGTTGCCTGGCAGGTAATACAAGAGCGACAATACTCTTTAGTGTCCTCAGCCATGTGAGGCCAGTGAAAATGTGGAACAATTCTGTCCCAAGTCTTATTCTGGCCTAGGTGTCCTGCTAAAGGAATTTCATGGGCTAGTGACAAAAGGAATCCTCTGAACTTGAGAGGGATGACCAACCTCCTGGTTGCACCAGGCTTGGGGTCCCTACTCTCAAGAGTACAAGAGGCCCTCATCCCAATAGGTCCTATGGGTGCCACTAGCATTCCCAGCAGCCTCAGCAGCAGCCTGCTGTCTGAGGGGGTCAAGAGAGGGGCAGCTCAGCTGCTCCTGGCTCAGATCTGCCCTGGAAGGGCCCCCTGACCCCAAGAACTCAACCTGGTCAGGTTCAAGTTCCTCTGGGTCAGTTCCTTCTTCAGGCTCAGGATCAACTCCCTCAAGAGTCTGATCCTCTGTCTGAGTCAGGGGGGAAGACACTGCCTTACCCCTACTGCTCCTTCTCTTGGAAGGCTCCTGGTCCATTCTTCCAGGATCCCGGGCCTGTTCAGTTTTTGACATTTTGGCCTGTGACCTGGTCACAGCAAACACATCTGCAGGGATGCCAAGCATTTCTGCATGAGTCCTGAGCTCCACTTCAGCCCAAGCGGAAGTTTCTAGATCATTTCCAAGCAGGCATTCTACAGGGAGGTCTGCACTTACCACAACTTTCTTGAGGCCAGTTACCCCTCCCCAGGAGAAATTAACAACTGCCAGGGCATGGTCAGTCCTGACATTGCTAGCATTGGTCACTTGGTACATCTCACCAAGTATGATCTGTTCAGGGGGCACCAAATCTTGTGTCACCATAGTGACACTTGCTCCAGTGTCCCTGAATGCCCAAGCCCGTTTTCCATTTATCAAAGGCTGTTGTCTGTACTTGCCCAGATTACTGGGACTCACAAAGGGGGACATATCCATGCCCCCATCACAGACTAACACAGCCTGAGTTGGTACTCTGACTAGGCCAGAGTCCACCTCAGTACCCAGGGTCAACCCTACTAAACCCTTGGTCTGTGAACCACCATTTTGAACTGTACTAGGGGGAACAGGTGCCTTAGGGGCAATGGTGGCTGGAGTTGTCTCCTTAGACTTGGTACAGTCACTGGTCCAATGGGTTTTAACCCTACAGATCTTGCACCAAGATTTCTTTTGGCCTTTTCCTTTGTTTGATTGGGACTCCCCACCAGATGCAGATTTTTGGGGACCTGGTGAAGACTTCTGGTGTTTGCCCTTCTCCCCACCCTTATCAGAGTTTTTAGAATCCTGCTTCTTAGGGTCACCACCTTGGTTCTGAACTTTCTGCTTTACCCTGGTTCTGACCCATTTGTCTGCCTTCTTTCCCAATTCTTGGGGAGAGGTCAGATCAGAGTCAACCAGGTACTGATGCAGCTGCTGATTTTGACAGTTATTAAGAATCTGTTCTCTCATGATTACATTATATAATCCTTTGAAATCACATACCCTACTACCAAGCAACCAACCTTCCAGAGCCTTAGCAGCACAATCAACAAAATCCACCCAGTCCTGAGTCTGTGCCTTTTGGGTATCTCTGAACTTTAACCTGTATTGTTCAGTGGTTAGGCCAAACCCATCTATCAGTGCACTCTTTAGGACTTGATAATCATCAGCATCCTCTTCTCTTACAGTGAGGAGCTTGTCTCTACCTTTGTCTGCAAAGGAGAGCCACAAGATTGCTGCCCACTGCTCCTGAGGGACCTTCTGTACTTTACAGGCCCTCTCCAGTGCAGTTATCCACTTGTGGATGTCATCCCCACTCTGGTAGGGAGGGACAATCTTGATCAGGTTCCTATGGTCATGAGCATGCTCTCTACCTCTAGGGACACTGTTGCTGCCACCATGGGGCTCTAGCCCCAACTTCTTTGAAGCTTTCTGAAGCTCCAGGGACTCCCTATCCAATGCTAAATGCTCCCTTCTGATTCTAAGCCTAGCTTCCTCATACTGGATCAGTCTGCATTTTCTATCATGGGAGGACTCCCTCCTGTCAGAGTGGTTAGAGTGGACAGACTCCTGAGAAGGAGACCTGTTCCTACCTGACCCCCTGCTAGATCTTCCAGTTAGGGGGAGGAGAGGACCACTTGGGCCTTCTCTCCCCCCTGCTGGAGTATCTACTTCTTCCAGGTCTGGATCTTCTGGATCCACCTGTTCAGTATCAGAGGTGTCATCCTGGTTGTTTGCACTCCCAGGGTCCACCTCTTCCACTGGCCCAACCATCCTCCCTGCCCCTTCAGTGCCTAAGGTCTTACTAAGGTCATCTGCCAGTAATAACTGGACCAGATGCTGAGTGCTGGGACTCTGTCCTGACTTCAATTTTCTTGAGGTGCACATGGTCCTCAACTCTTGGAATGTCATCTGATCATACCTTGAGGGCTTGGATCCACTGGATCCAGCCTTTGAAGTCATGGCTAGTGTGGTGTGGTGTGTGCACCTACCTACACTAGTGTAATCTACTTAACTCTCTGGAGTTGTAGGAAGGGTGTGCTAAGCCCTTAGCACACAACTCTAAGTTCAGTAGAACTTATTGTATTCTAGCTTGAGTTATATGTACCTGAGGTACCTTTTAGTGGTTTTCAGTTAGTCACTCAAATGAGATTATCTGGTAAAACAATGGCAAGCTTGAATCCGAACCGCTACACACCAATGTGAGAAGTTGGCCTGGTATATGCTGTCCACTAATTAAAGTGGGCACCTTGCACAAGTCCAAACGACCCTTATTGATGATAGGTTAAAGACAACCTTTATAGAAAGCTATCCTAGTGGTAGCTGTGGAGAGCAGCCTTCAGGCTAAGTCTTGAAGGAATGTAAAGCAGCTTGTTTTACAGGTCTATAACCTCTTGAATGACCAAATGACCACAAGGTATATATATAAAATATATGTATTTATTACTAAACACTCGCTACTAGTCTCTTTATGAGGCTAGAGGTCAAAGTACACAATTACAAGTTATTAAATAAACAATAAGTAGCACAATATACGTTTGGCCCTAGGGGCACCACAAACCATATACTACGAAAGTGGCATAAGAACCACGACTTAACTAGACACAAGGCCTAGGGCCTGTAGAATCGCTGGGACCCCAAGGAACCACCCAAGGTAGTGACACAGGGGACCCACGGAGGACGTGTGCAGTGTGAATACACAGCCGCGAGCTACCGTTAGACTCTATGGGGAAAGTCGCGGTTGGAAATTTAAAGGTTAAGGACACTTAGAAGTGGACAGGAAGCGAACCCTTCTGGACTTAGAGGTGTCTAGGGCCAGCACCCACTGGAGCACCGGAGTACTCGTGTTACCTCACCCAGGGAAGCCAGGTGCATAGGTGTCAAATGGTGTTGTGTTGCGCCGTCGTTTCCAATGGAAGCCGAACAAGAAGTGCTGCTGCCGTGGAAGTGGAAAGTGTCCGAAGAGATCCAAGCCTGGATCGAGGATGAGAAGAACCTGAAAGCAGAGGGGACAGAGTCTGGGTCAATAGCCAGTGACCAGGGGCACGGAAGACGGGTGCCCACCGATGTCGGGTGCTTCAGGTGCGAAGAGGTGCAGCTTGACTCCGCAGCCACGAGGACCAGGAGGCGTCGACGACAACCAGGAGGCGTCGACGACAACCAGGAGCTGGATTCGAGCTGTCCCACGAAGGATGTCGAGTGCTGCGGTGTCGGTGCCCGGATTGGACCCAACAAGCCTTGGCAACAGCAACCCACGCAGGAAGGAGAAAGCTGCAGCGATGCAGACCAGCAAGGTCTGAGGGACTCACCACTTGGTGGGGAGTGAGGGCAAGTCTGGAGCAACCAGAGGAGCCCAAGGAAAATCAAGTTAGCCTCTGCAGGGGCCCACCAGTCGACGGACCAGGGACCGCAAAGGAGCCTCAAGCGCAAACGCAGGAAGTGGGCTCACGGGTCACTCGTGGAGTGGAGGGCCACAATCTTTGGTGCAGGAGGTGCTCGAGGCGTGGGCCAGAGATAGCCCAAAGCACGACTTCCTGAGACATCGGGAAGTCAATGCACTTAGCAATTGTGCACGGTGGTCAGGGTTTCAGGTTCCACGCTACTCAAGAGGGCTGCGGGTCTCAGCTTTGCTGGGGACTCGTCTTGGCCTCTGAGACGTCTGGAAATCCTCTTCCTGTGTCACAGGTACTTCGGAGTCCGGCGGGAGCTTCGAGGTTGCAGACCGGCAAGATGCTTCTTTGGTGCCTGCCAAGCAGGGGAGTCACTCCTTGACTCCAAGGGAGATTCTTCAGTCTTCTAGTCGAAATAGAAAATCGAAGAGCCAGGATTCAGCTACAAAGTTTCGTCCAGGGATATCTAAAGTCCTGTTGCCAGGGTTCCTTTACTTATACTAGAAAAGGGGGTTGGACTAGCTTTGGAGACCCACCTATGGGAGGGTTTGGAAAGAGGGGTGGCTACACCCATTTCCTTTGTCCAGTTTTGTGCCAGAGCAGGGGCTGAGTGCCCCTGCAACTGGTTTGAACTGGACTATGCACAGGGACACCAAGTGTGCCTCCAGTGCAGGACTTCAAAGCACTCTCAGAGTGCTTCCACCCAGCCCCAATACACTAAGGCCTGTCTGGGAGGTGGTTACACTTCCCTGTGACAGGAAACCTATTGTCCAGGCCTCCCCTGCCGGAGTTTCGGTCAGCAGCAGAAGGCCAGACTTGTGTCTGTGGCTGCAGCATCCATTTTGTGATGCCAGGGCGCAGAAAAGTTTCTACCGGGTAGATGGGTACAGTCATGTCTCTCCTCTAGAAGGGTGGGATCATACTCCCACACCAGTTACTGGTGTGGGGGTATGATTCCAAGGTGTTTGACACCAAACACGACATGTTTCCGTGCAGCCAGTCCAAAGTTAGCATTTACCGTTTAAGATATAATGCACTTAAGAGTATATGGTCAGGCTGCACCACTGACTACCCCGGAGGAGTGATTCCGAAGGCTGCAGGGGTGCTCTGCTCATGCAGGGGCACCCTCTCACATGTAAACCAAGCATCCTGCCTTCAGGATTGTTAAGGCCTGCTATAGGGATGACTTATAGGTTTCTATGTGCAGTGATAGGTGAGATATAGTGAACCTATATCTCGGTAAGGGGTGCTTGCACCACCTTACTCAGGCTGCAGTAGCAGACCTGTGGTGTCAGTTTAGATGGCCTCCCAGGGGTGGCATAATACATGCTTCAGCCCTAGGTAGGCCTCTGGGGTCCCTATGCCCTAGGTACATAGTGTACCATATACTAGGGACTTATAAGGGTACCCCAGAATCCAATCTGGAGTGTACCTAAGGTACAGGGAATCAATTTAGAGAGAGAACAGATAGGCTGGGGTCCGGATTAGCAGGGCCTCAGCCTGGCTAGGTCTAAAAACAGTGCAAACATCAGCAAAAAGTGGGGGTAACCATAAGAGGCAGATCCTACTCTCCTACACTCCTCGACTTGTCGGCGGCGTTCGACACTGTCGATCATGCCACCCTCATCGATCGTCTAAAAAAAATAGGCCTTACTGGCAAAGCACTTGACCTACTTAGTTCCTTTTCATCTGACAGGGAGCAGTCGGTCATGATGAAGAATGCGACATCTAAATGTTTTTCACTCCCCTGTGGGGTCCCTCAGGGATCTTCCCTGAGTCCCCAACTTTTTAATATCTATGTGGTTGAACTTTCGGCCCTGATTAGATCTTTCGGGTTCTCCCCCACTTCATATGCCGACGACACACAGATTGTCGTGTCAGTCTCAAACAACCTGGACACTACCATCTCTCAATTTCATGATTGTATGAGAGCAGTCAGCAATTGGATGGGTAAACATTGCCTTAAACTTAATTCAGAAAAAACAGAGTTTGTTCTTTTTGGCAATAAACCCCTTTTTGGAACCCCGCCTGCTGGCCTAAAGAGTTGGGAACTCTTCCCACCCCGGTCCAAAAGCAAAAACTTGGGCGTAATCATTGATGACAAACTGGATTTTAACAAGCATATTTGCTCCGTGGTTTCGTCCAGTTTCAACTTTTGCGAATCATTAAGAAGATTCTCCCTTTCATTCCGTTGATCTCCAGAAAAACAGTAATCTCTCTATTGGTTCTTTCCAAACTTGACCATTGTAATGGACTGTATGTCAAGCTCCATAAGCAGTACAAAAGGAAATTACAGAGCGTCCAAAATGCTGCGGCAAGACTTGTCCTTGACCTGCCCAAATTTCATCCTATCTCAGCATCCTTAAAAAAAAACTCTATTGCCTGTCGGTAGATTCTCGCAGTAAATTCAAGGCACTTTGCCTTGCGTATAAGGCCTTACACAACTCAGGACCCGCCTACCTTAGACGCTACCTCTCCTGGTACATTCCTAATAGAGATCTTCAATCAAAAATACGTTGATGATCGCCCACCCCAAATTCAAGAGAATTAAATGTGGGGGGCAGCTGTTTCTCCTCTGAAACCCCGACACTTTGGAACACGCTTGGAATTTTAGGAAACTGTTAAAAACCTGGCTTTTTAATGTCTAGCCGCTCTGTTTTCTTTTCCTGATTACCGCCTCACTGCAATACCCTATATAGCGCCAAGACCCCCACGGATATTCGTGCACTCTACAAGTTTATTAACATAACATAACATACTCACACTATATTTTGAGGGGTCTACCACAGAAATACCGGAGGTTATTTGCCTCTTCTTTGCCCTTCATTAAGCTGATCTGTCAATTCCCACAATAATAGTGTCTGGTTCAGCATTCTGCGTACAAGGTTACAATGAGGATTTGCTGCATTGGCACCTCAACTGAAAGATTCAGAGACTCACATGGTAAATCGATAAAGGCAGAGGTTTGGGGGAAAATGGCTGCGCTCTGGGACAAGCATTAGGAGGTCCATGACCAGCTTACCATGGCCGATAAAAGTGTGGAGTTCACGTTATAGGGAACAGTGCAGCTGACTATGAAGACAGTGGTGTGAACATTTAAGGTTCCTGCTCCATCGCAGACACGGACTGATGAAGACAACATGATGGCAATAGAGGCAACATTGAAAGGGGAAACCCCCTTGATGGTTTCCCTTCTAGGTGGGCATAGACCTTCGCCAAAGATAATGTGCCAATGGTATCTGTATCAGCCGTGGGAGATGAAAAGGACACTTTGATTTGATGGGAGCAGCTCTCTGAGGGTTAGCTTCTACACATGCTGGCTGGCATCAGTGCTACGGTGTGAATGCCACAGCAACAATACTGGTGGCCAAGTAAACTTAAGAAATGCCAAAGAAAATATATGTAACACTGTAAGTTATGTCAACAGGTGAAGAATTCTACTGCTCTAAGACCAGCACATATTTCCTTAACGCTACGGAGAAATCCTTCAGTATCATTTCCTCAAATATGTTAGCAGCCAATCCGAATAACTATAAATATGGTTCATTCTTGCTCCAGATTTCTGTGGGTGTGGCCATAAAAGACTTTGGTAATTCACTATCTGTTCATCACAACAGCTTCTTTATTCAAAGACTTACCCACCAAGGTGTTTTCAATCATTTCTATGAGCTATGTAAACTATTCCTGGCAGGTCATGCGGCCTGTTGCTACACAAATAGGTAATAGATTACTGCTGCAGAAACTGTGCAGTATCTTTGTAGTAAGACGCACTTGCTTGGGATAAAGAAAAATGTGTTTGTTAAATAACCTGCAGCTACTGCAACAGTACTACAACAAACGCACAGCATAGAATACAATAACACAAGTCAGTTACAGCGTAATTATGTCTACTGTAAACACGCATCAAAGTATAGTAAAAAGCAGCGCAGTGTGCGGAGACTTTTTCTTTTTAAACACCCCTTGCAGTGTAGTAGAAAGGTAATGCAGTGGACATACTTCCTATGTGCTCCAGACACCCCTTGCGGTGTAGTAGAAAGGTAATGCAGTGGACATACTTCCTATGTGCTCCAGACACCCCTTGCAGTGTAGTAGAAAGGTAATGCAGTGGACATACTTCCTATGTGCTCCAGACACCCCTTGCAGTGTAGTAAAAGGTAATGCAGTGGACATACTTCCTATGTGCTCCAGACACCCCTTGCAGTGTAGTAGAAAGGTAATGCAGTGGACATACTTCCTATGTGCTCCAGACACCCCTTGCAGTGTAGTAAAAGGTAATGCAGTGGACATACTTCCTATGTGCTCCAGACACCCCTTCCAGTGTAGTAGAAAGGTAATGCAGTGGACATACTTCCTATGTGCTCCAGACACCCCTTGCAGTGTAGTAGAAAGGTAATGCAGTGGACATACTTCCTATGTGCTCCAGACACCCCTTGCAGTGTAGTAGAAAGGTAATGCAGTGGACATACTTCCTATGTGCTCCAGACACCCCTTGCAGTGTAGTAGAAAGGTAATGCAGTGGACATACTTCCTATGTGCTCCAGACACCCCTTGCAGTGTAGGAGAAAGGTAATGCAGTGGACATACTTCCTATGTGCTCCAGACACCCCTTGCAGTGTAGTAGAAAGCAGAGTAGGCATCCACTTGTTTAAATACCCGTCATAGTTTAGTAAAAAGCATTGCAGTCTTTCAACGTCCAACACAGAATAGGTCAAAGTCATGCAGTGCATAAACTTTCTCAAAAAAACACTTCACAGGGCGTGGTAGAAAGCAATGAGATATGCACAGATTTATCAGTGTAGTAATAAGAAGTACCATTTTAACAGACGCTTTCTTCCATCAGTGCCTCCAAAAGGTGCAGTAACGGATAAATAACAGTGCAGTGTACACACAATGCAGTAAAAAGCACAGCAGTCTGCACAGATTCATCATAGAGCAATAAGATGCATTACAGTGCACACATTTCACGCAGTGCAGTAAGATGTAGGGCAGTGAGCGGAGATTTCTTACAGTATAGTAAAAAGCAGTGCAGTGTACACAGGTGGTGTAGTAAAAAGCAGTGGAGCATGCACAGATTCCCCATAGTGCAGTACAAAGCAGTGTAATGAGTACAGATTCCTCATAGTGCAGCAAGATGCAGTGCAGTGGCACAGGTTTCCCATAATGCAGTAAGATGCAGTGCAGTGTTGATAGATTTCTCACCATATAGTAAAAAGCAGTGTAGTGTGCACAGATAGCACAGTAAAAGCAGTGCAGTGTGCACAGATTCCCCCAGAGGGCCGTAAAAAGTAGTGCACTAGAGCAATTCTATTGATAACTATTGGTGTACTCCGTTTGGTGCTTCATTGCCATGTGCACTTCAGCCTCTTCAGGCATATACTCGTGGAAATTATAGAAATAACTAACATTTCCACGAGTATATGCCTGAAGAGGCTGAAGTGCACATGGCAATGAAGCACCAAACGGAGTACACCAATAGTTATCAATAGAATTACTCAATAGAATTACTCCCAGGGACAGTGACTGTAAGCTCAGAACTAGTAAAGTACAATACTGTGGAAAAGAATACAGAACAAGGACAGAGAGTTCAGAACCAAGACAGCTGGGCGAGAGAGTAAAACCAAAGCTGAGAGCTTAGAACCGCGACAGCGAGCCAGTAGCAGGTTGTCCAATTAGTTGACAGCGGGCCCAGAAGCGGGCCATTGGACTCAAACCAGGGAAAAACGTCCTACAACTAGAAGCTAGTCAACAAGTCCCAGAACCAGGACCGGGAGTGGACAAAGGAAGTCCCAGGACCGGCACAAAGTAAGTCCCAGAACTAGGACTGAGAGAACCAGAAGGGGACTAAGGAGGTACCAGAACCAGCACCGGGAGAGGACAAAGGAAGTCCCAGGACCGGGTAGGACTAAGTTCCCAGAACCACGACAAAGTATCGTGATAAAGGGGTTCACAAAAGAACCAGGGCTAAGTTCCCAGAACCATGACAAACTATCGTGATTAAGGGGTTCCCAAAAGAACCAGGGCTAAGTTCCCAGAACCACGACTGAGATTCGTGACACAGAGGTTCCGAGAAGAACCAGGACTAAGGCCCCAGAACCAGAAGGGGACAAAGGTCTCAGAATCAGTACCGGGAGAGGACTAAGGAGGTCCCAGGACCGGGAGGGGACAAAGGTCTCAGAATTAGTAGCGGGAGAGGACAAAGGAGGTCCCAGGACCGGGAAGGGACAAAAGCCCCCAGAACCAGAAGGGGACACAACAGAGATTCGTGACAGAGTTGTTCCTAGTAGAGCCAAGACAAAAGTTCCAGTACCACAACATGAAACCGTGACACAGAGGTTTCCAGAACCGGGATGAATGTTCCGCGACTAGAACCGGGCCTTATAGCCCACAGTACTGAGACAGATAGTCCACAGAAAAGCATAAGAAGAAAAATAAAAGAAACTTAGAGGCCCGAACCACAGCAAGAGGCCCATAACCCGAGAAAGATAACCAGAACCGAGACAGCTGGTCCAGAACTTCAACTTGGACTGTGAGAGAACTGGCTTCAACTTTTTCTTCGGGAACTTCCTTCCAGAACTTTTTGAGTGTGGAGGCACTTGTTGAACTGTTCATCTTCAACTATGAGCGGGTAGCCACGTCGGACAAGGAATGTTTGGAGAAAATACACTGTCTTTTTTTCCTGTTTTTGCTGGTCAACGACGGATTGCAGAGAGCAGACTGTCTCTTCCTGTTTTGTCAATTGAAGGGGAGTAGGTGGTCATGGTAATCCTGTTTCTTTCTTCACCCTTGACCCGAAACGAAATGCTTCTTCGCCTTCACCACGCAAAACTACCTGTGGTGTTCCACAGGGCTCGGCTCTCTCTCCCCACCTGTTTAATCTTTATATCGCCCCCTTGATTCAGTCCCTCAAAGACAGGAAGGTGACGGTTTTTAACTATGCAGATGACCTTCAACTACTCTTCAAGATTGACAATTCACCCAACTCGGTCACCGATTTCCAGGCTACAATGCTGCATATCCAACAATGGATGGACCACAACCATCTCAAACTAAACCCTGGTAAGACAGAGCTTGTTCTCACTGGGGACAGTCACAAGTACTGGGGTCCCCACTACTGGCCACCAGAGCTAGGATCCCCTCCCTCCCCTCCCTCGGCTAAAACACTAGGAGTCTCCCTCAACAATGACCTATCACTAAAAACCCAGGTTGGCGCGGTTATCTCTAAGTGTTTTTTTCAACTGCGCAAGATCAGGAAGATACACCGCCTTCTCACTCAGGAAGCACTGATCCAGGTCATAATAGCCACCGTCCTGTCACACCTGGACTATGCCAATTCTGTATACTTGGGCATGCCACTCTACCTGTTCAAACGGCTTCAGATGGCCCAAAACCATGCAGCCCGACTGGTCTTTCGACAACCTAAATGGCAACCAGCGACTCCCTTGCTGAGGAAATTGCACTGGCTCCCCATTTCCCAGCGCTGCACCTTCAAAACAGGCTGCCTCATTTTTAAATCCTTGCATGGCAACAGCCCTGCATTTATTAATAGCCTGATATCTAGGCATACTCCCTCACGTAACCTACGTTCTGCCCACCTCTCACTCCTCATCACTCCGACATTCAAGCGGGTGCGTCAAGGAGGCCGCAGATTTGCTACCCTTGCCCCCAAACTGTGGAACTCCCTCCCGCTTGAGATACGGTCCTGCACGAACCTCTTGCAGTTTAGGAAGTCCCTTAAAACATGGCTATTTGCACAAGCCTACAATTAATGTTTTCATTGATAGCACACAGAGCCTTCTACAGCGCCATGAAACCACCTGGTGTACGCGCGCTTTATAAATCATTCTTAACATTAACCATCTGGAAGTCCATGAGGTCGCTGACCTTCTATTTGTCTTGATGTTAATTGTTGTTGTCTCCCATGCTTTCTTCTTGTGTTTTGTTTATTTTCTTTTCCATGTAAAGGAGGAAGATGTGTAGTAAACTTATACTCCTCGCAACATGGCCACCTTTGGTCATTAGACCTTTCTCTATGTTCACACCTCTTAAGCTTCCCAGTATACCTATGTGCAGTCTACTTTGTACTTGAATGTTCCACACTTGTCAGTGGATGGTCTGGTCAGCTGGTGAGGTGTAGTGCTCTGCTGAGTCTTAATAAATCTATCCTGTAACTTAACTAGAAGTATCTTGTGATCTATCTATCCCCTCTTTAACACAAATGATGATCACATAAGCCGCAAGGGCTGGAAGGAAAGCCTCCCAGAGAGAGGTTCCCAGACAGAAGAAACCAGCTCAGCCCGGACCCTGGCAGTGATTTCCTTCAGGATCATTCAGTCTATTTCTACAAACACAGCAGAAGGTGCTGAGAATCTCCTACCTGAGCAGAAACCTGTGCAGACATTTCCAGGCTCTTCCCTCCTCCTGGGGCAGATTTGGGGGTCTGAAGGCGGGGGGAGTCTGAAGATGAAGATAACTGCACAGACAGACCGGGGATCCTTCCTTCTCTCCACCAGGCTGGAAACACAGGGAGAGGATGGAAGGAAGTGAAGTCAGCATCCACTGCTGGTGCTGTCTCTGCCGCTGCTGACCCGGAAAAGGAAATCCTTCTCCCTTGCAATACAATGTGTTCAGTAGATTTCATCAGCAGGCGAGGAGCGCCCTCTAATGGCCTCTGACAGAACCGCCGCCTCCAGGATGGGTTGTTAGATGTCACAAACTACTTTATTTTATTTATTTATTTATTTGTTTGACGAGTTCTATAAAGCGCTGTCTAGACCCGGAAGTATCAGAGCGCTTTACATGGAAGTCGAGAAATATATTCAATGAAATACAAAAATCTCACCTCCAGTTGTCACCTGTCTGTAAACACTAGATACACTTCCGCCCTCTGCAACAGTGTTTGGAAGTTCCTCATGTGAAGAATACTTGCCATCATTTTGGACAGGATACCGGGAGATTTAAAAGAATGAGGACGGATTTTCTCATTGACTTCTTGGAAGCGGAAGCAATTTCAGGCGAGAACAGCTAAAGTAAATCCATTTTGGCTTAAACAATCTGGAGTCTCCTGCCTACTGCATCCGATCGTTTGGCATGTATGGTGAAGTGAAGGTGTCACTATTGTTCTACAGCAGCAACGAAGGAGTAAATCCTCCAAAATGCAAAATGTTGCATAAAGTAACTTTTGAAGCAAATTGTGGAGTCTGAAAACGCACGTTCTTTGATCCCAACCAAGCGTGAGACACAAACTGAGTGAAGAAACATGTAACTGATGTATTAAGTTCAACTGTTTTATTTCTCGACTTCCATGTAAAGGGCTCTGATACCTCCGGGTCTAGCCAGCGCTTTATAAAACTCGTCAAATAAATAAATAAATAAAACAGTTGAACTTATTACATCAGTTACATGTTTCTTCACTCAGTTTGTGTCTCACGCTTGGTTGGGATCAAAAAGAAGCGTGCGATTTCAGACTCCACACAATTTACTTCAAAAGTTACTTTATGCAACATTTTGCATTTTGGGGGATTTGCTTTCCTTCGTTGCTGCTGTAGAACAATAGTGACACCTTCACTTCACCATACATGCCAAACGATCGGATGCAGGCGGGAGACTCCAGATTGTTTAAGCCAAAGATGGATTTACTTTAGCTGTTTCTCGCCTGAAATTGCTTCCGCTTCAAAAGAAGTCAATGAAAAAAATCCGTCCCCTCAATTCTTTTTTAAATCTCCCAGTATCCTGTCCAAAAATGATGGCAAGTATTCTTCACATGAGGAACTTCCAAACACTGTTGCAGAGGGCTGAAGTGTATCTAGTGTTTACAGACAGGTGACAACTGGAGGTGAGGTTTTTGTATTTCATTGAATATATGAAAATGCAGGTAATGAGTGCAATTAAACTGGACTGCTTTTTTAGGTCTCGCCTACGCAGCGCGCATGCGCTGCATAGGAGAAAGACCTTTAGCCATCGATGCGCCTTTTCAGCCAAAAACGTGCACGCGTTGCATTGCTTTTAATGGCAACGCGTGCACGTCTGGCAGAGTCCCTTGCGGGAGCTGAGCTTTGACACCATATGTTTGTAATTAACTTGCAAACATATGGTGCCCCTGCTCGTTCCCGGAAGGGAAACAGGCGCAGGCCCATCCTCTCTCGCGCGCTTGTTTTTAAACGTGAGCACGCCTGTCATTTTCATTATAAAGCAGCTTCCCTGGCTGATCACTAGATGCCGCCAGACGCCATATTTTCTCTTTCCCTAAAGTACATATTGTCCAATGTTAGAAACCGGCGCTGCGCGTCACTTCTTGCCACAATGGCAGAGGCATCAAGATGTCCCCCTGTGAAGTTTTGACCCCAGGCTTCAGGGTCATTTCTGGCAAACCCGATCAGAATTATGACACATTTATAATTAGACTTCCACTTATTTCCTGTAATGGGGTACCGCAATTCCGCATAACAGCACAGAACAAGCATGTGCAATGCGATAGGTCTCAGTCCTTCTGTCTTGTCCCTGTCATTCCGTCTTTACAGTCCGCCTACCATGTTTCTCTGTCGGTTGCTCTGTCCATTCCCTGTCAGTCAGTCTCTCCGGTACGCTTTTCATGTTTCCCTGTCAGTCCCTCTGTCTTGTCCGTCAGTCCATCTCTCCAGTCCGCCTGTCATGTTGCTCTATCGGTCGCTTCTCTCCTGCCCCTGCCAGTCCCTCTCTCCAGTCCGCCTGCAAGGCTTCTCTGTCAGTCCCTCTGGCCAGTCCTCGTCCGTCTGTCACTCCATTTGCCATGTTTCCCTGTCAGTCCCTCTTTACTGTGCCTCTGTCCTGTGCCTGTCAGTCCGTCTCTCCTGTCCGCCTGATTTGCTTCTCTGTCGGTCCCTCTGTCGTGCCCCTGTCATTCACTCCAGTCCGCCTGTCATGTTTCTCTGTCTGTCCCTCTGGCTAGTCCCCGTCAGTCCGCCTGTCTTGTTTATTTCTGCCGCTTCTCTGACTGTTAGACGGAAGTGCAGCCTATATGGCTCTAGGTTTGCAGAGAGCATGCGTTCGCTGGCCGTAGTGAAAGGGAGGTCCGCCTTCAGTATTTGTCGCAGTTTGTGTTTGCCGATATGTTTTTGAAGCTCCAGAGTTGAGGAAGAGCAGCTACGTTTCGGTAAGTGCTGTTCGATCATGCATGCCCCCACCAAGTGATTGTTCTTAAGGGTAGTCAGGCGATGAGAAGCATACTACAAAATGTCTCTCTCAAAGAGAGCAATAATGAATATTTGTCGTGTGGCCAATAGACTGGCACTCAGGTGCGTTTATTAACTGCTTTAAGGCTACAAACATCAGATCCAGGGGACGCTATATAATCATGGTTAAGAAAGAAACAGTTCTTAACTCCTTATTGAAGTGCAGTGGGTAAATGTATTGTTAAGGGTAACTGAAAACATAGGAAAAACAAATATTTTAATAACTCCGAAGGCCATTCCTTAAAAAGGTCACAGGAGACCTTTATAAAAATCAAAAGTCAGCCAACGCACACTTTAAGGACTGGTTTTGGGAGCCGCTAGATAAGAGTCTCCCGGTGACTACTGTCAAAATAAAGTTTGTTCTGCACCTGTATCACATTTAAATGTTCACATCTATTTCTGGAGTGTCTGTGGTCATTCGTATGCCTTCAAGTGAGGTTTTGTCAAATTCAGTTCTTTTGGGAAGAATCGTCATCTTGAAGGTCATCGCCCAACAAGGACTTCTTGGGAGACTTGCGTTTGTTTCGATTTGACACCAGTAGCCAGCTATACACTTTCCTCACAATCCCTGAATTGACAACAACACTGCTCTACGACAGTGCTCTGCTCCTTAAGTGATCAGCGTATTGCACTGAAGTAAAAATGGATGCTTCTGACCTCTTTGTCCACCCCTGCAGCGCCCCTTCACTCAGCAGTCAGTCCCAGCGTCAGTGGTGGCAGGTGATTTTTGATTGTGCTTAATACCTGCCAGGAGTTCACCCCATTTTGTAAAAGAAATTGCCTCACTCATACTCTCTCTCACATTTACTCTCTCCCCCTCACTCACTGTAACTCACATTGTCTCACTTACTCATTCTCATTTACTCACTTCCACTTATTGTTACACACATACAAATGTACTCGTGCTCCCCTGTTCTCACTTTCACTGAGAAACACTTACACACACTCGCCCTTTCTCACTCACTGACTCTGGGCCCTGGTGCAACTGCACGTGCTGTACTATTGATAGCTACACACTGGACTCCCTTTCACTGCCTCTCACAATCTCCAATCACTCACTCCTAATGCACTCCACTCCTTCACTTACTCACTGACTTATTCATATACACTCTCAAACTCATATTCTCAGGCACTTTTACTCTGATTCACGCACACTCTTTCACTCAATCCCTTTAATTTTCAATCACTCGCAAACATACAAATATATACATGCATACATAATCAGAGAAACATGTTATTTCTACTTAACTTGCTGCTTTTGCTAGCAGCTCGTAGGCTCCATGGCAGCAGCAGAGCAGGAATCTGGCGCTGGACATTGGAAGCAGTAAGCCATGATTCCAGATGAGAGCAGCAAGGGTATGTTTAAGACCCACCTCAATCCCTTTCCCAGCTTCTTGACAGGACTGGAACCACAAACGTACAAGGAGCTGGGAGAGAGCTGTGGGTCCTGTCTCTGCTGCTCTGTGTGGCTGCTCATTGGCCTCTGGGATGCACTGGGAGGTGCCCTGACAGCCACTTTTTAGCAGATATACTGTGCTACCTGAGTCATGCGCAGTATGTCTGCTAAATAAAATTAATTGTGCTTTAGTTAGGAGACCGTAGTTGAACTATCCCCCTCAGACATGTGCAATCCAGACATCCAGCTACAGAGTGCTGTGTTTACAAAGTACTCTGCAGCTGGGTCATCCCTCAATCCCCTCCTTCTGTAACCAGGAGCCTTGAGAGGAGACAGGGAGGGCAGTCTTGTGCAGTGGCAGTGTTGATGAAAACATGAAAGTAATGTTTTCATGAACACTGCTAAACTAAATGATGCGCAGGGTCTCAGAAAGACAAAGTGCAGAACTTGGGGCTTAAGAGGAGGCAGGGGAGCTGGACTCAGGACATCATGGGGTCAGGACAGTGTCCTCTAATGTCCGCTTTAAATTGATTAAATGTAATGCAATATACCAGGTGTATTTATCCCCAAAACCTTGCACGCTATCTACCCAATGCGATCCTCCTCCTGCCCCAGGTGCAATCGTATGGAGGCAGACTTCATCCATATTGTATGGAGCTGCCAGACATAGTCGGATATTGGGCCGAGGTCTTGGCCTCTCTGTGTGGGGCCACTGGATAGGCCACTTTCAGGGATATAGGGCAATGCCTCCGAGGACAGGTACCGTAAAAAAAGACATGAAGTAGGAAGTTTTTGATGTTGGAGTTTATATTAGCCAAACAACGGTTGGCTATATGATGGTTGTCACCGAGAGCCCCCACGTTTGCTGAGTGGAAGAAGGATTATCATATGCGGAATACCCAACGAGATGAGAAATGTGGGTGATTTGCGGGCATGGGCTAGGATACATACTGAGCAGTTGGACCCCCCGGACACTCGTCCTCCTTGAACTAAGCTGGGCGTGAGGTTGGGCCCATGAGTGGAGCAGGGGTTCAAGGATCACCAATACTTGGGATGAGAGGGCGGCTATGGGCCCTGTTTTCAATATCTGATCTGTCTGTTGGTTCACTATGCTGTACTGGGACTGGAATGTGGGGTTCTGTGTGGCCAGAGATTCCGTTTGCTACTCCATTCTGTCATTATGCTGACCTGAGATATTATATGGACTTGCTGATGTAAAACGCCAATAAAACCTATACATTAAAAAATAATAACCATTGAGCTCAACACCAAGACCCAGAGGACCTCAACATAGAAGTTCTGCACATATATTTGGAGGTTCTCCTTGTTTACTTTCCCTTAATATTTGGAGGCTGTTTTAGTTGAGTACATAGAAGGTGAGATTCAGCTCATTATGGCCTGATAAAGTTTGTATGACACGGCATACCACAGTAACCTTGGTGGAGTGATAACTTAAGGACACTTGTCCTATAATATTAGGTACATTACATCAGAAGAGCTTTACTATAGTCATGTGTAATTTTGCCCTGCCTTGTTAGAAATCAACACTTGAGAGGCATTTCGGTGAGGTGATGATACTGATGTAGTTAACAAGGTATGGATACGCACTAGTTATTTCAGGTCTTGCCTACACAGCGTATGCGTTGTGCTGCAAGACTTACTGTTTACAATTCAGTGGGCTTACAGCTTGCCCACAGCATGCCATTAGTTTTTAGGTCTCGCCTGAGCCAGCGCATGCGCTGATCTGGCGAGACATTTAGTGAGTGGGGGCTTTAGAAATGCGACCACAAGCTTTTGCTTGTGGCTTAAGGCTTACTGTTGCGCGGGCATGCACGCGCAGAGCCTTTCCTCTCTCGTCATGGGTCATCAGCTTTCAAGATATGAGAGCTTTCTTTCACATTCCTGAAGTCGATAGCTTCCTTTTCATTTGCGTTACTAAGCAATCCTGGGCGGAGCCAACTGTTAAATTAAATGAATCAGGTTATTCGTGTTTACAAGCATCTCCTGAGAAACGCGGCGAAACATTCAAACGACGACATTGTTTCTGTGGTTTGAAAGTTTTGCCACGTTTCTCAGGAGATGCTTGTAATCAGCTTTCAAGATACTAGAGCTTTCTTTCACATTCCTGAAGTCGATAGCTTCCTTTTCATTTACCTATATATATCCCTACCTTTCTTCTACCCCTCTACCTCTACTCTACCTCTCTTCTACCACTCTAACTCTACTCTACCTCTCTTCTACCCCTCTACCTCTCTTCTACCCCTCTACCTTTACTCTACCTCTCTTCTATCCCTCCACCTCTCTTCTACCCCTCTACCTCTACTCTACCTCTCTTCTACCTCTCTACCTCCACTCTACCTCTCTTCTACCACTCTACCTCTCTTCTACCCCTCTACCTCTACCCTACCCCTCTACCTCTACTCTACCTCTCTTCTACCCCTCTACCTCTCTTCTACTCTTCTACCTCTCTACCACCCCTCTACCCCTCTTCTACCCCTCTACCCCCTACTACCCCTCTACCCCTCTACTACCCCTCTACTACCCCTCTACTAGCGCTCTACCTCTCTACTACCCTTCTACCCTTCTACTACCCCGCTACCCCTCTTGTACCCTTCTACCCCTCTACTCCTCTTCTACCCCTCTATCCCTCTTCCACCCTTCTACCCCTCTACCCCTCTTCTACCCTTCTACCCCTCTTTTACCCCTCTAACCCTCTACTCTTCTACCCCTTTTCTGCCCCTCTACCCCTCCTCTACTCTTCTACCCCTTTTCTACCCCTCTACCCCTCTTCCCCTCTTCTACCCCTCTACCCCTCTTCTACCCCTCTACTACCCTTCTACCCCTCTACCCCACTACCCCTCTTCTAACCCTCTTTTACCCCTCTTCTACCCCTCTTCTACCCCTCTTCTACTCCTCTACTACCCATAGACCCCTCTTCTACCCCTCTACCCCTCTACTACCCCTCTACCTCTCTTCTACCCCTCTACCTCTACACTACCTCTCTTCTACCCCTCTACCTCTCTTCTACCCCTCTACCTCTACTCTACCTCTCTTCTACCCCTCTACCTCTCTTCTATCCCTCTACATCTACTCTACCTCTGTTCTACCCCTCTTCTACCCCTCTACCCCTCTTTTACCCCTTTTACCCCTCTACCCCTCTACTACCCCATTACTCCTCTACTACCCCTCTTCCACCCCTCTACCCCTCTTCTACCCCTCTTCTACCCCTCTACTACCCCTCAACCCCTCTACTACCCCTCTACTACCCCTCTACCTCTCTTCTACCCCTCTACCTCTACTCTACCCCTCTACCTCCACTCTACCTCTTCTACCCCTCTACCTCTCTTCTACTCTTCTACCTCTCTACCACCCCTCTACCCCTCTACCCCCTTCTACCTCTCTACCCCCCTACTACCCCTCTACCCCTCTACTACCCCTCTACTAGCGCTCTACCTCTCTACTACCCCTCTACCCTTCTACTACCCCTCTACCCCTCTTCTACCCCTCTACCCCTCTTTTACCCCTCTATCCCTCTTCCACCCTTCTACCCCTCTTCTACCCTTCTACCCCTCTTCTACCCCTCCACCCCTCTTCCACCCCTCTACCCCCTACTACCCCTCTACTCTTCTACCCCTCTGCCCCTCTTCTACCCCTCTTCTACCCCTCTACTACCCTTCTACCCCTCTTTTCCCCCTCTCCCCCTCTTCTACCCCTCTACTACCATTCTACCCCTCTACACCTCTTCTACCCCTCTACCCCTCTTCTACCCCTCTTTTACCCCTCTACCCCTCTTCTATCCGTCTTCTACCCCTCTACCCCTCTTCTATCCCTCTACCCCTCTTCTACCCCTCTACTACCCCTCTACCCCTCTTCTACACCTCTATCCCTCTTCTACCCCTCTTCTACCCCTCTACCCCTCTACTACCCCTCTACCTCTCTTCTACCCCTCTACCTCTACACTACCTCTCTTCTACCCCTCTACCTCTCTTCTACCCCTCTACCTCTACTCTACCTCTCTTTTACCCCTCTACCTCTCTTCTACCCCTCTACCTCTACTCTACCTCTCTTCTACCCCTCTTCTACCCCTCTACCCCTCTTCTACTCCTCTACCCCTCCTCTACCCCTCTTCTACCCCTCTACCCTTCTTCTACCCCTCTGCTACCCCATTACTCCTCTACTACCCCTCTTCTACCCCTCTACCCCTCTTCTACCCCTCTACTACCCCTCAACCCATCTACTACCCCTCTACCCCTCTACTACCCATCTACCCCTCTTCTACCCCTCTACTACCCCTCTTCTACCTCTCTACTACCCCTCTATCCCTCTACTACCCCTCTATCCCTCTACTACCCCTCTATCCCTCTACTACCCCTCTACCCCTCTTCCCCTCTTCTACCCCTCTACCCCTCTTCTACCCCTCTAACCCTCTACTACCCCTCAACCCCTCTACTACCCCCCACCCCCTACTACCCCTCTTCTACCCTCTCCCCCACCCCTCTACCCTTCTCCTACTCCTCTACTACCCCTCTACCCCCTACTACCCCTCTACTCTTCTACTACCCCCACCCCTCTTCTACCCCTCTACCCTCTTCTACCCCCACCCCTCTTCTACCCTTCTACCTCTCTTTCTACCTCTTTTCTACCCCTCTACCTCTCTTCTACCCCTCTACCTCTCTTCTACCCCTCTACCCCTCTTCTACCCCCTCTACCCCTCTACCCTTCTACTACCCCTCTACCCCTCTTCTACCCCTCTACCCCTCTTCTACCCCTCTACCTCTCTTCTACCCCTCTTTTACCCCTCTTCTACCCCTCTACCCCTCTTCTACCCCTCTTCTACCCCTCTTCTACCCCTCTACTACCCCTATACCCCTCTTCTACCCCTCTACCCCTCTAGTACCCCTCTACCTCTCTTCTACCCCTCTACCTCTACACTACCTCTCTTCTACCCCTCACCTCTCTTCTACCCCTCTACCTCTACTCTACCTCTCTTCTACCCCCTCTACCTCTCTCTATCCCTCTACATCTACTCTACCTCTGTTCTCACCCCTCTTCTACCCCCTCTACCCCTCTTTTACCCCTCTTCTACCCCTCTACCCCTCTACTACCCCATTACTCCTCTACTACCCCTCTTCCACCCCTCTACCCCTCTTCTACTCCTCTTCTACCCCTCAACCCCTCTACTACCCCTCTACCCCTCTACCCCTCTACTACCCCTCTACCTCTCTTCTACCCCTCTACCTCTACTCTACCCCTCTACCTCCACTCTACCTCTTCTACCCCTCTACCTCTCTTCTACTCTTCTACCTCTCTACCACCCCCCTCTACCCCCTCTACCCCCTTCTACCTCTCTCACCCCCTACTACCCCTCTACCCCTATACTACCCCTCTACTAGCGCTCTACCTCTCTACTACCCCTCTACCCTTCTACTACCCCTCTACCCCTCTTCTACCCCTCTACCCCTCTTTTACCCCTCTATCCCTCTTCCACCCTTCTACCCCTCTTTCTACCCTTCTACCCCTCTTCTACCCCTCCACCCCTCTTCCACCCCTCTACCCCTACTACCCCTCTACTCTTCTACCCCTCTGCCCCTCTTTCTACCCCTCTACCCCTCTTCTACCCCTCTACTACCCTTCTACCCCTCTTTCCCCCTCTCCCCTCTTCTACCCCTCTACTACCATTCTACCCCTCTACACCTCTTCTACCCCTCTTCTACCCCTCTTTTACCCCTCTACCCCCTCTTCTATCCGTCTTCTACCCCTCTACCCCTCTTCTATCCCTCTACCCCTCTTCTACCCCTCTACTACCCCTCTACCCCTCTTCTACACCTCTATCCCTCTTCTACCCCTCTACCCCTCTTCTACCCCTCTACCTCTCTTCTACCCCTCTACCTCTACACAACCTCTCTTCTACCCCTCTACCTCTCTTCTACCCCTCTACCTCTACTCTACCTCTCTTCTACCCCACTACCTCTCTTCTACCCCTCTACCTCTACTCTACCTCTCTTCTACCCCTCTTCTACCCCTCTACCCCTCTTCTACTCCTCTACCCCTCTTCTACCCCTCTACCCTTCTTCTACCCCTCTGCTACCCCATTACTCCTCTACTACCCCTCTTCTACCCCTTCTACCCCTCTTCTACCCCTATACTACCCCTCAACCCATCTACTACCCCTCTACCCCTCTACTACCCCTCTACCCCTCTTCTACCCCTCTACTACCCCTCTTCTACCTCTCTACTACCCCTGTATCCCTCTACTACCCCTCTATCCCTCTACTACCCCTCTATTCCTCTACTACCCCTCTACCCCTCTTCCCCTCTTCTACCCCTCTACCCCTCTTCTACCCCTCTAACCCTCTACTACCCCTCAACCCCTCTACTACCCCCTCTACCCCTCTACTACCCCTCTTCTACCCCTCTCCCCCACCCCTCTACCCTTCTCCTACTCCTCTACTACCCCTCTACCCCTCTACTACCCCTCTACTCTTCTACTACCCCCTCTACCCCTCTTCTACCCCTCTACCCTCTTCTACCCCTCTACCCCTCTTCTACCCTTCTACCTCTCTTCTACCTCTTTTCTACCCCTCTACCTCTCTCTCTACCCCTCTACCTCTCTTCTACCCTCTACCCCTCTTCTACCCCCTCTACCCCCTACCCTTCTACTACCCCTCTACCCCTCTTCTACCCCTCTACCCCTATTCTCACCCCTCTACCCCTCTTCTACCCCTCTACCTCTCTTCTACCCCTCTACCTCTACTCTCACCTCTCTTCTACCCCTCTACCCTCTCTTCTATCCCTCTACATCTACTTCTACTTCTCTTCTACCCCTCTTCTACCCCTCTACCCCTCTTCTACCCCTCTACCCCTCTTTTACCCCTCTTCTACCCCTCTACCCCTCTACTACCCCATTACTCTCTACTACTCCCTCTTCCACCCTCTACCCCTCTTCTACTCCTCTTCTACCCTCAACCCCTCTACTCACCCTCTACCCCTCTACCCCTCTACTACCCCTCTACCTCTCTTCTACCCCTCTACCTCTACTCTACCCCTCCACCTCCACTCTACCTCTTCTACCCCTACCTCTCTTTTACTCTTCTACCCTCTCTACCACCCCTCTACCCCTCTACCCCCTTCTACCTCTCTACCCCCCTACTACCCCTCTACCCCTCTACTACCCCTCTACTAGCGCTCTACCTCTCTACTACCCCTCTACCCTTCTACTACCCCTCTACCCCTCTTCTACCCCTCTTCTACCCCTCTACCCCTCTTTTACCCCTCTATCCCTCTTCCACCCTTCTACCCTTCTACCCCTCTACCCCTCTTCTACCCTTCCACCCCTCTTCCACCCCTCTACCCCCTACTACCCCTCTACTCTTCTACCCCTCTGCCCCTCTTCTACCCCTCTACCCCTCTTCTACCCCTCTACTACCCCTTCTACCCCTCTTTTCCCCTCTCCCCCTCTTCTACCCCTCTACTACCATTCTACCCCTCTACACCTCTTCTACCCCTCTACCCCTCTTCTACCCCTCTTTTACCCCTCTACCCCTCTTCTATCCGTCTTCTACCCCTCTACCCCTCTTCTATCCCTCTACCCCTCTTCTACCCCTCTACTACCCCTCTACCCTCTTCTACACCTCTATCCCTCTTCTACCCCCTCTACCCCTCTTTCTACCCCTCTACCTCTCTTCTACCCCTCTACCTCTACACAACCTCTCTTCTACCCCTCTACCTCTCTCTTCTACCCCTCTACCTCTACTCTACCTCTCTTCTACCCCACTACCTCTCTTCTACCCCTCTACCTCTACTCTACCTCTCTTCTACCCCTCTTCTACCCCTCTACCCCTCTTCTACTCCTCTACCCTCTTCTACCCCTCTACCCTTCTTCTACCCCTCTGCTACCCCATTACTCCTCTACTACCCCTCTTCTACCCCTCTACCCCTCTTCTACCCCCTCTACTACCTCTCAACCCATCTACTACCCCTCTACCCCTCTACTACCCCTCTACCCCTCTTCTACCCCTCTACTACCCCTCTTCTACCTCTCTACTACCCCTGTATCCCTCTACTACCCCTCTATCCCTCTACTACCCCTCTACTACCCCTCTACCCCTCTTCCCCTCTTCTACCCCTCTACCCCTCTTCTACCCCTCTAACCCTCTACTACCCCTCAACCCCTCTACTACCCCCTCTACCCCTCTACTACCCCTCTTCTACCCCTCTCCCCCACCCCTCTACCCTTCTCCTACTCCTCTACTACCCCTCTACCCCTCTACTACCCCTCTACTCTTCTACTACCCCTCTACCCCTCTTCTACCCCTCTACCCTCTTCTACCCCTCTACCCCTCTTCTACCCTTCTACCTCTCTTCTACCTCTTTTCTACCCCTCTACCTCTCTTCTACCCCTCTACCTCTCTTCTACCCCTCTACCCCTCTTCTACCCCTCTACCCCTCTACCCTTCTACTACCCCTCTACCCCTCTTCTACCCCTCTACCCCTCTTCTACCCCTCTACCCCTCTTCTACCCCTCTACCTCTCTTCTACCCCTCTACTACCCCTCTACCCCTATTCTACCCCTCTACCCCTCTTCTACCCTTCTTCTACCCACTGTAACTAGCAAAGACACTGTGTCACGGCAGCATCACTCTGCACCACCACAGCATCACTCCGCACCACCACAGCATCACTCAGCGCTACAGCAGCATCACTCAGCGCAACAGCAGCATCACTCAGCGCAACAGCAGCATCACTCAGCGCAACAGCAGCATCACTCAGCGCCACCGCAGCATCACTCAGCGCCACCACAGCATCACTCAGCGCCACCACAGCATTACTCAGCGCCACCACAGCATCACTCAGCACCACCACAGCATCACTCGGCGCCACCACAGCATCACTCAGCATCACCACAGCATCACTCAAGGCCACCACACCATCACTCAGCAACACCACAGCATCACTCTGCACCTCCACAGCATCACTCTGCACCACCACAGCATCACTCAGGACCACCACAGCATCACTCAGGATCACAACAATATCACTCAACACCACCACAGCATCACTCAGCGCCACTACAGCATCACTCAGCGCCACCACAGCATCACTCAGCGCCACCACAGCATCACTCAGCGCCACCACAGCATCACTCAGGGCCACCACAGCATCACTCAGGGCCACCACAGCATCACTCAGCGCCACCACAGCATCACTCAGCACCACCACAGCATTACTCAGCGCCACCACAGCATCACTCAGCACCACCACAGCATCACTCAGCGCCACCAATGCATCACTCGGCGCCACCACAGCATCACTCAGCAACAGAGACGCAAGACAGAGACTCAAGACAACAGAGATGCAAGACAACAGAGATACAAGACAACAGAGACGCAAGACAACAGAGACGCAAGACAACAGAGACGCAAGACAGAGACTCAAGACAACAGAGACGCAAGACAACAGATGCAAGACAACAGAGACGCAAGACAGACTCGAGACAATAGAGACGCAAGACAACAGAGACGCAAGACAACAGAGACGCAAGACAGAGACTCAAGACAACAGAGTCACAAGACAACAGAGACGCAAGACAACAGACGCAAGACAACAGAGACGCAAGATAGCAGAGATGCAAGACAACAGAGACTCAAGACAACAGAGATGCAAGACAACAGAGACGTAAGATAACAGAGACGCAAGACAACAGAGATGCAAGACAACAGATACGGAACAGAACAGACACACATGACAACAGCTGCGCAAGACAACAGAGACACAAGACAACAGAGACGTAAGATAACGGAGACGCAAGACAACAGAGACACAAGATGGAGACTCAAGACAAAGACGCAAGACAACAGAGATGCAAGACAACAGAGATGCAAGACAGAGACGCAAGACAACAGACACGCAAGACAACAGAGACGCACCCTTCTGCTGTTTTGTGACTCTCGCCAGGGTTGGCTTTTGATGGAACGCGCTACTTTTACACAATCCCAACTCTTTGTTTCCATACCTCTAGGTGGTTCTGATTGGCCAGTATTCATTTTCTTTGGAAGCCTTCTCTCACCAACGGTCTCTCCTCGACTACTCCTTCATGGTTGGGGTTTGGGTGGGCTCCCTCCCATCCCCTTATCCTATGGTCTGCGGGGGCCGTCTGCAGTTCAGTTATTATTCACAACAGGTCAGAAATGCAGATGTATTTGCCTTAAATTGATGATGGAATTAAACACTTGTCAATTATTTTGATTTGATCTAATCTGCCCTATTGCAAGGTGTAGCATGTGGGGTGGACTACAGCGACACGCCCCGACCTCCATTACCATAACATATTACTCATTTACAACCAATGTCGTTTTTAGTCCTAGTCGGGTTTGGCCATTGTAGGCTGTAAACTGTACTCGTAAGATGGCCGCCATTTAACGACTGAGCGGCTGCTGTCATTTTACATTGCTTACATACGTAGGACCTTAAATGACAGATACAGAGTGATGATCCAGGCTAGTGTTGGCGGGCCACCACAGGATTAGATAGGTTAACATGTTCTTCCATGATGTTGAGAGGTAAGACAGAGGGCCTCGCACTCTTGTCAAGGTTCCTTGTACCTGTACCTGTCCGCCACCATGTGGGCACCTGCAAGGGCCCTCCATCAGTAAAGATTGGACTCTGTCTTCCTGAAGATGTAATCGATAGAATGAACCCAGACCAGGTCCCTCTTCTGGGAAGGTCTAGTACAGACTGTTCCACCACTGCTGGGATGGAAGTCCTGGCGGGTGGAGAGAGCTGATGAGAGACACTCCCTGCAAGAGTTAGAACACAGGAGCAGGCCCATGAGAAGGCTGAGGAGATGTTGTCATAATCTGTTAATTAGGTGGGAATATTTAGAGGCAGACGCATAACTTGTCCATCTGAGGTTAGATTTTGTAGCAGAATGCAGCGCAGCCACCAACGGTACTGCGCTGCGTCATGCAGAGGAGACAGCAGGGCAGTGCCTTGTTTATTAAATATTCTGCTGTCCTCACCTGCCTGGCGCTATCCAAGGCTGCCTAGCGCCATGCTCCACCTTTGCATCATGGTGCCAAAGAGCGCCTTCTATCAGGTATATTCTTTATACTGGAAACATATACAAATCCTCTGTCTAGACATATTCTGAAACATTGCACGCATTGTGAGAGTTATTTATGGGATTTTGGCTAAGGGCAGCCCAGCAAGGTACCTTGCTGCGCTGCCCTAAGCCAAAGTAAACGGGCAGGAATGCATCGTATTTAAGCAATACGGTGCATGCCTGTCCTTTCTCCCTGCGCTGTTACTGTTTCAGAATGTAGCACGCATGGAAAGAGGAAAAAACGAGGAGAAATAAACATATTTCTCCTTGTTACGCTCCACCTTGGGAGGCGTACAACGTAGACGCTTCCACAGGTTTACATCCCTTAGTAAATCTGGGGCAGCGTCAAATTCCATGGGTGTTGCATGGGAAAATCCACCATGGAACGCCTTCCGGGCGCAGAGTAAGGCAGCACAGCGCAAATCGTTGCGTCGCCTTATGAGGCCACTGAAAGCCTCGCAGGGTGTCTTTACATGGCTTCAGAAATTGAAATAAGAGTCCTGCACCACACATGGACCAGTTATGTGGTGCAAAAGCGGCGCAGGGCTCTCATAGATAAGCCTCAGGATGTGTAAGGTACAGGTCAGCACACATGCACTCTGTGGAATGTTTGGAACACACATGCACTGGGTGGAATGTTTGGAGCACACAAGCACTCTGTGGAATGTTTGGAACACACATGCACTCTGTGGAATGTTTGGAGCACACATGCACTCTGTGGAATGTTTGGAGCACACATGCACTCTGTGGAATGTTTGGAGCGCACTCTGTGGAATGTTTGGAGCACACATGCACTCTGTGGAATGTTTGGAGCACACATGCACTCTGTGGAATGTTTGGAGCACACATGCACTCTGTGGAATGTTTGGAGCACACATGAACTCTGTGGAATGTTTGGAGCACACATGCACTCTGTGGAATGTTTGGAGCACACATGCACTCTGTGGAATGTTTGGAGCACACATGCACTCTGTGGAATGTTTGGAGCACACATGCACTCTGTGGAATGTTTGGAGCACACATGCACTCTGTGGAATGTTTGGAGCACACATGCACTCTGTGGAATGTTTGGAGCACACATGCACTCTGTGGAATGTTTGGAACACACATGCACTGGGTGGAATGTTTGGAGCACACAAGCACTCTGTGGAATGTTTGGAACACACATGCACTCTGTGGAATGTTTGGAGCACACATGCACTCTGTGGAATGTTTGGAGCACACATGCACTCTGTGGAATGTTTGGAGCACACATGCACTCTGTGGAATGTTTGGAGCACACATGCACTCTGTGGATGCTTGGAGCAATAAAACCATCTCTCCATATTACAAACTGCTTTAATGAGGTGTTTTTTTTTCCCAGGCACTACCCGGTCTTACTATGCTGTCAGATCTGGCTTTGCAGTATATGTGTGACTGTGCTGTAACACCCAAGTTCCACTCAAGTCGCGCCCTTGATGCAAAGTGGTACGAAGCAGCTCAAAGTGCTGTTTGTGCTCAAGAAAGGGCCCCTTTACACTGCAAGCTACCTTTTGCACTGGAGTGTAAATACCCTTAGAAGACTTTGCCCCATTTTGCACAGTGTTAAAGTCTTTGTAAATCTACCCCAGGTCTCTTCATTAAGCTGCCACCTCTGACGCACAAATGTATTTCTGATTCTAGAAGGTGGAAAAGGGAACAAACATTCTTTCTAATTTACAGCAATTTTACAGGTGTAATAAAGTGACCAAGTTACTGTCTCTCCGTCTGAACCTGTTTGAAAATCCTCTGTCTTTCAGGTTCCAGGAAAAGTACTCAATGCAGCTGCTTGATGGGCAGGTGATGGGGGAGGTGAAAAGTTCCATCACGGCACGTCACTCAAAAACAGGACAAGAATGGGTTCATCTTACATTGTAACCTGATACACTACGTTTACATCACTGTATGGAAATGAGTGATACAGTGAGAGGTCGTCTTTCAATGTAAACTGCTAAACTACGCTTACATCACTGTACTGAAGTAAATGCTAGAAGGGAGGGTTGTCTTTTCATTTAAACTGCTAAATTATGTCTACATTGCTGTGCTAAAGTACATGGAGAGCAACATTTCATCTTTCAGTGTACACTACTAAATTACGTTTCATCGCTGTACTATAGGAAGTGTGGACCAGCATTTCACCTTTTAGTGTCATCTGCTAAACTACCTTTACATCGATCATACTGAAGGACATATAGAGCAGCGAGTCATCTCTCAGGGTAACCCTTGAAACTGTCTTTACATTGCTGTACTGAAGGACATGTAGAGCAGCGAGTCATCTCTCAGGGTAACCCTTGAAACTGTCTTTACATTGCTGTACTGAAGGACATGTAAAGCAGCGAGTCATCCCTCAGGGTAACCCTTGAGACTACCTTTATATGAGTGTACTGAAGGGCATGTAAAGCAGCGAGTCTTCCCTCAGGGTAACCCTTGAGACTACCTTTACATAAGTGTACTGAAGGACATGTAGAGCAGAGAGTCATCTCTCAGGGTAACCCTTGAAACTGTCTTTACATTGCTGTACTGAAGGACATGTAAAGCAGCGAGTCATCCCTCAGGGTAACCCTTGAGACTACCTTTACATAAGTGTACTGAAGGACATGTAGAGCAGGGAGTCATCTCTCAGGGTAACCCTTGAGACTACCTTTACATCACCGTACTGAAGGACATGTAGAGCAGCGAGTCATCTCTCAGGGTAACCCTTGAAACTGTCTTTACATTGCTGTTCTGAAGGACATGTAAAGCAGCGAGTCATCCCTCAGGGTAACCCTTGAGACTACCTTTACATAAGTGTACTGAAGGACATGTAGAGCAGCGAGTCATCTCTCAGGGTAACCCTTGAAACTGTCTTTACATTGCTGTACTGAAGGACATGTAGAGCAGCGAGTCATCTCTCAGGGTAACCCTTGAGACTACCTTTACATCACCGTACTGAAGGACATGTAGAGCAGCGAGTCATCTCTCAGGGTAACCCTTGAAACTGTCTTTACATTGCTGTACTGAAGGACATGTAAAGCAGCGAGTCATCCCTCAGGGTAACCCTTGAAACTGTATTTACATTGCTGTACTGAAGGACATGTAAAGCAGCAAGTCATCTCTCAGGGTAACCCTTGAAACTATCATTACTTTGCTGTACTGAAGGACATGTAGAGCAGCGAGTCATCTCTCAGAGTAACGCTTGAAACTATCTTTACTTTGCTGTACCGAAGGACATGTAGAGCAGCAAGTCATCTCTCAGGGTAACCCTTGAGACTACCTTTATATGAGTGTACTGAAGGACATGTAAAGCAGCGAGTCATCCCTCAGGGTAACCCTTGAAACTACCTTTACATCGCCGTACTGAAGGACATGCAGAGCAGCAAGTCATCTCTCAGGGTAACCCTTGAAACTATCATTACTTTGCTGTACTGAAGGACATGTAGAGCAGTGAGTCATCTCTCAGGGTAACCCTTGAAACTACCTTTACATTGCCGTACTGAAGGACATGTAGAGCAGCAAGTCATCTCTCAGGGTAACCCTTGAAACTATCTTTACTTTGCTGTACTGAAGGACATGTAGAGCAGCGAGTCATCTCTCAGAGTAACGCTTGAAACTATCTTTACTTTGCTGTACTGAAGGACATGTAGAGCAGCAAGTCATCTCTCAGGGTAACCCTTGAGACTATTTACATGAGTGTACTGAAGGACATGTAGAGCAGCGAGTCATCTCTCAGGGTAACACTTGAAACTATCTTTACTTTGCTGTACTGGAAGGACATGTAGAGCAGCGAGTCATCTCTCAGGGTAACCCTTGAAACTATCTTTACTTTGCTGGACTGAAGGACATGTAGACCAGCGAGTCATCTCTCAGGGTAACCCTTGAAATTATCTTTACTTTGATGTACTGAAGGACATGTAGACCAGCGAGTCATCTTTCAGGGTAACCCTTGAAACTATCTGTACTTTGCTGTACTGAAGGACATGTAGAGCAGTGAGTCATCTCTCAAGGTAACCCTTGAAACTAGCTTTACTTTGCTGTACTGAAGGACATGTAGGACAGTGAGTCATCTCTCAGGGTAACCCTTGAAACTATATTTACATCAGTGTACTGCAGGACATGTAAACCAGTGAGTCATCTCTCAAGGTAACCTTTGAAACTATCTTTACTTTGCTGTACTGAAGGACATGTAGAGCAGTGAGTCAACTCTCAGGGTAACCCTTGAAACTACCTTTACTTTGCTGTACTGAAGGACATGTAGAGCAGTGAGTCATCTCTCAGGGTAACCTTTAAAACTATCTTTACTTTGCTGTACGGACGGATATGTAAACTAGTGAGTCATCTCTCATTGTAACCCTTGAAACTATATTTACATCAGTGTACTGCACGACATGTAAACCAGTGAGTCATCTCTCAGGGTAACCTTTGAAACTATCTGTACTTTGCTGTACTGAAGGACATGTAGAGCAGTGAGTCTACTCTCAGGGTAACCCTTGAAACTACCTTTACTTTGCTGTACTGAAGGACATGTAGAGCAGTGAGTCATCTCTCAGGTAACCCTTGAAACTATCTTTACTTTGCTGTACTGACGGACATGTAAACCAGTGAGTCATCTCTCAGGGTAACCCTTGAAACTATCTTTACTTTGCTGTACTGAAGGACATGTAGAGCAGGGAGTCATCTCTCAGGGTAACCCTTGAAGCTATCTTTACTTTGCTGTACTGAAGGACATGTAGAGCAGTGAGTCATCTCTCAGGGTAACCCTTGAAACTATCTTTACTTTGCTGTACTGAAGGACATGTAGAGCAGTGAGTCATCTCTCAGGGTAACCCTTGAAACTATCTTTACTTTGCTGTACTGAAGGACATGTAGAGCAGTGAGTCATCTCTCAGGGTAACCCTTGAAACTACCTCTACTTTGCTGTACTGAAGGACATGTAGAGTAGTGAGTCATCTCTCAGGGTAACCCTTGAAACTATTTTTACATCGCTGTAATGAAGGACATGTAGAGCAGTGAGTCATCTCTCAGGTAACCCTTGAAACTATCTTTACATCAGTGTACTGAAGGACATGTAGAGCAGTGAGTCATCTCTCAGGTAACCCTTGAAACTACCTTTACTTTGTTGCCAGTCTTAGGGCAGATCAGGGTCATACTGCTGTGAGTTCCTGGATTGTTATCAAAGGTTCTTATTTGCTGCACTAAATCATTTCTGTGTGAAACTTGAAAATGTAAAGCCGGTTCAAATTATTTTGTAAATGAATAGTAAGTATACATGTGATTATCAGCAGTTAATTGTAAGCTCTAGATGGTTCAATAAACGTGCAATGATTATCTGCAAGATCTTGTTTTGAGGGGTTGGGTCAAAAGTATGAAAAATAGCTCGTAAATACATTTATTCAACTCCATTTATTTCACAAAACATATTATATAATATTTTATAATAGCATGCTCTGCAAACATGTGCTATCACAGACTAGAGGGATGACGTAGCCGGAATTTGGAAGTATCGCTGAGTGTGACGTGGCCGAGCACAGCATTCCCTGGAGCTCAGGACATGTTTCACAACCATAGCCCACATGGGCTCCCCTTCCCTCTGCCTTCACTCATCTCCCCTTCTCTGTGTTCAAAACACCTCTGAGGTGCTGAGTCAGCATAAGACATCCATCTCTACTGGTACTTCCACCCACAAAGCACACTGATATCTGAACCATGTAGTGAGGCGCTAAACCAAAATGTGAACTTAAATAAATAAATGGAGGGGAACAATTTAAAGAGAATACCACCCCACATTGCTGAGGAAACAATGAAGGATGGAAGCCAAGAATACCTGCTTGCTTTGGTAAGGACAAATGTGTCCGGCAAATGACTACCAGAAACAAAATGCAGATTTTACTGTAGATTGTGTATCCTTACACCACACCCTTTCCAACTTTTAAACTCTCCAAAGAACTATTGATCTCTGTATCTCCGAACAATGCAGGAAACATGCGAGATGTAATGAATATTTTGAGAAGCTTGGATATCTCCATTGCCGTCTTCCATGGAAGCCATGCCCACTGGGGGTGGATGGGTGTGAGGAGACCCTTCCGTCCCTCTCACGTTGAGGTGGACATCAGCTCCAGACACATCACTCTTTGTTTGGGACCCTGAATCCAGCGTCTGTCCTGGGGTTCATTTAAAGAAGCTCTCTGTAGCAGAGCCAAGATCCTCGGATCATGGTGTCAAGCGTAGGGTTTGGGTTATACCGCGGGGCCGTAGAGCTTCCTCACGCCACATAAATGTCCAGCCCAGTCCATGTATTTATGTTTTAAGGATAACGCAGGTCCCTTCAAGGCCAGTAAATCAGATTTCTTCTCCTTCAATGTAGAGCTCCTGTTTTTTTCAAAGTTAGCTGATGTACGTTTAAGTGAACTAGTCCTTTATCTGAGTCACCAACATTAAAATCTGCAACAATGAAGAGAGAAGTGAAGAAAATTTAATATGGAAACCAGGAACAGGTTTAAAGAAAATGAAGAACTATAACTTACATCAAAGAAAAACAAACCAACAGTGGCCAACACACTGAGCAGGATTTCAGGTGAACCCCCAGGGATGCAAGGGGCACCTCAAAGGCACTGTGAGCCCTCAACCCTGGGCCGACACCTGAGTCCAGACCTCTGGCTCATCAGATTGTTTTTCATTGTATTTTTCAGTTCTTTGAAACCAGGTTATCTTCTAGAAGCCTTCAGAAGTCTGTGTCTTGTCATTGTAAAGCACACACAGAGCTTTAGGTTACTCTCCTGCAAGAGATCTCACTGACAGGGATGCGCTTCACTGCGTAAATCTCCCAGATTTACCACAGCCTCTGATTGGTAATCCCAAACCAGTAGCCCAGCATCTGCCAGCACAAAAGAAACCCACAGTCAGGGCACCTCAAGAGAGCCACAGCCGCATGGAAGTATGTGCGATTAATAATCGGCACCTGAGAGGCACCTGTAACCACGGCTGACCCCTTCCCCCCTCTGTGCTCAAGGTAGGTCCTTAGGACATGAGTACAAACAAGCAGGACCATCAGCCATTACACCTGATGCCGCACCTGGCTGCAGGTACGACAGGACCCTGGGCTGAGGCAGGCGACTTCACTGCTGATCACGCCAGCCGTGGTGGTGTTCATAGAACGGCTGGCATTAGTTCAGGTACGGTAATACCAACCACACTTCAGTGGACTACTTCCCTCATGTGTATGATGTTGAATCCTCTCTCTTGCAACAGATCACCGAGGCAGGAACATGAGTGTAGGAATCTCCACACGTCTGGCGTAAAGATAGCACTGGTTCACAGCATCCTCCTGGTACATGTGAGAGTGTACAGCAGCATTCTAACTGTGAGTGGCCTGTGCCAAAGGTGCCCTTTGCCACTCCACTGCATCGTAGGGACACTGAATGATCACTAGATCATAGGAGCACCAGCCCACCATACTGCCCACACTTATAGCCTCATTGATCCACCCCACCGGTACATGCCCATGTATATACCCCACCTCTCCATGCCCATTGCTGCACGCTACCTGTTTATGTCCATGGCTGCACCCACATGTCCTTGACCATGAATATACCCCACCTCTCCATGCCCATGGATGTACATACCTCTCCATGCCCATGGATGTACATACCTCTCCATGCCCATGGATGTACATACCTCTCCATGCCCATGGATGTACATACCTCTCCATGCCCATGGATGTACATACCTCTCCATGCCCATGGATGTACATACCTCTCCATGTCCATGGATGTACATACCTCTCCATGCCCATGGATGTACATACCTCTCCTTGCCCATGGATGTACATACCTCTCCTTGCCCATGGATGTACATACCTCTCCATGCCCATGGATGTACATACCTCTCCATGCCCATGGATGTACATACCTCTCCATGCCCATGGATGTACATACCTCTCCATGCCCATGGATGTACATACCTCTCCATGCCCATGGATGTACACACCTCTCCATGTCCATGGATGTACATACCTCTCCATGCCCATGGATGTACATACCTCTCCATGCCCATGGATGTACACACCTCTCCATGCCCATGGATGTACATACCTCTCCATGCCCATGGATGTACATACCTCTCCATGCCCATGGATGTACATACCTCTCCATGCCCATGGATGTACATACCTCTCCATGCCCATGGATGTACATACCTCTCCATGCCCATGGATGTACATACCTCTCCATGCCCATGGATGTACATACCTCTCCATGCCCATGGATGTACATACCTCTCCTTGCCCATGGATGTACATACCTCTCCATGCCCATGGATGTACATACCTCTCCATGCCCATGGATGTACATACTCTCCATGTCCATGGATGTACATACCTCTCCATGCCCATGGATGTACATACCTCTCCATGCCCATGGATGTACATACCTCTCCATGCCCATGGATGTACATACCTCTCCATGCCCATGGATGTACATACCTCTCCATGCCCATGGATGTACATACCTCTCCATGTCCATGGTCAAAGCCCACCAGGGTACGTGGCCCAGCTTCGAGGAGATGATGAAAGGTTTGACCACAGGGAGAATGAACATACAGTCACATGAAGCATGGTACTTGTGGACGGAAGGGTCACAGTGCCCACTATGAACACACCAGACTCTCTCCCCTCACCCCCCAGGAAAGTCTGACTTTCACTATACATGTGCAGTCAACAGCACACCGATGACTATAACTTATACACCTACTTCGAATGCGACAACCTCCATGAGGTAGTCTTTGAACAGATAACATGTGCGTATTCTGCACACATCCTGCAAGGAGATGGCACCGCATGTACAGCAGAGCACAGCGCCTCCCTTTGAACTTTCAGGGGGCCCTCCTTGCTCCAGGCAGAGCTGGCTCCTGGATGTCCTGTTAGTCTATGTAAACACCACTGTTCCCGTGGGCTTTGTCTGTCATCTGTGTGTTTAACTAGTCACACTGCTGTCTGCACGGTCATCTCGCATTGTTAATGTCTCACCCTGGTTCTGGGTTTATAACAGATACATTGTATATGTTCACTCCAAGTGAGAACCTTTCTCTGCTCAGCACCACACAGCGGTAGATGTAACACAATGCATATGCACCACACATGATGAGAGGTGCTGACCAGGGAGGGAGGGGTGCTGGCTTTACAGGGAATGGAAACTATAATCTGGATCTGGACCGGAGGACAGAAGGACCCCAGAGAGGGCGAGGAGCAGTAACCCGAAAACACGCCCCCACTGTAGCGTTCAATATGAATGGCAGATTACCAGTGGACATCTATCCCTCCCCATACCCCTGCGGTCCTCTGCCAAGACACCACCCAAGAATTACGGCGTGAACAGAGGCTGTGGGGGGGCTGATTCTCGTGGTGGAAACCCCACCTTTTACTGTCAGTTGGTAGAGACAAAAGCTGTGCCTGTTATTGTAAGTGTGCCTGTTATTGTTGTACATCATTGAGAGCAGCCTGTCTTCAGTTGCAGAGTCCCTTTTGAAGCGACACCATGTGTAGGTGAGACGTCATTCTGGGTTCTTCCTTGTAATCTCTGAATCTCAAGAGTCTGGGCTGACGAGGGCCTGTGCTCACCTAGAGCTGCATCTGTTCCTGGGTCTGGCATACAAGTGTGGGATGCATCCTGTCCATGACACATGTAAAAGAACATACTTGAGAGATCCAAAGGAAAGTTGAACCTACCTGGTCTGGTCAGAGCTCTACTTTAGTCAGCGACCCCATCTTCACTTCACCAGCAGCACTGAACTTATTGCCAGACAGTCTGAGGGGAGAGGAATAGATGAGTTTACTAAACAAACAAGTTTTAAAATCTGATAATGTTCTCCTCTCACACACTCTGTGCCCCCAGAAAGATTTAACCAGATGCACCAAAGTAAAGCCCCTAAAGGCTGGGTACAAGTTATGTACCCATCTGGGCACCTTGCGAACTCTACATAAGTTCTTTACAGAAAGCTTCCACCAGCCCAGACCAGCTGCACAGGTCTCACCTTGAAAGATTCCTCCTTGTTGGGAGACCTGCTCGGCTCTGTGTACACATTCACAGCTCACAAGCGAGGGCTATCAACGCCAAAGGGCTTCTGGAGTTGCTTCTCCCGTGTATAGAAACTTAAGCTCCTGTGATTCCCCGATGTCTGTTGCTGAAGGAGAGCATCTCAGCCTTGACAAGGTCATTGTGTTTCTTTGGCTCCTGAGAGCCAGGAGCCTGCACACTGGGGGTGCATATTCACAAAAAGGTCACGCAGTGCAGCGAGTCACCTTACTGTGCTACGTGACAGGGAAAGGACAGAAATGCGCCATATTTAACATAATTCGGCACATTGAGCTGCCTGGTGACAACGCAAGCACTCTTGCGCCATGGTGCAGCGGTGCCAGCGTTGCATGCAGGATAGTTTTTGAGCAGGAAGGAGCACCATCCTGCACAAAAACAATCCTGAGAGGCTCTTTCCTCTTTCTATGTGTGCTGCAGAATGTGCAGCACACACAGAAAGAGGAAAAAACAAGGAGGAATAGAGATATTTCTCCTTGTTATCTTTTTGGTGCAATTCCAGGTTTACCAGTTCTTGTTAATCTGGGAATGCATCAAAATCCATAGATGTTGCGTGGGAACACCCACACAACACCCACACAACACCCACACAACACCCACACAACACCCACACAACACCCATGGAAACACCCACACAACACCCATGGAAACACCCACACAACACCCATGGAAACACCCATGGAAACACCCACACAACACCCACACAACACCCACACAACACCCAGGAAACACCTCCCTGATGCAGAGTAATGCAAAGCAGTGATTTGCACTGCATTATATTACACAAGATTTATGAAGCCACACAGGGCAGCACAAGATGGCCTTGCGTGGCTCCATACATTTTTTTTTAGTTGCGTCACTCTTGCATCACGTTTCGTGGAGCAAGAGCGACACACTGGGGCTTGCAAGTACAGCCCTGGGCCTTTGCTCTCTTCTTCTCGGTGTTCTGGCACGTAAACATGCCATGTTTAGCCATGGTTAATACAGGCCCAGAGAAGATACCTCACTGTGTAAACCTATTTTTGACCACATATTTGTCCAGGGTGGGCAATTGATATACCCTTCACCCTGCTGAGGAACCCTGCTGTGCAGGACAAAGGCATGGGCAATTTGATGAGCTTGTTGTACCCTGGAAGAGCACAGAGGAAAAGTGGGAGCTTACTCACCAGCTTAGAGGAGCATAGGCCATCTAAAGAGCTGACAAACTCATGCCAGAACCAGGTGAGATCCTAGGAGACATTCCTTTCACAGCGAGAGTCAGGGCTCAGGGTTCCGCTCTGAGTGATACCCATGGTGAAGCAGGTGTGAGGAGACCTTCCTTTCACAGCAAGAGTCGGAGCTCAAGGTTCCGCTCTGAGTGATACCCACGGTGAAGCAGGTGTGAGGAGACATTCCTTTCGCAGCGAGAGTCAGGGTTCATGGTTCCGCATTGAATGATACCCATGGTGAAGCAGGTGTGAGGAGACATTCCTTTCGCAGCAGGAGTCAGGGTTCATGGTTTCGCTCTGAGTGATACCCATGGTAAATCAGGTGTGAGGAGACATTCCTTTCGCAGCGAGAGTCAGGGTTCATGGTTCCGCATTGACTGATACCCATGGTGAAGCAGGTGTGAGGAGACATTCCTTTCACAGCAAGAGTCAGGGTTCATGGTTTCGCTCTGACTTATACCCATGGTGAAGCAGGTGTGAGGAGACATTCCTTTCGCAACGAGAGTCAGGGCTCAGGGATACGCTCTGAGTGATACCCATGGTGAAGCAGGTGTAAGGAGACATTCCTTTCGTGGTGAGAGTCAGGGTTCAGGGTTCCACATTGACTGATACCCATGGTGAAGCAGGTGTGAGGAGACATTACTTTCGGGGCGAGAGTCTGGGTTCATGGTTTCGCTCTGAGTGATACCCATGGTGAAGCAGGTGTGAGGGGACATTCCTTTCGTGGCGAGAGTCAGGGTTCATGGTTTCACTCTGAGTGATACCCATGGTGAAGCAGGTGTGAGGAGACATTCCTTTCGCAGCGAGAGTCAGGGTTCAGGGTTCCGCATTGACTGATACCCATGGTGAAGCAGGTGTGAGTAGACCTTCCTTTCGCGGCAGGAGTCAGGGTTCATTGTTTCGCTCTGAGTGATACCCATGGTGAAGCAGGTGTGAGGAGACATTCCTTTCGTGGTGAGAGTCAGGGTTCAGGGTTCCACATTGACTGATACCCATGGTGAAGCAGGCGTGAGGAGACATTCCTATCGGGGCGAGTGTCTGGGTTCATGGTTTCGCTCTGAGTGATACCCATGGTGAAGTAGCTGTGTGGAGACATTCCTCTCGCAGTGAGAGTCAGGGTTCATGGTTCCGCATTGACTGATACCCATGGTGAAGCAGGTGTGAGGAGACATTCCTTTTGCGACGAGAGTCAGGGTTCATGGTTTCGCTCTGAGTGATACCCATGGTGAAGCAGGTGTGAGGAGACATTCCTTTCGCGGCGAGAGTCAGGGTTCATGGTTTCGCTCTGAGTGATACCCATGGTGAAGCAGGTGTGAGGAGACATTCCTTTCACGGCGAGAGTCAGGGTTCCACATTGACTGATACCCATGGTGAAGCAGGTGTGAGGAGACATTCCTTTCGCAGCAGGAGTCAGGGTTCATGGTTTCGCTCTGAGTGATACCCATGGTGAAGCAGGTGTAAGGAGACATTCCTTTCGTGGTGAGAGTCAGGGTTCAGGGTTCCACATTGACTGATACCCATGGTGAAGCAGGTGTCAGGAGACATTCCTTTCGTGACGAGAGTCTGGGTTCATGGTTTCGCTCTGAGTGATACCCATGGTGAAGCAGGTGTGAGGGGACATTCCTTTCGTGGCGAGAGTCAGGGTTCATGGTTTTGCTCTGAGTGATACCCATGGTGAAGCAGGTGTGAGGGGTGTAGGAGAGTAGGATCTGCTTCACATGGGTCCCCCCACTTTTTGCTGATGCTTCACTGTTTTTCGACTTTAGTCTGGCTGGGGCCCTGCCAATCAGGACCCCAGCCTAGCTGCTTCCTCTCTAAAATGGTTTCCATGTGCATTAGGCACATCTCTGATTGGAATCTGGAGTGCCCTTATAAGTCCCTAGTATAAGGTATACTATGTACCCAGGGCATAGGTACCTCAGAGGCCTACCAGGGGCTGCAGCATGTATTGTGCCACCCCTGGAAGGCCATCCAAAATGACACCACAGGTCTGCTACTGCAGCCTGGGTAAGGTGGTGCATGCACCCCTTACTGTGATATAGGCTACCTATATCACTACATACCATACACACATATAAACCTATAAGTCACTCCTATGGCAGGCCTTATCAATCCTGAAGGCAGAGTGCATGGTTCCTATGTGAGAGGGTGCCCCTGCATGAGCAGGGCCCCTCTGCAGCGTTCGGAGACCCTTCTCTGATGCTGTTTGTAGTGCAGCCTGACCATATACTCTTAAGTGCATTATAACCTCGCGTTAAATGCTAACTTTGGGATGGCTGCACAGAAACATGTCGTGTTTGGTGTCAAACATCTTGGAATACTACCCCCCGCCAATTCTGGCGGCGGGGGTAGCATTCCACCCTTCTAGAGGGAGAGACATGTTACACACTGGCTTGCCCGGTAACTTCTTTCCAAAGCCCTGGCATCACAAAATGGATGCTGCTGCCACAGACACAAGTCTGGCCTCCTGCTGCTGACCGAAACTCCGGCAGGGAGGCCTGGACAATAGGTTTCCTGTCGCAGGGAGGTGTAACCACCTCCCCAGACAGGATAGTGTGTATTGGGGCTGGGCGGGAGCACTCTCTGGTGCTTTGAAGTCCTGCACTGGGGGCACATTTGGTGTCCCTGTGCATACCCCAGTTCAAACCGGTTCAGGGGCTTCCAGCCCCTGCTCTGGCGCGAAACTGGACAAAGGGAAAGGGTGTAGCCACCCCTCTGCCCTGACCCACCCATAGGTGGGACCACAGAGTAAGTCCAACCCCCTAACTTAGTATAAGTATGGGACCCCAGTCCTTAGGACTTTAGATTATCCCTGGACGAAACTCTGACACAGAATCCTGGACCTTCGACGCTCTACTTGAAGATTAGAGGACAGAAGAATCTCCCTTGGGGTCAAGGAGTGACTCCCCTGCTTGGCAGGCACCAAAGAAGCAATTGTCCGGTCTGCATCGCTGAAGCTCCCGTCGGACGCCGAAGTCTTTGCATCACCAGAGGTGGATTTCCAGACTTCCCCGAGGCTGCCCTGAGTCCCCAGCAAAGCTGAGGCCCGTAGCTGTCGTGGGTAACGTGGAACCGTGACCCCTGGACACCGAGCACATTTGCAAGTGCATCCTCTTCCTGGACTCCCACGAAGTTGTGCTTTGGGCTCCGAGTAGCCCCCGCCTCCAGCACCGACTGCACCGAAGATCACTGGCCTCCACTCCACGAGTGTCCTGTGAGCCAGCTCTAAGTGCATCCACTCGAGGCTCCTTCGCGGTCACTAGTCTGTTGGCTAGCAGCCCTTCACGAAGGCCAATCTTATCCTGCTTGGACTTCCCTGGTTGCTCCAGGCTTGCCCTGACTTACCCTCGCTGGGTGAGTCCCTCAGACCTTGCTGGTCTGCATCATCGTCCTTCTTCACTTTCCACGAGACTTGCCGTTGCCAAGGCCTGTTGGGTCCAATCCGGTCGCCGACACCTCAGCACTCGACAGACATCGTGGGACAGTCCGAATCTCGCTCCTGGTCGCCGACAACGCCTCCTGGACCTCGTGGCTGAAGAGACAAGACAACCGTCAACCTACCTGAAGCATCCGACATCGGTGGGCATCTGCTCATCGCCTTCCTGGTCATTGGCTAGTGACCCAGACTCTGTCCCCTCTGCTTTCAGGTTCTTCAGATCTCCGATCCACCCTTGGATCCACCCGGACACTTTTCACTTGGTCGCCAGCAGCACTTTGCAGCAGATCGCCATTCAAATCGACGACGAAACCCGACCCCGAAAGGCACCTATGCACCCGGCTTCCCTGGGTGAGGTAACAAGAGTACTCCGGTGCTCCCGTGGGTAGAGACTCTAGAACGACCTAGTTCTCAAAGGGTTTGCTCCAAGTCTTCTTTTAAGTGTCCCTTTTCTTTAAATTCCGAACCGCGACTTTCCCCATAGAAGTTAACGGCGATTCGCGGCTGTGTTACTACACTGCACGCGTCCCCCGTGGGTCCCCTGTGTCACTACCTTGGGTGGTTCCTTGTGGTCCAAGCACTTCTACAGGCTCTAGGCCTTGTGTCTAGCTCAGTCGTGGTTCTTATACCACTTTATTGGTATATGGTTTGGTACGCCCCTAGGGCTCAAACGTGTATTTGTGCTATTACTGTGTTTAACTTGACTTATAACTTATGTACTTCGAACTCTAGCCTCATAAAGAGACTAGAGGGGTGTGTTTAGTAATAAATACATATATTTTGAATATATACCTGGTGTGGTCCTCTTTCATTTGGTCACTCAAGAGATTATAGACTGGTAAAACAAGCTGCTTTACATTCCTTCAAGACTTAGCCTGAAGGCTGCTCTCCATAGCTACCACTAGGATAGCTTTCAATAAAGGTTGTCTTTAACCTATCTCCAATAAGGGGTTGTTTGGACTGGTGCAAGGTGCCCACTATAATTAGTGGACAGCATATACCAGGCCAACTTCTCACATTGGTGTGCAGCGTGTGGGATTCCAGCTTGCTATTGTTTTACCAGATAATCTCAATTGAATTGATCAACTGAAAACCACTAAAGGTACCTAAGGTACATATAAATTAAGCTTAGTATACAGTAAGTTCTACTGAACTTAGAGTTGTGTGTTAAGGGATAGCACACCCTTTCTACAACTCAAGAGAGTTTAGTAGGCCACACTAGAGTAGGTAGTGCATACACCACACCTCACTAGTAATGTCTTCAAAGCCAGGACCCAGAGAGTCCTTGCCAGAAGCCAGTGGGCTTCTTCCCTCCAAGTATGATACACTCCCATTCTTGGAATTGAGAGCATTATGCAATGTTAGGAAACTGAAGACAGGCCAAAGTGCCAGCACCCAACATCTGAGAGAGATGTTACTGGCTGATGATCTCAACAGACCCCTAGGGTCTGAAGGGGTAGGTACAGAGGGTGGGGCAGAAGATGAGGAAGGGGCCAGGGGTGGCAACACCCAGGACCCCCCTCTGGAACTGACCAGGAAGGTGACAATGACCTTGACCTGGAAAACCCAATTCCTCCTGTGGAAGAGGAAGAGGAGGATCAGAATGACCTCCACTTTGTGCTCCCCCAGGAAGGATTGTGAGTGTGCCTAGAAGGTCTAGATATCCTTCTCAGGAGTCTAACCACTCTGACACCTCAGTAGGGACCTCTGTCTCCTCTCATAGGAGGGAATCCTCTCATGAGAGGAGAAAGAGACTGATTCAGTATGAGCAAGCCCAGCTTGAACTCAGAAAACAGCAATTGGCTATAGACAGGGAGTCCCTAGATCTCTACAGAGAGAGAAAAAAGTTGGGACTAGAGTCCCATGGTGGCAGCAATTTCCCCAAAGATAGGGAAAGGTCTTATGACCATAGAAACCTGAGCAAGATTGTCCCTCCCTACCAGAGTGGGGATGACATCCACAAATGGATAACTGCTCTAGAGAGGGCCTGTAAAGTACAGAGGGTCCCTCAGGAGCAGTGGGCAGCAATCTTGTGGCTCTCCTTTGCAGACAAAGGTAGAGACAAGCTCCTCACTGTAAGAGAAGAGGATGCTGATAATTACAAAGTCTTGAAGAGTGCTCTTATTGATGGGTTTGGCCTAACAACTGAACAATACAGGTTAAAGTTCAGAGACACCCAAAAAGCACAGACTCAAGACTGGGTAGACTATGTGGATTGTTCTGCTAAGGCTCTGGAAGGCTGGTTGATGGGCAGTAAGGTGTGTGACTTCACAGGATTGTACAATCTGATAATGAGGGAGCAGATTCTTAATAACTGTCAAAATCAGCTGTTGCATCAGTACCTGGTGGACTCTGATCTGACCTCTCCCCAAGAATTGGGAAAGAAGGCAGACAAATGGGTCAGAACCAGGGTGAGGCAGAAGGTACAGAACCAAGGTGGTGACCCAAAGAAGCAAGATTCCAAGAACTCTGATAAGGGTGGGGAGAAGGGTAAAGACCAGAAGTCTTCACAAGGTCCCCAAAAATCTTCTTCAGGTGGGGATTCACAGTCTAACAAAGGGAAAGGCCAAAAGAAACCATGGTGCAAGGTCTGTAAGCAAAAGACCCACTGGACCAGTGATTGCACCAAGTCCAAAGACTCTACTCCAGCCCCCACCAATGCCCCTAAGGCACCTGTTCCCCCTAGTACAGTTACAGTTGGTGGTGGGAGTACTCCAGCCAAGGGTTTAGTAGGGTTGACCCTGGGTAATGAGATGAGCTCTGACCTAGTCAGAGAACTCACTCAGGCTGTCCTAGTCTGTGATGGAGGCATGGATATGACCTCCTCTGTGAGTCCCAGTAATCTGGGCAAGTACAGACAACAGCCCTTAATCAATGGACGAGAGGCTTTGGCATTTAGGGACACAGGGGCAAGTGTCACCATGGTGACACAAGACCTTGTGAATCCTGGGCAGGTTATACTTGGTGAGATGTACCAAGTGACCAATGCTAGCAATGTCAGAACAGACCATACTCTGGCAGTTGTTAACTTCTCCTGGGGAGGGGTAACTGGCCTTAAGAAGGTTGTGGTAAGTGCAGACCTACCAGTTGAATGCTTGCTTGGCAATGACTTAGAAACTTCAGCTTGGGCAGAAGTGGAGCTCAGGACCCATGCAGAAATGCTGGGCATCCCTGCAGATGTGTTTGCTGTGACCAGGTCACAAGCCAAAATGTCTAGCACTGAACAGGCCTTGGATTCTGGAATAATGGACCAAGTGCCTTCCAAGAGGAGGAGTAGTAGGGTAAAGGCAGTGCCTTCCCCTTGGCTCAGAAGGAAGATCAGTCTCTTGAGGGGGATGATCTCAGTCCTGAGGAAGGAACTGTCCCAGAGGAGCTTGAACCTGACCAGGTTGAGTTCTTGGGGACAGGGGGACCTTCCAGGGCAGATCTGAGCCAGGAGCAGCAGAGCTGCCCCTCTCTTGAACCCCTCAGACAGCAAGCTGCTGCTGAGGCTGCTGGGAAAGCTAGTGGTCCCCATACAGTGTATTGGGATGATGGACTCCTGTACTCAGAGTGTAGAGACCCCAAGCCTGGTGCCACCAGGAGGTTGGTTATACCTCTGAAGTTCAGGGGCTTCCTATTGACCCTAGCCCATGATATTCCCTTAGCAGGTCACCTGGGCCAGAACAAGACTTGGGACAGAATTGTCCCTCACTTTCACTGGCCCCACATGTCTGAAGACACCAAGGAGTTTTGTCGCTCCTGTGTAACCTGCCAGGCCAGTGGCAAGGCAGGTGGCACTACAAAGGCCCCCTGATACCACTACCTGTGGTGGGGGTTCCCTTTGAAAGGGTGGGGATTGACATTGTTGGTCCCATGGATCCCCAAACAGCATCTGGGCACAGGTTTATCCTGGTGGTAGTGGATCATGCCACCAGGTACCCAGAGGCTATTCCCCTTAGGACCACTACAGCACCTGTGGTGGCAAGGGCCCTCCTGGGAATTTTCTCAAGAGTGGGCTTCCCTAAGGAGGTTGTATCAGACAGGGGTGCAAACTTTATGTCTGGATACTTGAAAGCAATGTGGAAGGAGTGTGGAGTGACTTACAAGTTCACCACACCCTATCACCCACAATGCAATGGTTTAGTTGAGAGATTCAACAAAACCTTGAAGGGCATGATTAAAGGGCTCCCAGAAAAGCTTAGGCGAAGATGGGACATACTCTTGCCCTGCCTTTTATTTGCATACAGGGAGGTGCCTCAAAAGGGGTTGGCTACAGCCCTTTTGAACTTTTGTTTGGTCACCCTGTCAGGGGTCCATTGTGCTTGGTGAAGGAAGGATGGGAGTTACCTCTCAAGCCCCCAAAGCAAGACATAGTGGACTACGTACTTGGTCTCCGCTCCCGGATGGCTGAGTACATGAAAAAGGCAACTAAAAACCTTGAGGCTAGCCAGGAACTTCAAAAAGCTTGGCATGACCAAAAGGCTGTACTGACTGTTTACCAGCCAGGACAGAAGGTGTGGGTGTTGGAGCCAGTGGCCCCAGCAGCTCTCCAAGACAAATGGAGTGGACCCCATACTATTGTTGAACAGAAGGGTGAGGTTACCTACTTAGTAGACCTAGGAACACCCAGGAGTCCCGACAGGGTTCTCCATGTCAACAGGTTGAAACCATATGTGGACAGGGCAGACATGGGCTTGCTCATGGCTACTGATGAGGGACAGGAGGAAGAGAGTGACCCACTCCCTGACCTGCTCTCACAGAACCCTGATGATGGGTCAGTAGATGGTGTAGCCTTGGCAGGCAGCCTCACTACCCAGCAGCAGACTGATTGTAGACAGGTGCTCAATCAGTTCAGACACATGTTTTCACTGACACCCAGTCAGACCACCTGGTGCACTCATGAAGTGGACACTGGGGACAGTCTGCCTATTAAAAATAAGATTTATAGGCAACCTGACCATGTCAGGGACTGTATCAGGACAGAAGTCCAGAAAATGTTGGATTTGGGAGTTATTGAACCCTCAGATAGCCCTTGGGCTAGTCCAGTGGTCCTTGTGCCAAAACCTCACACCAGTGGTGGGAAAAGAGAGATGAGGTTTTGTGTGGACTACAGGGGTCTCAATGCAGTCACTAGGACTGATGCCCATCCAATACCTAGGGCAGATGAGCTAATAGACACTTTGGCCTCAGCCAAGTATCTAAGCACATTTGACCTGACAGCTGGCTACTGGCAGATCAGACTAGCTGATGATGCAAAGCCAAAGACAGCATTCTCAACCCCTAGTGGGCATTATCAATTTGTGGTGATGCCCTTTGGTCTGAAGAATGCACCTGCCACTTTTCAGAGGTTGGTGAATACAGTCCTTACAGGCCTGGAAGCCTATAGTGCAGCATATCTAGATGATATTGCTGTCTTTAGCTCCACCTGGGAGGATCACCTGGTCCACCTCAGAAATGTTTTACAGGCCCTGCAAAAGGCAGGCCTGACTATCAAGGCCACCAAGTGCCAGATAGGGCAGAGTCAGGTTGTGTACCTGGGCCACCTTGTGGGTGGAGGCCAGGTTCAACCACTGCAGAGCAAGATCCAGACCATCATGGACTGGGCTGCTCCAACTACCCAGACTCAGGTGAGAGCCTTTTTAGGCCTGACTGGGTACTATAGGAGATTTGTCAAAGGGTATGGATCAATAGTGACACCCTTGAATGACTTAACTTCCAAGAAAATGCCCAAGAAGGTTCAGTGGACAGCTAGCTGTCAAAAGGCATTTGATGACCTGAAGCAGGCCATGTGCACTGCTCCCATTCTACAGAGTCCTGATTACTCCAAGAAGTTCATTGTCCAAACAGATGCATCTGAATTGGGGGTAGGGGCTGTACTGTCACAATTGAATGATGAAGGTCAGGATCAGCCAGTAGCTTTTATTAGCAGAAGGCTGACCCCTAGAGAGAAACGTTGGTCAGCCATTGAGAGGGAGGCCTTTGCTGTGGTCTGGGCTCTGAAGAAGTTGAGGCCATACTTGTTTGGTACTCACTTCCTTGTTCAAACCGACCATAAGCCCCTCTTATGGCTAAAACAAATGAAGGGTGAAAACCCCAAACTGCTTAGGTGGTCCATTTCCCTACAGGGGATGGACTTCACAGTGGAACATAGACCTGGGAGTAACCATGCCAATGCAGATGGACTCTCTAGGTACTTCCACTTAGAACATGAAGACTCAACTGGTCAAGGTTAGTTTAATGTCCCTGCGTTTGGGGGGGTTGTGTAGGAGAGTAGGATCTGCTTCACATGGGTACCCCCACTTTTTGCTGATGCTTCACTGTTTTTCGACTTTAGTCTGGCTGGGGCCCTGCCATTCAGGACCCCAGCCTAGCTGCTTCCTCTCTAAAAAGGTTTCCATGTGCCTTAGGCACATCTCTAATTGGAATCTGGAGTGCCCTTATAAGTCCCTAGTATATGGTATACTATGTACCAAGGGCATAGGTACCTCAGAGGCCTACCAGGGGCTGCAGCATGTATTGTGCCACCCCTGGAAGGCCATCCAAAATGACACCACAGGTCTGCTACTGCAGCCTGGGTAAGGTGGTGCATGCACCCCTTACTGTGATATAGGCTACCTATATCACTACATACATACACACATATAAACCTATAAGTCACTCCTATAGCAGGCCTTATCAATCCTGAAGGCAGAGTGCATGGTTCCTATGTGAGAGGGTGCCCCTGCATGAGCAGGGCCCCTCTGCAGCGTTCGGAGACCCTTCTCTGATGCTGTTTGTAGTGCAGCCTGACCATATACTCTTAAGTGCATTATAACCTCGCGTTAAATGCTAACTTTGGGATGGCTGCACCGAAACATGTCGTGTTTGGTGTCAAACATCTTGGAATACTACCCCCCGCCAATTCTGGCGGCGGGGGTAGCATTCCACCCTTCTAGAGGGAGAGACATGTTACACACTGGCTTGCCCGGTAACTTCTTTCCAAAGCCCTGGCATCACAAAATGGATGCTGCTGCCACAGACACAAGTCTGGCCTCCTGCTGCTGACCGAAACTCCGGCAGGGGAGGCCTGGACAATAGGTTTCCTGTCCCAGGGAGGTGTAACCACCTCCCCAGACAGGATAGTGTGTATTGGGGCTGGGCGGGAGCACTCTCTGGTGCTTTGAAGTCCTGCACTGGGGGCACATTTGGTGTCCCTGTGCATACCCCAGTTCAAACCGGTTCAGGGGCTTCCAGCCCCTGCTCTGGCGCGAACTGGACAAAGGGAAAGGGGTGTAGCCACCCCTCTGCCCTGACCCACCCATAGGTGGGACCACAGAGTAAGTCCAACCCCCTAACTTAGTATAAGTATGGGACCCCAGTCCTTAGGACTTTAGATTATCCCTGGACGAAACTCTGACACAGAATCCTGGACCTTCGACGCTCTACTTGAAGATTAGAGGACAGAAGAATCTCCCTTGGGGTCAAGGAGTGACTCCCCTGCTTGGCAGGCACCAAAGAAGCAATTGTCCGGTCTGCATCGCTGAAGCTCCCGTCGGACGCCGAAGTCTTTGCATCACCAGAGGTGGATTTCCAGACTTCCCCGAGGCTGCCCTGAGTCCCCAGCAAAGCTGAGGCCCGTAGCTGTCGTGGGTAACGTGGAACCGTGACCCCTGGACACCGAGCACATTTGCAAGTGCATCCTCTTCCTGGACTCCCACGAAGTTGTGCTTTGGGCTCCGAGTAGCCCCCGCCTCCAGCACCGACTGCACCGAAGATCACTGGCCTCCACTCCACGAGTGTCCTGTGAGCCAGCTCCAAGTGCGTCCACTCGAGGCTCCTTCGCGGTCGCTAGTCCGTTGGCTAGTAGCCCTTCACGAAGGCCAATATTATCCTGCTTGGGCTTCCCTGGTTGCTCCAGGCTTGCCCTGACTTACCCTTGCTGGGTGAGTCCCTCAGACCTTGCTGGTCTGCACCATCGTCCTTCTTCACTTTCCACGAGACTTGCCGTTGCCAAGGCCTGTTGGGTCCAATCCGGTCGCCAACACCTCAGCACTCGACAGACATCGTGGGACAGTCCGAATCTCGCTCCTGGTCGCCGACAACGCCTCCTGGACCTCGTGGCTGAAGAGACAAGATGACCGTCAACCTACCTGTAGCATCCGACATCGGTGGGCATCTGCTCATCGCCTTCCTGGTCACTGGCTAGTGACCCAGACTCTGTCCCCTCTGCTTTCAGGTTCTTCAGATCTCCGATCCACTCTTGGATCCACCCGGACACTTTCCACTTGGTCGCCAGCAGCACTTTGCAGCAGATCGCCATTCAAATCGACGACGAAACCCGACCCCGAAAGGCACCTATGCACCCGGCTTCCCTGGGTGAGGTAACAAGAGTACTCCGGTGCTCCCGTGGGTAGAGACTCTAGAACGACCTAGTTCTCAAAGGGTTTGCTCCAAGTCCTCTTTTAAGTGTCCCTTTTCTTTAAATTCCGAACCGCGACTTTCCCCATAGAAGTTAACGGCGATTCGCGGCTGTGTTACTACACTGCACGCGTCCCCCGTGGGTCCCCTGTGTCACTACCTTGGGTGGTTCCTTGTGGTCCAAGCACTTCTACAGGCTCTAGGCCTTGTGTCTAGCTCAGTCGTGGTTCTTATACCACTTTATTGGTATATGGTTTGGTACGCCCCTAGGGCTCAAACGTGTATTTGTGCTATTACTGTGTTTAACTTGACTTATAACTTATGTACTTCGAACTCTAGCCTCATAAAGAGACTAGAGGGGTGTGTTTAGTAATAAATACATATATTTTGAATATATACCTGGTGTGGTCCTCTTTCATTTGGTCACTCAAGAGATTATAGACTGGTAAAACAAGCTGCTTTACATTCCTTCAAGACTTAGCCTGAAGGCTGCTCTCCATAGCTACCACTAGGATAGCTTTCAATAAAGGTTGTCTTTAACCTATCTCCAATAAGGGGTTGTTTGGACTGGTGCAAGGTGCCCACTATAATTAGTGGACAGCATATACCAGGCCAACTTCTCACAAGGGGATATTCCTTTTGCGGTGAGAGTCAGGGTTCCACATTGACTGATACCCATGGTGAAGCAGATGTGAGGAGACATTCCTTTCGCAGTGAGAGTCAGGGTTCATGGTTTCGCTTTGAGTGATACCCATGGTGAAGCAGGTGTGAGGAGACATTCCTTTCGCAGCGAGAGTCAGGGTTCAGGGTTCCGTATTGACTGATACCCATGGTGAAGCAGGTGTGAGTAGACCTTCCTTTCGCGGCAGGAGTCAGGGTTCATGGTTTCGCTCTGAGTGATACCCATGGTGAAGCAGGTGTGTGGATACATTCCTTTCGCAGCGAGAGTCAGGGTTCATGGTTCCGCATTGACTGATACCCATGGTGAAGCAGGTGTGAGGAGACATTCCTTTCGCGGCGAGAGTCAGGGTTCATGGTTTCGCTCTGAGTGATACCCATGGTGAAGCAGGTGTGAGGAGACATTCCTTTCGCAGCGAGAGTCAGGGTTCATGGTTTCGCTCTGAGTGATACCCATGGTGAAGCAGGTGTGAGGGGATATTCCTTTTGCGGTGAGAGTCAGGGTTCCACATTGACTGATACCCATGGTGAAGCAGGTGTGAGGAGACATTCCTTTCGCAGCGAGAGTCAGGGTTCACGGTTTCGCTCTGAGTGATACCCATTGTGAAGCAGGTGTGAGGAGACATTCCTTTCGCAGCGAGAGTCGGGGTTCAGGGTTCCGCATTGACTAATACCCATGGGGAAGCAGGTGTGAGGAGACATTCCTTTCAGGGCGAGAGTCTGGGTTCATGGTTCAGCATTGACTGATACCCATGGTGAAGCAGGTGTGAGAAGACATTCCTTTCGCAGCAAGAGTCAGGGTTCTTGGTTCCGCTCTGAGTGATACCCATGGTGAAGCAGGTGTGAGGAGACATTCCTTTCATGGCGAGAGTCAGGGTTCCACATTGACTGATACCCATGGTGAAGCAGGTGTGAGGAGAGATTCCTTTCGCAGCGAGAGTCAGGGTTCATGGTTTCGCTCTGAGTGATACCCATGGTGAAGCAGGTGTGAGGAGACATTCCTTTCACAGCAAGAGTCAGGGTTCATGATTTCGCTCTGAGTTATACCCATGGTGAAGCAGGTGTGAGGAGACATTCCATTTGCGGCGAGAGTCAGGGTTCATGGTTTCGCTCTGAGTGATACCCATGGTGAAGCAGGTGTGAGGAGACATTCCCTTCACAGCGAGAGTCAGGGTTTATGGTTGCGCATTGACTGGTACCCATGGTGAAGCATGTGTGAGTAGACATTCCTTTCGCAACGAGAGTCAGGGTTCAGGGTTCCGCATTGACTGATACCCATGGTGAAGCAGGTGTGAGGAGACATTCCTTTCGCAGTGAGAGTCAGGGTTCAGGGTTCCGCATTGACTGATACCCATGGTGAAACAGGTGTGAGGAGACATTCCTTTTGCAGCTAGAGTCAGGGTTCATGGTTCCGCTCTGAGTGATACCCATGGTGAAGCAGGTGTGAGGAGACATTCCTTTCACGGCGAGAGTCAGGGTTCCACATTGACTGATACCCATGGTGAAGCAGGTGTGAGGAAAGATTCCTTTTGCAGCAAGAGTCAGGGTTTATGGTTGCGCATTGACTGATACCCATGGTGAAGCAGGTGTGAGGAGACATTCCTTTCCCAACAAGAGTCAGGGTTCATGGTTGCGCATTGACTGATACCCATGGTGAAGCAGGTGTGAGGAGAGATTCCTTTCGCAGCAAGAGTCAGGGTTTATGGTTGCGCATTGACTGATACCCATGGTGAAGCAGGTGTGAGGAGACATTCCTTTCGCGGCGAAAGTCAGGGTTCATGGTTCCACATTGACTGATACCCATGGTGAAGCAGGTGTGAGCAGACATTCTTTACACAGGGAGAGTCAGGGTTTATGGTTCCGCACTGACTGATACTCAAGGTGAAGCAGGTGTGAGGAGACATTCCTTTTGTGGCGAGAGTCAGGGTTCATGGTTCCGCATTGACTGATACCCATGGTGAAGCAGGTGTGAGGAGACATTCCTTTCGCGGCGAGAGTCAGGGTTCAGGGTACCGCATTGACTGATACCCATGGTGAAGCAGGTGTGAGGAGACATTCCTTTCACGGTGAGAGTTAGGGTTCCGCATTGACTGATATCCATGGTGAAGCAGGTGTGAGGAGACATTCCTTTCGCAGCGAGAGTCGGGGTTCAGGGTTCCGCATTGACTAATACCCATGGGGAAGCAGGTGTGAGGAGACATTCCTTTCGGGGCGAGAGTCTGGGTTCATGGTTCAGCATTGACTGATACCCATGGTGAAGCAGGTGTGAGAAGACATTCCTTTCGCAGCAAGAGTCAGGGTTCTTGGTTCCGCTCTGAGTGATACCCATGGTGAAGCAGGTGTGAGGAGACATTCCTTTCACGGCGAGAGTCAGGGTTCCACATTGACTAATACCCATGGTGAAGCAGGTGTGAGGAGAGATTCCTTTCGCAGCGAGAGTCAGGGTTCATGGTTTCGCTCTGAGTGATACCCATGGTGAAGCAGGTGTGAGGAGACATTCCTTTCACAACAAGAGTCAGGGTTCATGATTTCGCTCTGAGTTATACCCATGGTGAAGCAGGTGTGAGGAGACATTCCATTTGCGGCGAGAGTCAGGGTTCATGGTTTCGCTCTGAGTGATACCCATGGTGAAGCAGGTGTGAGGAGACATTCCCTTCACAGCGAGAGTCAGGGTTCAGGGTTCCGCATTGACTGATACCCATGGTGAAGCAGGTGTGAGGAGACATTCCTTTCGCAGTGAGAGTCAGGGTTCAGGGTTCCGCATTGACTGATACCCATGGTGAAACAGGTGTGAGGAGACATTCCTTTTGCAGCTAGAGTCAGGGTTCATGGTTCCGCTCTGAGTGATACCCATGGTGAAGCAGGTGTGAGGAGACATTCCTTTCACGGCGAGAGTCAGGGTTCCACATTGACTGATACCCATGGTGAAGCAGGTGTGAGGAGAGATTCCTTTTGCAGCAAGAGTCAGGGTTTATGGTTGCGTATTGACTGATACCCATGGTGAAGCAGGTGTGAGGAGACATTCCTTTCCCAACAAGAGTCAGGGTTCATGGTTGCGCATTGACTGATACCCATGGTGAAGCAGGTGTGAGGAGAGATTCCTTTCGCAGCAAGAGTCAGGGTTTATGGTTGCGCATTGACTGATACCCATGGTGAAGCAGGTGTGAGGAGACATTCCTTTCGCGGCGAAAGTCAGGGTTCATGGTTCCACATTGACTGATACCCATGGTGAAGCAGGTGTGAGCAGACATTCTTTACACAGGGAGAGTCAGGGTTTATGGTTCCGCACTGACTGATACTCAAGGTGAAGCAGGTGTGAGGAGACATTCCTTTAGTGGCGAGAGTCAGGGTTCATGGTTCCGCATTGACTGATACCCATGGTGAAGCAGGTGTGAGGAGACATTCCTTTCGCGGCGAGAGTCAGGGTTCAGGGTTCCGCATTGACTGATACCCATGGTGAAGCAGGTGTGAGGAGACATTCCTTTCACGGTGAGAGTTAGGGTTCCGCATTGACTGATATCCATGGTGAAGCAGGTGTGAGGAGACATTCCTTTCGCTGCGAGAGTCAGGGTTCAGGGTTCCGCATTGACTGATACCCATGGTGAAGCAGGTGTGAGAAGACATTCCTTTCACGGTGAGAGTTAGGGTTCCACATTGACTGATATCCATGGTGAAGCAAGTGTGAGGAGACATTCCTTTCGCGGCGAGAGTCAGGGTTCAGGGTTCCGCATTGACTGATACCCATGGTGAAGCAGGTGTGAGAAGACATTCCTTTCACGGTGAGAGTCAGGGTTCCGCATTGACTGATACCCATGGTGGAGCAGGTGTGAGGAGACATTCCTTTCGCGGCGAGAGTCAGGGTTCAGGGTTCCGCATTGACTGATACCCATGGTGAAGCAGGTGTGAGGAAACATTCCTTTCACGGTGAGAGTTAGGGTTCCGCATTGACTGATATCCCTGGTGAAGCAGGTGTGAGGAGACATTCCTTTCGCGGCGAGAGTCAGGGTTCAGGGTTCCGCATTGACTGATACCCATGGTGAAGCAGGTGTGAGAAGACATTCCTTTCACGGTGAGAGTCAGGGTTCCGCATTGACTGATACCCATGGTGAAGCAGGTGTGAGGAGACATTCCTTTCGCGGCGAGAGTCAGGGTTCAGGGTTCCGCATTGACTGATACCCATGGTGAAGCAGGTGTGAGAAGACATTCCTTTCACGGTGAGAGTCAGGGTTCCGCATTGACTGATACCCATGGTGGAGCAGGTGTGAGGAGACATTCCTTTCGCGGCGAGAGTCAGGGTTCAGTGTTCCGCATTGACTGATATCCATCGTGAAGCAGGTGTGATCATGGTTATTCGCAATGACCACTATCCGTCCCTTATTGCATGTGTGCGAAGAGAGAATGCTGGCTCCAAGAGTGAGTTTGGAGTCCAGCTTGAGATGGGTGGAGCATTTAACATGCTTACAGGAGCAACAACACACATCAGCGTTGCCAGAGTTTACTAGTCACGGGATTTGGTGACTAGTTAAGCATGGGTTGAACGATAGTGAAAGAGGGATCATGTTTCACGGAATCCTGATTGTGCGCTGTTATCGCATGATGGCGAGAGAGATTGCTGGCTCAGAGAGTCCAGATAGATTATGAGTTAGACTGGTTGAGCACAAAACATGCTCACACTAATCATATTCATTGTTCACAGAACTGAGACGTTCGGACCATATACACACAGCGCCCCATACTAAGCAGTGGGTAAGAGTTTTGACAACTTTGTGACTTGCTTACTTATTAAGTTATCAAGTTTAGTTAGCTTGATGCTCAAGAGGCTTTTATTTGTTACAGAATTTACCGAGTTTTTCCACATTGCGTGACAACAATATTACTCTAGGTGAGTCCCTAGGGTTTGACAATCTGATGTCATGTGGTTATACATATGAGGAAGACTGGGTGCTCTTCCTCCTCCTGGCAGCCCCGAATAATTTTGGATATTGATACACATACAAGGACTCTGATTGAATCTAAGCCCTGTGCTGTGCGCGCCGCCACTGCCCACCCGCCACACGTATATTTTGTACCCATGGTGAAGCAGATGTGAGGAGGGAAACATACTTCAAGGGCCCTGCACAGCTCAATACAAAGCATGACTCCTGTATGAGGACACCATGGGTCGCCCAAAGTGCTTAATCTGAGCCAGTGTTTGCAGGTGGGGGCCACAAGCACACATTTTTGGGACCCGGCACTTATTGTTCCTCATCAGACTTTACCCTATAACAAAAGAGAGAAAAACACAGAAGGGAAAGAAGGAGGAAGAGAAGGATGGAAAAGTGACAAAAGGAGAAACGAGGAACCTGCAAGAGTGAGATAAGGGGCAGGAAGCTTGGGGTGGTGGACTAAAGAGGCCTGGGCTGGAATCAAGAGTGGAATCGATGGGCAGGAAGCTTGGGGTGGTGGACTAAAGAGCCCTGGGCTGGAATCACGAGTGAGATACGGGGCGGGAAGCTTGAGTTGGTGGACTAAAGAGGCCTGGGCTGGAATCAAGAGTAAGATAAGGGGCAGGAAGCTTGGGGCGGTGGACTAAAGAGGCCTGGGCTGGTATCAATCAAGAGCGAGATAAGGGGCAGGAAGCTTGGGGTGGTGGACTAAAGAGGCCTGGGCTGGAATCAAGAGTGAGATAAGGGGCAGGAAGCTTGGGGTGGTGGACTAAAGTGGCCTGAGCTGGAATCAAGAGTGAGATACGGGGCAGGAAGCTTGTGGTGGAGGACTAAAGTGGCCTGAGCTGGAATCAAGAGTGAGATACGGGGCAGGAAGCTTGGGGTGGAGGACTAAAGAGGCCAGGGCTGGAATGAAGAGTGAGATAAGGGGCAGGAAGCTTGGGGTGGTGGACTAAAGAGGCCTGGGCTGGAATCAAGAGTGATATAAACGGGCAGGAAGCTTGGGGTGGTGGACTAAAGAGGCCTGCGCTGGAATCAAGAGTGAGATAAGGGGCAGGAAGCTTGGGGTGGTGGACTAAAGAGGCCTGGGCTGGAATCAAGAGGGAGATAAGGGGCAGGAAGCTTGGGGTGGTGGACTGAAGAGGCCTGGGCTGGAATCAAGTGTGAGATAAGGGGCAGGAAGCTTGGGGTGGTGGACTAAAGAGGCCTGGGCTGGAATGAAGAGTGGGATAAGGGGCAGGAAGCATGGGGTGGTGGACTAAAGAGGCCTGGGCTGGAATCAAGAGTAAGATAAGGGGCATGAAGCTTGGGGCGGTGGACTAAAGAGGCCTGGACTGGAATGAAGAGTGAGATAAGGGGCAGGAAGCTTGGGGTGGTGGACTAAAGAGGCCTGGACTGGAATGAAGAGTGAGATAAGGGGCAGGAAGCTTGGGGTGGTGGACTAAAGAGGCCTGGACTGGAATCAAGAGTGAGATAAGGGGCAGGAAGCTTGGGGTGGTGGACTAAAGAGGCCTGGACTGGAATCAAGAGTGAGATAAGGGGCAGGAAGCTTGGGGTGGTGGACTAAAGGGGCCTGGGCTGGAATCACGAGTGAGATACGGGGCAGGAAGCTTGAGTTGGTGGACTAAAGAGGCCTGGGCTGGAATCAAGAGTGAGATACGGGGCAGGAAGCTTGGGATGCTGGACTAAAGAGGCCTGGGCTGGAATCAAGAGTGAGATAAGGGGCAGGAAGCTTGGGGTGGTGGACTAAAGAGGCCTGGGCTGGAATCAAGAGTGAGATAAGGGGCAGGAAGCTTGGGGTGGTGGACTAAAGAGGCCTGGGCTGGAATCAAGAGTGAGCAGCCTGGGTATTTGCCACTCTGACCTTCAATAGCGCCGGCCGTGGGCATCGGAGCATAACTTTGGGCCTCGGCCCTTATTCTTTTACAAGGTAAACCTGGATCTTGTATAGCACAAAGACTCACCTGAGTTCACTCAGGCTACTGCAGGTCTCCAAAAGCCGGGTGAAGGAGGCGATGGACAGGTCTGTCAGCAGATTCCACCTCAGGGACAGTCTCTGCAGGTCTCGCCTCTCCGAGAGTGCCGCGCAGAGCTCCGGGACGCAGTCATCGGTCATCGTGGTGTCGTCCAGCCTGCCACCCACAGACACAGAGGATCACCAACAAGGGCAGTGGCTTCGACAAAGCTAAGAGGCCTGGCTTTTGTAGAACATTAGTGAAGTGTGATTGTGTGGCAGTGGTAGAATGAAGCATTGAGGCACTGCCTCAGAGTCTTTCCCTGCAGGATTGGAGGCCACATCCGCTCGGACCATCTGCATTGAGCTGGTGCTTGGAGAAGGAGCATCTTTCAAAGGAGTCTGAGACAGGCACTGCGATCAAGGACCAGCTCTCAAAGGCGTGTGAGAAAGAGACTCCGAGCAAGGATCCCTTTTAAAGGAGACTGAGACAGACACCGAGCCAGGACCACCTTTCAACACAGTCAGAGACAGACACACTGAGTAAGGACTACCTTTCAAACGAGCCTGAGACAGGCACTGTGATCAAGGACCACCTTTGAAAGGAGTCTGAGAGAGACACTCAAGGCAAGGACCACCTCTCAAAGGAACCTGAGAGAGACACTCTGAGCAAGGATCACCTTTCAAAGGAGTCTGAGACAGACACTCTGAGCAAGGACCACCTTTCAAAGGAGTCTGAGACAGACAATCTGAGCATGGACCACCTTTCAAAGGAGTCTGAGAGAGACACTCTGAGCAAGGACCACCTTTGAAAGGAGTCTGAGAGAGGCACTCTGAGCAAGGACCACCTTTCAAAGGAGTCTGAGTCAGACACTCTGAGCAAGGACCACCTTCAAAGGAGTCTGAGAGAGACACTCTGAGCAAGGACCACCTTTGAAAGGAGTCTGAGACAGACACTCCAAGCAAGGACCACCTTTCAGAGGAGTCTGAGAGAGACACTCCGAGCAAGGACCACCTTTCCAGACACAAGCAGGCAGTTTGCTTGGATCAGTGGACTCTTATTAGATCCACATCGTGGTTTTACACCTTGTGGAAGTACTTTCATTTATACACCAGATGTTTTGGCTTTCCAAAGCTACTCGCATATCTTTCCTGGTCACTCCCATGCTCTTGTACGACTCGTCTGATGCCGCCTGCCAGTCCTCTTAAATATGCTGCTCCCTTTCTAAGACAAGTATCAGCTTTGCTGCTGAATACAACTTAAATGTCTTTTTTCATCCACAGGTTCACAGATGTAGGTTCAGTAGTCATAGTGTGGTTATGCATTTGTTACAAACTTGACCAAATGGAATATTAACAGGAGGCTGAAGAGACAGGGTGCACATGGGCTACTACTGGCTATAAAGTGAGTAACTCTACCCGAGGGAGGTTTACAGAGGGGAAAAATCCCTGAGAGAAATGGAGGGTGTGACAGATGAGGAAATGGAGGTCAGGCTTAAGGGGTAAAGGATACAGTCTGTTAAAAACAGCAACGGGAGTAAGATGGGGTCAAAGGAAAATGATAAGGCTGCCAAACAATGAAGGGATACAGCTTAATGACAGGGAGGATGAGCCTGAGGATGCATAGAAAAGGTTTAGAGCCAAAGGATATATAGAACGGGTTTAAAGCCTGAGGATGTACACAAAGGGTTTAGAGCCTGAGGATGTATAGAAAGGGATTAGAGCCTGAGGATGTATAGAAAGGGTTTAGAGCCCGAGGATGTGTAGAAAGGGTTTAGAGCCCGAGGATGTATAGAAAGGGTTTAGAGCCCAAGGATGAATAGAAAGGGATTAGAGCCTGAGGATGAATAGAAAGGGGTTAGAGCCTGAGGATGTATAGAAAGGGTTTAGAGCCTGAGGATGTATAGAAAGGGCTTAGAGCCCAAGGATGTGTAGAAAGGGTTTAGAGTCCGAGGATGAATAGAAATGGGTTAGAGCCTGAGGATGAATAGAAAGGGGTTAGAGCCTGAGGATGTATACAAAGGGTTTAGAGCCTGAGGATGTGTAGAAAGGGTTTAGAGCCCGAGGATGTGTAGAAAGGGTTTAGAGCCCGAGGATGAATAGAAATGGGTTAGAGCCTGAGGATGAATAGAAAGGGGTTAGAGCCTGAGGATGAATAGAAAGGGGTTAGAGCCCAAGGATGTATAGAAATGGGTTAGAGCCTGAGGATGAATAGAAAGGGGTTAGAGCCTGAGGATGAATAGAAAGGGTTTAAAGCCTGAGGATGTATAGAAAGGGTTTAGAGCCTGAGGATGTACACAAAGAGTTTAGAGACTGAGGATGTGTAGAAAGGGTTTAGAGCCTGAGGATGTATACAAAGGGTTTAGAGCCTGAGGATGTATAGAAAGGGTTTAGAGCCTGAGGATGTATAGAAAGGGTTTAGAGCCTGAGGACGTACACAAAGGGTTTAGAGCCTGAGGATGTATAGAAAGGGTTTAGAGCCCGAGGATGAATAGAAATGGGTTAGAGCCTGAGGATGAATAGAAAGGGGTTAGAGCCTGAGGATGAATAGAAAGGGGTTAGAGCCTGAGGATGTATAGAAAGAGTTTAGAGCCCAAGTATGTATTGAAATGGGTTAGAGCCTGAGGATGAATAGAAAGGGGTTAGAGCCTGAGGATGAATAGAAAGGGTTTAAAGCCTGAGGATGTATAGAAAGGGTTTAGAGCCTGAGGATGTACACAAAGGGTTTAGAGCCTGAGGATGTACACAAAGGGTTTAGAGCCTGAGGATGTATAGAAAGGGTTTAGAGCCTGAGGATGTATAGAAAGGGTTTAGAGCCTGAGGATGTACACAAAGGGTTTAGAGCCTGAGGATGTATAGAAAGGGTTTAGAGCCTGAGGATGTATAGAAAGGGTTTAGAGCCTGAGGATGTATAGAAAGGGTTTAGAGCCTGAGGATGTGTAGAAAGGGATTAGAGCCTGAGGATGTGTAGAAAGGGTTTAGAGCCCGAGGATGTGTAGAAAGGGTTTAGAGCCCGAGGATGAATAGAAATGGGTTAGAGCCTGAGGATGAATAGAAAGGGGTTAGAGCATGAGGATGTATAGAAAGGGTTTAGAGCCCAAGGATGTATAGAAATGGGTTAGAGCCTGAGGATGAATAGAAAGGGGTTAGAGCCTGAGGATGAATAGAAAGGGATAGAGCCTGAGGATGTATAGAAAGGGTTTAGAGCCCAAGGATGTATAGAAATGGGTTAGAGCCTGAGGATGAATAGAAAGAGGGTTAGAGCCTGAGGATGAATAGAAAGGGTTTAAAGCCTGAGGATGTATAGAAAGTGGTTTAGAGCCTGAGGATGTACACAAAGAGTTTAGAGACTGAGGATGTGTAGAAAGGAGTTTAGAGCCTGAGGATGTATACAAAGGGTTTAGAGCCTGAGGATGTATAGAAAGGGTTTAGAGCCTGAGGATGTATAGAAAGGGTTTAGAGCCTGAGGACGTACACAAAGGGTTTAGAGCCTGAGGATGTATAGAAAGGGTTTAGAGCCCGAGGATGAATAGAAATGGGTTAGAGCCTGAGGATGAATAGAAAGGGGTTAGAGCCTGAGGATGAATAGAAAGGGGTTAGAGCCTGAGGATGTATAGAAAGGGTTTAGAGCCCAAGTATGTATTGAAATGGGTTAGAGCCTGAGGATGAATAGAAAGGGGTTAGAGCCTGAGGATGAATAGAAAGGGTTTAAAGCCTGAGGATGTATAGAAAGGTTTTAGAGCCTGAGGATGTACACAAAGGGTTTAGAGACTGAGGATGTGTAGAAAGGGTTTAGAGCCTGAGGATGTACACAAAGGGTTTAGAGCCTGAGGATGTATAGAAAGGGTTTAGAGCCTGAGGATGTATAGAAAGGGTTTAGAGCCTGAGGATGTATAGAAAGGGTTTAGAGCCTGAGGATGTACACAAAGGGTTTAGAGCCTGAGGATGTATAGAAAGGGTTTAGAGCCTGAGGATGTATAGAAAGGGTTTAGAGCCTGAGGATGTATAGAAAGGGTTTAGAGCCTGAGGATGTGTAGAAAGGGATTAGAGCCTGAGGATGTGTAGAAAGGGTTTAGAGCCCGAGGATGTGTAGAAAGGGTTTAGAGCCCGAGGATGAATAGAAATGGGTTAGAGCCTGAGGATGAATAGAAAGGGGTTAGAGCCTGAGGATGTATAGAAAGGGTTTAGAGCCCAAGGATGTATAGAAATGGGTTTAGAGCCTGAGGATGAATAGAAAGGGGTTAGAGCCTGAGGATGAATAGAAAGGGGTTAGAGCCTGAGGATGTATAGAAAGGGTTTAGAGCCCAAGGATGTATAGAAATGGGTTAGAGCCTGAGGATGAATAGAAAGGGGTTAGAGCCTGAGGATGAATAGAAAGGGGTTAGAGCCTGAGGATGTATAGAAAAGGTTCAGAGCCAAAGGATATATAGAAAGGGTTTAGAGACTGAGGATGTGTAGAAAGGGTTTAGAGCCTGAGGATGTGTAGAAAGGGTTTAGAGACTGAGGATGTACACAAAGGGTTTAGAGCCTGACGATGTACACAAAGGGTTTAGAGCCCGAGGATATATAGAAAGGGTTTAGAGCCTGAGGATGTACACAAAGGGTTTAGAGACTGAGAATGTATAGAAAGGGTTTTCAGCCTGAGGATGTACACAAAGGGTTTAGAGACTGGGGATGTACACAAAGGGTTTAGAGCCTGAGGATGAATAGAAAGGGTTTAGAGCATGAGGATGTATAGAAAGGGTTTAGAGCCAGAGGATGTATAGAAATGGGTTAGAGCCTGAGGATGAATAGAAAGGGGTTAGAGCCTGAGGATGTATAGAAAGGGTTTAGAGCCAGAGGATGTATAGAAATGGGTTAGAGCCTGAGGATGAATAGAAAGGGGTTAGAGCCTGAGGATGAATAGAAAGGGGTTAGAGCCTGAGGATGTATAGAAAAGGTTTAGAGCCAAAGGATATATAGAAAGGGTTTAGAGACTGAGGATGATGTAGAAAGGGTTTAGAGCCTGAGAGATGTGTAGAAAGGGTTTGAGAGCCTGAGGATGTGTAGAAAGGGTTTAGAGACTGAGGATGTACACAAAGGGTTTAGAGCCTGACTATGTACACAAAGGGTTTAGAGCCAGAGGATGCATAGAAAGGGTTTACAGCCTGAGGATGTACACAAAGGGTTTAGAGACTGGGGATGTACACAAAGGGTTTAGAGCCCGAGGATGAATAGAAAGGGTTTAGAGCATGAGGATGTATAGAAAGGGTTTAGAGCCAGAGGATGTATAGAAATGGGTTAGAGCCTGAGGATGAATAGAAAGGGGTTAGAGCCTGAGGATGTATAGAAAGGGTTTAGAGCCAGAGGATGTATAGAAATGGGTTAGAGCCTGAGGATGAATAGAGAGGGGTTAGAGCCTGAGGATGTATAGAAAGGGTTTAGAGCCTGAGGATGTATACAAAGGGTTTGGAGCCTGAGGATGTATAGAAAGGGCTTAGAGCCTGAGGATGTAGTACAAAAGGTTTAGAGCCTGGAGGATGTATAGAAAGGGTTTAGAGCCTGAGGATGTATACAAAGGGTTTAGAGCCAGAGGATATATAGAAAGGGGTTTAGAGCCTGAGGATGTATAGAAAGGGGTTAGAGCCTGAAGGATGTATAGAAAGGGTTAGAGCCCGAGGATGTATAGAAAGGTTTTACAGCCTGAGGATGCTTAGAAAGGGTTTAAAGCCTGAGGATGTATGAGAAAAGGGCTTAAAGCCCGATGATGAATAGATACGGTTTAGAGCCTGAGATAGCTAGAAACTGGGTTAGAAACCTGAGGATGTATAGAAAGGGGTTAGAGCCTGAGGATGTATAGAAAGGGTTTGAGAGCCGATGATGAATAGAAAGGGTTTAGAACACTGGAGGGATGTACACAGAGGTTTTGGGGCCTGAGGATGTATAGAAAGAGTTTAGAGGCCCGAGGATGAATAGAAATGGGTTAGAGCACTAGGGGATGAATAGAAAGGGGTTAGAGCCTGGAGGATGAATAGAAGGGGTTAGAGCCTGAGGATGTATAGAAAGGGTTTAGAGCCCAAGTATGTATTGAAATGGGTTAGAGCCTGAGGATGAATAGAAAGGGGTTAGAAGCCTGAGGATGAATAGAAAGGGTTTAAAAGCCTGAGGGATGTATAGAAAGGTTTTAGAGCCTGAGGATGTACACAAAGGGTTTAGAGACTGAGGATGTGTGCAGAAAGGGTTTGAGAGCCTGAGGATGTACACAAAGGGTTTAGAGCCTGAGGATGTATAGAAAGGGTTTAGAGCCTGAGGATGTATAGAAAGGGTTTAGAGCCTGAGGATGTATAGGAAAGGGTTTAGAGCCTGAGGATGTACACAAAGGGTTTAGAGCCTGAGGATGTATAGAAAGGGTTTAGAAGGCCTGAGGATGTATAGAAAGGAGTTTAGAGCCTGAGGGATGTATAGAAAGGGTTTAGAGCCTGAGGATGTGTAGAAAGGGATTAGAGCCTGAGGATGTGTAGAAAGGGTTTAGAGCCCGAGGATGTGTAGAAAGGGTTTAGAGCCCGAGGATGAATAGAAATGGGTTAGAGCCTGAGGATGAATAGAAAGGGGTTAGAGCCTGAGGATGTATAGAAAGGGTTTAGAGCCCAAGGATGTATAGAAATGGGTTAGAGCCTGAGGATGAATAGAAAGGGGTTAGAGCCTGAGGATGAATAGAAAGGGGTTAGAGCCTGAGGATGTATAGAAAGGGTTTAGAGCCCAAGGATGTATAGAAATGGGTTAGAGCCTGAGGATGAATAGAAAGGGGGTTAGAGCCTGAGGATGAATAGAAAGGGGTTAGAGCCTCGAGGATGTATAGAAAAGGTTCAGAGCCAAAGGATATATAGAAAGGGTTTAGAGACTGAGGATGTGTAGAAAGGGTTTAGAGCCTGAGGATGTGTAGAAAGGGTTTAGAGACTGAGGATGTACACAAAGGGTTTAGAGCCTGACGATGTAACACAAAGGGTTTAGAGCCCGAGATATATAGAAAGGGTTTAGAGCCTGAGGATGTACACAAAGGGTTTAGAGACTGAGAATGTATAGAAAGGGTTTTCAGCCTGGAGGATGTACACAAAGGGTTTAGAGACTGGGGATGTACACAAAGGGTTTGAGAGCCTGAGGATGAATAGAAAGGGTTTAGAGCATGAGGATGTATAGAAAGGGTTTAGAGCCAGAGGATGTATAGAAATGGGTTAGAGCCTGAGGATGAATAGAAAGGGGTTAGAGCCTGAGGATGTATAGAAAGGGTTTAGAGCCAGAGGGATGTATAGAAATGGGTTAGAGCCTGAGGATGAATAGAAAGGGGTTAGAAGCCTGAGGATGAATAGAAAGGGGTTAGAGCCTGAGGATGTATAGAAAAGGTTTAGAGCCAAAGGATATATAGAAAGGGTTTAGAGACTGAGGATGTGTAGAAAGGGTTTAGAGCCTGAGGATGTGTAGAAAGGGTTTAGAGCCTGAGGATGTGTAGAAAGGGTTTAGAGACTGAGGATGTACACAAAGGGTTTAGAGCCTGACTATGTACACAAAGGGTTTAGAGCCAGAGGATGCATAGAAAGGGTTTACAGCCTGAGGATGTACACAAAGGGTTTAGAGACTGGGGATGTACACAAAGGGTTTAGAGCCCGAGGATGAATAGAAAGGGTTTAGAGCATGAGGATGTATAGAAAGGGTTTAGAGCCAGAGGATGTATAGAAATGGGTTAGAAGCCTGAGGATGAATAGAAAGGGTTAGAGCCTGAGGATGTATAGAAAGGGTTTAGAGCCAGAGGATGTATAGAAATGGGTTAGAGCCTGAGGATGAATAGAGGGGTTAGAGCCTGAGGATGTATAGAAAGGGTTTAGAGCCTGAGGATGTATACAAAGGGTTTGGAGCCTGAGGATGTATAGAAAGGGCTTAGAGCCTGAGGATGTATACAAAAGGTTTAGAGCCTGAGGATGTATAGAAAGGGTTTAGAGCCTGAGGATGTATACAAAGGGTTTAGAGCCAGAGGATATATAGAAAGGGTTTAGAGCCTGAGGATGTATAGAAAGGGGTTAGAGCCTGAGGATGTATAGAAAAGGGTTAGAGCCCGAGGATGTATAGAAAGGTTTTACAGCCTGAGGATGCTTAGAAAGGGTTTAAAGCCTGAGGATGTATAGAAAGGGTTTAAAGCCCGATGATGAATAGATACGGTTTAGAGCCTGAGAATGGCTAGAAACGGGTTAGAGCCTGAGGATGTATAGAAAGGGGTTAGAGCCTGAGGATGTATAGAAAGGGTTTAGAGCCCGATGATGAATAGAAAGGGTTTAGAACCTGAGGATGTACACAAAAGGTTTGGGGCCTGAGGATGTATAGAAAGAGTTTAGAGCCTGAGAATGTATAGAAAGGGGTTTAGAGCCTGAGGATGTACACAGAGGATTTGGAGCCTGAGGATGTATAGAAAGGGGTTTAAAGCCCGAGGATGAATAGAAAGGGGTTAGAGCCTGAGGATGAATAGAAAAGGGTTTAGAGCCTGAGGATGTATAGAAAAGGCTTAGAGCCTGAGGATGTATAGAAAGGGTTTAGAGCCTGAGGATGTATAGAAAGGGTTTAGAACCCGAGGATGTATAGAAAGGGGTTAGAGCCCAAGGATGAATAGAAAGGGTTTAGAGCCCGAGAATGTATAGAAAGGGGTTAGAGCCTGAGGATGCATAGAAAGGGGTTAGAGCCTGAGGATGAATAGAAAGGGTTTAGAGCCTGAGGATGAATAGAAAGGGTTTAGAGCCCGAGGATGAATAGAAAGGGTTTAGAGCCTGAGAATGTATAGAAAGGGGTTAGAGCCTGAGGATGTATAGAAAGGGATTAGAGCCTGAGGATGAATAGAAAGGGTTTAGAGCCTGAGGATTAATAGAAAGGGTTTAGAGCCCGAGGATGTATACAAAGGGGTTAGAGCCTGAGGATGTATAGAAAGGGGTGAGAGCCCGAGGATGAATAGAAAGGGGTTAGAGCCCGAGGATGTATAGAAAGGATTTAGAGCCTGAGGATGTATAGAAAGGGTTTACAGCCCGAGGCTGTATACAAAGGGTTTAGAGCCTGAGGATGTGTAAAAAAGGGTTAGAGCCTGAGGATGTATAGAAAGGGTTTACAGCCTGAGGATGCATAGAAAGGGTTTACAGCTTGAGGATGTATAGAAAGGATTTACAGCCTGAGGATGTATAGAAAGGATTTACAGCTTGAGGATGTATAGAAAGGGTTTAGAGCCTGAGGATGTACACAAAGGGGCTAGAGCCTGAGGATGTACACAAAGGGTTTAGAGCCTGAGGATGTATAGAAAGGGGTTAGAGCCTGAGGATGTATAGAACAGGTTTAGAGCCTGAGGATGTGTAGAAAGGATTTAGAGCCTGAGGATGTATAGAAAGGGCTTAGAGCCCGAGGATGTATAGAAAGGTTTAAGAGCCTGAGGATGTATAGAAAGGGGTTAGAGCCTGAGGATGTATAGAAAGGGGTTAGAGCCTGAGGATGTATAGAAAGGGGTTAGATCCTGAGGATGTATAGAAAGGGGTTGGAGCATGAGGATGTATAGATAGGGTCTAGAGCCTAGAGGATGTATACAAAGGGGTTAGAGCCTGAGGATGTGTAGAAAGGGTTTAGAGCCTGAGGATGTATAGAGAAGGGCTTAGAGACTGAGGATGTATAGAAAGGATGTAGAGCCTGAGGATGTATAGAAAGGGTTTAGAGCCTGAGGATGTGTAGAAAGGGCTTGGAGCCTGAGGATGTATAGAAAGGGCTTAGAGCACGAGGATGTATAGAAAGGTTTAAGAGCCTGAGGATGTATAGAAAGGGGTTAGAGCCTGAGGATGTATAGAAAGGCGTTAGAGCTTGAGGATGTATAGAAAGGGGTTAAATCCTGAGAATGTATAGAAAGGGGTTGGAGCATGAGGATGTATAGATAGGGTCTAGAGCACTGAGGATGTATACAAAGGGGTTAGAGCCTGAGGATGTGTAGAAAGGGTTTAAGAGCCTGAGGATGTATAGAAAGGGGTTTAGAGCCTGAGGATGTGTAGAAAGGGGTTTAGAGCCTGAGGATGTGTAGAAAGGGTTTAGAGTTCGAGGAACGATAGAAAGGCTTTAGAGCCCGTCGATATATACAAAGGGGTTAGAGCCTGAGGAAGTGTAGAAAGGGTTTAGAGCCTGAGGATGTACAGAAAGGGTTTACAGCCTGAGGATGCACACAAAGGTTTAGAGCCTGAGGATGTATAGAAAGGGTTTACAGCCTGAGGATGTATACAAAGTGGTTTACAGCCTGAGGGATGTATAGAAGGGTTTACAGCCTGATAATGTATAGAAAGGTTTTACAGACTGAGGATGTATAGAAATGGTTTACAGCCTGAGGATGTATAGAAAGGGTTTACAGCTTGAGGATGTATAGAAAGGGTTTACAGCCTGAGGATGCACAGAAAGGGTTTACAGCCTGAGGATGTATAGAAAGGGTTTAGAGCCTGAGGATGTATAGAAAGGGTTTAGTGCCTGAGGATTTATAGAAAGGGTTTAGAGCCTGAGGATTTATAGAAAGGGTTTACAACCTGAGGATGTATACAAAAGGTTTAGAGCCTGAGGATCTATAGAAAGGGTGTACAGCCTGAGGATCTATAGAAAGGGTGTACAGCCTGAGGATGTATAGAAAGGGTTTACAGCCTGAGGATGTATAGAAAGGGGTTAGAGCTAGAGGATGTATAGAAAGGGCTTAGAGCCTGAGGATGTATATAAAGGGTTTAGAGCCTGAAGATGTGTAGAGAGGGTTTAGAGCCTGAGGATGTATAGAAAGAGTTTAGAGCCTGAGGATGTGTAGAAAGGGTTTGGAGCATGAGGATGTATAGAAAGGGCTAGAGCCCGAGAATGTATTGAAAGGGTTAAGAGCCTGAGGATGTATAGAAAGGGTCTGGAGCATGAGGATGTATAGAAAGGGTCTAGAGCCTGAGGATGCATACAAAGGGGTTAGAGCCTGAGGATGCGTAGAAAGGGTTTAGAGCCTGAGGATGTATAGAAAGGGTTTAGAGCCTGAGGATGTATAGAAAGGGTTTACAGCCTGAGGATGTATAGAAAGGGGTTAGAGCTAGAGGATGTATAGAAAGGGGTTAGAGCTAGAGGATGTATAGAAAGGGCTTAGAGCCTGAGGATGTATAGAAAGGTTTAAGAGCCTGAGGATGTATAGAAAGGGTTAGAGCCTGAGGATGTATAGAAAGGGGTTAGAGCCTGAGGATGTATAGAAAGGGGTTAGATCCTGAGGATGTATAGAAAGGGGTTGGAGCATGAGGATGTATAGATAGGGTCTAGAGCCTGAGGATGTATAGCAAAGGGGTTAGAGCCTGAGGATGTGTAGAAAGGGTTTAGGAGTCTGAGGATGTATAGAAAGGGGTTTAGAGCCTGAGGATGTATAGAAAGGGGTTTAGAGCCTGAGGATGTGTAGAAAGGGTTTAGAGTTCGAGGATGTATAGAAAGGATTTAGAGCCCGTCGATATATACAAAGGGGTTAGAGCCTGAGGATGTGTAGAAAGGGTTTAGAGCCTGAGGATGTATAGAAAGGGTTTAGAGCCTGAGGATGTATAGAAAGGGTTTAGAGCCTGAGGATGTATAGAAAGGGTTTAGAGCCTGAGGGTGTGTAGAAAGGGTTTAGAGCCTGAGGATGTATAGAAAGGGGTTAGAGCCTGAGGATGTATAGAAAGGGGTTAGAGCCTGAGGATGTATAGAAAGAGTTTAGAGCCTGAGGATGTATACAAAGAGGTTAGAGCCTGAGGATGTGTAGAAAGGGTTTAGAGGGCTGAGGACGTATAGAAAGGGCTTAGAGTCTGAGGATGAATACAAAGGGTTTAGAGAATGAGGATGTATAGAAATGGTTTACAGCCTGAGGATGTGTAGAAAGGGTTTAGAGCCTGAGGATGTATAGAAAGGGTTTAGAGCCTGAGGATGTGTAGAAAGGGTTTGGAGCCTGAGGATGTATAGAAAGGGCTTAGAGCCCGAGGATGTATAGCAAGGGCTAAGAGCCTGAGGATGTATAGAAAGGGGTTAGAGCCTGAGGATGTATAGAAAGGGGTTAGAGCCTGAGGATGTATAGAAAGGGGTTAGAGCATGAGGATGTATAGAAAGGGTCTAGAGCCTGAGGATGCATACAAAGGGGTTAGAGCATGAGGATGTGTAGAAAGGGTCTAGAGCCTGAGGATGTATAGAAAGGGGTTAGAGCCCGAGGATGTATAGAAAGGGTTTAGAGCCTGAGGATGTATAGAAAGGGTCTAGAGCCTGAGGATGTATAGAAAGGGTTTAGAGCCCGAGGATGTGTAGAAAGCTGTTACAGCCTGAGAATGTATAGAAAGGGTTTAGAGCCTGAGGATGTACAGAAAGGGTCTAGAGCTTGAGGATGTATAGAAAGGGTTTAGAGCCTGAGGATGTGTAGAAAGGGCTTAGAGACTGATGATGTATAGAAAGGGTTAAGAGCCTGAGGATGTATAGAAAGGGGTTAGAGCCTGAGGGTGTATAGAAAGGGGTTAGAGCCTGAGGATATATAGAAAGGGGTTAGAGCTTGAGGATGTATAGAAAGGGGTTGGAGCATGAGGATGTATAGAAAGGGTCTAGAGCCTGAGGATGCATACAAAGGGGTTAGAGCCTGAGGATGTGTAGAAAGGGTTTACAGCCTGAGGATGTATAGAAAGGGGTTAGAGCCTGAGGATGTATAGAAAGGGGTTAGAGCCTGAGGATGTATAGAAAGGGCTTAGAGTCTGAGGATGTATAGAAAGGGTTTAGAAGGTTTTAGAGTCTGAGGATGTGTAGAAAGGGTTTAGAGCCTGAGGATGTATAGAAAGGGTTTAGAGCCTGAGGATGTGTAGAAAGGGTTTGGAGCCTGATGATGTATAGAAAGGGCTTAGAGCCCGAGGATGTATAGAAAGGGCCAAGAGCCTGAGGATGTATAGAAAGGGGTTAGAGCCTGATGATGTATAGAAAGGGGTTAGAGCATGAGGATGTGTAGAAAGCGGTTAGAGCATGAGGATGTATAGAAATGGTCTAGAGCCTGAGGATGTATAGAAAGGGTTTAGAGCCCGAGGATGTATAGAAAGGGTCTAGAGCCTGAGGATGTATTAAAAGGGTTTAGAGCCCGAGGATGTGTACAAAAGTGTTACAGCCTGAGAATGTATAGAAAGGGTTTAGAGCCTGAGGATGTACAGAAAGGGTCTAGAGCTTGAGGATGTATAGAAAGGGTTTAGAGCCTGTGGATGTGTAAAAGGGCTTAGAGCCTGAGGATGTATAGAAAGGGTTTAGAGCCTGAGGATGTGTAGAAAGGGCTTGGAGCCTGAGGATGTATAGAAAGGGCTTAGAGCCAGAGGATGTATAGAAAGGGGATAGGGCCTGAGGATGTATAGAAAGGGGTTAGAGCCTGAGGATGTATAGAAAGGGGTTCGAGCCTAAGGATATATAGAAAGGGGTTAGAGCCTGAGGATGTACAGAAAGGGGTTGGAGCGTTGAGGATGTATAGAAAGGGTCTAGAGCCTGAGGATGCATACAAAGGGGTTAGAGCCTGAGGATATGTAGAAAGGGTTTAGAGCCTGAGGATGTATAGAAAGGGGTTTAGCACCTGAGGATGTATAGAAAGGGGTTTAGAGCCTGAGGATGTGTAGAAAGGGTTTAGAGTCCGAGGATGTATAGAAAGGATTTAGAGCCCGATGATATATACAAAGGGGTTAGACCCCGAGGATGTATACAAAGGGGTTAGAGCCTGAGGATGTGTAGAAAGGGTTTAGAGCCTGAGGATGTATAGAAAGGGCTTTGAGTCGGAGGATGAATACAAAGAGTTTAGAGCCTGAGGTTGTATAGAAAGGGTTTAGAGCCTGAGGATGTATAGAAAGGGTTTAGAGCCTGAGGATATATAGAAAGGGCTTAAAGTCTGAGGATGAATACAAAGGGTTTAGAGCCTGAGGATGTATAGAAAGGGCTTAGAGCCTGAGGATGTATAGAAAGGGCTTAGAGCCTGAGGATGTATAGAAAGAGTTTAAAGCCTGAGGGTGTATAGAAAGGGTTTACAGCCTGAGGATGTATAGAAAGGGGTTAGAGCCCGAGGATGTATAGAAAGTGCTTATAGCCTGAGGATGTGTAGAAAGGGTTTAGAGCCTGAGGATGTGTAGAAAGGGTTTAGAGCCTGAGGATGTGTAGAAAGGGTTTAGAGCCTGAGGATGTATGAAAAGGGCTTAGAGTCTGAGGATGAATACAAAGGGTTTAGAGCCCGAGGATGTATAGAAAGGGGTTAGAGCCCAAGGATGTATAGAAAGAGTTTAGAGCCTGAGGATGTATACAAAGAGGTTAGAGCCTGAGGATGTGTAGAAAGGGTTTAGAGCCTGAGGACGTATGGAAAGGGCTTAGAGTCTGAGGATGAATACAAAGGGTTTAGAGCCTGAGGATGTATAGAAATGGTTTACAGCCTAAGGATGTATAGAAAGGGGTTAGAGTCTGAGGATGTATAGAAAGGGGTTAGAGGCTGAGGATGTATAGAAAGGGCTTAGAGGCTGAGGATGTATAGAAAGAGTTTAGAGCCTGAGGATGTGTAGAAAGGGTTTAGAGCCTGAGGATGTATAGAAAGGGTTTAGAGCCTGAGGATGTGCAGAAAGGGTTTGGAGCCTGAGGATGTATAGAAAGGGCTTAAAGCCCCAGGATGTATAGAAAGGGCTAAGAGCCCGAGGATGTATAGAAAGGGGTTAGAGCCTGAGGATGTATAGAAAGGGGTTAGAGCCTGAGGATGTATAGAAAGGGGTTAGAACATGAGGATGTATTGAAAGGGTCTAGAGCCTGAGCATGCATACAAAGGGGTTAGAGCATGAGGATGTGTAGAAAGGGGTTAGAGCATGAGGATGTATAGAAATGGTTTAGAGCCTGAGGATGTAAAGAAAGGGTTTAGAGCCCGAGGATGTATAGAAAGGGTCTAGAGCCTGAGGATGTATAGAAAGGGTTTAGAGCCCAAGGATGTGTGGAAAAGGTGTTTACAGCCTGAGAATGTATAGAAAGGGTTTAGAGCCTGAGGATGTACAGAAAGGGTCTAGAGCTTGAGGATGTATAGAAAGGGTTTAGAGCCTGAGGATGTGTAGAAAGGGCTTAGAGCCTGAGGATGTATAGAAAGGGCTTAGAGCCTGACCGTGTATAGAAACGGGTTAGCTCAGGGTCAAAGCTGGTTTTTCCTACCCCAGTTTCTGTATTTTGCAGCCCGGATGCTTCAGTCCTTCACACAGCTTTTGCACTCCAGAGTCCCCAATTTCATTATTGCTCAGATCCAGATCAGTGAGAGATGGGCTGGTACTGAGAACAGATGACAGCGCCACACAACAGGAATCTGTAAGAGAACACATCCACAACCTGCAAAAACAACAGAAATCTGTGAGAGAGCACATCCACAACCTGCAAAAAACAACAGGAATCTGTGAGGGAGCACATCCACAACCTGTGAGAGACAACAGAAGTCTGTGATGGAGCACATACACATCCTGTGAGAGACAACAGGAATCTGTGAGGTAGGACATCCACAACCTGTGAGAGACAACAGACGTCTGTGAGGGAGGAGATCCACAACCTGAGAGAGACATGTGTCTGTGAGGAAGCATACCCACAACCTGCAAAAACAACAGGAGTCTGTGAGGGAGCACATCCACATCCTGCAAAAAACAACAGGAGTCTGTGAGGGAGCACATCCACACCCTGCGAAAAACAACAGGAGTCTGTGAGGGAGCACATCCACAACCTGCAAAAACAACAGGCTGGTGAGGGAGCACATCCACATCCTGTGAGAGACAACAGTATTCTGTGAGGGAGCATATAAACATCCTGTGAGAGACAACAGGAGTCGGTGAGGGAGTACATCCACAACCTGCAAAAACAACAGGCCTGTGAGTGAGCACATCCACATCCTGTGTGAGACAACAGGGGTCTGTGAGGGAGCACATCCACAATCTTGAAAAACAACAGGCCTGGGAGGGAGCACATCCACATCCTGTGAGAGACAACAGGAATCTGTGAGGGAGCACATCCACATCCTGTGTGAGACAACAGGAGTCTGTGAGGGAGCAAATCCACAGCCTGGAAAACAAAAGGCCTGGGAGGGAGCACATCCACAACCTGTGAGAGACAACAGAAGTCTGTGATGGAGCACATCCACATCCTGTGAGAGACAACAGAAGTCTGTGATGGAGCACATCCACATCCTGTGAGAGACAACAGGAATCTGTGATTGAGGACATCCACAACTTGTGAGAGACAACAGACGTCTGTGAGGGAGGAAATCCACAACCTGAGAGAGACATGTGTCTGTGAGGGAGCACACCCACAACCTGCAAAAACAACAGGAGTCTGTGAGAGAGCACATCCACAACCTGCAAAAAACAACAGGAGTCTGTGAGGGAGCACATCCAAACACTGCGAAAAACAACAGGAGTCTGTGAGGGACCACATCCACAACCTGCAAAAACAACAGGCCTATGAGGGAGCACATCCACATCCTGTGAGAGACAACAGGATTATGTGAGGGAACATATAAACATCCTGTGAGAGACAACAGTAGTCTGTGAGGGAGCACATCCACAACCTGCAAAAACAACAGGCCTGTGTGGGAGCACATCCACATCCTGTGTGAGACAACAGGAGTCTGTGAGGGAGCACATCCACAACCTGGAAAAATAACAGGCCTGGGAGGGAGCACATCCACATCCTGTGGGAGACAACAGAAGTCTGTGAGGGAGCACATCCACACCCTGCGATAAACAACAGGAGTCTGTGATGGAGCATATACACAACCTGCAAAAACAACAGGGGTCTGTGAGGGAGCACATCCACAACCTGCGATAAACAACAGGAGTCTGTGAGGGAGCACATCCACAACCTGCAAAAACAACAGGAGTCTGTGAGGGAGCACATCCTCAACCTGCGATAAACAACAGGAATCTGTGAAGGAGCACATCCATATCCTGAGAAAAACAACAGGAGGCTGTGATGGAGCACATCAACATCCTGTGAGAGACAACAGACGTCTGTGAGGGAGCACATCCACATCCTGAGAAAAACAACAGGAGTCTGTGAGGGAGAACATCCACAACCTGCAAAAACAACAGGCCTGTGAAGGAGCACATCCACATCCTGAGAAAAACAACAGGCGTCTGTGAGGGAGCACTTTAACATCCTGTGAGAGACAACAGGAGTCTGTGAGGGAGCACATACACATCCTGTGAGAGACAACAGGAGTCTGTGAGGGAGCACATCCACAACATTAAAAAACAACAGTCCTGTGAGGGAGCACATCCACATCCTGAGAAAAACAACAGGAGTCTGTGAGGGAGCACATCCACACCCTGCGAAAAACAACAGGAGTCTGTGAGGGAGCACATCCACATCCTGAGAAAAACAACAGGAGTCTGTGAGGGAGCACATCCTGAGAAAAACAACAGGAGTCTGTGAGGGAGCACATCAACATCCTGTGAGAGACAACAGATGTCTATGAGGGAGCACATCCACATCCTGAGAAAAACAACAGGAGTCTGTGAGGGAGAACATCCACAACCTGCAAAAACAACAGGCCTGTGAAGGAGCACATCCACATCCTGAGAAAAACAACAGGCGTCTGTGAGGGAGCACTTTAACATCCTGTGAGAGACAACAGGAGTCTGTGAGGGAGCACATACACATCCTGTGAGAGACAACAGGAGTCTGTGAGGGAGCACATCCACAACATTAAAAAACAACAGTCCTGTGAGGGAGCACATCCACATCCTGAGAAAAACAACAGGAGTCTGTGAGGGAGCACATCCACACCCTGCGAAAAACAACAGGAGTCTGTGAGGGAGCACATCCACATCCTGAGAACAACAACAGGAGTCTGTGAGGGAGCACATCCACATCCTGAGAAAAACAACAGGAGTCTGTGAGGGAGCACATCAACATCCTGTGAGAGACAACAGGCGTCTGTGAGGGAGCACATACACATCCTGTGAGAGACAACAGGCATCTGTGAGGGAGCATATGAACATCATGTGAGCGACAACAGGAGTCTGTGAGGGAGCACATACACATCCTGTGAGAGAGAACAGGAGTCTGTGAGGGAGCACATCCACAACCTGCAAATAACAACAGGCCTGTGAGGGAGCACATACACATCCTGTGAGAGACAACAGGAGTCTGTGAGGGAGCACATCCACAACCTGCAAAAAACAACAGGCCTGTGAGGGAGCACATAAACATCCTGGGAGCGATAACACGAGTCTGTGAGGGAGCACATATACATCCTGTGAGAGACAACAGGAGTCTGTGAGGGAGCACATACACAACCTGAGAGAGACACCAGGAGTCTATGAGGGAGCACATCCACAACCTGCAAAAACAACAGGACTGTGAGGGGGCACATCCACATCCTGAGAAAAATAACAAGTCTGAGGTGGGAGCACATCAACATCCTGTGAGAGACAACAGGAGTCTGTGAGGGAGCACATACATATCCTATGAGAGATAACAGGAGTCTGTGAGGGAGCACATCAACATCCTGTGAGAGACAACAGGAGTCTGTGAGGGAGCACATACACATCCTGTAAGAGACAACAGGAGTCTGTGAGGGGAGCACATCCACAACCTGCAAAAGCAACAGCAGTCTGTGAGGGAGCACATACACACCCTGCGAAAAACAACAGGAGTCTGTGAAGGAACACATCATTATCCTGTGAGAGACAACAGCAGTCTGTGAGGGAGCACATCCACACCCTGCGAAAAACAACATGAGTCTGTGAGGGAACACATCAACATCCTGTGAGAGACAACAGGAGTCTGTGAGGGAGCACATACACATCCTGTGAGAGACAACAGGAGTCTGTGAGGGAGCATATAAACATCCTGTGAGTGACAACAGGAGTCTGTGAGGGAGCACATATGCATCCTGTGAGAGACAACAGGAGTATGTGAGGGAGCACATACACATCCTGTGAGAGACAACAGGAGTTTGTTAGGGAGCACATACACATCCTGTGAGAGACAACAGGAGTCTGTGAGGGAGCATATAAACATCCAGTGAGAGACAACAGGAGTCTGTGAGGGAGCACATCCACACCCTGCGATAAACAACAGGAGTCTGTGAGGGAGAACATCCACAACCTGCAAAAACAACAGGCCTGTGAAGGAGCACATCCACATCCTGAGAAAAACAACAGGCGGCTGTGAGGGAGCACATCAGCATCCTGTGAGAGACAACAGGAGTCTGTGAGGGAGCACATACACATCCTGTGAGAGACAACAGGAGTCTGTGAGGGAGCACATCCACAACATTAAAAAACAACAGGAGTCTGTGAGGGAGCACATCCACACCCTGCGATAAACAACAGGAGTCTGTGAGGGAGCACATCCACAACCTGAAAAACAACAGTCCTGTGAGGGAGCACATCCACATCCTGAGAAAAACAACAGGAGTCTGTGAGGGAGCACATCCACATCCTGCGAAAAACAACAGGAGTCTGTGAGGGAGCACATCAACAACCTGCAAAAACAACAGGCCTGTGAGGGAGCACATCCACATCCTGAGAAAAACAACAGGAGTCTGTGAGGGAGCACATCAACATCCTGTGAGAGACAACAGGCGTCTGTGAGGGAGCATATAAACATCATGTGAGCGACAGCAGGAGTCTGTGAGGGAGCACATACACATCCTGTGAGAGAGAACAGGAGTCTGAGGGAGCACATCCACAACCTGCAAATAACAACAGGCCTGTGAGGGAGCACATACACATCCTGTGAGAGACAACAGGATTCTGTGAGGGAGCAAATCCACAACCTGCAAAAAACAACAGGCCTGTGAGGGAGCACATAAACATCCTGGGAGCGATAACAGGAGTCTGTGAGGGAGCACATATACATCCTGTGAGAGACAACAAGAGTCTGTGAGGGAGCACATCAACATCCTGTGAGAGACAACAGGAGTCTGTGAGGGAGCACATTCACAACCTGCAAAAGCAACAGCAGTCTGTGAGGAAGCACATCCCCACCCTGCGAAAAACAACAGGAGTCTGTGAGGGAGCACATCCACAACCTGCAAAAACAACAGGCCTGTGAGAGAGCACATCCACATCCTGAGAAAAACAACAGGAGTCTGTGAGGGAGCATATCAACATCCTGTGAGAGACAACAGGAGTCTGTGAGGGAGCACATACACATCCTGTGAGAGACAACAGGCGTCTGTGAGGGAGCATATAAACATCATGTGATAAACAACAGGAGTCTATGAGGGAGCACATCCACAACCTGCAAAAACAAGAGTCCTGTGAGCGAGCACATCCACATCCTGAGAAAAACAACAGGAGTCTGTGAGGGAGCACATCCACACCCTGCGAAAAACAACAGGAGTCTGTGAGGGAGCACATCCACAACCTGCAAAAACAACAGGCCTGTGAGGGAGCACATCCACATCCTGAGAAAAACAACAGGAGTCTGTGAGGGAGCATATCAACATCCTGTGAGAGACAACAGGAGTCTGTGAGGGAGCACATACACATCCTGTGAGAGACAACAGGCGTCTGTGAGGGAGCATATAAACATCATGTGAGCGACAACAGGAGTCTGTGAGGGAGCACATCCACATCCTGAGAAAAACAACAGGAGTCTGTGAGGGAGCACAGCAACATCCTGTGAGAGACAACAGGAGTCTGTGAGGGAGCACATACAATCCTGTGAGAGGCAACAGGCGTCTGTGAGGGAGCATATAAACATCATGTGAGCGACAACAGGAGTCTGAGGGAGCACATACACATCCTGTGAGAGAGAACAGGAGTCTGTGAGGGAGCACATCCACAACCTGCAAATAACAACAGGCCTGTGAGGGAGCACATACACATCCTGTGAGAGACAACAGGAGTCTGTGAGGGAGCACATCAACAACCTGCAAAAAAAACAGGCCTGTGAGGGAGCACATAAATATCCTGGCAGCGATAACAGGAGTCTGTGAGGGAGCACATATACATCCTGTGAGAGACAACAGGAGTCTGAGGGAGCACATACACAACCTGAGAGAGACACCAGGAGTCTATGAGGGAGCACATCCACAACCTGCAAAAACAACAGGACTGTGAGGGGGCACATCCACATCCTGAGAAAAATAACAGGAGTCTGAAGTGGGAGCACATCAACATCCTGTGAGAGACAACAGGAGTCTGTGAGGGAGCACATACACATCCTGTGATAGATAACAGGAGTCTGTGAGGGAGCACATCAACATCCTGTGAGAGACAACAGGAGTCTGTGAGGGAGCACATTCACAACCTACAAAAGCAACAGCAGTCTGTGAGGAAGCACATCCACACCCTGTGAAAAACAACAGGAGTCTGTGAGGGAGCACATCCACAACCTGCAAAAACAACAGGCCTGTGAGAGAGCACATCCACATCCTGAGAAAAACAACAGGAGTCTGTGAGGGAGCATATCAACATCCTGTGAGAGACAACAGGAGTCTGTGAGGGAGCACATACACATCCTGTGAGAGACAACAGGAGTCTGTGAGGGAGCACATCCACACCCTGCGAAAAACAACAGGAGTCTGTGAGGGAGCACATCCACAACCTGCAAAAACAACAGGCCTGTGAGGGAGCACATCCACATCCTGAGAAAAACAACAGGAGTCTGTGAGGGAGCATATCAACATCCTGTGAAAGACAACAGGAGTCTGTGAGGGAGCACATACACATCCTGTGAGAGACAACAGGCGTCTGTGAGGGAGCATATAAACATCATGTGAGCGACAACAGGAGTCTGAGGGAGCACATACACATCCTGTGAGGAGAGAACAGGAGTCTGTGAGGGAGCACATCCACAACCTGCAAATAACAACAGGCCTGTGAGGAGCACATGCACATCCTGTGAAGAGACAACAGGAGTCTGTGAGGGAGCACATCAACAACCTGCAAAAAAACAGGCTTGTGAGGGAGCACATAAATATCCTGGGAGCGATAACAGGAGTCTGTGAGGGAGCACATATACATCATGTGAGAGACAACAGGAGTCTGTGAGGGAGCACATACACAACCTGAGAGAGACACCAGGAGTCTATGAGGGAGCACATCCACAACCTGCAAAAACAACAGGACTGTGAGGGGGCACATCCACATCCTGAGAAAAATAACAGGAGTCTGAGGTGGGAGCACATCAACATCCTGTGAGAGACAACAGGAGTCTGTGAGGGAGCACATACACATCCTGTGATAGATAACAGGAGTCTGTGAGGGAGCACATCAACATCATGTGAGAGACAACAGGAGTCTGTGAGGGAGCACATTCACAACCTGCAAAAGCAACAGCAGTCTGTGAGGAAGCACATCCACACCCTGCGAAAAACAACAGGAGTCTGTGAGGGAGCACATCCACATCCTGAGAAAAACAACAGGAGTCTGTGAGGGAGCACATCAACATCCTGTGAGAGACAACAGGCATCTGTGAGGGAGCACATACACATCCTGTGAGAGACAACAGGCATCTGTGAGGGAGCATATGAACATCATGTGAGCGACAACAGGAGTCTGTGAGGGAGCACATACACATCCTGTGAGAGAGAACAGGAGTCTGTGAGGGAGCACATCCACAACCTGCAAATAACAACAGGCCTGTGAGGGAGCACATACACATCCTGTGAGAGACAACAGGAGTCTGTGAGGGAGCCCAGCCACAACCTGCAAAAAACAACAGGCCTGTGAGGGAGCACATAAACATCCTGGGAGCGATAACAGGAGTCTGTGAGGGAGCACATATACATCCTGTGAGAGACAACAGGAGTCTGTGAGGGAGCACATACACAACCTGAGAGAGACACCAGGAGTCTATGAGGGAGCACATCCACAACCTGCAAAAACAACAGGACTGTGAGGGGGCACATCCACATCCTGAGAAAAATAACAGGAGTCTGAGGTGGGAGCACATCAACATCCTGTGAGAGACAACAGGAGTCTGTGAGGGAGCACATACATATCCTATGAGAGATAACAGGAGTCTGTGAGGGAGCACATCAACATCCTGTGAGAGACAACAGGAGTCTGTGAGGGAGCACATACACATCCTGTAAGAGACAACAGGAGTCTGTGAGGGAGCACATCCACAACCTGCAAAAGCAACAGCAGTCTGTGAGGGAGCACATACACACCCTGCGAAAAACAACAGGAGTCTGTGAAGGAACACATCATTATCCTGTGAGAGACAACAGCAGTCTGTGAGGGAGCACATCCACACCCTGCGAAAAACAACATGAGTCTGTGAGGGAACACATCAACATCCTGTGAGAGACAACAGGAGTCTGTGAGGGAGCACATACACATCCTGTGAGTGACAACAGGAGTCTGTGAGGGAGCACATATGCATCCTGTGAGAGACAACAGGAGTATGTGAGGGAGCACATCCACATCTGCAAATAACAACAGGAGTCTGTGAGGGAGCACATACACATCCTGTGAGAGACAACAGGAGTTTGTTAGGGGAGCACATACACATCCTGTGAGAGACAACAGGAGTCTGTGAGGGAGCATATAAACATCCAGTGAGAGATAACAGGAGTCTGTGAGGGAGCACATCCACACCCTGCGATAAACAACAGGAGTCTGTGAGGGAGAACATCCACAACCTGCAAAAACAACAGGCCTGTGAAGGAGCACATCCACATCCTGAGAAAAACAACAGGCGTCTGTGAGGGAGCACATCAGCATCCTGTGAGAGACAACAGGAGTCTGTGAGGGAGCACATACACATCCTGTGAGAGACAACAGGAGTCTGTGAGGGAGCACATCCACAACATTAAAAAACAACAGGAGTCCGTGAGGAGCACATCCACACCCTGCGATAAACAACAGGAGTCTGTGAGGGAGCACATCCACAACCTGAAAAACAACAGTCCTGTGAGGGAGCACATCCACATCCTGAGAAAAACAACAGGAGTCTGTGAGGGAGCACATCCACATCCTGCGAAAAACAACAGGAGTCTGTGAGGAGCACATCCACAACCTGCAAAAACAACAGGCCTGTGAGGGAGCACATCCACATCCTGAGAAAACAACAGGAGTCTGTGAGGGAGCACATCAACATCCTGTGAGAGACAACAGGCGTCTGTGATGGAGCATATAAACATCATGTGAGCGACAGCAGGAGTCTGTGAGGGAGCACATACACATCCTGTGAGAGAGAACAGGAGTCTGAGGGAGCACATCCACAACCTGCAAATAACAACAGGCCTGTGAGGGAGCACATACACATCCTGTGAAAGACAACAGGATTCTGTGAGGGAGCAAATCCACAACCTACAAAAAACAACAGGCCTGTGAGGGAGCACATAAACATCCTGGGAGCGATAACAGGAGTCTGTGAGGGAGCACATATACATCCTGTGAGAGACAACAGGAGTCTGTGAGGGAGCACATACACAACCTGAGAGAGACACCAGGAGTCTATGAGGGAGCACATCCACAACCTGCAAAAACAACAGGACTGTGAGGGGGCACATCCACATCCTGAGAAAAATAACAGGAGTCTGAGGTGGGAGCACATCAACATCCTGTGAGAGACAACAGGAGTCTGTGAGGGAGCACATACACATCCTGCGATAGATAACAGGAGTCTGTGAGGGAGCACATCAACATCCTGTGAGAGACAACAGGAGTCTGTGAGGGAGCACATTCACAACCTGCAAAAGCAACAGCAGTCTGTGAGGAAGCACATCCACACCCTGCGAAAAACAACAGGAGTCTGTGAGGAAGCACATCCACAACCTGCAAAAACAACAGGCCTGTGAGAGAGCACATCCACATCCTGAGAAAAACAACAGGAGTCTGTGAGGAGCATATCAACATCCTGTGAGAGACAACAGGAGTCTGTGAGGAGCACATACACATCCTGTGAGAGACAACAGGCGTCTGTGAGGGAGCATATAAACATCATGTGATAAACAACAGGAGTCTGTGAGGGAGCACATCCACAACCTGCAAAAACAACAGTCCTGTGAGCGAGCACATCCACATCCTGAGAAAAACAACAGGAGTCTGTGAGGGAGCACATCCACACCCTGCGAAAAACAACAGGAGTCTGTGAGGGAGCACATCCACAACCTGCAAAAACAACAGGCCTGTGAGGGAGCACATCCACATCCTGAGAAAAACAACAGGAGTCTGTGAGGGAGCATATCAACATCCTGTGAGAGACAACAGGAGTCTGTGAGGGAGCACATACACATCCTGTGAGAGACAACAGGCGTCTGTGAGGGAGCATATAAACATCATGTGAGCGACAACAGGAGTCTGAGGGAGCACATACACATCCTGTGAGAGAGAACAGGAGTCTGTGAGGGAGCACATCCACAACCTGCAAATAACAACAGGCCTGTGAGGGAGCACATACACATCCTGTGAGAGACAACAGGAATCTGTGAGGAGCACATCAACAACCTGCAAAAAAAACAGGCCTGTGAGGGAGCACATAAATATCCTGGGGAGCGATAACAGGAGTCTGTGAGGGAGCACATATACATCCTGTGAGAGACAACTGGAGTCTGTGAGGGAGCACATACACAACCTGAGAGAGACACCAGGAGTCTATGAGGGAGCACATCCACAACCTGCAAAAACAACAGGACTGTGAGGGGCACATCCACATCCTGAGAAAAATAACAGGAGTCTGAGGTGGGAGCACATCAACATCCTGTGAGAGACAACAGGAGTCTGTGAGGGAGCACATACACATCCTGTGATAGATAACAGGAGTCTGTGAGGGGGCACATCAACATCCTGTGAGAGACAACAGGAGTCTGTGAGGGAGCACATTCACAACCTGCAAAAGCAACAGCAGTCTGTGAGGAAGCACATCCACACCCTGCGAAAAACAACAGGAGTCTGTGAGGGAGCACATCCACAACCTGCAAAAACAACAGGCCTGTGAGAGAGCACATCCACATCCTGAGAAAAACAACAGGAGTCTGTGAGGGAGCATATCAACATCCTGTGAGAGACAACAGGAGTCTGTGAGGGAGCACATACACGTCCTGTGAGAGACAACAGGCGTCTGTGAGGGAGCATATAAACATCATGTGATAAACAACAGGAGTCTATGAGGGAGCACATCCACAACCTGCAAAAACAACAGTCCTGTGAGCGAGCACATCCACATCCTGAGAAAAACAACAGGAGTCTGTGAGGGAGCACATCCACACCCTGCGAAAAACAACAGGAGTCTGTGAGGGAGCACATCCACAACCTGCAAAAACAACAGGCCTGTGAGGGAGCACATCCACATCCTGAGAAAAACAACAGGAGTCTGTGAGGGAGCATATCAACATCCTGTGAGAGACAACAGGAGTCTGTGAGGGAGCACATACACATCCTGTGAGAGACAACAGGCGTCTGTGAGGGAGCATATAAACATCATGTGAGCGACAACAGGAGTCTGTGAGGGAGCACATCCACATCCTGAGAAAAGCAACAGGAGTCTGTGAGGGAGCACATCAACATCCTGTGAGAGACAACAGGAGTCTGTGAGGGAGCACATACACATCCTGTGAGAGACAACAGGCGTCTGTGAGGGAGCATATAAACATCATGTGAGCGACAACAGGAGTCTGAGGGAGCACATACACATCCTGTGAGAGAGAACAGGAGTCTGTGAGGGAGCACATCCACAACCTGCAAATAACAACAGGCCTGTGAGGGAGCACATACACATCCTGTGAGAGACAACAGAGTCTGTGAGGGAGCACATCAACAACCTGCAAAAAAAACAGGCCTGTGAGGGAGCACATAAATATCCTGGGAGCGATAACAGGAGTCTGTGAGGGAGCACATATACATCCTGTGAGAGACAACAGGAGTCTGTGAGGGAGCACATACACAACCTGAGAGAGACACCAGGAGTCTATGAGGGAGCACATCCACAACCTGCAAAAACAACAGGACTGTGAGGGGGCACATCCACATCCTGAGAAAAATAACAGGAGTCTGAGGTGGGAGCACATCAACATCCTGTGAGAGACAACAGGAGTCTGTGAGGGAGCACATACACATCCTGTGATAGATAACAGGAGTCTGTGAGGGAGCACATCAACATCCTGTGAGAGACAACAGGAGTCTGTGAGGGAGCACATTCACAACCTGCAAAAGCAACAGCAGTCTGTGAGGAAGCACATCCACACCCTGCGAAAAACAACAGGAGTCTGTAAGAGAACACATCAACATCCTGTGAGAGACAACAGCAGTCTGTGAGGAAGCACATCCACACCCTGCGAAAAACAACAGGAGTCTGTGAGGGAACACATCAACATCCTGTGAGAGACAACAGGAGTCTGTGAGGGAGCACATACACATCCTGTGAGAGACAACAGGAGTCTGTGAGGGAGCATATAAACATCCTGTGAGCGACAACAGGAGTCTGTGAGGGAGCACATATGCATCCTGTGAGAGACAACAGGAGTATGTGAGGGAGCATATCCACATCTGCAAAAAACAACAGGAGTCTGTGAGGGAGCACATACACATCCTGTGAGAGACAACAGGAGTTTGTTAGGGAGCACATCAACATCCTGTGAGAGACAACAGGAGTCTGTGAGGGAGCACATACACATCCTGTGATAGATAACAGGAGTCTGTGAGGAGCACATCAACATCCTGTGAGAGACAACAGGAGTCTGTGAGGAGCACATTCACAACCTGCAAAGCAACAGCAGTCTGTGAGGAAGCACATCCACACCCTGCGAAAAACAACAGGAGTCTGTGAGGGAGCACATCCACATCCTGAGAAAACAACAGGAGTCTGTGAGGGAGCACATCAACATCCTGTGAGAGACAACAGGCATCTGTGAGGGAGCACATACACATCCTGTGAGAGACAACAGGCATCTGTGAGGGAGCATATGAACATCATGTGAGCGACAACAGGAGTCTGTGAGGGAGCACATACACATCCTGTGAGAGAGAACAGGAGTCTGTGAGGGAGCACATCCACAACCTGCAAATAACAACAGGCCTGTGAGGGAGCACATACACATCCTGTGAGAGACAACAGGAGTCTGTGAGGGAGCCCATCCACAACCTGCAAAAAACAACAGGCCTGTGAGGGAGCACATAAACATCCTGGGAGCGATAACAGGAGTCTGTGAGGGAGCACATATACATCCTGTGAGAGACAACAGGAGTCTGTGAGGGAGCACATACACAACCTGAGAGAGACACCAGGAGTCTATGAGGGAGCACATCCACAACCTGCAAAAACAACAGGACTGTGAGGGGGCACATCCACATCCTGAGAAAAATAACGAGTCTGAGGTGGGAGCACATCAACATCCTGTGAGAGACAACAGGAGTCTGTGAGGGAGCACATACATATCCTATGAGAGATAACAGGAGTCTGTGAGGGAGCACATCAACATCCTGTGAGAGACAACAGGAGTCTGTGAGGAGCACATACACATCCTGTAAGAGACAACAGGAGTCTGTGAGGGAGCACATCCACAACCTGCAGAAAGCAACAGCAGTCTGTGAGGGAGCACATACACACCCTGCGAAAAACAACAGGAGTCTGTGAAGGAACACATCATTATCCTGTGAGAGACAACAGCAGTCTGTGAGGGAGCACATCCACACCCTGCGAAAACAACATGAGTCTGTGAGGGAACACATCAACATCCTGTGAGAGACAACAGGAGTCTGTGAGGGAGCACATACACATCCTGTGAGAGACAACAGGAGTCTGTGAGGGAGCATATAAACATCCTGTGAGTGACAACAGGAGTCTGTGAGGGAGCACATATGCATCCTGTGAGAGACAACAGGAGTATGTGAGGAGCACATCCACATCTGCAAATAACAACAGGAGTCTGTGAGGGAGCACATACACATCCTGTGAGAGACAACAGGAGTTTGTTAGGGAGCACATACACATCCTGTGAGAGACAACAGGAGTCTGTGAGGGAGCATATAAACATCCAGTGAGAGACAACAGGAGTCTGTGAGGAGCACATCCACACCCTGCGATAAACAACAGGAGTCTGTGAGGGAGAACATCCACAACCTGCAAAAACAACAGGCCTGTGAAGGAGCACATCCACATCCTGAGAAAAACAACAGGCGTCTGTGAGGGAGCACATCAGCATCCTGTGAGAGACAACAGGAGTCTGTGAGGGAGCACATACACATCCCGTGAGAGACAACAGGAGTCTGTGAGGGAGCACATCCACAACATTAAAAAACAACAGGAGTCCGTGAGGGAGCACATCCACACCCTGCGATAAACAACAGGAGTCTGTGAGGGAGCACATCCACAACCTGCAAAAACAACAGTCCTGTGAGGGAGCACATCCACATCCTGAGAAAAACAACAGGAGTCTGTGAGGGAGCACATCCACATCCTGCGAAAAACAACAGGAGTCTGTGAGGGAGCACATCCACAACCTGCAAAAACAACAGGCCTGTGAGGGAGCACATCCACATCCTGAGAAAAACAACAGGAGTCTGTGAGGGAGCACATCAACATCCTGTGAGAGACAACAGGCGTCTGTGACGGAGCATATAAACATCATGTGAGCGACAGCAGGAGTCTGTGAGGGAGCACATACACATCCTGTGAGAGAGAACAGGAGTCTGAGGGAGCACATCCACAACCTGCAAATAACAACAGGCCTGTGAGGGAGCACATACACATCCTGTGAGAGACAACAGGATTCTGTGAGGGAGCAAATCCACAACCTACAAAAAACAACAGGCCTGTGAGGGAGCACATAAACATCCTGGGAGCGATAACAGGAGTCTGTGAGGGAGCACATATACATCCTGTGAGAGACAACAGGAGTCTGTGAGGGAGCACATACACAACCTGAGAGAGACACCAGGAGTCTATGAGGGAGCACATCCACAACCTGCAAAAACAACAGGACTGTGAGGGGGCACATCCACATCCTGAGAAAAATAACAGGAGTCTGAGGTGGGAGCACATCAACATCCTGTGAGAGACAACAGGAGTCTGTGAGGGAGCACATACACATCCTGCGATAGATAACAGCAGTCTGTGAGGGAGCACATCAACATCCTGTGAGAGACAACAGGAGTCTGTGAGGGAGCACATTCACAACCTGCAAAAGCAACAGCAGTCTGTGAGGAAGCACATCCACACCCTGCAAAAACAACAGGAGTCTGTGAGGAAGCACATCCACAACCTGCAAAAACAACAGGCCTGTGAGAGAGCACATCCACATCCTGGAGAAAACAACAGGAGTCTGTGAGGGAGCATATCAACATCCTGTGAGAGACAACAGGAGTCTGTGAGGGAGCACATACACATCCTGTGAGAGACAACAGGCGTCTGTGAGGGAGCATATAAACATCATGTGATAAACAACAGGAGTCTATGAGGGAGCACATCCACAACCTGCAAAAACAACAGTCCTGTGAGCGAGCACATCCACATCCTGAGAAAAACAACAGGAGTCTGTGAGGGAGCACATCCACACCCTGCGAAAAACAACAGGAGTCTGTGAGGGAGCACATCCACAACCTGCAAAAACAACAGGCCTGTGAGGGAGCACATCCACATCCTGAGAAAAACAACAGGAGTCTGTGAGGGAGCATATCAACATCCTGTGAGAGACAACAGGAGTCTGTGAGGGAGCACATACACATCCTGTGAGAGACAACAGGCGTCTGTGAGGGAGCATATAAACATCATGTGAGCGACAACAGGAGTCTGAGGGAGCACATACACATCCTGTGAGAGAGAACAGGAGTCTGTGAGGGAGCACATCCACAACCTGCAAATAACAACAGGCCTGTGAGGGAGCACATACACATCCTGTGAGAGACAACAGGAATCTGTGAGGGAGCACATCAACAACCTGCAAAAAAAACAGGCCTGTGAGGGAGCACATAAATATCCTGGGAGCGATAACAGGAGTCTGTGAGGGAGCACATATACATCCTGTGAGAGACAACTGGAGTCTGTGAGGGAGCACATACACAACCTGAGAGAGACACCAGGAGTCTATGAGGGAGCACATCCACAACCTGCAAAAACAACAGGACTGTGAGGGGGCACATCCACATCCTGAGAAAAATAACAGGAGTCTGAGGTGGGAGCACATCAACATCCTGTGAGAGACAACAGGAGTCTGTGAGGGAGCACATCCACAACATTAAAAAACAACAGGAGTCCGTGAGGGAGCACATCCACACCCTGCGATAAACAACAGGAGTCTGTGAGGGAGCACATCCACAACCTGAAAAACAACAGTCCTGTGAGGGAGCACATCCACATCCTGAGAAAAACAACAGGAGTCTGTGAGGGAGCACATCCACATCCTGCGAAAAACAACAGGAGTCTGTGAGGGAGCACATCCACAACCTGCAAAAACAACAGGCCTGTGAGGGAGCACATCCACATCCTGAGAAAAACAACAGGAGTCTGTGAGGGAGCACATCAACATCCTGTGAGAGACAACAGGCGTCTGTGACGGAGCATATAAACATCATGTGAGCGACAGCAGGAGTCTGTGAGGGAGCACATACACATCCTGTGAGAGAGAACAGGAGTCTGAGGGAGCACATCCACAACCTGCAAATAACAACAGGCCTGTGAGGGAGCACATACACATCCTGTGAGAGACAACAGGATTCTGTGAGGGAGCAAATCCACAACCTACAAAAAACAACAGGCCTGTGAGGGAGCACATAAACATCCTGGGAGCGATAACAGGAGTCTGTGAGGGAGCACATATACATCCTGTGAGAGACAACAGGAGTCTGTGAGGAGCACATACACAACCTGAGAGAGACACCAGGAGTCTATGAGGGAGCACATCCACAACCTGCAAAAACAACAGGACTGTGAGGGGGCACATCCACATCCTGAGAAAAATAACAGGAGTCTGAGGTGGGAGCACATCAACATCCTGTGAGAGACAACAGGAGTCTGTGAGGGAGCACATACACATCCTGCGATAGATAACAGCAGTCTGTGAGGGAGCACATCAACATCCTGTGAGAGACAACAGGAGTCTGTGAGGGAGCACATTCACAACCTGCAAAAGCAACAGCAGTCTGTGAGGAAGCACATCCACACCCTGCAAAAAACAACAGGAGTCTGTGAGGAAGCACATCCACAACCTGCAAAAACAACAGGCCTGTGAGAGAGCACATCCACATCCTGAGAAAAACAACAGGAGTCTGTGAGGGAGCATATCAACATCCTGTGAGAGACAACAGGAGTCTGTGAGGGAGCACATACACATCCTGTGAGAGACAACAGGCGTCTGTGAGGGAGCATATAAACATCATGTGATAAACAACAGGAGTCTATGAGGGAGCACATCCACAACCTGCAAAAACAACAGTCCTGTGAGCGAGCACATCCACATCCTGAGAAAAACAACAGGAGTCTGTGAGGGAGCACATCCACACCCTGCGAAAAACAACAGGAGTCTGTGAGGGAGCACATCCACAACCTGCAAAAACAACAGGCCTGTGAGGGAGCACATCCACATCCTGAGAAAAACAACAGGAGTCTGTGAGGGAGCATATCAACATCCTGTGAGAGACAACAGGAGTCTGTGAGGGAGCACATACACATCCTGTGAGAGACAACAGGCGTCTGTGAGGGAGCATATAAACATCATGTGAGCGACAACAGGAGTCTGAGGGAGCACATACACATCCTGTGAGAGAGAACAGGAGTCTGTGAGGGAGCACATCCACAACCTGCAAATAACAACAGGCCTGTGAGGGAGCACATACACATCCTGTGAGAGACAACAGGAATCTGTGAGGGAGCACATCAACAACCTGCAAAAAACAGGCCTGTGAGGGAGCACATAAATATCCTGGGAGCGATAACAGGAGTCTGTGAGGGAGCACATATACATCCTGTGAGAGACAACTGGAGTCTGTGAGGGAGCACATACACAACCTGAGAGAGACACCAGGAGTCTGTGAGGGAGCACATCCACAACCTGCAAAAACAACAGGACTGTGAGGGGGCACATCCACATCCTGAGAAAAATAACAGGAGTCTGAGGTGGGAGCACATCAACATCCTGTGAGAGACAACAGGAGTCTGTGAGGGAGCACATACACATCCTGTGATAGATAACAGGAGTCTGTGAGGGGGCACATCAACATCCTGTGAGAGACAACAGGAGTCTGTGAGGGAGCACATTCACAACCTGCAAAAGCAACAGCAGTCTGTGAGGAAGCACATCCACACCCTGCGAAAAACAACAGGAGTCTGTGAGGGAGCACATCCACAACCTGCAAAAACAACAGGCCTGTGAGAGAGCACATCCACATCCTGAGAAAAACAACAGGAGTCTGTGAGGGAGCATATCAACATCCTGTGTGAGACAACAGGAGTCTGTGAGGGAGCACATACACATCCTGTGAGGGACAACAGGCGTCTGTGAGGGAGCATATAAACATCATGTGATAAACAACAGGAGTCTATGAGGGAGCACATCCACAACCTGCAAAAACAACAGTCCTGTGAGCGAGCACATCCACATCCTGAGAAAAACAACAGGAGTCTGTGAGGGAGCACATCCACACCCTGCGAAAAACAACAGGAGTCTGTGAGGGAGCACATCCACAACCTGCAAAAACAACAGGCCTGTGAGGGAGCACATCCACATCCTGAGAAAAACAACAGGAGTCTGTGAGGGAGCATATCAACATCCTGTGAGAGACAACAGGAGTCTGTGAGGGAGCACATACACATCCTGTGAGAGACAACAGGCGTCTGTGAGGGAGCATATAAACATCATGTGAGCGACAACAGGAGTCTGTGAGGGAGCACATCCACATCCTGAGAAAAACAACAGGAGTCTGTGAGGGAGCACATCAACATCCTGTGAGAGACAACAGGAGTCTGTGAGGGAGCACATACACATCCTGTGAGAGACAACAGGCGTCTGTGAGGGAGCATATAAACATCATGTGAGCGACAACAGGAGTCTGAGGGAGCACATACACATCCTGTGAGAGAGAACAGGAGTCTGTGAGGGAGCACATCCACAACCTGCAAATAACAACAGGCCTGTGAGGGAGCACATACACATCCTGTGAGAGACAACAGGAGTCTGTGAGGGAGCACATCAACAACCTGCAAAAAAAACAGGCCTGTGAGGGAGCACATAAATATCCTGGGAGCGATAACAGGAGTCTGTGAGGAGCACATATACATCCTGTGAGAGACAACAGGAGTCTGTGAGGGAGCACATACACAACCTGAGAGAGACACCAGGAGTCTATGAGGGAGCACATCCACAACCTGCAAAAACAACAGGACTGTGAGGGGGCACATCCACATCCTGAGAAAAATAACAGGAGTCTGAGGTGGGAGCACATCAACATCCTGTGAGAGACAACAGGAGTCTGTGAGGGAGCACATACACATCCTGTGATAGATAACAGGAGTCTGTGAGGGAGCACATCAACATCCTGTGAGAGACAACAGGAGTCTGTGAGGGAGCACATTCACAACCTGCAAAAGCAACAGCAGTCTGTGAGGAAGCACATCCACACCCTGCGAAAAACAACAGGAGTCTGTAAGAGAACACATCAACATCCTGTGAGAGACAACAGCAGTCTGTGAGGAAGCACATCCACACCCTGCGAAAAACAACAGGAGTCTGTGAGGGAACACATCAACATCCTGTGAGAGACAACAGGAGTCTGTGAGGGAGCACATACACATCCTGTGAGAGACAACAGGAGTCTGTGAGGGAGCATATAAACATCCTGTGAGCAACAACAGGAGTCTGTGAGGGAGCACATATGCATCCTGTGAGAGACAACAGGAGTATGTGAGGGAGCACATCCACATCTGCAAAAAACAACAGGAGTCTGTGAGGGAGCACATACACATCCTGTGAGAGACAACAGGAGTTTGTTAGGGAGCACATACACATCCTGTGAGAGACAACAGGAGTCTGTGAGGGAGCATATAAACATCCAGTGAGAGACAACAGGAGTCTGTGAGGGAGCACATCCACACCCTGCGATAAACAACAGGAGTCTGTGAGGGAGAACATCCACAACCTGCAAAAACAACAGGCCTGTGAAGGAGCACATCCTGAGAAAAACAAAAGGCGTCTGTGAGGGAGCACATCAACATCCTGTGAGAGACAACAGGAGTCTGTGAGGGAGCACATACACATCCTGTGAGAGACAACAGGCATCTGTGAGGGAGCATATAAACATCATGTGATAAACAACAGGAGTCTATGAGGGAGCACATCCACAACCTGCAAAAACAACAGTCCTGTGAAGGAGCACATCCACATCCTGAGAAAAACAACAGGAGTCTGTGAGGGAGCACATCCACACCCTGCGAAAAACAACAGGAGTCTGTGAGGGAGCACATAAACATCATGTGAGCAACAACAGGAGTCTGTGAGGGAGCACATACACATCCTGTGAGAGAGAACAGGAGTCTGTGAGGGAGCACATCCACAACCTGCAAATAACAACAGGCCTGTGAGGGAGCACATACACATCCTGTGAGAGACAACAGGAGTCTGTGAGGGAGCACATCCACAACCTGCAAAAAACAACAGGCCTGTGAGGGAGCTCATAAACATCCTGGGAGCGATAACAGGAGTCTGTGAGGGAGCATATATACATCCTGTGAGAGACAACAGGGATCTGTGAGGGAGCACATACACAACCTGAGAGAGACACCAGGAGTCTATGAGGGAGCACATCCACAACCTGCAAAAACAACAGGACTGTGAGGGGGCACATCCAGATCCTGAGAAAAATAACAGGAGTCTGAGGTGGGAACACATAAACATCCTGTGAGAGACAACAGGAGTCTGTGAGGGAGCACATACACATCCTGTGAGAGATAACAGGAGTCTGTGAGGGAGCACATCAACATCCTGTGAGAGACAACAGGAGTGTGTGAGGGAGCACATACACATCCTGTAAGAGACAACAGGAGTCTGTGAGGGAGCACATACACATCCTGTGAGAGACAACAGGAGTTTGTTAGGGAGCACATACACATCCTGTGAGAGACAACAGGAGTCTGTGAGAGAGCATATAAACATCCAGTGAGAGACAACAGGAGTCTGTGAGGAAGCACATCCACACCCTGCGATAAACAACAGGAGTCTGTGAGGGAGAACATCCATAACCTGCAAAAACAACAGGCCTGTGAAGGAGCACATCCACATCCTGAGAAAAACAACAGCCGTCTGTGAGGGAGCACATCAACATCCTGTGAGAGACAACAGGAGTCTGTGAGGGAGCACATACACATCCTGTGAGAGACAACAGGAGTCTTGAGGGAGCACATCCACAACATTAAAAAACAACAGGAGTCTGTGAGGGAGCACATCCACATCCTGTGATAAACAACATGAGTCTGTGAGGGAGCACATCCACAACCTGCCAAAAACAACAGGAGTCTGTGAGGGAGCACATCCACAACCTGCAAAAACAACAGGCCTGTGAGGGAGCACATCTACATCCTGAGAAAAACAACAGGAGTCTGTGAGGGAGCATATCAACATCCTGTGAGAGACAACAGGAGTCTATGAGGGAGCACAAACACATCCTGTGAGAGACAACAGGCGTCTGTGAGGGAGCATATAAACATCATGTGAGCGACAACAGGAGTCTGTGAGGGAGCACATACACATCCTGTGAGAGAGAACAGGAGTCTGTGAGGGAGCACATCCACAACCTGCAAAAAACAACAGGCCTGTGAGAGAGCACATAAAAATCCTGGGAGCGATAACAGAAGTCTGTGAGGGAGCACATATACATCCTGTGAGAGACAACAGGAGTCTGTGAGGGAGCACATCCACAACCTGCAAAAACAACAGGACTGTGAGGGGGCACATCCACATCCTGAGAAAAATAACAGGAGTCTGAGGTGGGAGCACTTCAACATCCTGTGAGAGACAACAGGAGTCTGTGAGGGAGCACATACACATCCTGTGAGATAACAGGAGTCTGCAAGGGAGCACATCAAGATCCTGTGAGAGACAACAGGAGTCTGTGAGGGAGCACATACACATCCTGTGAGAGACAACAGGAGTCTGTGAGGGAGCATATAAACATCCTATGAGCAACAACAGGAGTCTGTGAGGGAGCACATATGCATCCTGTGAGAGACAACAGGAGTCTGTGAGGGAACACATCAACATCCTGTGAGAGATAACAGCAGTCTGTGAGGGAGCACATCCACACCCTGCGAAAAACAACAGGAGTCTGTGAGGGAACACATCAACATCCTGTGAGAGACAACAGGAGTCTGTGAGGGAGCACATACACATCCTGTGAGAGACAACAGGAGTCTGTGAGGGAGCATATAAACATCCTATGAGCGACAACAGGAGTCTGTGAGGGAGCACATATGCATCCTGTGAGAGACAACAGGAGTATGTGAGGGAGCACATCCACATCTGCAAAAAACAACAGGAGTCTGTGAGGGAGCACATACACATCCTGTGAGAGACAACAGGAGTTTGTTAGGGAGCACATACACATCCTGTGAGAGACAACAGGAGTCTGTGAGGGAGCATATAAACATCCAGTGAGAGACAACAGGAGTCTGTGAGGGAGAACATCCACAACCTGCAAAAACAACAGGCCTGTGAAGGAGCACATCCACATCCTGAGAAAAACAACAGGCGTCTGTGAGGGAGCACATCAACATCCTGTGAGAGACAACAGGAGTCTGTGAGGGAGCACATACACATCCTGTGAGAGACAACAGGAGTCTGTGAGGGAGCACATCCACAACATTAAAAAACAACAGGAGTCTGTGAGGGAGCACATCCACACCCTGCGATAAACAACAGGAGCCTGTGAGGGAGCACATCCACAACCTGCAAAAACAACAGTCCTGTGAGGGAGCACAACCACATCCTGAGAAAAACAACAGGAGTCTGTGAGGGAGCACATCCACACCCTGCGAAAAACAACAGGAGTCTGTGAGGGAGCACATCCACATCCTGTGAGAGACAACAGGCGTCTGTGAGGGAGCATATAAACATCATGTGAGCGACAACAGGAGTCTGTGAGGGAGCACATACACATCCTGTGAGAGAGAACAGGAGTCTGTGAGGGAGCAAATCCACAACCTGCAAAATACAACAGGCCTGTGAGGGAGCACATAAACATCCTGGGAGCGATAACAGGAGTCTGTGAGGGAGCACATCCACAACATTAAAAAACAACAGGAGTCTGTGAGGGAGCACATCCACATCCTGTGATAAACAACATGAGTCTGTGAGGGAGCACATCCACAACCTGCCAAAAACAACAGGAGTCTGTGAGGGAGCACATCCACAACCTGCAAAAACAACAGGCCTGTGAGGGAGCACATCCACATCCTGAGAAAAACAACAGGCGTCTGTGAGGGAGCATATAAACATCATGTGAACGACAACAGGAGTCTGTGAGGGAGCACATACACATCCTGTGAGAGAGAACAGGAGTCTGTGAGGGAGCACATCCACAACCTGCAAAAAGCAACAGGCCTGTGAGAGAGCACATAAACATCCTGGGAGCGATAACAGAAGTCTGTGAGGGAGCACATATACATCCTGTGAGAGACAACAGGAGTCTGTGAGGGAGCACATCCACAACCTGCAAAAACAACAGGACTGTGAAGGGGCACATCCACATCCTGGGAAAAATAACAGGAGTCTGAGGTGGGAGCACATCAACATCCTGTGAGAGACAACAGGAGTCTGTGAGGGAGCACATACACATCCTGTGAGATAACAGGAGTCTGCGAGGGAGCACATCAAGATCCTGTGAGAGACAACAGGAGTCTGTGAGGGAGCACATACACTTCCTGTGAGAGACAACAGGAGTCTGTGAGGGAGCATATAAACATCCTATGAGCGACAACAGGAGTCTGTGAGGGAGCACATATGCATCCTGTGAGAGACAACAGGAGTCTGTGAGGGAACACATCAACATCCTGTGAGAGACAACAGCAGTCTGTGAGGGAGCACATCCACACCCTGCGAAAAACAACAGGAGTCTGTGAGGGAACACATCAACATCCTGTGAGAGACAACAGGAGTCTGTGAGGGAGCACATACACATCCTGTGAGAGACAACAGGAGTCTGTGAGGGAGCATATAAACATCCTATGAGCGACAACAGGAGTCTGTGAGGGAGCACATATGCATCCTGTGAGAGACAACAGGAGTATGTGAGGGAGCACATCCACATCTGCAAAAAACAACAGGAGTCTGTGAGGGAGCACATACACATCCTGTGAGAGACAACAGGAGTTTGTTAGGGAGCACATACACATCCTGTGAGAGACAACAGGAGTCTGTGAGGGAGCATATAAACATCCAGTGAGAGACAACAGGAGTCTGTGAGGGAGAACATCCACAACCTGCAAAAACAACAGGCCTGTGAAGGAGCACATCCACATCCTGAGAAAAACAACAGGCGTCTGTGAGGGAGCACATCAACATCCTGTGAGAGACAACAGGAGTCTGAGAGGGAGCACATACACATCCTGTGAGAGACAACAGGAGTCTGTGAGGGAGCACATCCACAACATTAAAAAACAACAGGAGTCTGGGAGGGAGCACATCCACACCCTGCGCTAAACAACAGGAGCCTGTGAGGGAGCACATCCACAACCTGCAAAAACAACAGTCCTGTGAGGGAGCACAACCACATCCTGAGAAAACAACAGGAGTCTGTGAGGGAGCACATCCACACCCTGCGAAAAACAACAGGAGTCTGTGAGGGAGCACATCCACATCCTGTGAGAGACAACAGGCGTCTGTGAGGGAGCATATAAACATCATGTGAGCGACAACAGGAGTCTGTGAGGGAGCACATACACATCCTGTGAGAGAGAACAGGAGTCTGTGAGGGAGCACATCCACAACCTGCAAATAACAACAGGCCTTTGAGGGAGCACATACACATCCTGTGAGAGACAACAGGAGTCTGTGAGGGAGCACATCCACAACCTGCAAAAAACAACAGGCCTGTGAGGGAGCACATAAACATCCTGGGAGCGATAACAGGAGTCTGTGAGGGAGCACATCCACAACATTAAAAAACAACAGGAGTCTGTGAGGGAGCACATCCACATCCTGTGATAAACAACATGAGTCTGTGAGGGAGCACATCCACAACCTGCCAAAAACAACAGGAGTCTGTGAGGGAGCACATCCACAACCTGCAAAAACAACAGGCCTGTGAGGGAGCACATCCACATCCTGAGAAAAATAACAGGAGTCTGAGGTGGGAGCATATCAACATCCTGTGAGAGACAACAGGAGTCTGTGAGGAAGCACATCCACACCCTGCGAAAAACAACAGGAGTCTGTGAGGGAGCACATCCACATCCTGTGAGAGACAACAGGAGTCTGTGAGGGAGCACATACACATCCTGTGAGAGAGAACAGGAGTCTGTGAGGGAGCACATCCACATCTGCAAAAAACAACAGGAGTCTGTGAGGGAGCACATACACATCCTGTGAGAGACAACAGGAGTTTGTTAGGGAGCACATACACATCCTGTGAGAGACAACAGGAGTCTGTGAGGGAGCATATAAACATCCAGTGAGAGACAACAGGAGTCTGTGAGGGAGAACATCCACAACCTGCAAAAACAACAGGCCTGTGAAGGAGCACATCCACATCCTGAGAAAAACAACAGGCGTCTGTGAGGGAGCACATCCACATCCTGTGAGAGACAACAGGCGTCTGTGAGGGAGCATATAAACATCATGTGAGTGACAACAGGAGTCTGTGAGGGAGCACATACACATCCTGTGAGAGAGAACAGGAGTCTGTGAGGGAGCAAATCCACAACCTGCAAATAACAACAGGCCTGTGAGGGAGCACATCAACATCCTGTGAGAGACAACAGGAGTCTGTGAGGGAGCACATACACATCCTGTGAGAGACAACAGGAGTCTGTGAGGGAGCACATCCACAACATTAAAAAACAACAGGAGTCTGTGAGGGAGCACATCCACACCCTGCGATAAACAACAGGAGCCTGTGAGGGAGCACATCCTCAACCTGCAAAAACAACAGTCCTGTGAGGGAGCACAACCACATCCTGAGAAAAACAATAGGAGTCTGTGAGGGAGCACATCCACACCCTGCAAAAAACAACAGGAGTCTGTGAGGGAGCACATCCACATCCTGTGAGAGACAACAGGCGTCTGTGAGGGAGCATATAAACATCATGTGAGCGACAACAGGAGTCTGTGAGGGAGCACATACACATCCTGTGAGAGAGAACAGGAGTCTGTGAGGGAGCAAATCCACAACCTGCAAATAACAACAGGCCTGTGAGGGAGCACATACACATCCTGTGAGAGACAACAGGAGTCTGTGAGGGAGCACATCCACAACCTGCAAAAATCAACAGGCCTGTGAGGGAGCACATAAACATCCTGGGAGCGATAACAGGAGTCTGTGAGTGAGCACATATACATCCTGTGAGAGACAACAGGAGTCTGTGAGGGAGCACATACACAGCCTGAGAGAGACACCAGGAGTCTATGAGGGAGCACATCCACAACCTGCAAAAACAACAGGACTGTGAGGGGGCACATCCACATCCTGAGAAAAATAACAGGAGTCTGAGGTGGGAGCACATCAACATCCTGTGAGAGACAACAGGAGTCTGTGAGGGAGCACATACACATCTTGTGAGACATAACAGGAGTCTGTGAGGGAGCACATCAACATCCTGTGAGAGACAACAGGAGTCTGTGAGGGAGCACATCCACAACCTGCAAATAACAACAGCAGTCTGTGAGGGAGCACATCCACACCCTGTGAGAGACAACAGCAGTCTGTGAGGGAGCACATCCACACCCTGCGAAAAACAACAGGAGTCTGTAAGGGAACACATACACATCCTGTGAGAGACAACAGGAGTCTGTGAGGGAACACATAGACATCCTGTGAGAGACAACAGGAGTCTGTGAGGGAGCATATAAACATCCTGTGAGCGACAACAGGAGTCTGTGAGGGAGCACATCCACAAAATTAAAAAACAACAGGAGTCTGTGAGGGAGCACATCCACATCCTGTGATAAACAACATGAGTCTGTGAGGGAGCACATCCACAACCTGCCAAAAACAACAGGAGTCTGTGAGGGAGCACATCCACATCCTGAGAAAAACAACAGGAGTCTGTGAGGGAGCATATCAACATCCTGTGAGAGACAACAGGAGTCTGTGAGGGAGCACATACACATCCTGTGAGAGACAACAGGCGTCTGTGAGGGAGCATATAAACATCATGTGAACGACAACAGGAGTCTGTGAGGGAGCACATACACATCCTGTGAGAGAGAACAGGAGTCTGTGAGGGAGCACATCCACAACCTGCAAAAAGCAACAGGCCTGTGAGAGAGCACATAAACATCCTGGGAGCGATAACAGAAGTCTGTGAGGGAGCACATATACATCCTGTGAGAGACAACAGGAGTCTGTGAGGGAGCACATCCACACCCTGCGAAAAACAACAGGAGTCTGTGAGGGAACACATCAACATCCTGTGAGAGACAACAGGAGTCTGTGAGGGAGCACATACACATCCTGTGAGAGACAACAGGAGTCTGTGAGGGAGCATATAAACATCCTATGAGCGACAACAGGAGTCTGTGAGGGAGCACATATGCATCCTGTGAGAGACAACAGGTGTATATGAGGGAGCACATCCACATCTGCAAAAAACAACAGGAGTCTGTGAGGGAGCACATACACATCCTGTGAGAGACAACAGGAGTTTGTTAGGGAGCACATACACATCCTGTGAGAGACAACAGGAGTCTGTGAGGGAGCATATAAACATCCAGTGAGAGACAACAGGAGTCTGTGAGGGAGAACATCCACAACCTGCAAAAACAACAGGCCTGTGAAGGAGCACATCCACATCCTGAGAAAAACAACAGGCGTCTGTGAGGGAGCACATCAACATCCTGTGAGAGACAACAGGAGTCTGTGAGGGAGCACATACACATCCTGTGAGAGACAACAGGAGTCTGTGAGGGAGCACATCCACAACATTAGAAACAACAGGAGTCTGGGAGGGAGCACATCCACACCCTGCGATAAACAACAGGAGCCTGTGAGGGAGCACATCCACAACCTGCAAAAACAACAGTCCTGTGAGGGAGCACAACCACATCCTGAGAAAAACAACAGGAGTCTGTGAGGGAGCACATCCACACCCTGCGAAAAACAACAGGAGTCTGTGAGGGAGCACATCCACATCCTGTGAGAGACAACAGGCGTCTGTGAGGGAGCATATAAAACATCATGTGAGCGACAACAGGAGTCTGTGAGGGAGCACATACACATCCTGTGAGAGAGAACAGGAGTCTGTGAGGGAGCAAATCCACAACCTGCTAATAACAACAGGCCTATGAGGGAGCACATACACATCCTGTGAGAGACAACAGGAGTCTGTGAGGGAGCACATCCACAACCTGCAAAAAACAACAGGCCTGTGAGGGAGCACATAAACATCCTGGGAGCGATAACAGGAGTCTGTGAGTGAGCACATATACATCCTGTGAGAGACAACAGGAGTCTGTGAGGGAGCACATACACAGCCTGAGAGAGACACCAGGAGTCTATGAGGGAGCACATCCACAACCTGCAAAAACAACAGGACTGTGAGGGGGCACATCCACATCCTGAGAAAAATAACAGGAGTCTGAGGTGGGAGCACATCAACATCCTGTGAGAGACAACAGGAGTCTGTGAGGGAGCACATCCACAACCTGCAAATAACAACAGCAGTCTGTGAGGGAGCACATCCACACCCTGTGAGAGACAACAGCAGTCTGTGAGGGAGCACATCCACACCCTGCAAAAAACAACAGGAGTCTGTAAGGGAACACATCAACATCCTGTGAGAGACAACAGGAGTCTGTGAGGGAACACATACACATCCTGTGAGAGACAACAGGAGTCTGTGAGGGAGCATATAAACATCCTGTGAGCGACAACAGGAGTCTGTGAGGGAGCACATATGCATCCTGTGAGAGACAACAGGAGTATGTGAGGAGCACATCCACATCTGCAAAAAACAACAGGAGTCTGTGAGGGAGCACATACACATCCTGTGAGAGACAACAGGCGTCTGTGAGGGAGCATATAAACATCATGTGAGCGACAACAGGAGTCTGTGAGGGAGCACATACACATCCTGTGAGAGAGAACAGGAGTCTGTGAGGGAGCACATCCACAACCTGCAAATAACAGCAGTCTGTGAGGGAGCACATCCACACCCTGTGAGAGACAACAGCAGTCTGTGAGGGAGCACATCCACACCCTGTGAAAAACAACAGGAGTCTGTAAGGGAACACATCAACATCCTGTGAGAGACAACAGGAGTCTGTGAGGGAACACATACACATCCTGTGAGAGACAACAGGAGTTTGTTAGGGAGCACATACACATCCTGTGAGAGACAACAGGAGTCTGTGAGGGAGCATATAAACATCCAGTGAGAGACAACAGGAGTCTGTGAGGGAGCACATCCACATCCTGTGAGAGACAACAGGCGTCTGTGAGGGAGCATATAAACATCATGTGAGCGACAACAGGAGTCGGTGAGGGAGCACATACACATCCTGTGCGAGAGAACAGGAGTCTGTGAGGGAGCAAATCCACAACCTGCAAATAACAACAGGCCTTTGAGGGAGCACATACACATCCTGTGAGAGACAACAGGAGTCTGTGAGGGAGCACATCCACAACCTGCAAAAAACAACAGGCCTGTGAGGGAGCACATAAACATCCTGGGAGCGATAACAGGAGTCTGTGAGGAGCACATCCACAACATTAAAAAACAACAGGAGTCTGTGAGGGAGCACATCCACATCCTGTGATAAACAACATGAGTCTGTGAGGGAGCACATCCACAACCTGCCAAAAACAACAGGAGTCTGTGAGGGAGCACATCCACAACCTGCAAAAACAACAGGCCTATGAGGGAGCACATCCACATCCTGAGAAAAACAACAGGAGTCTGTGAGGGAGCATATCAACATCCTGTGAGAGACAACAGGAGTCTGTGAGGGAGCACATACACATCCTGTGAGAGACAACAGGCGTCTGTGAGGGAGCATATAAACATCATGTGAGCGACAACAGGAGTCTGTGAGGGAGCACATACACATCCTGTGAGAGAGAACAGGAGTCTGTGAGGGAGCACATCCACAACCTGCAAAAAGCAACAGGCCTGTGAGAGAGCACATAAACATCCTGGGAGCGATAACAGAAGTCTGTGAGGGAGCACATATACCTCCTGTGAGAGACAACAGGAGTCTGTGAGGGAGCACATCCACAACCTGCAAAAACAACAGGACTGTGAGGGGGCACATCCACATCCTGAGAAAAATAACAGGAGTCTGAGGTGGGAGCACATCAACATCCTGTGAGAGACAACAGGAGTCTGTGAGGGAGCACATACACATCCTGTGACATAACAGGAGTCTGCGAGGGAGCACATCAAGATCCTGTGAGAGACAACAGGAGTCTGTGAGGGAGCACATACACTTCCTGTGAGAGACAACAGGAGTCTGTGAGGGAGCATATAAACATCCTATGAGCGACAACAGGAGTCTGTGAGAGAGCACATATGCATCCTGTGAGAGACAACAGGAGTCTGTGAGGGAACACATCAACATCCTGTGAGAGACAACAGCAGTCTGTGAGGGAGCACATCCACACCCTGCGAAAAACAACAGGAGTCTGTGAGGGAACACATCAACATCCTGTGAGAGACAACAGGAGTCTGTGAGGGAGCACATACACATCCTGTGAGAGACAACAGGAGTCTGTGAGGGAGCATATAAACATCCTATGAGCGACAACAGGAGTCTGTGAGGGAGCACATATGCATCCTTTGAGAGACAACAGGAGTATGTGAGGGAGCACATCCACATCTGCAAAAAACAACAGGAGTCTGTGAGGGAGCACATACACATCCTGTGAGAGACAACAGGAGTTTGTTAGGGAGCACATACACATCCTGTGAGAGACAACAGGAGTCTGTGAGGGAGCATATAAACATCCAGTGAGAGACAACAGGAGTCTGTGAGGGAGAACATCCACAACCTGCAAAAACAACAGGCCTGTGAAGGAGCACATCCACATCCTGAGAAAAACAACAGGCGTCTGTGAGGGAGCACATCCACATCCTGTGAGAGACAACAGGCGTCTGTGAGGGAGCATATAAACATCATGTGAGCGACAACAGGAGTTTGTGAGGGAGCACATACACATCCTGTGAGAGAGAACAGGAGTCTGTGAGGGAGCAAATCCACAACCTGCAAATAACAACACGCCTGTGAGGGAGCACATCAACATCCTGTGAGAGACAACAGGAGTCTGTGAGGGAGCACATACACATCCTGTGAGAGACAACAGGAGTCTGTGAGGGAGCACATCCACAACATTAAAAAACAACAGGAGTCTGTGAGGGAGCACATCCACACCCTGCGATAAACAACAGGAGCCTGTGAGGGAGCACATCCACAACCTGCGAAAAACAACAGGAGTCTGTGAGGGAGCACATCCACATCCTGTGAGAGACAACAGGCGTCTGTGAGGGAGCATATAAACATCATGTGAGCGACAACAGGAGTCTGTGAGGGAGCACATACACATCGTGTGAGAGAGAACAGGAGTCTGTGAGGGAGCAAATCCACAACCTGCAAATAACAACAGGCCTGTGAGGGAGCACATACACATCCTGTGAGAGACAACAGGAGTCTGTGAGGGAGCACATCCGCATCCTGCAAAAATCAACAGGCCTGTGAGGGAGCACATAAACATCCTGGGAGCGATAACAGGAGTCTGTGAGTGAGCACATATACATCCTGTGAGAGACAACAGGAGTCTGTGAGGGAGCACATACACAGCCTGAGAGAGACACCAGGAGTCTATGAGGGAGCACATCCACAACCTTCAAAAACAACAGGACTGTGAGGGGGCACATCCACATCCTGAGAAAAATAACAGGAGTCTGAGGTGGGAGCACATCAACATCCTGTGAGAGACAACAGGAGTCTGTGAGGGAGCACATACACATCGTGTTAGACATAACAGGAGTCTGTGAGGGAGCACATCAACATCCTGTGAGAGACAACAGGAGTCTGTGAGGGAGCACATCCACAACCTGCAAATAACAACAGCAGTCTGTGAGGGAGCACATCCACACCCTGTGAGAGACAACAGCAGTCTGTGAGGGAGCACATCCACACCCTGCGAAAAACAACAGGAGTCTGTAAGGGAACACATCAACATCCTGTGAGAGACAACAGGAGTCTGTGAGGGAACACATACACATCCTGTGAGAGACAACAGGAGTCTGTGAGGGAGCATATAAACATCCTGTGAGCGACAACAGGAGTCTGTGAGGGAGCACATATGCATCCTGTAAGAGACAACAGGAGTATGTGAGGGAGCACATCCACATCTGCAAAAAACAACAGGAGTCTGTGAGGGAGCACATACACATCCTGTGAGAGACAACAGGCGTCTGTGAGGGAGCACATCCACAACCTGCAAATAACAACAGCAGTCTGTGAGGGAGCACATCCACACCCTGTGAGAGACAACAGCAGTCTGTGAGGGAGCACATCCACACCCTGCAAAAAACAACAGGAGTCTGTAAGGGAACACATCAACATCCTGTGAGAGACAACAGGAGTCTGTGAGGGAACACATACACATCCTGTGAGAGACAACAGGAGTCTGTGAGGGAACACATACACATCCTGTGAGAGACAACAGGAGTCTGTGAGGGAGCATATAAACATCCTGTGAGCGACAACAGGAGTCTGTGAGGGAGCACATATGCATCCTGTGAGAGACAACAGGAGTATGTGAGGGAGCACATCCACATCTGCAAAAAACAACAGGAGTCTGTGAGGGAGCACATACACATCCTGTGAGAGACAACAGGCGTCTGTGAGGGAGCATATAAACATCATGTGAGCGACAACAGGAGTCTGTGAGGGAGCACATACACATCCTGTGAGAGAGAACAGGAGTCTGTGAGGGAGCACATCCACAACCTGCAAATAACAGCAGTCTGTGAGGGAGCACATCCACACCCTGTGAGAGACAACAGCAGTCTGTGAGGGAGCACATCCACACCCTGTGAAAAACAACAGGAGTCTGTAAGGGAACACATCAACATCCTGTGAGAGACAACAGGAGTCTGTGAGGGAACACATACACATCCTGTGAGAGACAACAGGAGTTTGTTAGGGAGCACATACACATCCTGTGAGAGACAACAGGAGTCTGTGAGGGAGCATATAAACATCCAGTGAGAGACAACAGGAGTCTGTGAGGGAGCACATCCACATCCTGTGAGAGACAACAGGCGTCTGTGAGGGAGCATATAAACATCATGTGAGCGACAACAGGAGTCGGTGAGGGAGCACATACACATCCTGTGCGAGAGAACAGGAGTCTGTGAGGGAGCAAATCCACAACCTGCAAATAACAACAGGCCTTTGAGGGAGCACATACACATCCTGTGAGAGACAACAGGAGTCTGTGAGGGAGCACATCCACAACCTGCAAAAAACAACAGGCCTGTGAGGGAGCACATAAACATCCTGGGAGCGATAACAGGAGTCTGTGAGGGAGCACATCCACAACATTAAAAAACAACAGGAGTCTGTGAGGGAGCACATCCACATCCTGTGATAAACAACATGAGTCTGTGAGGGAGCACATCCACAACCTGCCAAAAACAACAGGAGTCTGTGAGGGAGCACATCCACAACCTGCAAAAACAACAGGCCTATGAGGGAGCACATCCACATCCTGAGAAAAACAACAGGAGTCTGTGAGGGAGCATATCAACATCCTGTGAGAGACAACAGGAGTCTGTGAGGGAGCACATACACATCCTGTGAGAGACAACAGGCGTCTGTGAGGGAGCATATAAACATCATGTGAGCGACAACAGGAGTCTGTGAGGGAGCACATACACATCCTGTGAGAGAGAACAGGAGTCTGTGAGGGAGCACATCCACAACCTGCAAAAAGCAACAGGCCTGTGAGAGAGCACATAAACATCCTGGGAGCGATAACAGAAGTCTGTGAGGGAGCACATATACATCCTGTGAGAGACAACAGGAGTCTGTGAGGGAGCACATCCACAACCTGCAAAAACAACAGGACTGTGAGGGGCACATCCACATCCTGAGAAAAATAACAGGAGTCTGAGGTGGGAGCACATCAACATCCTGTGAGAGACAACAGGAGTCTGTGAGGGAGCACATACACATCCTGTGAGATAACAGGAGTCTGCGAGGGAGCACATCAAGATCCTGTGAGAGACAACAGGAGTCTGTGAGGGAGCACATACACTTCCTGTGAGAGACAACAGGAGTCTGTGAGGGAGCATATAAACATCCTATGAGCGACAACAGGAGTCTGTGAGAGAGCACATATGCATCCTGTGAGAGACAACAGGAGTCTGTGAGGGAACACATCAACATCCTGTGAGAGACAACAGCAGTCTGTGAGGGAGCACATCCACACCCTGCGAAAAACAACAGGAGTCTGTGAGGGAACACATCAACATCCTGTGAGAGACAACAGGAGTCTGTGAGGGAGCACATACACATCCTGTGAGAGACAACAGGAGTCTGTGAGGGAGCATATAAACATCCTATGAGCGACAACAGGAGTCTGTGAGGGAGCACATATGCATCCTTTGAGAGACAACAGGAGTATGTGAGGGAGCACATCCACATCTGCAAAAAACAACAGGAGTCTGTGAGGGAGCACATACACATCCTGTGAGAGACAACAGGAGTTTGTTAGGGAGCACATACACATCCTGTGAGAGACAACAGGAGTCTGTGAGGGAGCATATAAACATCCAGTGAGAGACAACAGGAGTCTGTGAGGGAGAACATCCACAACCTGCAAAAACAACAGGCCTGTGAAGGAGCACATCCACATCCTGAGAAAAACAACAGGCGTCTGTGAGGGAGCACATCCACATCCTGTGAGAGACAACAGGCGTCTGTGAGGGAGCATATAAACATCATGTGAGCGACAACAGGAGTTTGTGAGGGAGCACATACACATCCTGTGAGAGAGAACAGGAGTCTGTGAGGGAGCAAATCCACAACCTGCAAATAACAACAGGCCTGTGAGGGAGCACATCAACATCCTGTGAGAGACAACAGGAGTCTGTGAGGGAGCACATACACATCCTGTGAGAGACAACAGGAGTCTGTGAGGGAGCACATCCACAACATTAAAAAACAACAGGAGTCTGTGAGGGAGCACATCCACACCCTGCGATAAACAACAGGAGCCTGTGAGGGAGCACATCCACAACCTGCAAAAACAACAGTCCTGTGAGGGAGCACAACCACATCCTGAGAAAAACAACAGGAGTCTGTGAGGGAGCACATCCACACCCTGCGAAAAACAACAGGAGTCTGTGAGGGAGCACATCCACATCCTGTGAGAGACAACAGGCGTCTGTGAGGGAGCATATAAACATCATGTGAGCGACAACAGGAGTCTGTGAGGGAGCACATACACATCGTGTGAGAGAGAACAGGAGTCTGTGAGGGAGCAAATCCACAACCTGCAAATAACAACAGGCCTGTGAGGGAGCACATACACATCCTGTGAGAGACAACAGGAGTCTGTGAGGGAGCACATCCGCATCCTGCAAAAATCAACAGGCCTGTGAGGGAGCACATAAACATCCTGGGAGCGATAACAGGAGTCTGTGAGTGAGCACATATACATCCTGTGAGAGACAACAGGAGTCTGTGAGGGAGCACATACACAGCCTGAGAGAGACACCAGGAGTCTATGAGGGAGCACATCCACAACCTTCAAAAACAACAGGACTGTGAGGGGGCACATCCACATCCTGAGAAAAATAACAGGAGTCTGAGGTGGGAGCACATCAACATCCTGTGAGAGACAACAGGAGTCTGTGAGGGAGCACATACACATCGTGTGAGACATAACAGGAGTCTGTGAGGGAGCACATCAACATCCTGTGAGAGACAACAGGAGTCTGTGAGGGAGCACATCCACAACCTGCAAATAACAACAGCAGTCTGTGAGGGAGCACATCCACACCCTGTGAGAGACAACAGCAGTCTGTGAGGGAGCACATCCACACCCTGCGAAAAACAACAGGAGTCTGTAAGGGAACACATCAACATCCTGTGAGAGACAACAGGAGTCTGTGAGGGAACACATACACATCCTGTGAGAGACAACAGGAGTCTGTGAGGGAGCATATAAACATCCTGTGAGCGACAACAGGAGTCTGTGAGGGAGCACATATGCATCCTGTGAGAGACAACAGGAGTATGTGAGGGAGCACATCCACATCTGCAAAAAACAACAGGAGTCTGTGAGGGAGCACATACACATCCTGTGAGAGACAACAGGCGTCTGTGAGGGAGCATATAAACATCATGTGAGTGACAACAGGAGTCTGTGAGGGAGCACATACACATCCTGTGAGAGACAACAGCAGTCTGTGAGGGAGCACATCCACACCCTGCGAAAAACAACAGGAGTCTGTAAGGGAACACATCCACACCCTGTGAGAGACAACAGCAGTCTGTGAGGGAACACATACACATCCTGTGAGAGACAACAGGAGTCTGTGAGGGAGCATATAAACATCCTGTGAGCGACAACAGGAGTCTGTGAGGGAGCACATATGCATCCTGTGAGAGACAACAGGAGTATGTGAGGGAGCACATCCACATCTGCAAAAAACAACAGGAGTCTGTGAGGGAGCACATACACATCCTGTGAGAGACAACAGGAGTTTGTTAGGGAGCACATACACATCCTGTGAGAGACAACAGGAGTCTGTGAGGGAGCATATAAACATCCAGTGAGAGACAACAGGAGTCTGTGAGGGAGCACATCCATACCCTGCGATAAACAACAGGAGTCTGTGAGGGAGAACATCCACAACCTGCAAAAACAACAGGCCTGTGAAGGAGCACATCCACATCCTGAGAAAAACAACAGGCGTCTGTGAGGGAGCACATCAACATCCTGTGAGAGACAACAGGAGTCTGTGAGGGAGCACATACACATCCTGTGAGAGACAACAGGAGTCTGTGAGGGAGCACATACACATCCTGTGAGAGACAACAGGAGTCTGTGAGGGAGCACCTCCACAACATTAAAAAACAACAGGAGTCTGTGAGGGAGCACATCCACACCCTGTGATAAACAACAGGAGCCTGTGAGGGAGCACATCCACAACCTGCAAAAACAACAGTCCTGTGAGGGAGCACATCCACATCCTGAGAAAAACAACAGGAGCCTGTGAGGGAGCACATCCACACCCTGCGAAAAACAACAGGAGTCTTTGAGGGAGCACATCCACAACCTGCAAAAACAACAGGCCTGTGAGGGAGCACATCCACATTCTGAGAAAAACAACAGGAGTCTGTGAGGGAGCACATCAACATCCTGTGAGAGACAACAGGAGTCTGTGAGGGAGCACATACACATCCTGTGAGAGACAACAGGCATCTGTGAGGGAGCATATAAACATGATGTGAGCGACAACAGGAGTCTGTGAGGGAGCACATACACATCCTGTGAGAGAGAACAGGAGTCTGTGAGGGAGCACATCCACAACCTGCAAAAAACAACAGGCCTGTGAGGGAGCACATACACATCCTGTGAGAGACAACAGGAGTCTGTGAGGGAGCACATCCACAACCTGCAAAAAACAACAGGCCTGTGAGGGAGCACATAAACATCCTGGGAGCAATAACAGGAGTCTGTGAGGGAGCACATACACATCCTGTGAGAGACAACAGGAGTCTGTGAGGGAGCACATACACAACCTGAGAGAGACACCAGGAGTCTGTGAGGGAGCACATCCACAACCTGCAAAAACAACAGGACTGTGAGGGGGCACATCCACATCCTGAGAAAAATAACAGGAGTCTGTGAGGGAGCACATCCACACCCTGCGAAAAACAACAGGAGTCTGTGAGGGAGCACATCCACAACCTGCAAAAACAACAGGCCTGTGAGGGAGCACATCCACATCCTGTGAGAGACAACAGGAGTCTGTGAGGGAGCACATACACATCCTGTAAGAGACAACAGGAGTCTGTGAGGGAGCACATCCACAACCTGCAAAAGCAACAGCGGTCTGTGAGGGAGCACATCCACACCCTGCGAAAAACAACAGGAGTCTGTGAGGGAACACATCAACATCCTGTGAGAGACAACAGCAGTCTGTGAGGGAGCACATCCACACCCTGCGAAAAACAGGAGTCTGTGAGGGAACACATCAACATCCTGTGAGAGACAACAGGAGTCTGTGAGGGAGTACATACACATCCTGTGAGAGACAACAGGAGTCTGTGAGGGAGCACCTCCACAACATTAAAAAACAACAGGAGTCTGTGAGGGAGCACATCCACACCCTGCGATAAACAACAGGAGTCTGTGAGGGAGCACATACACATCCTGTGAGAGACAACAGGAGTCTGTGAGGGAGCATATAAACATCCTGTGAGCGACAACAGGAGTCTGTGAGGGAGCACATATGCATCCTGTGAGAGACAACAGGAGTATGTGAGGCAGCGCATCCACATCTACAAAAAACAACAGGAGTCTGTGAGGGAGCACATACACTTCCTGTGAGAGACAACAGGAGTCTGTTATGGAGCACATACACATCCTGTGAGAGACAACAGGAGTCTGTGAGGGGGCATATAAACATCCAGTGAGCGACAACAGGAGTCTGTGAGGGAGCACATCCACAACCTGCAAAAACAAAAGGAGTGTATGAGGGAGCATATGCACATCCCATGAGAGAGAACATGACTCTGTGAGGTAGCACACACACATTCTGGTTGAGACAACAGGAGTCTGTGAGGGAGCACATCCACATCCTGTGAGAGACAACAGGAGCCTGTGAGGGAGGTCTTTGAACTTCCCTGTAAAGGTGTTGGGCAGTGTTCCCTATGTGTATAATTAAAAAACGGTCTTACAGTATTGATCTTATGTAGAAAATGGTGGCCATAATGCTGATAACAGAATAAGTCTGCATAATTAGCCAAATTCAAATACAAATGTTCAGTGTCCAAAGCAGCATAATATTTTAAATCAGGGAACAATGAATGAACGGCATGAACATCCCAATCATCAGAATGTATGTCGGACAAGACGACATCTCCCAAAGAAACTCGAAAGATGTACGGAATGTTCAAATGTTCCGTGGGGTCAAGGATATCGAATGCAACTTTATCCCAAACAATGCCATCAGCAACAGGGAATGCCGAAATATTGACAAGGGCTTGGTCTCTTTTCATGACATGAAACAGTGTGTGAGGGGCCAGAACTCCGTCAACAAAGTTCACAGCAGAGTGTTCAGGTAAGTAATGGCCGTTAATCAAAAGGAAAAACACAGTCAGGAACCCAATCCACATAAAAATGAAAATCAGCATCAGCACCATCCAGAGGTAGGTCCATGGAGGGACTAGGTAAATTTGCTGAACCAGGTGAAGAAGAGACTGGTACGTGTAGGGGGCTCTGTCACAGAAGATGTCGAGGAAGATGTGTCAGAGGAGAAACATTTACGGTCCATATAGTAACCACTGGACCCCAGCTGAAACAATGGAGGATGCGAATCATCGAGTGTCTCCGCGATGGTACTTTCAGGAATGTCAATTACGACTTCAACTAGAGGAGAAGCATACTCAATATCTGCAGATGTGGATGTAGAAGAAACAACAGGCTTTAATTCTATTGAAGACACCAACTCCCCCTTGGTTTGTTGGTTAGTTGACGACGAAGCCGTTGGATTAATTGAAACATCACGGCAGGGAATGCTTGGAGGCATACTGTTCAGTATCGGCCATATGACATGTTCGATCAAAATGTAACAATTCTCCTTACGACCAGGTAAAGGAGGTAGGTTCACAGTACAGGTGCCTTTCAAACCAAGAACTCTGATGGGTGCACGGTAGGATGGTCCAAATTCTTTTTTGTTCTCCACCTTTTCTCAGATCAGATCAACCAATTATAGGAAGCCAGTCAGAAACAGGAATCAGCACCGCCAGATCCGTGGAAGAGGGCAAATGGGCTTTCGCTTGTGTATCACGAGCATTTTGTAGACCCTGTAACACAGATTAATGATTATCTACGTCAAAGGTTGTGGCAGCCGCCACAATGTCTAGACCATCAAGGTCTAGTACAAACATTTTAATGCCAAAGAGCATTTTGTATGGGGTCCGCCGACCCAGAGATCTTCTAGGGAGATTATTAAGTGCACGCTGGACTCCATAAAGATGAGTTAGCCAACTCCTGCCAGTACCTAGGACTCTTGCTGTCAAAGATTGCTTTAAGTCACAGTTCATTCGCTCCACAACTGAATTGCCCTCAGGCCGGTATGGAGACGAAAATTGCACCTGCACCCCCAGCGACTTCATCGCATCCCGGTATGCCTTAGAGGCAAACGCAGGACCTTGGTCAGAATGGAAGGTGCCACAAGCAAACGTCCCGATAAAGACACGCAAATCTTTGATGACAGTTCGAGCATCAGCACAACGTTGCGGCAAAATCCAAAGGAATCTTGTGCACGAATCCACTACAACTAAAATATGTTTAAATGCAGTGTCAGAAGTCAAAGGACCGCAGTGATCAAGATAAATGCAGCCGAAGGCTGATTGGAGATATAAAGCTGTGTATGTGCTGGACGTGCAACAGTAGAAGGCTTAGTTTGTTGACAAATGTCACAAGAAAGAACATATTTACAAGCCTGTTGATACAAACCATGCCACCAGAAACGTCGCTGTAAAAGAGAAACTGTCGCTGACACTCCGGCATGCGCTGAAGCCAAGCGTTCATGAGTGGCAATGATCAAAGAAATTCTGCGGTCCTCGTTGGGAATTAGCCGATCCACAACAGACAGGATAGTTGCAAAAGGCACTTGCTCAGAAGACAATTGAGTGGTATGAATAATGCGAAGGAAAACCCTGTGGAGTATTCGTTCACTCATTTGTCACAGCAATAGCTGCCAGAATATCATCATCAATTTTAGTCATTGACCTAGTGACTGCTGCTACTGAACATGTGGCTTCTGCTGATTTGGCTGCCTCATCAGCCAAAGAATTACCAATAGCGTGTGCTCCCACATGTTGATGGCCCAAAGTATGAATGACATGCGTCAGTGGCAAGCGCTCCTTAAGAGCGGCCAATTTAACCCAAATCGTTTTATGCTTCATTGCGCTATCTTTAGAATCACGGAAATCATTTTGTGTCCAGAAGAATAAGTTGTCATTGAAGGATTGTACTCAGTAAAAAGAATTGCTCACTACAAGGGTAGGAACTTCAGGATCAGCAAATTCAAGCACTAAACCAATGCACGCAGCTCCGCTAATTGAGCCGTGCAGTCACCAAGAAACTGTGTGTGCACCAAGGATGATTGAAAGTTCCCTCAACAAATTTGCCCGCCACTATTGCGCAGGCTGCAGAATAAGCATGTTTAGAGCCAATGGCCGTCTGCACAGATCCATCAGTGTAAATGACACATTTGTACTGATCAAGAGGAAGTAAGGATAAAGGAGGAGGATGAACATGTTTGTACTGTAAAAACTCCTGTGTCTGTAAAGACGGGTCGAAAATAAAGTTGACATCAGCCGACGTCAACGAGCTAGCCCATTGTATCTACCGTGGATGCAAGGCTTTAGAATTTGGAACGCTAGGTTTCGTAACTGCTTCCAAAGCAGGTACGGGCGAGACCATCAAATACGTTTACCTTGAGCCAGAGAGAGTTCTTAAAGAATCACCATCTGGACTGATGTCCAGATTTTTTTCGGTAGGAGAGAAACGCATCTCAGCTGAAGTGTACAAATGCGATTTGTAAGCAATGGGGACCGTGTCCCCCTCACTGAACGTCAAGTAGGTGAAACCTAACTCTCCTGGTACAATCCTTATGACCAAATTGGTAGTATTGTCTTGTGTTAACAAAAAGTTGGTCGCAAGCAGATCAGACTGCAGAGACCGAAGAATCGCGGTATGTTCTGGAAGCCAACTGGAAGCTGAGAAAGAAGGATCTATCAATGTGTAAAGTGGTTTGATACGCTGTGCATACTCAGGAATGTAGGTAGAGGTTGCAAATGAGCTCATTTCTCCAGAAAGTGGGGGGCCAACCCACGACCTTCATTGCTGAGTTTTTCATAACCCAGAAAAAGAATGGCCAAACAGGCAATATGCGACTTGGCAAAGTTGAATTTGCAACCCAAGTCTGCAAAGGACATTATGATGCGGTCCACATGCACAAGATGCGGTATTAAATCATCATCCATCAAATAAATGTCATTGATGTATGAGAAAGCATCAGAGTCAATTTCATGTTAAACACACACCATGTGTGTCTGCAAACGTGCCAGGACTATTCTTATATCCAATAGGCAAGCACGTATACCTTTTATGATTGCCGAGGAAACTGAAGGCTGTCAAGTCATGGCTATCAAGAGCCAGATTGTGACTATAAAAACTATTGGAAATATCAAGAGTAGTTTTGTATTTTTTGCGAACAATGTCATTCACTAACGCAGAGCTATCGGTGTTCTGTACTGCAAACGTACGAACATGGCTATTCAAATGAGAGTAATCCAAGACAATACGATACGAACCATCCGGTTTCGATTTCGGAAAAAGAGGATTATTCATTAATGAAACACAGGGTTCAATCACACCCTGATATTTCAATTGTGTCAGGATTTCACCTACGGAAGCTTTTGCTTCTCGTTTGATTGGATATTGTGGCTGGGGTGGAGGCATAGACTGTAACGGAATCTCATGTGCTGGGGAATTGCGATTCTCCTATTAACATGACAAGAGAATCTGGATTTCATTAAAGACACGGAGGCTAACATTATGCATATTTCTTTTAATGTAGTTCCAAGTGGACTCTGTGAGGGAGCACACGCATCCTGTGAGAGACAAGTGGACTCTGCGAAGGAGCACACACACATCCTGTGAGAGACAAGTGGACTCTGCGAAGGAGCACACACGCATCCTGTGAGAGACAAGTGGACTCTGCGAGGGAGCACACATGCATCCTATGAGAGACAAGTGGACTCTGTGAGGAAGCACACATGCATCCTATGAGAGACTTTTGGACTCTGTGAGGGAGCACTTGCATATTGTGCCAGAAATAACAGGACTCGCTAAGGGAGCACACCCAGAACTTGTGAGAGACTACATGACTTCATGAGGGAGCACACACATCATACAAGAGGCAACAGTACTCTGTGACTGAGCACACACATCACGCAAGAGGCAACAGTACTCTGTGAGGGAGCCTTGCACATCCTGCAACAGGCAACAGGAAAGTGATGTAGCATCTTACCTTTCTAATCCATTTTGTAGCCCCTGGTAAATTTAGAATGAGCCTGAAACCTTTCTTGGGTCCCCCCTATCTGATTAATAAGTACATTGAATAGATGCCTTTCCTTCTTTAGGGGAAGAGAACATGCTCCCTTGCTCTCTTTTTTAGCACTGAGGCCTTCTCTTTGTTCAGCTTTACCAGCTGATGTTTTTACAACAACATCAGTGGTACAGAAAGAGGGGCTTTGAAAGGAGACAGTATACATCTCAAGCAAAAGTCAGCACCCTCTTGTCACTAGGGATACTTTGCCTCTCGTTTAAATTTCAATAAATGCAGTCCCCCAGTGGATCGGAGTAGGGCTGGGGGTGGGAGGAGGTTGGGACAGAAGCCATTGTCTGGTAGAGGATGGTAGTCATCAAAAACATCGGAAAATTGGCCCTGATTAGAGGACTTCATTCTGGAGTCCCATCTCTGATGGGAAGTGGACCATTGGTGTTTGAGCTGTTGAGGTTTGAATGACCAACGAGGGGACTGAACCCTCTGACGCTGCTGAATTGGCGATATTTGTGGTGGAACTGCGACTTGAAGGATAACTTATGCTTTACCATCCTTGAAGCCTTGAGCATCTCCAGCTCATTCTCCATCCGCAGCATCTCCTCCTGTGCTGGCCAAGCAGAGCAGAGTTTAGAAATGGAAGAGATGGAATTTGCAGCTGATTATCAGGTCTCACAGCCATGATGGTCCTCTAAGAGTCACCCCAGGGCAGCTGTGCCGAGACAACAGCTGCACTGATTTCTTTAGTAGGCAGGAGGAGACCTTCCTGCACCAAATCCAAGAAGTTCTGCTTGCGGTCCTTGCGAATATCGTCTGCAAACTTCTGCACAGTATCCCTCCTGAACCATTGTCTCTTCCGAGCATGGCTGCCACGCTAGGCTCTTGAAGGGCTCTAGAGGCTGCTCATCACATCTTTCTCCCATCTGCATCCATTCTTTTGCCCTTTTGTGGTGGTGATCAGATGTTTGTGGAGCAAATGCAGGCTATTTTCTGACAGCTGACACTATAACTATGTCAGCCTTTGGGTCCACACATAGGAAGACAGGATCATACTGTTCTCGCTTATTTAAGGTGCAGCAGCCCTTACCCAGAGGGACTGCTATTCCGGTACCCCAATAACTTCCTCCCCGTACCTCAGCCTCCTTCCTTGTCTGGCTAACACACATTTACAAGTAAGAGGAATAGGGTCTGGAAGTTGGTTTATATCTTCCCTGCGAGGCCACATCGCAGACATCTGGAGGGTTGGCGGAAGTTCAGGTGTGGTTGATGTATGTGGTTCTTGGTCATGGAGGGCCTTGTAGGCGTGTATCAGCAGCCTTTGGGTTCATACATAGAAAGGCAGGATCCTGCTCAGGGAGTCTGTATTTTCCACGAGCGGAGGAATCACTTCCTTTGTCACACCCAGTGCCTGTCTTCTGTCTGCCCGTCTCTCCTCTGTCCCCCTCTGACCTTTTCTGTCCACCCGTTTTTCTTCTGTACCCCCCTGCCCCGTGCTGTGCCCGCTTGTCGCTGTGATCGTTTTGTGAGTCTGTGCCCCCACTGTCCGGTTTTCCTTCTGTACCCCTGTTTGCCTCCAGCCCCTGTTGTGACCTCCTTGCTTTGTGCCCATTCTGTGCCCGCTTGCCGCTGCGATCGTTTTTTGCGTCTGTGCCCCACTGCCTGTTTTTTTCCTTCTGTACCCCTTTGTGCCTCCAGCCGCTGTTGCTGACCTTTTTCTGCTTTGTGCCCATTTTTCTTCTGTACCCCGTGCCCCCTGTTGTGCCCGCTCGCCCTCCCTCGCAGCTCCCGTTCCCGTCGCTGCATCCCCTGCGGCCCCGCCCCCTCAGTGCCCATTCGCTGCCCCTGCCACCCGCCTCCCAGCTGCTCCTCCCTCCCACCTCCCCATATATGGCGGCCGCTGTGTGGCAGCGCCGCTGGCGCGCCGAAGGCACGCCTAAGGCAAGCCCGTCTGCGCCCGTCCGTGCCTGGACCGCACCCAGCGCCAGAACCCCTGGCCCCCGCACCAGCCACGAAGACTGCCTCCGATACGACGCCAGCACCCTCATCGCTCTCAACCCAGGACGGACCCTCACCTGCTGCAAGGCCGCCCCGAAGCGCACCAACGGTCCCTTCGCCTGCCGGAACTGCAGCTTCTCCTGCCTCGAAGACGCCGAGACACCCGCCAGGATGGAACCCAACCAGCTCCGATGCATCCTGATCAACACCCGCTCCGCACGCAAACACGCTGTCGAGCTCTGGGACCTACTCGACACCGCATCACCGGACATCGCCTTCCTGACCGAGACCTGGATGAACGAAGCCTCCTCACCAGACATCGCCATAGCCATCCCCGACGGATACAAGATCACCCGCAGAGACCGCACCAACGGAGTTGGAGGAGGAATCGCCATCGTCCACAAGAACACCATCAGGGTCTCGGCCAACACCGACAACACTCTCAGCACCGCCGAACACATGCACTTCCAGATCCACACGGACCCCAAGACCACCCTAAGAGGCACCCTCGTCTACAGACCGCCCAGACCCCTACCACAATTCTGCGACTCCATCACCGACTTCATCAGCACGCATGTGCTGACCTCCACCGATTACATCCTCCTCGGAGACCTGAACTATCATCTGGAGAACAACACCAACAGCAACTCCTCTACCCTGATCGACAACCTCACCAACCTCGGACTGAAACAGCTCGTCACGATGCCGACCCACATCGCCGGACACACGCTCGACGCCATCTTCTCCTCAAGCCCCCACGTCTCCTTCAGCCACGCCTCCGAACTCACCTGGACCGACCACCACTGCATCCACTTCACCTTCCGGAAACCCGTCGCACACCACTGCACCCTACAGATCCCCTGCTGCTGCTGGGGCAAAGTCACCGAAGAACAACTCCAGACAAACCTCGCACTCAACCCACCGACCAACCCCTCCAACCCCGACGATGGTGCACGCATCCTCAGACGCTGGATGGACGACTGCGCCAACACCTTAGCCCCGCTGAAAAAACCAACCCACAAAGACACCAGCAAGAGAGCCAGCTGGTTCACCCCGGAACTCCTAGCATCTAAGCGCACCTGCCGGAAATTGGAGAACAAATGGCACAGTGAGAAGACGCCGGACAGCCGTGCAGCCCACAAAGACGCCATCCGCAACCACCATCACCTCTTCAGGACCGCCAAGAGGACCTCCTTCAAAGACCGCCTCAACAACAACGCACACAACAGCAAGGAGCTCTTCAACATCGTGAAGGAACTCTCCAACCCCAGCTCCAACGCCAACGACATCCCGCCGTCGCAAGTCCTGTGCGACTCTATCGCCACCTTCTTCCACCGCAAGATCGCCGACATCCATGACAGCTTCAACCCCCGGACGACCCCAACAGGCCCGACACGCCGGACCCACCGCACCCCATCGACCACGACCCCCTGACAACCTGGGCCAATGTGAGCATCGAGGACACAATCAAGACCATGGGCACAATCCACTCCGGCTCCCCGTCTGACCCTTTTCCACACCACATCTTCAACAAAGCCGGCAGCTCCATCGCACCCCACCTGTGCAACATCATCAACCTCTCCTTCGAGACCGCGACCTTCCCTGAGAGCTGGAAACACGCCGAGATCAACGCCCTACTGAAGAAACCCAAGGCGGACCCGAGCAACCTCAAGAACTTCCGGCCCATCTCCCTGCTTCCGTTCCCAGCAAAGGTCATCGAGAAGATAGTCAACATCCAGCTCACCCGCCACCTCGAAGACAACAGCATCCTGGACCCCTCCCAATCAGGATTCCGCAGCAACCACAGCACCGAGACCGCCCTCATTGCCGCCACAGACGACATCAGGATCCTGCTGGACAACGGTGAGACGGCGGCCCTCATCCTTCTGGACCTCTCCGCCGCCTTCGACACCGTCTGCCACCGCACACTACGCACATGCCTCCACGACGCAGGGATCCGAGACAAGGCCCTGGACTGGACCACCTCCTTCCTCTCCGGCAGAACCCAGAGAGTCCGCCTCCCCCCGTTCCGATCCGAAGCCTCCGAGATCATCTGCGGCGTCCCCCAGGGATCCTCCCTCAGCCCGACGCTGTTCAACATCTACATGGCACCACTCGCACGCATCGCCCGACAGCACAACCTCAACATAATCTCCTACGCCGACGACATGCAGCTGATCCTCTCCCTCACCAAGGACCCCCTCACCGCCAAATCCAACCTCCACTATGGAATGAAGGCCGTCGCCGACTGGATGGAGGAAAGCCGACTTAAGCTGAACACAGACAAGACGGAGATCCTCATCCTCGGGCCCAACCCTTCAGCCTGGGACGACTCCTGGTGGCCGGCACCAACCAACCACGCACGCAACCTGGGAGTCATCCTCGACTCGAAACTCACCATGACCAAACAAGTCAACGCAGTCTCCTCAACCTGCGTCAACACCCTCCGCATGCTCCGCAAGATCTACAGATGGATCCCGACAGACACGAGGAAAACAGTCACCCAGGCCCTCGTCAGCAGCAACTCGACTACGGAAACGCCCTCTACGCCGGAGCCCCGACCAAGCTCATCAACAGACTGCAAAGAATCCAGAACGCCTCTGCACACCTGATCCTCGACGTCCCGCGCCACAACCACATCACCCCCCACCTGAGGAACCTACACTGGCTACCCGTCGACAACAGAATCTCCTTCAAGCTCCTGATCCACGCACACAAGGCACTCCACAAGACCGGCCCAGCCAATCTCAACAGTCGACTCTCCTTCTACATTCCCAACAGGAAGCTCCGCTCCGCCGACCTCTCCCTGGCTACCGTCCCGCGCATCCGGAGAACCACATCCGGAGGCAGGTCCTTCTCCCACCAAGCCGCCAAGACCTGGAACACCCTCCCCCTCAACCTACGACAAACCGAAGACCTGCTGACCTTCAGGAGACGACTCAAGACCTGGTTATTCGACCAGTAGCAGCAGCACCCCCCCTCCTCTCCCTCAGCGCCTTGAGACCCTCGCGGGTAAGTAGTGCGCTTTACAACTTGATTGATTGATTGATTGATTGATTGACCCAGTGTTATGAATGTTTCCTCTGCCCTCTCTAACAGACCTTTTGCTAGTGGTAGAGGTCTGGTCTGGTGCTGCCATGATCACCGATGCTGGAGTGTGAGGAGACTCCAAAGAGATGTTGAGTATCCATACACCTTGTACCAATACATAAATCAAGCATTCAATCAGCAATCAAAGACATTTGTAAAGCGCACAGCTGCTTCATCAGAAGCATCCCGGCACTCACAGCTTAGAGAGACAGACTTCAAGTCATAACAGAGCAGAGGGGGACTAATCTTTCTAAAAAAGAAAGGTTTTTAGTTCTCCACAAGAAATCCTCTGCAGACCCGGCGCACTCCAGAACTACCGGCCCATCTCACAGCTCCCATTCCCTGCCAAAATCCTGGAGAAGGCCATCAACCTCCAACTTACCAAACACCTGGAAAGAAACAACCTGCTGGACCCCTCACAATCAGGTTTCAGAACCAATCACAGCACAGAGGCAGCCCTTATTGCAGCAACTGATGACATCTGCATCTTGCTTGACAGAAGAGAATTAGCATCCCTGATCTTGCTCGACCTCCCGCAGCCTTCCACACTATCTCCCACCACACACTGACCAATCAACTACCCCAGACCGGAATCACAGACAACACGCTCAGATGGATGGCATCCTTTCTCACGGGTCGCACCCAGAGAATCCGTCTCCCCCTCTTCACCTTACAACCCAAGCACACCATCTGCGACATCCCTCAAGGTTCATCACTCAGCCTAACCCTCTTCAACATCTACATGACACCACTCGCCGACATCTTCAGATCGCATGACATCAACATCATCTTTTACGCTGATGATACACAACTCGTCCTCTCGCTCTCAGCGGACCCCACCTAGACGAAGATCAACTTCCACAACTGTATGAAGAACGTCGCAGCCTGGATGAAGAAGAACTGCCTAAAGCTCAGCACAGAAAAACCCAAAGTCCTGATCTTCGGCAGACAAACCGCACTCTGGAACGACTCCTGGTGGCTATCGGAACTCGGACCCATCCCCAAGTTGAAAGACCAGCCCCGCAACCTCAGAATCATCCTGACAGCAGGTCAACGCCATCTCCTTAGCCTGTTTCCACACTCTGCATGCTCCACAAAGTCTAGAAGCGGCTCCCCTTCAGCACAAGGAAAAGTGTAACGCTTGCTCTCATCACCAGCTGGCTGGACAACAGCAACACACTGTACGCAGGCGCCACCACCGAACTCATGTAAAGACTCCAGACTATCCAGATCGCAGCAGCCAGACTGATTCTCGGCCTACCCATGAGGACACACATCACCCAGCACCGGAAGGACCTCCACTGGCTCCCTATCCAGAAGATATGCCAATTCAAGCTTCTGACCAACGCCTACAAAGCCCTCCATGACAAAGGACCAGACTACATGAATACCCGCCTGGATATCTACGAGCTCCCAGGAACCTCCGCTCCATTCACCTCGCCCTCACACATGCACCACGCATCCACTGCAGCCGCTCCGGAGGACGCTCTTTCTCCCAACTCACTGCCAAATCCTGGAACGCACGCCCCCTCCACCTCTGCATTTCACCCTCGCTGACCCATTTCAGGAAGGGACTCAACATCCTGGCTCTTCGACTGAGACCAGCAGCACAGCGCCTGGGTACATTCTCGGGTGATAAGCCGTGCTATGTAAATACCTGATTGAATGATTGATTGTTGATTAATAGAGACAGAGGCTGCCCTACGGAGGTTCTCTGGGAGAGCATTCCAGTTTGGATGTCAGAAATGAAAAAGAAAGCCTCCCCAACTTACCTTAGAAAATTTAAGGACCTGCGTCAGACGAAGGTTATTAGATGTGAGCGATCTGCATTGCTTATGAGGACGAAGTCTGTTTCTCAGATAAGTAGGGCCTTCACCTGCGAAAGCTCCTAATGCCAGAGTCAGGGCTTTAAATCTGATGCGCTTAGTAACAGGGAGCCGGTGTAGCTGCTTCAGATGGGGCAAAATAGACTGACGAAGAGGAACCCTCGGGATAAGTCTTGCTGCTGCATTTTGAATGACCTGAAGTCTTTGAGTTAGAAAAGCAGGACGGTCCAATGGAGAATATTAGCATCGTCCAAGCGGGAGGCTACCAAGGTGTCAACCACGGCTTTACGCATAGCCTCGGGTACCAGGTGCAGCAGCTTCTTTAACAATTTAAGTTGAGTGAGACAGAGAGACGATACATGCTTAATTTTAGTATAAAAAGAAAGGCTCACGTCACATTCTAGTCTCAAACTTCTAGTGGAAGAGACAGGCGCATCCTACAAGGCCAAGATGTAACCTACTAGTGAGAGTCTCAAAGAGAGCTGAAGCTAGAAGTTGGCGTCTATGACGTACGTGTTTCACTGTCCCTTTCCTCAAACAATCTGTTAGGAACTATGGAAGGGGTTCTTTTCGTCTTAGGTTTGTTGCGTGGCTGGTGTTCCTCTATGTCACGCGGCAGATCTGTAGGGTGAAGCTGTGAAGGAGGATGCGGGACCACCGATGGAGTAAGTGGCCTTGGAGACCAACAGGGAGAAGGACCCTCTTCTGGATCTGTCTGGAGAACAAAACTGCTTTTGTAGATGGCAGCGGAGGTAGCAGGAGAGGCGCTAGTGCAGTTTCAAGTTGGTCTTCTGTCAGAATCCTGAAGGACGTTGGCCCAAAAGCATCAGGGTTGCAGCTGGTGTGGGAGACAGTCAGAAATTTTGTAGTAGTGAATGAGTTGCCGAGTCTTGAAGTCAATCAGTGCGACTCATGTGATCCCTTCTCTGTTTTTAAGAGTTTTTGGACACTATGGAACAAAACTCACATTTTTTGATGGAGTGAGAACCTGAGAGACTAACCGCAGACTATTGGTGGGGGGCAGAAGAGGCACTTTACAAACAAGCTCTGAAAGACAAGCGCGGCCCCGAAACGTTAAGTCCATCTACAGCAGCGGCGGTCGCGTGCACATCTTATGTCCGTCCACGCGCGTGCACATGGAATCAGTATTGATTACAAAAGCCCTCGCATGGCGAGAGCAGCGCATGCGCGCTGCTAACGCCAGGTGAGACCTAAAAAGTGAAGGCATTGTGAATGCAAAATGTGACCAAAAAAGCCAAAGAAAGCATTTAAAAGCTTGTCTGAGATGGGAGATGTTGTGACTTTCTGTGAATTTCTATTAGAAAATCTGCAGAGCAGTTGGATCAAAAAAACAATAGTGTTCCAAGATTCTAGTCTCATGAGCCAGAAAAAGAACTCCTTGAAGCGGCTGCCGCTACTGGGTATCAGAGGATGCGGAACACCTTGAGTCCTAAGGTCTCAGGGAGCTCTTCAGTTATGTCAGTGAGAAGCAGACCTGAGTGCCATTTTCTTCCTTTTTTCAAATAATAAATGCAGTGTGATACATGGAACAAGTGTGGTTTACTTCTAGGTGCTGCAATGCAGTTTTATAGGAGTTATTTTTCTCTTCATGATTGGGAACAGTGCTAAAAATGTGGAAAACCTTGCCTTTGATTGAGACAGTGGGGAACTTGTGGAAATGCTGGACTGTTCACCTTCTCCCACATTTATGGATTTAAAGTATTCTGGGGTCCCCTCCATGCAGTGGGGAATTATGCAGAATTGTATCACTTCAATGAAGATCCCTTCGATGTAGAATCAGGACAACGGGCGAGTAACCTTTCCTTACTCTACTCTAGGGCCGGACTGGCCACGCGGTCACCCGGGCATGTTCCCTGTCAGCTGCAGGCTTGGAGCTGCTCTCAGAGCAGGATGGCTGACACACACATACATACTACTGGTATGATCTACTACCTCTTTGGGGTACACAAACACACAATGAAAGAACAACCGTAAATGTGGGTGTAAGTGCCCAGTGACCCACACGTGCACTTTGGAGCTGTGAAGCAAAGTTGTAGAAGTCAGCACCAAGGACGCGCTAGAAACAGCTATGCCAGTGGCCATGTCAGCCCTACTTACTCTAGAGTCCGTATCCTGCAGGCCGGATGCTTCAGCCCTTCGCACAGCTGTTGCACTGGTGAACCCTGCAGTGAATTTCCACCCAGGTTCAGGGATGTCAAGGACGATGATGTGCCAAGCATGGAGGACAAATCTGCAAAAGAGGACCCTGTGATGGAGCAGCTCCTGAGCCTGTGGGTGGAGGAAACACAGAGTTATGGCAGGTGGGCAGCGTGAGGTTAGTAGTACATTCCATCCATAAGTTACCAACCAGCAGCTCCAGACCAGCCAACTCCCACCCCTTCTTCCACCCACAATCAAACACAAGTTTAAGACAGTGGTGTAATCAGGGATTCCTAACCTGAGGTCCGGGCCACCCGGGAGTCCACCAAGCCTACTCAGGGCGTCCACGACTGCTTAGAAAACTAAAAAATACTAACAGATTAATAAAGTGCATAATGTAAAAATGAACATTTTAAGACGTTCTGTAAATGTAAAGGAATTTGAAATTTTAGGCTAAAAAATAAGCTTGTATCCTCAGACTGATTCGTGAGAGCAGTGCAAGTGCATCAAACGGAATATAGTGTGGACGATGAGCGGCCTCAATTAAATTTAGAAAAGCTCTAACCTTCCCCTTTAAAATGTATTTTGTTTTTTTTAATATTGTGTTTTTGACTACTTCATCGTTTTGTATATTTGTTTGATGAATGCTTGTTCATTTCTGTATTTTTAGTGTATTGTTTTATTGTTCAAATATTTGAAAATGCTTAGGCCAGGGTCAATGGCTTCCAGTTACGACTCATTGGGGGTTCCCGGTTTCCAAAAATGATTCAGTGGGGGTCCCGGGTTCCAATGATGATTCAGTGGGGGTCCCCGGGTTCCAATAATGATTCAGTGGGGGTTCCCGGCTCCCAATAATGATTCAGTGGGGGTCCCCCGGATTTTAATAGTGATTCAGTGGGGGTCCCCCGGTTCCAATAATCATTTAATGGGGGTCCCCGGTTCCAATAATGATTCAGTGGGGGTCCCTGGGTTCCAATAATTATTCAGTGGGGGTCGCCGGGTTCCAATAATGATTCAGTGGGGGTCCCCGGCTCCCAATAATGATTCAGTGGGGGTCCCACGGATTTCAATAGTGATTCAGTGGGGGTCCCCCGGTTCCAATAATCATTCAGTGGGGGTCCCCGGTTCCAGTAATGATTCAGTGGGGGTCCCTTGGTTCCAATAATGATTCAGTGGGGTCCCGGGTTCCAATAATGATTCAGTGGGGGTCCCCGGCTCCCAATAATGATTCAGTGGGGGTCCCACGGATTTCAATAGTGATTCAGTGGGGGTCCCCCGGTTCCAATAATCATTCAGTGGGGGTCCCCGGTTCCAGTAATGATTCAGTGGGGGTCCCTTGGTTCCAATAATGATTCAGTGGGGGTCCCCGGGTTCCAATAATGATTCAGTGGGGGTCCCCGGGTTCCAAATAATGATTAAGTGGGGGTCCCTAGAACTCACAAGGTTAAGAACCACTGTTTTAGATCATTTGTTTCTTTGTCTTTGGGGGCGAGGGGGTCAAAGGAAACATACATTCTCTCCCAACGTCACCATGCCGCTGTCCTTTCCTTTATATTTTAGGTCTGCCTACCATCAGCTTTAGCAGTCAGCGAAACACGCAAAGGTGGGAAGTTCAGAGGCAAACGGATTAACTTTGGCTTCACATCAGTTACAAGGAGCAGCCTCCACGGCTGGCATCAAGAGTGATGTACTGTGTGGGAAGCAATGACTTGTAACACTGTCTCTCTTTAAACTGCAGATCTGCACTCGATCACAGATCTTGTTTTGAAACAGATGGTGATCCTCGCATGGCCGCCATGCCACTACCCTTCCCCTTGTGTTTCTTTTCCCTTTTCTCAGCCTTACGCGTATCGCGCCTTCTTTTCAGCCTCCGCCCTCCCTTTGCTCTCGTATTACAGTCTTCCTTTTTGGATATTTAATATGAGTGAATGATCTACTATCAATGTTATAACATAAGCTGAGTTTCCGCTGATTTTTTTTTTATGGTGTGTTGGTTTTTATCTTTGTCATCCTGGTTTATGCCTAAAAAATGCACCCTTTTGAAGGTGGTGAGATACAGACGTCTTTAAATTGATATATTCCAGTGATATCTAATATGGGCTTTAATGTTCAAATTCATAAAATACTGGGGTACCATCACCGTTCCACTCCTCATGACTCGCCTTCACTCCCACACGAATGCAGCTCTTGTCCAATGAAAGTCTTTTATTTGGTGCTGTGGCCACATCATGCATCACTGCCCATGTCGCCCGACAGCACAACCTCAACATCATCTCCTACGCCGACGACACCCAGCTGATCCTCTCCCTCACCAAAGACCCTCACACCGCCAAAGCCCACCTCCACGAAGGAATGAAGGCCGTCGCCGAATGGATGAGGACCAGCCGCCTGAAGCTGAACTCGGACAAGACGGAGGTCCTCATCCTTGGTTCCAACCCTTCAGCCTGGGACGACTCCTGGTGGCCAACATCACTGGGAACAGCCCCGCCACCCACCGACCACGTACGCAACCTAGGGGTCATCCTCGACCCCACCCTCTCCATGACTAAGCAGGTCAACGCCGTTTCCTCATCCTGCTTCAACATCCTCCGAATGCTCCGCAGGATCTTCAAGTGGATCCCCACCGAAACAAGAAAAACAGTCACCCAGGCCCTCGTCACCAGCAGGCTGGACTACGGAAACGCCCTCTACGCAGGAACGACGGCTAAGCTCCTGAGACGGCTGCAACGCATCCAGAACGCCTCTGCACGTCTTATCCTCGACATCCCCCGACGCAGCCACATCACATCCCACCTGAGAGACCTGCACTGGCTCCCTGTCAACAAGAGGATAACCTTCAAGCTCCTCACCCACGCACACAAAGCACTCCACAACTCCGGACCAGCCTACCTCAACAGACAACTCAGCTTCTACACCCCCACCCGCCAGCTCCGCTCGACCAGCCTCGCCCTCGCCACAGTCCCCCGCATCCGGAAAACGCACCGCCGGCGGCAGATCCTTCTCCCACCTCGCCGCCAAGACCTGGAACACCCTCCCCACCAACCTCCGACAGACCCAAGACCTACTGGCCTTCAGAAGACTCCTCAAGAACTGGCTCTTCGATCAGTAGCAGCACCACCCCCCTCTTCCCCCAGCGCCTTGAGACCCTCGCGGGTATGTAGTGCGCTTTATAAGTGACATGATTGATTGATTGATTCAGCACTAGCCTGGCACAAGTCATCTGCAATGCCTCACATTCAATCCACCATTCTGTGGCACAAGCTCCCGAGCGCACAGGGGACACCTACCCCAGGGTCTGTAGCTTGCAGTCCGGGTGTCTCAGTCCTTCACACACATTCAATCCACCGTTCTGTGGCACAAGCCCGTGCGCACAAGGGACACCTACCCCAGGGTCTGTAACTTGCAGTCCGGGTGTCTCAGTCCTTCACACACATTCAATCCACCGTTCCGTGGCACAAGCCCCAGTGCCCACAAGGGACACCTACCCCACGGTCTGTAGCTTACAGTCTGGGTGTCTCAGTCCTTCACACACATTCAATCCACCGTTCTGTGGCACAAGCCCCCGTGCGCACACAGGAAACCTACCCCAGGGTCTGTAGTTTACAGTCTGGGTGTCTCAGTCCTTCAGACACATTCAATCCACCATTCTGTGGCACAAGCCCCCGTGCGCACACAGGACACCTATCCCAGGGTCTGTAGTTTGCAGTCCGGGTGTCTCAGTCCTTCACACACATTCAATCCACTGCTCTGTGGTACAAGGGACACCTACCCCAGGGTCTGTAGCTTGCAGACCGGGTGTCTCAGTCCTTCAGACACATTCAATCCACCGTTCTGTGGCACAAGCCCCCGTGCGCACATGGGACACCTACCCCAGGGTCTGTAGCTTGCAGTCCAGGTGTCTCAGTCCTTCACACACATTCAAACCACCATTCTCTTTTGTGGCACAAGGGACACCTACCCCAGGGTCTGTAGCTTGCAGTCCGGGTGTCTCAGTCCTTCACACTCATTCAATCCACCGTTCTGTGGCACAAGCCCCCGTGAGCACAAGGGACACCTATCCCAGGGTCTGTAGCTTACAGCCCGAGTGTCTCAGTCCTTATCACACATTCAATCCACTGTTCTGTGGCACAAGCCCCTGTGCGCACATGGGACACCTTCCCCAGGGTCTGTAGCTTGCAGTCCGGGTGTCTTAGTCCTTCACACACATTCAATCCACCGTTCTGTGGCACAAGCCCCCGTGCGCACAAGGGACACCTATCCCAGGGTCTGTAGCTTGCAGTCCGAGAGTCCCAGTCCTTATCACACATTCAATCGACCGTTCTGTGGCACAAGCCCCCGTGTGCACAGGGGACACCTACCCCAGGGTCTGTAGCTTGCAGTCTGGGTGTCTCAGTCCTTCACACATTCAATCCACAGTTCTCTTCTGTGGCACAAGCCCCAGTGCGCACAAGGGACACCTACCCCAGGGTCTGTAGCTTGCAGTCCGGGTGTCTCAGTCCTTCACACACATTCAATCCACCGTTCTGTGGCACAAACCCCCGTGTGCACACAGGACACCTACCCCAGGGTCTGTAGCTTACAGTCTGGGAGTCTCAGTCCTTCACACACATTCAATCCACTATTCTCTTCTGTGGCACAAGGGACACCTACCCCAGGGTCTATAGCTTACAGTCTGGGTGTCTCAGTCCTTCACACACATTCAATCCACCATTCTCTTCTGTGGCACAAGGGACACCTACCCCAGGGTCTGTAGCTTGCAGTCCGGGTGTCTCAGTCCTTCACACACATTCAATCCACTGTTCTGTGACACAAGCCCCCGTGCGCACACGGGACATCTACCCCATGGTCTGTAGCTTACAGTCTGGGTGTCTCAGTCCTTCACACACATTCAATTCACCGTTCTGTGGCACAAGCCCCCGTGCGCACAAGGGACACCTATCCCAGGGTCTGTAGCTTGCAGACCGGGTGTCTCAGTCCTTATCACACATTCAATCCACCGTTCTGTGGCACAAGCCCCTGTGCGCACACGGGACACCTACCCCAGGGTCTGTAGCTTACAGTCTGGGTGTCTCAGTCCTTCACACATTCAATCCACCATTCTCTTCTGTGGCACAAGGGACACCTACCCCAGGGTCTGTAGCTTGAAGTCCGGGTGTCTCAGTCCTTCACACACATTTAATCCACCGTTCTGTGGCACAAGCCCCTGTGCACACACGGGACACCTACCCCAGAATCTCTAGCTTGCAGTCCGGGTGTCTCAGTCCTTCACACACATTCAATCCACCGTTCTGTGGCACAAGTCCCCGTGCGCACACGGGACACCTACCCCAGGGTCTGTAGCTTGCAGTCCGGGTGTCTCAGTCCTTCACACACATTCAATCCACAGTCCTCTTCTGTAGCACAAACCCCAGTGCGCACAAGGGACACCTATCCCAGGGTCTGTAGCTTGCAGACCGGGTGTCTCAGTCCTTATCACACATTCAATCCACCGTTCTGTGGCACAAGCCCCTGTGCGCACACGGGACACCTACCCCAGGGTCTGTAGCTTACAGTCTGGGTGTCTCAGTCCTTCACACATTCAATCCACCATTCTCTTCTGTGGCACAAGGGACACCTACCCCAGGGTCTGTAGCTTAAAGTCCGGGTGTCTCAGTCCTTCACACACATTTAATCCACCGTTCTGTGGCACAAGCCCCTGTGCACACACGGGACACCTACCCCAGAATCTCTAGCTTGCAGTCCGGGTGTCTCAGTCCTTCACACACATTCAATCCACCGTTCTGTGGCACAAGTCCCCGTGCGCACACGGGACACCTACCCCAGGGTCTGTAGCTTGCAGTCCGGTGTCTCAGTCCTTCACACACATTCAATCCACAGTCCTCTTCTGGAGCACAAACCCCAGTGCGCACAAGGGACACCTACCCCAGGGTCTGTAGCTTGCAGTCCGGATGTCTCAGTCCTTCACACACATTCAATCCACCGTTCTGTGGCACAAGCCCCCGTGCGCACACGGGACACCTACCCTAGGGTCTGTAGCTTACAGTCTGGGTGTCTCAGTCCTTCACACACATTCAATCCACCATTCTCTTCTGTGGCACAAGGGACACCTACCCCAGGGTCTGTAGCTTGCAGTCCGGGTGTCTCAGTCCTTCACACTCATTCAATCCACCGTTCTGTGGCACAAGCCCCCGTGCGCACACGGGACACCTACCCCAGGGTCTCTAGCTTGCAGTCCGGGTGTCTCAGTCCATCACACAGCTTGGTCACTCCAGAGTCCCCGAGTTCATTATCGGACAGGTCCAGGTCTGCGAGATGGTGATGGACACAGAAGACAGACGAGAGGTCACTACAGCAAGCGTCCGTGAGGGAGCAGCGATCCAGCCTGCGGAAACAGAGGGACATTCAGTCACACCCTGGGAGAGATATCACACCCTGGGGGAGATATCACAGCACCCTGGAAGAGATTTCACTGCACTCTGGGAGAGATATAACACACTGGGAGACATATCACACCCTGGGAGAGATATCACTGCACCCTGGGAGAGATATCACTGCACCCTGGGAGAGATATCACTGCACCCTGGGAGAGATATCACTGCACCCTGGGAGAGATATCACTGCACCCTGGGAGAGATATCACACCCTGGGAGAGATATCACACCCTGGGAGAGATATCAGTGCACCCTTATGGTCTGACCTCAAAGATCCTCTACAGGTTTTGTAAAGTTGCATTTTGCCAAATTTCCCATCGTAGTGCTGAAGATCACCTACAGCAGGCTCTCCGAGCTGCCCAAGGACGATGGCTCATGGGCGTGATCCTGCTGGGGGTCCATCCGCTGATGCCTGCGCTGGATCCAATCCGGCACTGGAGGGGACATGCCTGTAATTCTAGCATCTCATTGAGTAGTGCGGGTTTGGGGATGTGCAGGTGCTGGGCTTTGCTGCTTCTGATGGAGAGTCTTCTCTGAGCCGGTCTCCCCATCCTGAAACCCCTGATCCACCCTGAGTTTGCATAATAGATTCAAGAACAGGCTGTTGCTGAGCTATACTCAACCCATGGGCTTTGAGAGCGGATGCTATTAATAACCATCTTTTTATTTACTTCTACTTGTTTTGTAGAGCACATTCTAGAAGCCCTTGGGGTGGCGGAGCACTTTACAACAGGAAGTAGAGAAAGAAGTAGGCAACATTTGAAGAAAGACACTTTACAAGCAGGAGGGTTCTCAGCGGTGGTCAAACATAGTGATAGGGCAACGAAACCACATCCTAAGCGCCTACAATGAGTGCCGCTCAGGAAGGCAGAAGGGACACACAGTTGGTGTTGTTCTGCACACAAAGTAATGTGCTATCTGTAAAAATCCAAGAAGTCGGGAGAGTAGTGCAGTAAAGATGCATTTGTATGAGCAGCACAGGACTCACATCTATAGCCCATGAAGTCCAGCCTTCAATCACCCAAAGCAGTGGCACCAGTTCAAGCTAACTTGATAATAACATATTTACACTAGAAATTACTCCCAGAGAAAGAAACAATATACAACACATCTATCCCCTTAAAATAACATAAAACAAAATAATATAAAATATAGAACAACAATGAGGAAACACTTAGGTCTAAACAACTTCACACATAACCTACATACTTAATAGGGGCTTTCCTATAGATACCCACCTCTTTTACCCGTGACGCAATACATTCAATGTCACAATAATTGAAGCCAACTTGTCCACCATCCGTTCCTCACCACTGTGTCATATAAGGATTAGCAATCCCCTCTATCACCTTTACAGTTGTCCACTCTCCTCACATTGCAAACGCAACCATCTTGCGTGGCCACACTGGTGTTGGTGACTTTGACCACACTCATAGCTTTGTCAAACTTAGATGCAGCTTTTAGACAGAAGACCAGGTTTACGAATCCTCACCCAATGATCTACTTCACACATAGGTTCTCTGACCTTCAACCTAGCATCACAGTCCAGTTTATCTTTCTCCTGTTTCCTTTGAACTTTTAAGGCCATCTCCTTCAGTGCAGTCAGCTCTGCTCTTTCCTTTTGTTAAACCCCATGCACTTGGAGGCCAGATCCCTGCCCCTTAATTACTTAAATGGACATATTCCTGTGGTTGTATGGGGAGTGATGCCTCAGCGCCTTGAGACCCTAGCGGATGATTAGCCGTGCTCTATAAGAACCCTGATTGATTGATTGATGCGATACAACCACAACATCTCTCTTAACTTATTCTTTTGCTTACATCCAAAACCTCATGCTCACACAACACTTCCCTTCAAGGGATGATTAAACCTTTCCACCCGTCCATTTCACTGAGGTTTATACAATGCAGTACAAACATGTCAGATATTGCAGTATCAAGGAAAACTGGCCATCTCTTGTGACTTTAAATGCACGCCACTGTCAGTGATAAGTACTTCAGGATATCCTTCCCAAACAAAAACATTAAAAAATACTCTATAACAGCACCAGTGTTAGCTTGTGTAACAAACTTTAATTCAGGCCACTTAGAATGATAGTCCACTAATACCATAGCAAACTGAGCCTCCTGCGGCAAAGCAAAGAAAGGGCATGTAATGTTAAACGCTACCTCCTGCCATGGAGAATCAGGCCATTCCGCAGGACATGCAGGAACAGCCTTAAACATCTTGTCACTATTAGCACACACCTCACATTCTCTCACCACCTTATCTACCATCCTATCCATGCCTGGCCACCAAAAACATGTCCTAAGAAGCTTTTTCATGGAGGACGTACCTAAATGCCCTTCATGTGCCAATGACAAGATGCTCTCACCATCAATTTCCAACTCTCCTGATACATCTAAAATGGAGACAACCTAGCAGGATTGTCTCTTCTTTTGAGCCACCCTTGCACAACAGACTCCTTCACTTGCGGTAACAACAGATCACTTTCATCTCCTTCCATCCACATCTCCTCACTTACATTCTCAAAACTTTCCGAAACAATTTCTTTAATGGGGGATACCATGTCCACTTCCTCATACTCCTTCAACACCTACTCCTGATTACAAGGAACAGAGGCTAATCAAGATAACCAGTCAACTGTAACATTTATTTTACCTGGTACAAACTCATGCTTAAAGCAGTACTCTTGCAGTCTAAACGTCAACCTAGCAAAACGCACCGTACTATTCTATCCCCCACCGGGAGACAATATATCAACAAGGGGTTTGTGATCAGTTTTCAAAATACAATGGGAGTCCCCTATTTACTTGCTAACAACTCTCTCTATGACAATATACCTTATTTCGGTCTCACTAAGGGTGCGAGAAACAAACGCCACATTACACTCTTCCTTTCCACACCTTTGTGACAGCATACTTCCAAGTCCATACAAACTTGTTTCCACAATGATGATACATTCTTTGTTGATGCAAATTGGTTTCAATGTTGGCACTTCCGCAATTCCATTTTAAATTAATTCAAAAGCTTCTTGTTGATTTTCAGACCATTTAAATTCAGCATTTTTCCGAGTGAGATCCCTGAGTGATTCCATTTTCATAGCAAAATACTTTATTAACTTACTGCAATATTCACACAATCTTGCAAACAAAAGTAACTTTTCTTTATTATCTTATGCAAGTGCAATAGCTTCCACCAAAGATTTCTTGGGTACCACATCCTCACCCGATAATGTATGACCTAAATATATCACAGAGTCAAAAAACCGTTTGCACTTGTTCTGTTTCACTGTTAAGCCATGGTTTTCTAATCTGCCACACACCTTTTATAGATTTTCTAAATGCTCCTGTTAATTTTTAGAAACAATGAGTATATCATCCTGGAAGCATTTCATAGTCATCCATGTCCCTGAAGACATGGGACATTGCCGTCTGAAAACCAGATGCAGCAGAGGCTAACCTAAAGGGCATCCTCTTGAATCGGTATAATCCTTGTGGTGTGGTGTGATGAACATGGTTAAATGTTTAGAATCTGCTGTCAATTTTATCTAATGATATGCAGACAGCAAATCGAATGTGGAAAATATCTTTGCACCTTCCAATATACTTATAACTTCATTAATATTAGGCAAAGGGTGACAGCCAACTATGATGTTAGGATTGAGTGCTCTAAGGTCCACACACAGTCTTTAGTTTTTTCTGCTTTGCAAGGCAAAACTATGAGTGACTCCCATTCTGGCAACTCGATTTCTTTAATTATTCCATTCTTCCCCATACCATTAAGCATAGACTTGAGTTCTTCCCTGACATTTAAAAGTATGCCTCTCAGCTTTTGTTTCACGGTTTCGTCCCTTGTTGTAAATTAATTTGATACGAATACCCCTCCATCAAGCCTAGTTCCTCTTTATGAAATTGGGAGGTCAATAGAACCTCACTATTGGACCTCATTAACCACCAAAACTGGTCCTTGCTTCGAGGGTTCAAAATAATATCTAACTCCCATTGATCCCTCCATCTCAATACTTCCTCTCCCTTCTTGGCTGCATTCAAGTTAATTGAGGCTTCTCTGCCTTTAAAGCTGATGAGCATTCTTTCATAACGAATTACATCAATGGTACATCCATCAAAGCTTTCAGCCGCAATAGTTAACTCTTGCAATTCTTCTAGCTTGAGAATACTCCCAAACATTTCCCAGTGATTATTGTCCATAGAGATCCATTGAGATCCTTAATCCGCCATGAACTCAAACTCTACCCCAAGAATGTGAACTTTGCAGTCCTTCTTAGCTTCACGTAGGGCGTCAGGTAGGGTGTTTCTCGGAGCACTGCTACACTAATGTAAAGCCACTGAACTGAATAGCTATTGAACTGAAAAACTAAAACTCTTTTAATTTTTTTAAACTCGTGGCGTATGAGTTAAGGTTTTGTGTTTGCGGGAATTTTGATTAATTTGTGGCAAAACGGGCATTGAGGAGCGTGGGAGCATGAGTTAAGTGCCTCGCTCAAGACACTTTTTGGCAGCCATTTTTGAGATGGAGGCTGTGTTCGTTTAGCGGGCCAGTTGCAGTCCACCCAAGCTACCCGTATGACACAGGCGTGGATATACCGCTGGCGTGCTGAAGGCAAACCTGTCCACGTCCAAATGGGTCCAGGTGCCAGGTACCCTGCCCGAGTTGGGCTGGATGCAACGGTATTCTCTGCAAAACAATTAAGAGCGCTGCACTCGAGGTGCTCAGATATCTGTCTTGCATCTCTAGATACAGCAAAAAACGAACAAATATGCAAATCCTGCAACCTCTCCCTGGATGTGTACAATATTCTTACGCAAGATGCTATGGGTCAGGTAGCACACCTTCAGGTAATGGTCGAGAAAATCTATTGTATTAATGTCCGTTCATTACTAAGTCCACAAGAACATTTCTATAATTTCGTGGGGGATCATGCACCTGATGCCATGTTTGTTAAGGAGATGTGGTTACAGGAGGCTTCGAGTTCCGACGTGATTGCGGCTTTACAGCCAAACTATTCTTTAGTGAGGAGGGATAGAAGTGCCAAACCAGGAGGCAGGGTTGCGATTGTGTTAAAAAACAGCCTCAAATGCAGTACATATGAATTACCGATACCAGCATGCGAAGCAATGATGTTCTCGCTGGAACTTACTCATAACTTCACAGTAGCAGGCATTTTAATGTATCACCCACCAGATTATGCCGGAAACTGGTGTACGCTCCTTCCAGATTTACTGGCCCCACAGATTCTCAGATCCACCAACTTTATTTTTTTGGGGGAATTGAACATCCATTTGGAGGACAGCACATGTTGTGTTGGTCATACTTTGCAGGAGGACCTCAGAGTCCTGCGCCTGGAGCTCATGAACTGAGCACCTACACATCGAGCAGGACACCTTCTAGTCCCGAATTTTTGCAAATATAAAATTGTTGGAGGCGGGGCCTGCTATGCCGTTAATATGGTCAGATTACTATGAGGTACCTTTCTCAATCTGGGCAGGTAATGGACCGGTTAGAGCGGGGATAGGCCTCACAGCAAGTCAAGGCCTTGTTCGCGATTAGACATCCCAGGCCTTGATAGTCATTTAAGAAACACACTGTCCAGATTAACTCAAAGGGTGGAGCTGGATCAGCCCATAATTGATGACTGGTTGCGGGACGCACTAGATATAGTTTTACCAGCGAAAAATAGTCATCCAGTGAGATCATATCCATTAGCCCCCTGGTTTACAGAGGCATTGCGGATAGAGAAGTCAAGATGTAAGCACCTAGAAAGATCATGGAGGATTGGGTATGATGAGGATAGTAAGCTTAGATATAAAACAGCCCTTAAAAACTATCACGGGTGATGCAGAGCTGCCCGTGAGATGTTTTATTCGGATCAAATCAACGCAGCCAAAATTGTTCGAAAACTCTCTTCAGAGTGGTGAAGGGACTTTGCCAGCACTGTCGCAACCTCAGTGTGAGGAACTGGCCTGCTTCTTTGTTCAAAAGGTGGTAGACATTCGGATGGCATTCAATACAGGAGGGATCCCTGCCAAGGAGTACTGCTGGGATGCCGGCCGCCAGGGACCTGATTGGTCCAGCCCCCACAGAATTGTGCCATAAATTGATGGCATGGAACACGCTGGACATGGCAGTGGTTCCTGACACTACTGCCATCAATCAGATCTGGCTTACCCGCAGATCCTATTCCTGCTGCTAAGATTAGTGTCCTAGATCCGGACAATCTGCAGTTCCTGGAAGGGCTCCTCAATTCATCTTTAGTGCAGGGACAGATCCCACTGGCATGGACACATGCCATGGTACGGCCCCTTTTGAAGAAACCTAATTTAGACCCTAATAATTGGTCTAACTATAGACCAGTTTCTATGCTTCCCATTATGGCCAAGATAATGGAGAAACATGTCAATAGACAACTCTCAGTTTTATGGAGTCCTAAGATTGCCTTCACCCTTCCCAATCAGGGTTTAGGAGGGGACAGAGTACTGAGTCTGTCCTGCTAGGAGTCACAGAGCATCTTATAAAACTCCTGGAAGGGGGCGAGACGGCTGCGCTGAATTTACTAGATCTCAGCACGGCCTTCAACACTGTGTCTCATGTAAATCTCTTAGAGAGGTTGGCGGAGTTGGGACTTCCGGGAACAGCCCTTTCCTGGATGACATTGTTCGTAAGAGAATGGTCTTTTCAGGTGTTCCCAACCACTGCCTCCTCTGAGCGACATCCCGACTTCAGGAGTTCCCCAAGGATCGTTTCTAAGTCCAGCACTTTTTAACATCTATGTTCGCCCATTAGGGGACTTGGTGGAAAGTTGTGGTCTCACCTTACTTTCATACACAGATGACACACAAATCATCTTCTCGTTGTCATCTGCACAGAGATACAACTCAGAGGCCTTGGACTGTGGTTTGGGCTTGATCACAGAGTGGATGAATACCCAACAGAGAAAAGACCGAGATACTGGGGTTGGGAAAGAATCCATCCCTTTGGGGTCCCCAACATTGGCCGAAAAGCCTCAGACCTCTTCCGGTGCCAGCTCACAATTCTGTCTCCATCAATAGCCTTCATGTAGGTTAAAATTTTCTCCGTCATTGGGTCCACGGAATAGGCGGATCACTTTTGTTTTATAGGAATTTAGCTGGAGGCTCATACGAGGGAAATAAATGTACAGAAATTGTCAGAAAACCACCGTAAATAAGGTTCAAGGTTTTCTTAGAGATTTAGATCTTACAACGAGATCTACAATATACAAAAGTACATCGATTAATACAACTTTAAAAAAGAACTAAAAAATGTGAATATTTTACAACACATTAATACATTAACTGGGTGGTTTATCATCTCCATTGCCAGTTTAGCTGTTAAAATTATATATTTTTTTAAACGTGGTTTTAAAAATCTCTATTGTTAAAATTTTAAATCGGGACAAACAAATATAACATATTCAGTGGCCTGTACATCATTATAACATAAGGTGCATGTTCTCTCCTCACAAACTACATCCTGCCGCGCATCTATCCCGGTTTTCAACGGGAAACGTTTCAGCCTACTGAGCATTATGCACCGTCGCGCCCCGTGTTCCAGGTTCCAATTCAAATACACTTGAGGGACGGCCGCCCGACAGGATTGAAAACACTTACAAGCAATGAATGGCAGTGGTACAGAACACATGCGCCAGCACCTCCCTCCTGTTATTCCAAGTAATACAGAAATAAGCCAAAAAGTTTAACAATGTGCTCAATGTATAACACCGTGCCACCCACCCGGTGTTGTCTTATAATAGGAAGAAGAACTCCCTATATAAATATTGTTAATTTAAATTACAGAGCACAACCAATTAGTATAGCAAAAAAACTGACTTTGGTGTCAGTTTATTTAATCATGAAAAACAGTCATTCACATCAAGGTTCAATACAAATTTGTTGGAAGTGAAATTGGAGTAGTTGACACGTAGTAGATGTTTTGTGAAATGCTGACAGCCGACACGTGTTTCGTCGCAAGACGACTTCTTCAAGGCTCATCGGTATCTATGTTTTCCTTGTACTTGTATATCGAATTTTCTCAATATATTATGAAGAATCGCGAAGTGAGACACACTTCTGGAGATCAGGAGCTTTCCAGCGGGGATCCTGCTGCTGGACTGTGGGAAAGTACTTGCCCAGTGATACTGCGATACGAATATTCACATCTTTCTCAGCATTGACCTGTCAATCATTCAAGACCACTACGCCCGATCAAGCACGGTCATTTCGGTTTACTTCGCGATTCTTCATAATATATTGAGAAAATTCGATATACAAGTACAAGGAAAACATAGATACCGATGAGCTCTTGAAGAAGTCGTTCTTGCGACGAAACACGTGTCGGCTGTCAACATTTCACAAAACATCTACTACGTGTCAACTACTCCAATTTCACTTCCAACAAATTTGTATCGAACTTTGATGTGAATGACTGTTTTTCATGATTAAATAAACTGACACCAAAGTCAGTTTTTTTGCTATACTAATTGGTTGTGCTCTGTAATTTAAATTAACAGGATTGAAAACACAATGGAAACGGGATTCTTCTCTACAAATCTCTATATCATTTTCCATGGAACCATTTTTCATGGTTTGTTTTAAATGATTTTTAGGTGGATATAGCTCATACTCTGGATATCTAATCTAGTCAAAGAAAAGTGCTGAAGTGCAGATAAAATATTAGTTAAAAATTATCCAGCCTTTATAGTAGGAACGAAACATTCCGAAGTCATAAGACTCCTTAAAGACTTTTCTTTAGCATGTACTATACAATGATCCCATCGTAAAATAGCAGCTAGTCCTCTTATAAAAGTGCTCACCAATCCTAATCCCAACCTTAGGGCTTCTATTGAGACCATAGAATTTAAAGTGCAAATAGTGCGAACAATCTTCCGCTCCACTTAATGTATAAAGTGCCATTGATTAACATTTATTGTCTCTTTAGCGTTTAAAAGAGTTGACTGAACCATCTATATACAGATAAGAGATGATTAAAGTGCCTGTGATCTGTTGCTCCGTAAAATGCCTTTAGTGCATTTTCACGGGCAGGCGCCTTATTTGATATGTGCAACATGTTCGCTGTCAGACAAATTTGCCGACATAATTCTTTCAAGATAAGGGTAAGATTTGACTACTTCTATGGTAGAATTATTATAAGACCACTTATACCTGTATGAATCCGACACCCCTTTGGAAGAAACCTCATGGCTCTAGTTTTATTTTTATTTACCTTCAGGAACTGAGCGTCTGAAAAAGATGACAAGGTATCAAGACGTCTCTGAAGACCTTTAGGAGTCATGTTAGCAGGACAATATTGTCCGCATAAAGGAGTGTCCCTCAAGCATAAGAGCCTAATTTTGGGGCCTCACCAGCTACCTTACTCAACACATCGGGCAGATCCGCCCTATATAGCGAAAAAACGTAGGGGCGGCAACAGGCACCCCATTTTCAAGCCATTTCTGGTAGGGATTTTCGGAGTCATGCCCCGACCGCCTCCTAACATAACATGACACTAGGTAGTGGTGTGAAGAGCAATGACAAGTTTCAGGAGACCCCCTGGCATTCCCCTGGCATTCAACTTCCTCCAAAGGGTGCCTGTCTATGAAATCGAAATATAGGCCGTATAGACAGGCCTCCCCCTCCGTTTCACATATTTATCCAGAGTCGAGTGACCTGCTCTAAACCCTGCCTGCTCCACCCATTTTAGTAGATTAGATGACGCACATTTAGAAAAGATCTTTCTTACAGGGTAATCTGCCTATAATTGCTAAGTATGTTTAAGGGGCCTTTTTTATGTTACGGCAAGATAAAACTACCCTTCCATGAACTAGGGAGCACTCCAGTATAATAACAGCAGCGGAAAAGCGCAGCTAAGGAGGAGGCCTGGGTGCAAAGTTGTCCTGGCTGTCCTCGGTGCTGAAGTGGGAGCCATGGGAGAGCTAGGTTTGCTGCTTAGATGGTGCTGGGGAGACAACAGATGCCAAAGGTCAACAACAGGGCCAATGCCATGGTCGATTGAAGGTGTTGCATGGGTCTCTCTTGTTGCAGCATCGAGTAAAGGGGGTGGTAACTGGACTGGTCACCAACAGGCCTTGGTAGCGGTAAGGTCAGTGAATCTGTACTTCGAAGTACGAAAGTCCAGGGCAAAAAGGTAGTCGCCTAAAACTTGCTGGAGATCACGATGATGTGTCCCACAATGCACTGGACCATCTACTTTTGGGCGATCCCTCGGAGGTCCCGATGGCCAGCGATTCTTTGGTTCTGGGACGTTGTTGTTACCTTAGGTGTGCAGGGGACTTGTGCCACTAGTACAAGGAAGTCTGGAGTTGCCTTTAGCTCTCCCTGGGGGTCCCTCTGTCTGGGGAGCCAGTCTTTGGTCCGGGATGTGTCACAGTCGTGCAGTTCCAGGAGCGTTGCCACCGGTGCAGAGTATCCCGACTTTGGTTTGCGCTGCTTCTGTTGTCACAGACTCAGTTCTCTTCTTTGTTGCAATCTTCACAGATCTGAGGTTCTGGTGTTAGGTTTGTACCTTAAATCCTAGATTTAGGGGTGTGAGTGCAAGTGGGCAATGGGCTTCTTGCCCCAGATGCTATTCCACCCCTGAGGTGAGCACATCTGGGGATGTGTGTCACCTTTTCTACCTAGAATCCTCTATTCTGCCACTTCTAAAAATGGCAGAAACCTTTCTTGCTGTACAGACCAGGAAGCCTATCCTTTGGGTGTGAGGCTAATCTTCTGTGGGTGTACGCTCACTGACTATCTAATTTTCCCACCTGCCTGGGTGTAAATGTTCCTGGGGACTGGGGGAGGGGGTCACGCTCTCACCCACGTTATTAACCTTGCTCATGAAACCTCTTACCAAACTTCTGAAGCTCTCAAACATTCATTACCACATGTACGCTGATGACACACAATTGAATTTGACAATGTCCTCACCCAAAGACATCAAAGTGCTCAACCGCACATTATTGAAAACCGGACAACGGGTGACCCGCAATCACCTCATGCTTAACAGTCTCAAAACAGAATTTCTCCTGATCGCCCCTCACAATCATTCTGCCCCCATAGAAGAACGGCTCAAACAACTCACTGCCCTCAACTGCGCTCCAAACGCTATCGACTCTACCAGATCATTGGGTATTACCTTAGACAAGTATCTGAATATGCAATCACTCTGCCCCCATAGAAGAACGGCTCAAACAACTCACTGCCTTCAACTGCGCTCCAAACGCTATCAACTCCACCAGATCATTAGGTATTACGTTAGACAAGTATCTGAATATGCAATCACTCTGCCCCGATAGAAGAATGGCTCAAACAACTCACTGCCCTCAACTGCGCTCCAAACGTTATCGACTCTACCAGATCATTAAGTATTACGTTAGACAAGTATCTGAATATGCAATCACTCTGCCCCCATAGAAGAACGGCTCAAACAACTCACTGCCCTCAACTGCGCTCCAAACGTTATCGACTCTACCAGATCATTAGGTATTACGTTAGACAAGTATCTGAATATGCAAGATCAAATCTATGCAACCACTAGGGGAACCAACTACCATCTGAATGCACTAAGGGAAATCAAATCCTTCTTGCCCCCTGATGACTTTCAGCTAGCAGTCCAATCCCTAGTCATCTCCTGACTACATTACGGGAGTGCTACTCCCGGAGGCTTACCCAAGATAAAGTTGGCTCCACTAAGGGACACATTGAGCTCAGCTGTTAGGCTCATCACTGGATTCAGAAGATTCAACTACATTACAACAGATCGAAACCATCTAAAATGGCTCCTGTTTGACACAAGAATCCAATTGAAGATAGTTTGCATGACACACAAGGCCCTTCACCACAACACCCCTGTCTACCCTGCCAAAAAATTCGAACTATCTGGTAGGAACCGGTCCTTGAGAACCACTAATTCCTTTTTGCTGATACCACAAAAGTCCAACAAAAAGAAAACGTACAACCGCACCTTCTCCGGTCTGCCCCAAGAATTTGGAATGCACTGCTGCGTGAAACTAGGACAAACCCCTTCACTACCACCTTCAAAAAAGAAGTAAAAATGCTTCTGATGAATAGATTCCTTCAGAAGCGGTCCTAAATTTATTGAGCTTGACTATTTCCATGTGGTCTACTCCTGCTTCCTTGATCTACCAGGATGATTGGTATATTGTATAATTATTTTTATTGCTTCTTGCATCTGCTTTTTCTCTTGTGTGTATGATCTGAACACTATAGGGACTTATTACAATGTCGGTCGGAATTGCCTCCGACCGACACATTCTCGGTCTCGGAACCGACCAACCTACCTCCGGTCGGCGGTTCCGACCGCCTGATTACGATGCGACTGAACACTGTACGGTTGCACGCTCACTTTTCTCTATGGGAGCCTGTGTTACTGCCGTAAACTGGCCGTAATACAGACTCCTATAGAGAAATTGGGGGGTGTAAAACCCAGCACACTGTGGCAGGCACCCCATGGTGCCTGCCACACAGTGCAGGGTTTTACAGGGGGGTACCCTAGGTACCCCCTTGACCATCAACCGTAGGTGGCGGAGACAAAGGGGACCTGCTAAGGGCCCCCAAAGTCGCTTTCCGACAGCCTTTCCGAGTCGGAATGGCCAGCATGGAAAGGCTGTGGGAAACCAACATCGTAATCCCGACGGCAAAAACACCATCCATACGGGATTACGGTGCGGTTTCGAACAGTCGGAAGACTCTAAGAGCTCGTCGGAACTGTGTTGGAATGACCGGCCAGTTTACGTTCCGACCGTCGACATCGTAATCGGGTGGTCGGACCGCAAACCAACTGTGTCGGTCGGACAGCTTCCAACCGTGGTCGGAAAGCTTCTGACTAGTGGTCAGAGGCTTTCTGACCAACATCGTAATCGGCCCCTATATGTACTGTGCTCTGATTAGTCACGTTTGCGTTATATAAAACTCTGTAAATAAAATAAAATAAATACCTCCTTTGGGAGTCACCCTGCGTGCATATCAGAGGCGGTGAAGGCCTTGAAGCTCACTGCCTTGATGCGCCACTTCACTAGTCATCCTGTCAGGGAGGGAGGGGTCACCTCGTTCCCAGCTAGGTCTGTACTGACTCCTGGGAGCATTCACACTGCCTGGCTGGAGGTCAGATCCCTTTTTGGGCAGTGGTAGCTGCAGGCTGCCAGCCAGAGCGCAGTAAAGGCTGGGGCAACCAGATGGGAAACCTGCATGGCACATCAACATCAACCTCGTCACTGGAATCATATCAGGGGTGAGGAGGCATGTTGTTTGATACCAAACATGACAATATTCGGTGGTACCATAATGGAGCTGGCGAGCTCAAGCGTGCCCGGGTGCCAGCCAATGTTATCCTATGGACCGCTGACACTTGTAGTAGTCCTTAATGGAAAGGGCCATTATAAGGGCATATAAACATACATTTATATGTCCAAACCATTAATATACTGCGCCCTGATACCAGGCATTTCAAGGCCTACCTTAGGGGTGACTGACAGATATTAAAGCTAGTGCTTTGACCTTGCCACACATGGTGAGGACAAAGCTGAGTCGGAGCAGTTTGCACTGTTCCTGCAGTCTGCCATGGCAGGCCTGCTGACATTTGTTTACTTGGGTTACTCAGGGTGGCAAAAATACTGCTTCAGGCCCTGGTGACCCCTTTAACACCCATGCCCTGGGTACCCTTGGTACCACTTTACTAGGGATTTATAAGGGGGTTACATTCCTTGCCAATTGGGAGTACCAATTTGCTACATCATGTTTTAGAGAGAGAGCACTGGCACTTGGGCCTGGGCAGCAGGCTCCAGTGCACTTTCAGAGTCATAAATATCAGCTTTGGAGCAAAAAGTGTGGGGGCGACCTTACAAAGAGAGCACTTTCCTAGAGTTTGTCTCAACCAGGAAGGTAGTTGCTGCTCTGTACATACAGGTCATCTTGATGCTCCTATTCTCTATGTGCATGCATTTATTCTAAATTGTAATTCACATTTTACTCACACCCACCACAGCCAACAGCATGCATTAGGGAACAGTTGGTCCTAGTTTGCCCAGTGCCCCCTACACTTTTAGTGACTCCAAAAATCCTATGCAACTTGTTCATATTCCCTAAAACTGGTTTGTTTCTCTTCAGCGGAAAAATGTGTTCCACATGTGTTTTATTTGTTTTATCTTTAAATAACTGTTGTTTTGTCTAAACGTCATACGTTTTTTTACATCTCCTTTTTTAAAGCTGCTTTTCTAAAGTGTGTAGGTGACATTGTATGTTTGTAGCTGTCTGCATTTTCAGTGGTTGGTTGTTTTTATTTATTCATATCATCTTCACAAGTAAAGATAATACAATGCATGGAGCAACTGAAATGCTCATTATTTAAAAAAACCATTACTGATAAATTCATGTTTTTCTACATTGCTAGTTTCTTATTGAAGTCATATAGTGGCCACATTTAGGTGACAGCAAATGCTTTTCTTTTCTTTTCTATGGCATTTGCTTGCAAAAACAATAAAAATAAAATAACCATTGCACCAGCCTCCAAGGGCAGACATATTGGCTTTGCCAAGGCTTGTTCTTATTGCAGGAAAGCAACACCATCAATAGCCAACAAATAGCTTTCACACGTTTTGTATCATTGTTTCTATTTGAGTCTGGGAGCACCTGGTTCTGAGTGGAATGAACTGAGCACATTTGCCGTCTGCATGTTTTGGAAGTAAAGTGTGTACAGGGAGAGGTCGGGATCTAAGAAGCAGAACAATCTTCCAACAGTATGCTCGTAGAAGCAACAAGTATAAAATGCAGAGGTGCATCTACTTTGGCTTTTGTTGCATGCCAGAAGTTCAAAACAAAAGATCTGGTATCCTCCCACAAGAGAGTCAACGTCCTATTGGGCTTCAGTATCGATCGGCCAAGGGTGAGCTCCCTGAAAAAGCACAGCAGGATATCATCTTTAGCTTCCAGGCAAATGGATGTTAAGGATAAACTTCATCGGCCAAAGTGAGCAGAGCCGAGCCAGATAACTGAGCGAACACAGAGAACTAAGCCACGCCACGCTCAAAAACAGGTTCGGGGTGGAGATGGGGTTTCTAATCACGGAGGCAGGGTGTGGAGCATTCTGAAAATGTGGTGAGCGTGAGGAGACATGCAAAACTGAGCTCACGGAGGATAGCTCCAGTGCAGTTATTTCCCATTTTAGGTAGAGCTTAGACAGTACATGCGCTGTCTCAAAGAGACATGTTGTATATATTTTGTGGGCTTCAGCTCCCCCATAGGCTCCCCATTTGCTGGCTCCATCGTGCCTCTCCTATTCTTTCTCCCCCTTTTTCCATGGCATGCATGCGTCATGCCTCTTCCTGTGTTTAGCCCTCCACAAGAAAATGGACAAATTACTACTATCCGTCCCCAGCTCCCATTTAATTACCATTTTAGCAACTTCTTTTTTCTTTGATTAAGAGCCCTCGTCAGGAGTGCTCGTGTTTTCACTGGCTCTGAGGCTTCAGGCGTTGTTGTAAACAAGGCTGTAAATCATGTTCTTATCTCGTCATATTTGCTGAACATTCAAGGACCAAGATCCAATGTCAGAGCGATTTGTTTCCCTGGCGTTTGCAGTATGGGGCACCTACTGGCTCCATGCCCATGATATTTGCAGAGATTATCCATTTATCAGTCTTTCATTTTTTTTTTAAACAAGGCTTCATGCTTTAACACGTTCCATATTTTGGCAAAACCTCGTTCCTGCAAAAAATGGCAATTTATCGCCCTCGCATCACACCAACCCTGAGGTTTCCCTCTCTTGAACTTTGACACTTTACCCATCTCGTTTGCTGTACCCCTGCCACCTCTCTCTGGCCTTCTACTCCACACCGCAGATGGCCACTGTATTCATCATAATCTCCCATTTATTTGAACCAACACTGTTATTGATGGGGTTGAAGAACTAACGGGTCTCTACAATACAATGACGGTGTCAATAATTAAGTAAGAAAACAAAATCTTGAGATGAAAGTAATTCAGAATAGGAACAGGTTAATTGAAATATCTTTTAAGGACATGTCCATGGATTTTCATAAGACAAGAGAGTGTGTTTAAAAATCTTTCCAAATGTTTATCTGAATTTATGGACTTGCAAGTTTACCAGGTGAAATCAGTCGTGGTAACATCTTACATGGAAAGGATATGGGCTTACGGTCATGAGTACAACATTCATTGTAAGGATCCTGCTCTAACGCGGCTGCTACTCCTTCAATCCCATCAGAATTGCAGTTTGTCTAAACAACATTGGCTTGAGAGCGCACTTACAGCCACCCTCGTTAGGTCGAATCCTACCAGACAGCACAGCTGTCTGGTTTGCTAAAGACATCTTGGGGACATTCGGAAAGCCTTCCTGGGAATGCATTCCGCCCGTTGCTTACTATTGCTTTGTGGTTTGTAACACATTTTCTGGCTTTATTTGTTTTCAGCTGTCCAGCTTGAGTTTGTCTCTCCCGTTGCCCAAATCTTATTTACTGTATTCTTCCACCAGTGCTCGATTTCTGTAAACTTGTTCTTATCTTGTCACATTTGCTGTGCCTTAAGCTGAATGGAGCTAAGATGGAATTTATGATTCTCTGGAGTAATCCCCATCCCCAAAGGGCTCTTGACTTGCCGGTTTGCCTGGGTCCTAAACCAGCTGTAAAAAGCCTGGGGTATGGCTGGGAAAACCCTGACCATGGAAAGCCAGGCTACTAAATTCGCGGCCACCTGTTGCACAAGATTCTGCCTCTTCCCCCTCATCCGTCGAGGAGGCTGGAAGTCCAGGCTCTGATTCTTTCTCGTCTGGCTTACAGCAACTAGCTCTGGCTAGGTGCTCCCAAGGCAGTTATTTGTAAACTCCAAGTCATGCAAAATGCAGCCACACAACTGCTCTTGGGGATTCATAGGTACGAATCAACCAGACAGGGTTTGCTTGACCTCCACTGGCTCCCCATCGCCCAAAGGACTGAATTTAAATCCTTGTGCATGGTGCACAGAGCCTTTCATGAGAGTGGCCCTCCCATCTCTCACCAACTGGTCACCCCCTACTCCCCGAAAAGGCTTCTCAGATCCACCAACTCATATTTAGCCACCATCCCTACTGTAAGAAGTGCTCAAAGTGGAGGACGGTCTTTTGGCTTCAACGCGGCCAAGCTGTGGAATGCTCTCCCTCTGGCCATGCGTTCCAAGAATAATGAGTCGAGCTTCCAAAAATCCCTCAAGATCTGGCTCTTTAGGAGCTGATTTCTTAGGTGATGCTTCGATCTTGGTGTAGGGGTGCTTTATGCCCGCCATTGCTGGGATGCCTTCAGGCCACCATGTGGTTTATAAATCCCCTACATAATAAAGTATAGCATTCAAAGGCAGAGGTCAAATGTCAGGCTCTGTCTTCCAGGGAGCTTGGTGTTTACTTTTCATTCTCCAATTTCAAAGTGAGAGTATTTATGTGACAATCATTCTGGCTGCTGAGGGTGTGATGGAGGAAGGCTCTGAAGAATGGAGGAAAGAAATATTTGAATACGATCAAATCAACACACCAGGTGATGACATTTCCTCACATTATTGTTTGTGCGCTGAATACTTTTAGCAGTAAAACTGTATGTCTCTGCAAATGTAATGGTAATTTCAATTGAAAATTGTGAGAAAGTGCCTCTTTTGATGGTTAGCCCCCCACTTTTTGCCTGGTTTTGATGTGATTTTGATTGTAGCGCACAGGGTTCCTGCCAACCAGGTCCCCTCTGCCAGTGCTTCTTCCCTAAAAACAAACCCCAAATTGGTACTTTTACCCCCTGTAAGTCTCTAGTAAATGATACCCTGGGTACCTAGGGCCTGGGAGCTGAAGAGGGTCCCCTGGCACCCCCCCCCCCCCCTCACTGGGTCCATGCCACTGCCCTGGCAGCTTGCATGCCCCTGTAAGGGAGAGAACCACAAAGTCGACATGGCACCCTGCCTGGGTGCCATGCCAGCCATCACTGCCTGAAGACATAGGTAAGTCACCCCTCTAGTAGGCCTTGCAGCCCTAAGGCAGGGTGCACTATACCACAGGTGAGGGCATGGCTGCATGAGCAGATATGACCCTACAATATTGGGGTCAATTCCTTAATATTGTAAGTGCCAGTGGAGCCACAGAGAACACATGGGCTGGAAACTCGGCAACTTGAGTACAACAGCACCATGAAGGCTTCACTGAACACAGGAGTGTTCGGTACCAAACTACTCCTTTCAATAGACCAACACTGATACCAGTGTGGAATTTATTGTACCAATGCACACTGCCCCCTGCAACCTTGCCAACCTGGTGTGGTCTCTGACCGACTGTGGACAGCCAGCCACCACCAGACATGTTTCTGGACCCCTGGGTAGAGAGCCCCTGCTCTCTGGGATCAGAAACAATGCACACCCTGGGCAGATATGTCACACCTCCTTCCCCAGGATGGGCCAGTCCTCAAAGAGAGTAGCTTGAAAGGCCTGCCGCCTTTGTAATGCGACCCCCAACCTCTGATGCTAGCAGCAGATGGCATACCCCGGCTTACACCCCCACTTAGGGCGGGAAAACTCGGGAAAACCTAGGAAGAATAGGAGGTGTCCCTCCCTCTGCCAATACAAGGAGATGATGGACGGAGTGCTGAAACTTTTCAGACAGTCACCCCCAGTCACAGATCTGGGTTGAATCACTCACTTTGCCACCCCAGTTCAGACCCAGCTATATGCAAATCAGTCTTGACCCTGTGCCTCATGGGAACAGTCCAGCCGAACTGCCAAGCCAGGTCTTCACTGGACCGAAAACAAGCATCCTTGGACCGGTTTCGAGATAACACCCCTCATCAGCCAGGCTAGCTTGAATACAGTGGCAAAGTGAGCAAGGGACCCACGTCTGGGCATACCCTGCCAACTTAGGGCGAACAAAACAAACACATGGAGATGATGGGCGCAGGGTCAAGACTGATTTGCATATAGCTGGGTTCAAACTTGAATGGCATGGGGAGCAAAAAACGATGGATTTAAGCCCAGATCTCTGTACTGGGGTGAATGTATGACATTGTTCTGCATTCTGTCCATCAATTGTTTTTTTTGCATTTGTCACCCCGAGTGGGACGGGTATGCCCAGACGTGGGTCCCGTGCTCTCCATGCCACTGGAGTCAAGCTATCCTGGCTGATGAGGGGTGAAACCCCGAAACCGGTCCTAGGATGCTTGTTCCCAGTCCAGGGAAGACCTGGCCTGGCAGTTCGGGCTGGACTGTTCCCATTGGGCGCAGGGTCAAGACTGATTTGCATATGGCTGGGTTCAAACAGGAATGGCATGGGGAGCAAAAAACCGATGGATTTAGGCCCAGATCTCTGTACTGGGGTGAATGTATGACATTGTTCAGCATTCCGTCCATCATTTGTTCTTTTTGCATTTGTCACCCCTCTGCCAACTCCACCAATAAGGTGGGGGAGGTGACGTGAAGCACATCTTTCAGTCCCCGCCAACTTGAAGATGGGAGGACCCGTCCAACCAGGGCTAGGTCTATGCCCCCCTCCCACAGGAGGGTGGCATAATAGAGGGTGTAGCCACCCCAGGTAAGGTGCCCATTGACCCTACCTGCTATTCCCCTAAAACGCCTCCTAAATTTAGCATTTAGGTGGCTCCCCCAGACCTAGAAATTAGATCTGCGATAACCTAAGAAGCAAGAAGAAAACCCTGCAGAGAAAACTGAAGAGGACGGCTGCCTTGGCCCCAGCCCTCCTGGCCAGTCCCCAGCTTCTGCGAACCTGTGACCAGTCTTGCAACCAGCAACCTCTGAAAGCCATGGGAGGACTGCTGCCTCTGGAAAAGACTCCAATCTCCTTTAGACAGCGGACCTTTCCAAGAAGAAACAAGCTCGAAGGACCCCCATATCTAGGCGGCTCCGCGGCTCCTGCCCACTCTGCACCCGACGCCACACGGCCCGAGTCTGAGTGGCTCACCTGTGCAGTGAAGTCTCCCTAGAGATCCTGACCTCATGTTCAGCATTGGCTGACCTCTCCTGCCCTCCACGACGGCACCTGCAGTGTGAATCCAGAGGCTCACTGAGACCGGCTCCGGTAAGAAGACTCTGATGTTGAAAGGCACCCCTGCACCCGAAGCCCCTGGGCCGTGGTGAACTGAACTGACGGTGCCCCTATGACCCCCCCTACATCTCTTCTTACCTCTGCTGTTGTTGGTCTTTATCCTGCAACCACCGGTGCCACGCCTGCAGCCTCTCTGCCAATAGAAGAATCCCCATTGAAACACATTGGGCGGCGTCAAAATTGCACCCTGCACCCAGCCGACCCTGTGCCGCTGGTGGTGTATGTTTGGTGCTGCTTTGTAGCCCCCCGTGCCTAACCTAACCCCCTGACCCCTGCAACCGATTTACCTACCTGCAAGCAGTGTGGCTCCAGGCGCCCCTGTCCCCATTGAAAAGCATTTTGACCTCTGCACCCAGCCGGCCCGGTACCACTGGTGGTGCAGTATTAGTACCTACCTGAACCTTGCCCACTGCTGACCTTTGGTCCTGAAGACTGAGATTATAAATTGCGTACTTTACCTGATTAACCACAAAACTGTTTTCCCCATAGGTTAACATTGAACAATGCTGAAAAGTTTCTAAGTGTTGATTTTACAAAGTGAAAAGTATTTTTTATTAAAAACGTACTTACCTGAATACGAGTCGTGTCTCTTTTATTGATCCTGTGTGTGCAATAAATGTCTTACACACCTTGGTGTTAGGCCTAAGGCTGCTTACCCACACTACCACTAATAGAGCACTTTGGGTTTTACATTGAGCCCTGAACACTTTTGGGGAACCCAAGGACTCTCTGCGTGATATAACCACCTAGTGGTGATACCATATACAGAGCCAGCTTCCTACAAAGATGCATTGTGTGTAATGGCAGTGTGCAACCACACCACGCATATTCCACTTTATTCCACTCCACTCTATTCTGCACCACCCCACACTATGCCAAGCCACTCCACACTGCGTCACTGCACTCTACTCTACAACACTCCACTCTATGCCTCTTCACTCTATGCCTCTCTACTCTATACCACTCTACTCTATGCCAATGCACTCTACCCCACATTACTCTACTATGCACCACGGCACTCTTTGTCACTGCACTCTACACCACTCCACTCTGCGCCACTCCACTCTATGCCAATCTACTCTGCAACACTGCACTCTATGCCACTGCACTCTAGGCCAATGCACTCTAATCTGTACCACTCCGCTCTACGCCAGTGCAATCTATGCCAATCCATTCTGATCTACTCTGCGCACTACGCCACTGTACCCTACCGTGCACCACTCCACTCTACTCTGAAACAATCCACTCTACACTGCTTCACTCAGCGCCAATCCACTCTACTCTGCGCCACTCACTCTTCACCACCCCACTCTATGCCAATGCACTCTACACCACTGCACTGTATGCCACTATATTCTACTCTGCAACACTTTACACCACTGCACTCTACACCATTGAGGTCTACATCATTGCACTCTATGCTATCCTACTCTGCACCACTGTACTCCACGCCACTGCTCTCTATGCCACTCTGCTCTGCACCACTCTATGCTATTGCAATCAATGTCAATGCACTGTACACCACTCTACCATACACCATTGTACTCTACGACAGTCTACTCTGCAACACTGCACTCTACACTACTGCACTCTACTCTAAGCCACCCTATGCCAATGCACTCTACGCCACTACACTCTATGCCATTATACTCTACTCTGCACCACTGCACTTAACGCCACTTCACTCTACGCCACTCTACTCTGCAACACTGCACTCTACACTACTGCACTCTACCCTAACCACCCTATGCCAATGCACTCTACGCCACTACACTCTATGCCATTATACTCTACCCTGCACCACTGCACTTAACACCACTTCACTCTACGCCACGCTGCTCTGCAACACTGCACTCTCTGGTACTTAACTCTATGCCATGTTTCTCCGCACCACTGCACTCTATGTCACTGCACTTTACTCTGCACCATTCTATTCCACTCTACTGCTCTCTACGCCAATGTACTCTATGCCACTATACTCTGCATTGCTCCACACTATGCCAGTCCACTCTAAGCCACTCTAATCTACTCTGCACCACTGCAGTCTACGACACTGCACTCTACTCTGAAACAATCTACTCTATGCCACTGCACTCTGTTCTATGACACTGCACTCTACTCTGAAACAATCTACTCTATGCCACTGCACTCTGTTCTATGACGCTGCACTCTACACCACTGCACTCAACGCCAATGCAGTCTACACCACTTTACTCCACTTATGCCATTCCACTTTGCTATACTACTCCACTCCACTCTATGCCACTCCATGACAATCTACTCAGCTCTACGCCACTCTACTCTACAACACTCTACTCCACTCTGCACAACACCCTCTACGCCACTCCACTTTGCTCTGTACCACTCCACAACACTCTATGCACCTCTACTCTACAACATTCTACTCCCTCCCTCCCTCTTGTTTAGGCAAGATCTATTGGCTTTGGCCCACTGTCACAGTAACATCAGTTAGGGGACTAACTATGGCTAAAAGACATTCACTTTGCCAATGCCAATAGCTCGGGCATTGCCGTGAGCTATTGGTTTTTGCCAATGCTTGTTTTTTAACCGGGTAGAGGGACGCATGCAACGTTTCAGATCTTGTTCACAGAAATCCCTGTACAGGAAGTGAGATTTAAACCCTATAAGTCTTTTGATTACACCTGGCAGAACTTCCAGTTAGCAAACTGCTGAAGATCAAAGCAGAGGCAGGAAGAAGGTGCCCAGTGGCCTTGTGTAGTGGCACTGAGTTAATCAGCCACTCCCTCGTGGGAGTGGACACACATGCACCCCACACCCATCCATCACAGGTGTCATGAGTGACGTGACCCTGCTAATTAAAGGGCCCGGGTACACGTGCTCGTGGCCAGTTAACCAAGTATCATCCAGTGTCTGTGTCAATCATTTTAGTAGCATGTGGGCCCAGGGCCCAAAATTCTACACCTTGCTCTCTGGCTGCCTTGTGCTCGAGTGTGGGCGAGCAGCCTCTTTCATTGCTGCGTGTGGGTTTTTCATGGAAGATGCCGCATGCACGTGTATCATGAGTTGTTGTACGCACTGGGCAGTCACCTCTTGTGTGTAACGGCAGGGTGCCCGGAGCCCAGCACTTCAAAGCTTGCCTTCCCCAGTGTCCACTCAGTAATCCGGGCTCATGCTCCTAGAGAGGGTTGTGTTTACTTGTCGCAGCAGCAATGTGTCCCATACTTTCAATGAGTCACACTCGGGTCTCTGTAGAACACGGCCAAGCCGGACTGATCAGAAAAGAGACCAAGGCCGGACTGGGATGCAAACCGACCGTGGCAATTCAGTCAGACTGGCCGCGGAGAAAGGGGTGGGGGGGGCGGGAACGGGTGACGTGAAAAACACTGCAGCTGTTTTATAGTTACAGGGGGCCGATAAAACCGGCACCGGTAACAAAAACAGCCCCCAACCTGGCGGCCCACCGGGAAATGCCCTGTGCCTGCTATGGCCGGTCCGGCCCTGAAAGAGGCACACCTTTCTTTATTTTCTAAAGGCAGTGCAGCTGTGGGATAACTCAGTGGGTGAATGCATCTGTTGTCCAAATCTGCACGCATCCTCCAAGACATAGCTTTGAATATGGCTGGTCCAGCAAGTATTTTCACCCTTCGTGGTCAATACTATGAAGACCAGGCTCACTATTTACAGCAAGCATTGGCAAAGCCATTAGGTCTTGCCTATGCGTGAACTATTGGCTTTGTCAGTGTCTTTTATTTGAAAGATTCTGCCCAGTGTGTGTCCCAATGATGTACAGTCCTGCCAAAATCAATTGCCAAAGCTAATAGGTCCCAAAGTCGAGACCTAGTGACTTTGCCAATGCTTGTTTTGTTTTTAAAAACCAGTTATCTATAGCAAGATTTTGTCGGGATCTTCAACGACTCAAAGCGTAGAAAGTCTCACATTCTTTAGATGCTCAAATATATGGTTCATGTGTCAGAGTGTGCTGCATGCGCTCTGTGTTCGCTCATCGCCGAATTAGTATGTGATCCTCCCACATAAAATAGTAATTTATCTCATTATTCTTTTATTATTCAGAGGGTAGACAGCACACAATGGTTCTCTGCCAGGATCCCAGGACTCCTCGCAACTGACAAGCCTGGAACTCTGGCCACCTTTCAATATTTTTTGGGGGGAGTTTTATATAGCGCAAACTTGACCCGAAGGTATCAGGTATCAGAGCATTCTATATGAGCACCAGTTGCGTTATACAAGGACACATTCATATTTTGTTAGGCACGGGGAGATTAAGTGATTTGCTCAGAATCACAGAATGTTGAGCGTCGTTGCCGAGACTTGAACCCAATTCCCCAGATTTGAGATCAACAGCCCTAGCCGTTAGGCCACATCCTCTCCCCAATATTCCCATTCCAGCCGCAACATTCCCATTTCGGGCTCAACATTCCTATTCTAGCCTCAACATTCCCATTCCATTTCTCACCAATCCCACTCCAGCCCTCAGCATTCCCATTCAAGCACTCAACATTCCTATTTCAGTCCTCAGCATTCTCATTCCAGCTTCAACATTTGCATTCCAGCCCTCGACATTCCCATTCCAGCCCTCGACATTCCCATTCCAGCCCTCAACATTCCCATCCAGCCCTCAACATTCCCATTAAAGCACTCAACATTCCCATTCCAGCCCTCAACATTCCCATTCCCACCCTCAGCATTCCCCTTCAAACCCTCAACATTCCCATTCCAGTCCTCAGCATTCTCATTCCAGCTTCAACATTCCCATTCCAGCCCTCAACCGTGCCACTCCAGCTCACAGATCCAGACCACAACAAAAGGCCTTAAGGTTGGGAGAGGGCGGTGAGTCCTCTTACAAAGTCCAGTGAATCTTACTTAATAGAGCGATCACAGCCAGCTTACGACAGTTCATAATGGAGGCCAAAGAGTCATGACTGTTGAACGATGGTTACCAAAGCAAAAGGGAGCCACATCAATAAAAGGTTTGAGGAGCCCAGAGTTTTGGACACACCATTGTCCTAGAGGTAAGAGGTTAGGGAAATAAGTACACTTTAAAGTGACATCTACTCACACAAGCTTCTGTAGTTTGCAGTCGGGATGTTTCAGTCCTTCACACAGCAGTCTCGCTCCAGAATCCCCCAGTTTGTTATTCCCAAGACCCAACTCGAAAAGGTTCTGGTTCATACTCAAAACCAAGTCCAGGTGTTCACAGCAAGCATCTGTGAGGCAGCAGCCCCACATCCTGAAAAGAAAGAGGCACTGAGGCAGGAAATACAACAAGGAGACAGGCTGCACTTCCGGGTTTGAAACAATAGCCTCTTTTTGATGCAACACTTTATACAGCAGTGTTTCCCCCCTCTAAGCTCTGCAAACTAAAGCTGTGCCTATAGCCCAATTTATTGACCTTGGAAGGATACAAGGCTGAGTTGGCCTGGCCGAATTCGAGCTGGTAACCTGCAGGTCACAGCAGATGTCAGGGTCAAAGGTTACACTCACTGAACCATCTTGCAGTGATTTACCTCGAGGACATGGTTTAAATACACCAGAAAGCTTTCATAACCTTATTTTAAAGATATTACGGCAAGCATGTGCTGAACATCTCCCACTGTGAGGAACCTCAAGCTTGAAATCTGAGCCCAGCAGGTGAGATGTCACCCACAGGTTCATTGTAGACTTCATCGAAGTTTCTGAAAATAAACCATTGTTGTGGATTCCACATTATTAACTCACCTGGCTGCTAGGAGATACATCATGAGTATTTCATCCGGAGAACACAAAGAATAATAAACATGAAAGGTCTGATTGACAAAACAATTTGTAAACTTAGATACTTAGGTGTACAGGTATATTTGAGGTAGATTTAAGTGTTTTTGAATTCAGTTTAGACTGCAAGTTTTAACTTAGATTTCATGTCTAAACTTAAACTTCAGTTCTAAACTTAGACTTCAGGTCTAAACTTAGACTTCAGGTCTAAAGTTAGACTTGAGATCTAAAGTTAGATTTCAGGTCTAAACCTAAACTTCAGTTCTAAACTTAGACTTCAGGTCTAAACTTAGACTTTAGGTCTAAAGGTAAACTTTAGGTCTAAACCTAAACTTCAGGTCTAAACTTAGACTTCAGGTCTAAAGTTAGACTTAAGATCTAAAGTTAGATTTCAGGTCTAAACTTAGACTTTGTGTCTAAAGTTAGACTTTGTGTCTAAACTTATAATGTTGGTCTAAAGTTAGGCTTCAGGTCTAAAGTTAGACTTCAGATCTAAAGTTAGATTTAAGGTCTAAACCTAAACTTCAGTTCTAAACTTGGACTTCAGGTCTAAACTTAGACTGCAGGTCTAAAGTTAGACTTCAGATCTAAAGTTAGATTTCAGGTCTAAACTTAGACTTTGTGTCTAAAGTTAGATTTTGTGTCTAAACTTATAATTTTGGTCTAAAGTTAGGCTTCAGGTCTAAAGTTAGATTTCAGGTCTAAACCTAAACTTCAGGTCTAAACTTAGACTTCAGGTCTAAACTTAGACTTCAGGTCTAAACTTAGACTTTTGGTCTTAAGTTAGACTTAAGGTCTAAACTGAGACTTTGTGTCTAAAGTCAGACTTTAGATCTTAAATTAGACTTCTGGTCTAAACTTAGACTCTAAAGTTAGACTTCAGGTCTAAAGTTAGACTTTGTGTCTAAAGTTAGACTTTAGATCTTAAGTTAGACTTCAGGTCTAAACTTAGACTTTGTGTCTAAAGCTAGACTTTGTGTCTAAACTTAGACTTTAGGTCTAAACTTAGAATTTTGGTCTAAAGTTATACTTCAGGTCTAAAGTTAGACTTTGTGTCTAAACTTAGACTTTAGATCTAAACTGAGACTTTGTGTCTAAAGTTAAACTTTGTGTCTAAAGTTAGACTTTGTGTCTAAACTTAGACTTTAGGTCTAAACTGAGACTTTGTGTCTAAACTTAGACTTTAGGTCTAAACTTACAATTTTGGTCTAAAGTTAGGCTTCAGGTCTAAACTTAAACTTCAGGTCTAAAGTTAGACTTCAGGTCCAAGCTGAGACTTTGTGTCTAAAGTTAGACTTTGTGTCTAAACTTTAGGTCTAAACTTAGACTTTAGGTCTAACTTAGAATTATGGTCTAAAGTTAGGCTTCAGGTCTAAGTTTACCTTTGTGAATCGGGCCCACAATGTGTAAGAACGTCCAAGTCCCAGTTGTATGCTTTATCAACATTTCAAGAAAATGACATCAAAATACGCATAATTACAGAGTTCATACCACAAATGAAATCTGGGGAAGAGGAGATACAGTGCCCTCAGTGTGGGTCCAAAGCAGTTCAGTCTCCAGAAGGGGAAGCTCCCTCACAAGGAGCAGGTCCCACACTGGCCTCTGAGGTGCAAACACTCTTCAAACACAGAGCTGGTGGTCACCTCACCCCTCACCTGGTGTCTGCAGTCGTGGGTTCTTGTTCATGTCCACAAGGAGCAGGTCCCACACTGGCATCTGTACTGCAAACACTCTTCAAACACAGAGCTGGTGGTCGCCTCACCCCTCACCTGGTGTCTGCCATCGTGGGTTCTTGCTCATGTCCACAAGGGTTCCTGCCTTCACAGAGGTCCTGTTTCCAAAGAGAAAGGCGGACGCCTGCTTGCTTCAGCTCATGACCCCCCAGCTTGGAAGGACCATGGTAATGCCCAGACCCCCTCATGCATGAATGTGAACAGCACCTGTAGGAACTCCGGGGATACTCACTCCAGCCTCTTCAGTCTGCAGTCTGGATGCCTGAGCCCCTCACACAGCTCTCTCGCGCCGGGATCCCCCAGATCGTTGTCCGTCAGGGTCAGCTCCAGAAGAGATGGGTTGGTACAGAGGACTTCGGCGAGGTCTCCACAGCACGAACCAGCCAGCCAACAGCGGCTCAAACTGCAAGAGGTTGAAAGGTCTCAACCTTAGTGGGGGTGTAACTCTGTGCCTCCTTCCTGGTGCTAAGGGAGTAAACATTTACAGACCAACAGCCAAGATCGAAAAGAGACATCGCACTTCCTTTGGCACTCTCCCAACCGCCCATGACATGACCGACATCACATGACATTTGACGTGAACCCATGTCCTCAGCAGAAGTGATGTCATAAGGCCTTTCACTGATTACATCACAGAAAGTGAGGACCTGTGGCCATTGATCTTGATGACATCACAGGACGTGAAGTATTTAAACGAAATAAAATAAACTGCCATCAGCGCCAGATACATTTAAAAAACGTAATGAAGACGATGCGTCTGTTTTAGTTGGATCCATATAATAACTAGACCTCTGTGTGATATTGCAGGGTCTGTCTGATATCGCAGGGCCTGTATGATATCTCAGGGTCTGTGTGCTATCACAGGGCCTGTGTGATATCGCAGGGCCTGGGTGATATCGCAGGGCCTGCGTGATATCGCAGGGTCTGTGTGATATCACAGGGCCTGTGTGATATCGCAGTGCCTGTGTGATATCGCAGGGACTGTGTGATATCACAGGGCCTGTATGATAAGGCAGGGCCTGTATGATATCTTAAGGTCTGTGTGCTATCGCAGGGTCTCTGTGATATCGCAGGATCTGTGTGATATCACAGGGCCTGTATGATATCGCAGGGCCTGTATGATATCGCAGGGCCTGTATGATATCGCAGGGCCTGTGAGATATCACAGGGCCTATATGATATCACAAGGACAGTATTCTATCACAGGGCCTGTGTGATATCACAGGGCCAGTGTGATATCACGAGGGCCTGTATGATATCACAGGGCCTGTATGATATCTCAGGGCCTGTGTGATACAGCAGGGTCTGTGTGATATCACAGGGCCTGTATGATATTGCAGGGCCTGTATGATATCTCAGGGCCTGTGTGATATCACAGGTCTGTGTGGTATCGCAGGGCCAGTATGATATCGCAGGGCCTGTGTGATATTGCAGAGTCTGTGATATTGCAGGGCCTGTGTAATATCACAGGGTCTGTGTGATATCGCAGGGCCTGTATGATATCGCAAAGTCTGTGTGATATTGCATGGCTGTGTGATATCGCAGGGCCTGTGTGATATCACAGGGCCAGTGTGATATCACGATGGCCTAAAAGACATCACAGGGCCAGTATGATATCATGAAGACCTGTGTGATATCACAGGGCCTGTGTGATATCACGAGAGCCTGTGTGATATCACGAGAGCCTGTGTGATATCACGAGTGCCAGTGTAATATCACGAGGGCCTGTGTGATATCACAGGGCCTGTGTGATATCACGAGGGCCTGTGGTATATAATGAGGGCCAGAGTGAAATCACGAGGGCCTGTGTGATATCACAAGGGCCAGTGTGATATCACGAGGGCCTGTCTGATATCACAGGGCCTGTCTGATATCACGAGGGCCTGTGTGATATCACGAGTGCCTGTGGGATATCACGAGTGCCTGTGGGATATCACAGGGCCTGTGTGATATCATGAGGGCCAGTGTGAAATCACAAGGGCCAGTGTGATATCATGAGGGCCTGTGTGATATCGCAGGGCCTGTGTGATATCACAGGGCTTGTGTGAGATCCGAGGGCCTGTGTGATATCACAAGGGCCAGTGTGATAACACAGGGCCTGTGTGATATCAAGAGGGACAGTGTGAAATCACGAGGGCCTGTGTGATATCAAGAGGGCCGGTGTGATATTGCAGGGCCTGTGTGATATCACGAGAGCCTGTGTGATATCGCAGGGCCTGTGTGATATCTCAGGGGCCTGTGTAATATCACAGGGGCCTGTGTTATATCACAGCGGCCTGTTTGATATCACGAGGGCCTGTGTGATATCGCATGGCTTTTGTGAGATCACGAGGGCCGTTGTGATATCATGAGGGCCTGTGTGAGATCACGAGGGCCTGTGTAATATCACAGAGGCCTGTTTGATATCACAGGGCCATGACCATCACCCCATGGGCGTAGGAAGTGTGGGGGATGCAGGTATATATCCCCCCCAGATTTTGTAGTGGGGGGGACACGGGGGACAGGGTGGGGGGTGACGAGAGGACAAAAGAATTTCCCCTCTCCTCAGTCGCAGGGCCATTGGCATGTCAAAGCACTAGTGCTTTGATGTGTTAATGGCCCTGTACTTGACGTGTGACCTTCCCTTTTGTTGTGTTGCATACCTCCAGGATTTTTTTCTCACCTCGCCCTCGCTGCCCCGGCTGCCTGCAGCCTGCACTTCCAGGACAAAGGGAGAGTCTTGAGGTAGTTTGTTAATTGCTGTCTGCATCCTGCCCCATCTCAGTCTGACCACACCTTATTTGACTGTTTCACACTGCGCAATTCAGCCACTCAAAGGTTAATGTTTTGTTGAAATGTTGATTATTTTGAGCAGTTGAACCTCAAATTAGCATCAGACAGAGTCTAAGCACACATCTTGGGTTAGGGTGTGTCAGATGTGTTGGTCTGTCCTAATATTTACACAAATAACAATTTAAATACCACTAGTTTGTCTTATTTCTTTTATAGCGCTACTCAACCCAATCCAGGGTGTTGGAGAGCTTTAAATCACACATACACATTATACATTGACAACAAACCATAAGTGTGTAAATCACTTTACAGGATGTGTTACATAAGATAGTGAGGGTTACAAGGTGTAGGAGTCACATGTCCTTTCCTTCATAATTCACTGTGCTATAGGAGAAGGATTACAATTTATGAACTGCAAGTCACTAAAGGATCTCTGTGTTAAAAGCAATAACCCACCTACCCATCTACATAAAATAAAAATCCATAATCTGTGTGCCACATGATGTGCTTTGGGGGAGACATATTAACCCTCTATGCTACTTTAATTCAATACTGGGACTAGACAAAACACCTGTCTCTCCAGCAAATGCATTAACCTCCAGAATTATCTTACCATTATCATTATTTCCTGAGATTTACTGGGTACATAAAGATCTATGCAGCAGGTGCCTTAACCCCATTAGATATTTTAAAATGCAGACTTTGCAACCAATTAAGCAGAACAGATATATTGCCATGTTTCTCCTTGTTTTTTTTTCTCCTCATACCACCAAAAAGCATCTGCAATACTTTGTAGAGCCGCTACGCTAACTCTCCACCCAGCAGCCACTGCAATCACTCTGGTCTGAATACCATTCCAGACCAGCACCTTTGTCGGTGCAATGGTGTAATCATTGGACTAGAAAGTCGATAACCAAGGATCTGCTCCACACCAAAAAATCAGACCAAATGACAGGGGTGAGCCCCTTCTCCGCTCCCTGGTCTAGGCGTGCTACTCTAATGACTGCCCTAACCCAGTCTTCTACTTTTTGGGGCCGTGGATCCCGCCATTATATGCAAATTTCTCTTCTGGCAATCAGGATCAGATAGAATAACAGCCCTCTGTGAGTGCGGTCCAACAGCTTACCTACTTCTTCGTCTCCTCCAAATAGTACGAGAGCAGTATTCAAATTAATCCCTCTGCCAAAGATACCTTTAAAAGCAATCTCAATCCCGCTCCAATATTCCCTCAACTTCGTACAGTCGAAGGAAATGTGAAGGTCCATTGCTCTTATACAACCACATCTTGGACACTTAGGAAGGGGACTTGAGACAAACGTTATGATTTTTGCTGGAGTCCAATATAAGCAATTGATAGTAAAAAGTGATTTTTACTTCAGATTGGCTGGTTTCACTAAGCTTAAAAGGAGCCTCAAAGATTGGTTCCAGATTACCTTAATGTCACAATCAAAAGGGGACCCACTCCAAACTGAATAAGGAGGTGCACAGTCCTTTTCATCTGCCTCCAGAAGCTTCCCATACCACTTTGAGACCTCCTTGTTTTTAAGGCTTACATCTTGTAAAGAAAGCTCCAGTTCCCAATCTCCACGCACTTCCCCCTTGGTGGCTATAAACCAAGAAAAAGGCTGAATAAACTTAAACCTGGAGAAATCATTGTCAATCTTTATTTTAGGACTTCCCATGGGTACACGCCCTCTGATGTCATCAGGTCTGACCATGTTGCTATGCCTGCCCTTCTATTAGGGACACTTAAGCTATCTTTTAGGCATAGCGGGGTCCCAGGAGCGTCCCAAATTGGAGCTAGGTCAGAATAATAGCCTAATCCCCACCATTTTCTGACCTTGTACCACAAACAAAGGGCCGATCTCAGTATTTTTAATCAGACTTTCTTAAAGTACCTGGGGGTGCCAAACTTATGCAGGAATCCAACACCGCCCCATTGCCTTATCATTTCACCTAGGAGCCTCCCCCAGGTGGAGCCATCCATCTTCCCAAGCAGCGTCCGGATGTATTTGAATTGGAAAGCCGCACAGTACCAATTAAAGTCTGGAAGAGCCAACCCCCCTTTGATAAGCCTACGTCTGAGTTTTTTCCATGCCAACCTTGCACCTTTGTAAGCCCATATAAAGCTTACAACTTTCCCCTGGATTTTATCGATGCCTGATTTAGGGAAGTCAAGGGGTACGGCATTAAAAAGGTAGGTTAGTTTGGGCAGTATAACCATTTTTATTAGGTTGACCCATCCGAATATAGTGAGGGGAAGATTTTTCCATCTTGCTAGTAGGTGATCTACGTCTCTTGCTACACTATCTAAATTAAGCTGTGGGATTTTATCTATCTGGTTGACTACTACAATTCCTAGATACTTAAAGTTAGATGTGACTTTCCCATCCCAGCCTTGGATATTCCAGCACATCACCTCTGTTTTCGAGATGTTAACTGAATATCCCGATAAAGATCCAAATTCCTCTAAAAGATATTCAACTCTCTGGATAGAAGTAGCTGGGTCAGCCGTATAGAGCAGCAGGTCGTCTGCCTAGAGTGCAACCTTACTGTTGTAAGACTGAGATCTAAAAGGGACCACGGAGACATCCGATCTCAACACCTGGGCGAGTGGCTCGATGTATATGTCGAATAGCAAAGGTGTAAGAGGGCAGCCCTGCCTTGTCCCTCTCAATATATTAAAACTGGATGTCAAAACCCCATTTAGCAGGATCCTAGGTGAGGCTCCCTCATAACTTGTTTTTAAGGTGTATAAAAAGGTAGGCCCAGAGCCCATTACTCTCATCACCTCCCACAGATACTCCCAGCACACTCCGTCGAACGCTTTAGCCGCACCCAAGGCTACCACTGCCAAGAGCACAGAGCGTTCGATAGCAAGATCTATTGTGCCTATGAGCTGCTGGGTCCGCTCCTGTGTATACCTCTTTGGGATGAAGCCCTTCTGATCTGGGTGAATTAACAGAGGGGCTATGTTTGCCAGTCTCCCTGCTAAAATACTCATGAAGATCTTATAATCCGCATTCAGCAGGGAGATTGGCCTGTATGAATCTGCTCGCGTGGGGTCCTTAGAGGGTTTCAGGATAAGTACAATTGTTGCCTCTTTCCATGACCTAGGCACATGACCCCCTAGTTGATAAACCGAATTGAACAAAGTTTCTAGGATCGGTACCAGCTCCTCGATCAATAGGTTATATAGTTCGCTGGGGAGAGCATCAGTGCCTGCCGCTTTACCATTCCTACTCTTGCTAAGACTTGATCGAATCTCCTCCCTTGTTATCGGGGCATCCAAGAAATCGCGGTTATCTGTTGTCAGACTCGGTAATTGATTCCCACTTAACCATGCCTTAAGTACCTCCGGGTTTGGGGAAGTTTCTTCCCTATATAGTGCAGAAAACAGTGACACTAAACACGCTTGCATGTCCTTCATTTTACTGGAGACGTCCCCGTTTTGATTTATAACCAATTTACTTATAATTCCTAGCCCGATCTGCTCTGGCCTTCCAAGCCAACAGGGCACCTGATTTCTCTCCATACTCGAAAATCTGTGTTGACTTTATAAACCATTGTGCTTTACACTTCTGGTCTACCTTAACCTTATATTCCTGCCGGGCCTCTTCCAACAGTTTCTGTACCCGAGACTTTGCTTCAATCATCCCCGAATGCATTCGGGAGAGATCTGCCTCTAACAAACCCACATTATCCTCCATCTTTTTCAGGGTTAGTCGCTCTGCTTTGTTTTTAGCACAAATTAGACTATGCAGAGTGCCTCTAATAAAAGCCTTAAAGGCATCCCATTCAACATCTTATGTCGTAGACCCAATGTTGTCCGCTAAAAATCCTACACATGCTTGTTTAAGAGCTTCTGTTATCTCTGGATCAGTCGGCATCACTCTCTTTAGTGTCCATCTTGGCCTTAGTGACCGGCCAAAACCCGCAAGAGAGACACAGATCGCAGCGTGGTCTGAGATATGACTAAGGAGAATATTGATAGTAGTTATGAATTCTATAATAGATCTATCAGCTAAGAGATAGTCTAATCTTGAAAAGTGCCCGTATTTTTTACTCTGGAAGGTAAAACCCTGGGTATCACCTCTCTTAGCCCTCCATATATCTAATAGTTCCAGATTATGAATCATGTTATTTAGAGCCTGACAAACTCGAGGGGCACCATCATGCCGACTCTGATTCGATCTGTCAAGCAGTGGGTCAAGTAAAACATTAAAGTCCCCTCCAATTATTACAGGTGTAGAGATTTCCATCAGATTCCATTGAAGGTTGCATATATGGGTAGGATCGTCTATATTAGGGCCATAAAATGTTGCACAGGCTAACTCCTTCCCATCAAAATCTAAGAGAGCAATTAACCACCTCTCAGATTTATCGGTTTTGAAGGATTTTATAACACAGCCTGCCCCTCGTTTAATCAATATAGCAACACCCTTACAATGGGCAGTCTGTTCTGAGGCAAAAAAGGACTCTATCCAGGAGCATCGAGAAAAAATAACTCGACTCTCCACAATATCCAAATGGGTTTCCTGGATCAGACATATTTGTGTGCTACACTCCTCTAGGTATTTCATAACTAATCTCTGTCTAAGTTTGCATCTGAGACCATTTACATTCCACGAAAGGAATACTAATTCATTAACTCCCATTGTTAAAGATCTCTGATCTAAATACTGTCATAACTGAAACTAATACTAGTATTATAACAAAACAAGAAGCTTTCTGGCATGATAGAGGCATATATATATTTTTTTAATTTTCTCCCACTGCCCCCCACCTCGTGCTCCCCCCCCTCAACCACCTCCCGACTCTACCCCTGTGCCCGATCTCCCCCCCCCCAGGGAACCCTCCCTACTATATTAGGCATAAAGCCTACTGGGCTTCAGTCATCGGGAATAGTGAAGCATATTCATATTGGGGCTCCTTTCCCCTCATTTCCTCCCCTCTCCCTCATAAACTTGCCCCCTTCTTGATCGCTGCTATCAAATTATCTGCCTCCTCCACTGAGCGGTGCATATACATATGATTATTCCACACTGTGCGGAGTGAGGTCGGAAATTTTAACTGTGCCTTGGCCCCCAGTTTGTTCAGTTCCTCCATCCGCTTTCCCATTGTTTCTGGGCTGTCGTATGACACACATCTGATCTTATTGAGAAAGAGAAGGATCCGCCCGATAGGGAGCCTTCCTTTAGCGCTATGGACAAGATTGCCTCCTTGGTAGTATATGTAGTTGATCAGAATTTTCCTCGGTTTCTGTCTTGCAGGATTCCTCTTATAAGGGTCTCGATGGACCCGCTGAATCTCAGAGGAAAGATCTATATCCAGTCGATTCTTTAAAGCCGTTTCTCTCAACAGCGAAATCACAAAGGCCTTGAAGTAGGAACCTTCCGAGGCTTCAGGGATTTTGATTAGTCTTAGATTGTTTCTTCTTGAGTGATTCTCAAGACGTTCCAGGTCGTCCCTCATTTCTCTATTTTGCCTCGCTAATCGACTCATCTCTACTGTAGATGAGTCTAATGCCACCTTTATCTTTGGGATTTCCTGTTCCAAGGAATCAGTTCTTAAAGATACTTCTTCCAGCTTCTGCACTAAAACTGCACAAGAGGCCTGAATCGCCACTTGGTTATTCTCAGTTACAGTGAATCTATTTTTCATCTCATCTTTAAGAGCTAAGAGGATGTCAGACAGAGTCTCTGCGGCAATCTGAGGTGCTTGACTAATGCCTGGATCAGACTGAGGAGGTATTGCTTGCTCACCCTGGTCACCGTTCTCCTCCCGTGTCTCCAACACAGCGAACCTATTAGCAATGGTTACAGAGGAGTGTGTAGTTGTTCTTGGACTCCTACAATCAGCTGGACGAGGGGGTAGAGAGGCTAGGTTTGAGGGGGAGGTAGGGGGTCGAGTAACTTCCTGGGGGTGACTTAAGTTCCCATCCATCCTAATAGGACTTACTTTGCTGGAACTGCCTTCTTGCTAAGGGGTGGAGGCTGGCGCAGCAAGGACCTTGTAATAGGATTTTAATGAAGGCGTGATCCTTATTTTTGATTGTGTGGCCTCCTTCCCCCTACCCCTACTCCTAGGACCTTTAGTGGTAACAGGGAGCGTTATCTTCTCTCCCTTCCCTGCCAAACCTGTGTCCTTCTTAAAACTCTCATTGGTCGACTGGGGAACATGGCGGCTGTCAGCTAAGCGGTCACGGGCTCTCGGTCATCGGGTCTTGCTAACAAAGACCGCAAGGGCTCCCCCTCAGTTTTTCCCTCTCATGTGCGTTTAAAATTGGAAAAAAGTCTTGCCTGCCGTTTGTTTACCGCAGCTTTGTCCGAGGGATGGTTCAGGAGCTGCGCATGGTATCGGACGCTTTCAGAGCCCTGCGGTGGGAGGGCGCGGCTCGTGAGCTGCGTCGCTGCCGTGCTTCCTTGGTCCGGGTTGGAGGTGACAGAGTCAGCACCGGACGAGGTGCATTGGAGCTGGTCCCTAGATTGTTCTTCTCGGAGTAGTTGCCGGCTGCAGAGCGGGGGAGAGAGGAAATAGGCCCCAGGAATCGTCCCGCTGGAGCCAGTAAGACCGTTCCAGAGGCAGACGAGGCCACAAGGGTTAGCCTGAGTTCGGCTCTGGTCCTGGCCTCTGTTTATGGTGCTCCCTTTACTGTCCAGTCTGCCCCTATTGCTCATCTCGGGGTGTTTAATGTCAGGCACCCGGAGACAGGGTTAGGGAGAGGGGAGGTTTTACACCCCATGGAGAGGGGTTGGAAATTGCTGAATAGATCAACTATACCTGCAGATCAAATCTGTAGATATACACTTCGTACGAGGTGTGCGCTATCTATCTCGGCGTCAGAATTGGTGGCTCCGGTGCCCCCCCCCATCATAAGTGGCCCTGGAAGTACAAATAAGGGTCAGATTAAGTCACCTGAGAGTTTTAAGAAGGACACGTTTCTCCTTGTCGCCAATTTCTTTCTGGCAGAGTTTTAATAAGTAAATGTATATGCTCCGGGGTTGCATCACGTTTTTGGCACAACTGCGACGCAAAATCTAATTTGTTAAATATTGTAATGCGCTCAAATGTACTCATGATGATAGACCTGCTTAACATATGTGAGGTCTTTTTTTTTTTTTTTTTAAAGATTTATATAGCGCAAACTCGACCCAAAGGTATCTGAGCGCTTTACATGAGCACCGGTTACGCTACAGACAGATACGTTAATTTTTGGTAGGCATGGGGGAGATTACGTGATTTCCCAGAATCACAGCATGTTGAGCGCCCCTGCCGAGATTCGAACCCAGTTCCCCAGCTTCGAGGTCGACCGCTCTAGCCGTTAGGCCACATCCTCTCCCCTTAGAATCTGATATAATTTTTCGTGATATCACTTCCTGTGAGGTCATAGGTTGTGATGTCACGCGCTGTGATGCACTTACATACCATCTATATTGGTTAGTGCTCCGCTTTTAGGACTTGTGCCCTGGTGGGAGAAGTATAATGGAGAACTGGAGTTAGTGGTTGTAGAAGTCTGGCTTAGTATATGGTGCACACTCAGGAGTGATTGACCTTGCACTAATCCAGGCAACCCTTATGATGATTTTAGTGGTCTTTTATAACCCTAGAAAGCTCTCAAAGTGATAGCTGTGGAGGGCAGCCTTCAGGCTCATCTTGAAGGAGTTTAAAGCAGGTTGTTTTACCACATTTAATCAACACTGTAGATTAAGTGAAAAAGAACCACATGGGGCCCGATTCACAAAAGTAATCTGAGACAAAATCCTAACTTTACGACTTTCGGTATTCACAAAAGGCATTTAGTAGTTAGGAATCCTAACTTTACTACTACTAAATGCCTTTTGTGAATACTGAAAGTCGTAAAGTTAGGATTTTGTCGCAGATTACTTTTGTGAATTGGGCCCACAGTGTTTATAAAAATAAGTCTATTTATTATTATGCAACACAATAACTAACACATTGGCATATCTCCTACCCAGAGATATCAACAATACACACAAAAATACTTAAAAATAATCAGGTAAGTAGCACAAATATACACTGGTCTCCAGGGGGAGACCAAACTTTATACTAAGAAAGTGGAATGTGAACTGCAAAGGAGAACAGGACCTAGACCAGAAGACTCAGAGGAGCTGGGGACACAAGGAACCACCCAAGGTAAGTGCCCAGGAACCCCAACAAGGATGTGTGCAGAGTGGAAACACAGCTGGGTGCCTCATGGAAGTCAATGGAGAAGTCACGTTGCAGTTTTAAAGAAGGACCTTTCCAAGAGGACCCCGAAGATGGAAAATTGGAGAGCAATCCCTACCGTGGATGTCCCAGGAACCAGGTTACCTGCACCAGGGAAGCCGGGTGCATGGGGATGAAGTGACATCGGAACCTGCCGTACATGACAATGTAAGACTTCGAAGAAGATGCCTCTGGAGAAGCCTGTGAAGGAGTCCGGTGGAATCCCAGACTGGATTCTTGAAGAGGAGAACCTGCAAGCAGAGGGGACAGAGTCTATGCCACTCGGAAGTGACCAGGAGGCACGGAAGCACAATGCCCACCGATGTCGGGAGGTTCAAGTGTGAAGATGGTGACCTTGTCGCTGCAGCTGTGAGGACCAGGCGACGCTGAGGAAGACCAGGAGCAGTGCATGAGCTGTCCCACATCGGGTGTCAGTGTTTAGGTGGTCGGTGTGCTGCGGGAGCACCAACAAGCCTTGGTAGCCACAACTGGCATGGAAAGCAAAAAGTTGCAATCGTTGGGACCAGCAAGGTCCAAGGGACTCACCAATTGCAGGAGAGTCAGCGCAGGCTCAGAGCAAGCAGGGAGCCCACTGACGGAAAGGAAGACCCTCAGGAGGACCCACAGGCCGAAAGTACAGGAGTCGCAAGAGGACCTCAGGCAGCTCACCAAAGACGGAGGTGCAGAGGATGCAGTGAGGATGCTGATCTTCAAGGGATGAGGTGCAGAAGGCTGGAGCTTCCTGTAGCCCAAAGATCTCTGGAGTGCAGAGACAACAAGCCTTGGCTACAGCAAGTCGACACTGTGCACAGGGTTTGGGTCCCAGCAGCTCCGACGAGGGATATTGTCCTCAAATTTGCAGAGAAGACAGGTCAGGCCTCTAGGGAGCTGCAGAACCATCATTTGTGTTGCTGGGCCTTGGGAAGTCCGTAGGACGACAGGAGCAGCAGACCGGTCAGCTTCATTGCGGTGCCTGCACATGCAGGGGAGTGACTCCTTCACTCCAAGGGAGATTACTTTGGATGTACTTGATGCCCACAGGCCTTCTGGAGAACCTGGACTAAGCACAAACACATACGATGCAGAAGACTTGAAGAACAGTGAGAACTAAGCAGCAGGAGTCTTCCTTGATGCAGTCTCAGTTCTAGTCGAAGTCCAACAAAGTCCAAGTGTCCAGACGGTTGAAGAGTGTCTTTGTTTCAGAGGTGAGTCTTGTTCCATGATGAATCTGAGGACCCACCCATAGGGGTGCTCTTAAGTACCCTAGGGAATGGGTTGGAACGACTCGGGGGTCGATCCAAGAGGAGGGGCTGGACAGAGGGGAGAATACTTCCCTGTCCTTTGTCTAGTTTTGTGCCAGAGCGGGAACCAAGGGTTCCTGAACTGGCTCAAACCAGAGTATGCAAAGAGGGCACCAAATGTGCCCTTCAAAGCAGTCTGGTGGTGCTGCAAAGCACCCCACCCCAGCACAATACACTAAGTCCTGTCTGGGAGGTGGTCACACCTCCCTGTGACAGGAAACCTATTGTTCTACATTCCCCTGCTTGAGCTTCGCTCAGCAGCAGGAGGGCAGAATAATGTCTGAGGTCGGCAGCAGCACTAGCTTGCATGGCAGACCCTGAAAGGCTGTTACCGGGAGCACAGTACATAGGATCATACTTCCAGCACCAGAATCGGTGTTGGGGTATGATTCCAACATGTTTGATTCCAAACATGACCAGGTTCAGTGCAGCCATTATATAGTTAGACATCTTGTAATGACTGATGTCCACTATATACCTTAAAATGGCTGACCACACTTACAAAGCCTGGAGAATCGACTCTGGGGTTTGTAGGGGTCTCCTGCTCATGCAGGGGAACTCTCACACTTGTAACCAAGCACCCTGCCTACCACAGGGGTAACTTATAGATTTTAAGTGCAGGGACCTCAGATATAAGGAAACGTATATCTGTTGTGAGAGGTGCAAGCATCATCTCACACAGGCTGCAATGGCAGGCCTGTAATCAGAGTTTAAGTGGACTCCCTTGGGTGGCACAATACATGCTGCAGCCCATGGGAGACCTCTGATGTACCTATGCCCAGGGTACCTCAGTACCACATATTAGGGACTTATAAGGGTACACCAGTAGCCAATTAAAGATGTACCAAAGTACTTACTAGAGCCAATTTAGGGGAGAGAGCACAGTTGCCGGGGTCCTGATTAGCAGGATCCCAGCAAACTACAGTCAAAATACACTGACACCAGGCAAAAAGTGGGGGTAACCATGAAAGCAGATCTTACTTTCCTACACAACCCTCCCCCCCCAAATGTAAGGACATGAGACTAACCTTGCCCAGTTGAGTCTTCATTTTCTAAGTGCAAATATCTGGAGAGTCCATCTGAGTTGGCATGGTTACTCCCAGGTCTATGCTCCACTGAAAAGTCCATTCCCTGTAGGGAAATGGACTACCACAAATGTTTGGGGTTTTTCCCTTCAGCTGTTTAAGCCATAAGAGGGGCTTATGGTCTGTCTGAACACTGAAGTGAGTGCCAAACAGGTATGGCCTCAACTTCTTCAATGTCCAGACCACAGCAAAGGCCTCCTCTCAATAGCTGACCAATGCTTCTCCCTGGGGGTCAACCTTCTGCTTATAAAAGCTACTGGTTGAGCCTGGCCATCTGCATTAAGCTGTGATAAGCACCTATCCCTATCTCAGAAGCATCTGTCTGGACAATGAATGGTTTGGAGTAGTCAGGACTTTGTAGAATTGGGGCAGAGGTCATGGCTTGCTTCAGGTCATAAAATGCCTTTTGACTGCTAAATGTCCACTGAACTTTCTTAGGCATCCTTTTGGAGGCGAGATCGTTAAGGGGTGTCACTATGGATCCATAGCCCTTAACAATCCTCCTGTAGTACCCAGTTGGCCCAAGAAAACTCTGGCCTGAGTCTGGGTAGTGGGAGCAATCTCGTCCATGATGGTCTGAATTTTGCTCTCCAATGGTTAAACTTGGCCTCCACCTACAAGGTGGCCCAAGTACACAACCTTACTCTGCCCTAGCTGGCACTTTGTGGCCTTGACAGTGAGGCCTGCCTTTCGCAGGGCCTCAATTACATTTCTGAGGTGGACCAGGTGATCCTCCCAGGTGGAGCTAAAGACAGCGATATCATCTAGATATGCTGCACTATAGGCTTCCAGACCTGTTAAGACTTTATTCACCAGCCCCTGAAATGTGGCAGGTGTATTTTATAAACCAAAAGGCATCACAATAAATTGATAATGTCCACTGGGGGTTGAAAATGCTGTTTTTGGTTTGGCATCCTCATAGAATCTGATTTGCCAATTACCAGCAGTCAGGTCAAATGTACTGACATATTTGTCAGAGGCCAACGTATCAATCGGTTCATCTGCCCTTGGAATTGGATGGGCATCAGTCCTAGTGACTGCATTGAGGCCTCTATAGTCAACACAAAACCTCATCTCTCTCTTACCATCCTGGGTGTGAGGTTTTGGTACAAGGACTACAGGACTAGCCCAAGGGCTATCTGAAGGCTCAATGAACCCAAACTCCAACATCTTTTGGACCTCTGTCCTGATGCAATCTCTGACATGGTCAGGCAGTCTGTAAAGTTTGCTCTTCACAGGAAGGCTGTCACCTGTGTTTACTTCATGGGTATACCAGGTGGTTTGGCTGGGTATCAGAGAAAAGACACCATGAAACTGATTGAAAACCTGTCTGCAATCAACTTGCTGTTGATCAGTGAGGCTGTCTGCCAAGAATATTCCTTCAGCTGATCCATCAACAGGGTCCTGAGAGATGAGATCAGGGAGAGGGTCCCTCTCTTCCTACTGTCTCTCATCGGTGGCCATGAGCAAGCTCATGTTAGCCCTGTCAACAAAAGGTTTCAGGTGATTCATATGAAGTACCCTCTGGGGACTTCTCAGAGTACCTAGGTCAAATAAGTAGCTGACCTCACCTTTCTTTTCCAATATAGTGTGGAGGCCACTCCACTTGTCTTGGAGAGCAGCTGCAGCCACAGGCTCCAACACCCACACTTTCTGTTCTGGCTGGTAAGCTGCCAGTACAGCCTTTTGGTCATGCCAAGCTTTCTGAAGTTCCTGGCTGGCCTCAAGGTTTTTGCTGGCCTTCTTCATGTACTCAGCCATGCAAGAACCCAGGCCCAGTACATAGTCTACTATGTCCTGTTTAGGAGGCTTGAGAAGTTGCTCCCATCCTTCTTGACATAATTGACCCCTAACTGGATGTTCAAACAAAAGTTCAAATGGGTTGTAACCCGCCCCCTTCTGAGGAACCTCTTTGTAGGCAAAGAGAAGGCAAGGTAGTAAGACATCCCATTTTAGCCTCAGGTTTTCTGGGAGTCCAATAATCATACCTTTGAGGGTCTTGTTGGACCTTTCAACAAGCCCATTGCCATGTGGATGGTAGGGTGTGGTAAACTTATAGTTAACACCACACTCTTTCCACATAGCAGTGATGTAGCTAGACATGAAGTTAGTACCGCTGTCTGACAAGACCTCCTTTGGGAACCCAACTCTGGAAAAGATTCCCAGGAGGGCCCTGGCCACTACAGGAGCCTCTGGATATCAAGTGGCATGGTCCACCATTACTAAGATAAAACTATGTCCAGATGCTGTTGGAGGGTTTAAGTGACCTACAATGTCTATGCCTACCCTCTAAAAGGGAACCCCAACCACTGGTAGTAGGATTAAGGGGACCTTTGTAGTGCCACCTGACTTACCACTGGCTTGGCAGGTGACACAGGAGCAACAAAACTCCTTGATGTCTTCAGACATGTAGGGCCAGTGAAAGTGAGGGACAAGCCTGTCCCAAGTCTTGTTTTGCCCAAGATGTCTTGCAAGGGGAATGCCGTGTACCAGGGTCAATAGGAACCCCCTTAATTTCTGAGGTATGACCAACCTCCTGGTGGCACCAGGCTTGGGGTCTCTACTTTCAGAAAAACCGGAGCCCATCTTCCCTATATGTTCTGTGGGACCCACTGACATTCCCTGCTTCCTCAGCAGCAGCTTGCTGTCTGAGTTGTTCAAGAGAGGGGCAGACCTTCTGCTCTAGACTCAAGTCTTCCCTGGAAGGTCTCCCTGCCCCAGTAGCTCTGCCTTGTCAGGCCAAGCTCCTCTGGGACAGTTCCTTCACAGGTACTGAAATCATCTCCCTCAAGAGGCTGATTCTCACTGGGAGCCTGAGAGGAGGATCAATCTTTACCCTTCCTGCTCCTTCTCTTGGGAGCTGGATGGTCCATATTTACAGTATCCAGGGTTCCCTCGGGGCTCAACTTCTTGGCCTGAGCCCTAGTGACAGCAATGACACTGGCTGAAATTTCCATAATTTCTGCATGAGTCCTGAACTCCACTTCAGACCAGGCTGAAGTTTTCAAATCAGTGTCCAGTAGACAGTCCACAGGTAGGTCTGACGATACCACAACTCTCTTTGGGCCTTTAACCCTTCCCCAGTTGAGATTGACAACTGTCATGGAATGATCTGTCCTGACATTGCTAGCATTAGTCACTTGGTAAATCTGACCAAGTAGAATCTGCTCAGGACACACAAGTTTCTCTGTCACCATAGTGACACTGGCCCCTGTGTCCCTGTAAGCTAAAGCTTCGTGACCATTCATGAGAGGCTGTTGTCTGTATTTGCCCAAGTTAGTGGGACTTACAATAAGGGTGGCAAGCTCAGTGCCACCATCACAGACTAAAACAAAAAAAGGCGTCTCCCAACCCAGGGAGACGTCCCCTTAAAGCACCGCTCAAGATCCAATGAGATGGATTACTCAAGTTCATATGTGAAACCAAATAGGCGTAAATCTTGAAGAAAATTCGAATCCACAAAAATATCCTTATGTTGGAATAACGCAGGATTTATTCAGTCATCCTGGAATTCTTCATTTGTAAATATTTATTCCATTACTCAAATCATGATATCATAATACAAATCAATATCTTGTTCCATAACCCAATGCATTTCGGGCTGGTTTAGCCCTTCATCAGGGGTAAGTTCAATTCTGTGAAAAAATGAAAAGCAAAGTCGAATAGATGGGCAGCAGCGGAGACAACCCTATAGTAATCATGTGACTTAGTCAATGCATGTCTGAAGTGAGGTGACGATAATCGGCACGTTGCTAACCCATGGGGTGTATTTTAATTTCATGCTTAAAGTGTTGTGCTTTAAAATAAAAGTCGTGGATACAGTACTTAAATAAAAGTGCAACTCAGAAAGCAAACACTTGCAGACCAGCGTGAACTAATCCTAACTGTTCGAATTTGTTGTGCCCTTATAAACAAAGACTAAAACAAAACACCACGCAGTTACAACAACTATGTTATCTAATACACGTGCAAATCAAAAATAGTCCAGCATCCGTGAAAAGTAAAACGATAACGTATTATCTAAATCCCCCGTGGTGGAAAAGACGTACTACGGTGATAGACATGCGCATGAAGATAAATGTGTAATGCTATTCGTACCTTTGTCGTGATCAAGCAAAACTCCGTGAATAAAGAGTCCGAGTGGTGAAAACGGACGCTACAGCGTGTAATAAAAATAATGAAGTCTAACGGAAGTTAGTAAGAATGAACGTGAAATAGAAAAGAGACTCAAATGGGAAATGTATACCCACAAACAACCGCCATGTTGGAATGGTGAATTCGCATATAAACCAATATGAATGCATAGACCATAATCGTAGTAAAAAAAAATTAAACAGTGATAAAGATTCATGAATAATGATAATTCAACTTATGAAAAAGTCTATAGAAAGCAACTATATTCTAATCGATCGTTAAGACCGTTTGGCTGTAAGGAATCCAATAATTTGATCCAATATAGTTCTCTGCGCAAAAGCAACTTGGTAGTATCCCAACCTTCTTTAGGAGTAACACTTTCAAGTACCAAAAACCGGAGTTGGCTGATATACGTGGAGTGGTAGCACTTATTTCATTTTCACCATCACAGACTAAACCAGCCTGAGTGGGTGTCCTGACTAGACCAGAAGACACTTCAGTACCCAAGGTTAACCCAGCTAAACTCTTGGGGCACTACTACTACCAGTGCTATTTCTAAGGGCACTGGGAGGTTTAGGAGTAGTAGTAGCAGTATTGGTGCTTGACTTAGCTAAATTGGCATCCTTTGCCCTACACAAATAGCACCAAGGTTTCTTGTTAGAGGAGGAAGATGATTGGGACCCACCCCCAGAGGAAGTTTCTGGAGACCTTCAGAAGACTCTTTCTATTCTTTAGATTTCTCCCCACCTTTCTCTCGGGCCTTAGAAGAATATTGCTTCTTCTGGTCACCACCACCATGAGACATTTGTTCACCCTGGTGCAGACCATTTGTCTGCCTTCTTTCCCAATTCTTGGGGAGAGGTCAGATCAGAGTCCACCAGATACTGGTGCAAAAGCTGGTTTTGACAATTATTAAGGATCTGCTCCCTCATAATCAAATTGTACAATCCTAAAAAGTCATGCACTTTGTTGCCATGTATCCAACCTTCCAGAGCCTTTGTAGCACTATCTATAAAATCTACCCAGTCTTCAGTGTGTGCCTTCTGTGTGTCCCTAAACCTAACCCTGTATTGCTCATTGGTTAACCCACCCATCTATGAGAGCACTCTTCAAGACTTTGTAATTGTCTACATCTTCTTCCGTTATAGTCAAAAGCTGGTCTCTACCTATGTTAGCAAAAGAGAGCCACAGGATAGCTGCCCACTGCCCCGGGGAACCTTCTGAACTTTACAGGCCCTCTCTAGAGAAGTGGTCCACTTATGGATGTCATCACCCTCCTGGTAAGAAGGGGACTATCCTGCTCATGTTCCTAGTGTCAAAGGAGTGTTCCCTATCTCTAGGTTCACTAGTGCTGCCACCATGGGATTCTAATCCCAAAGTCTTCCTAGCCCTCTGGACTTCTAGGGTTTCCTTATCTAGGGCCAACTGTCCCTTCTTGATCCTGAGCCTGGCTCTCTCAAGTTTGAGCAGGTGGTATTCCCTTTCTAAATAAACCTCCCTCTTGCTAGAAATGGAAGTCCATATTGAAGTGGCAGAGGAAGTTGAATTAACTGAGGAGGACCTGAACTCTTTGTACCCTCCCAGGAGGAATAATGGGGTCCTACCTCTAGCGCCTCCCTCTGTGTCACTAGAACTATTCCCTGGGGGACTAGAGTTCTCCAGTCAGGGGTCTTCAGACTCCTCCTCTACATGCTCAGAATCAGAGTCATGGATGTTGGACACCCCTGGCTCATCTTCTGGAGCATCACCACAAATATACAAGTTATCCTGCCCATCTGACCTTTTTTCTTGGTAGCAATAACTATTCCCCAAAGATTACTTCACTGTTAATAACTCTCCAAATGTCACTTGTAAATAAATCATCATTGTTTTGAGCAAGGCCTCCATGTCTTCAATCATTGTTTCAATTAAATGCTCAATATTTTGGCTCGATTAATCCTAGCACGAGGCATATTTGCTAGTTTTGAGCATTTTATAGTTTTTGTGAGCCTCCCACATAACAACGTTTTTGTACTTTAGTGCATCCCATGCACTGCTCATTTGTGACCTTCCACCCTCTGTATTCATTTGTAAGCTTCACACTCAAACACTATGTTTCTGGTGTTCATCACTAACATTTCATATCTGAGCTTTGCCACACATCTCATTTTGCATTTCTCACTATACCCATCTTCTGTGAGCATCTCATGTGTCTCTCACAGCAGGCTCTTTTACATTGTAAGCATCTCTCTTCCACACAAACACTGTACATCTCATTTGTGGGAGCATCCCACACAAGGCTAATTCTTATTGCAAATTTATCTCATAAGACTTCTTATATTTTTGTGCAAGATAATGTGTTTTCGTGCACTCTACACTCATATCATCCATCTGCAATAACGCTTCTCATAGATAAGACAACAAACGTTTCTGTATTGTGTTGTATAGTTTGCGATGCATTAAGGGTTTCTCCACCCTCCAGCCACAGGAATGCAGGTGATAAACTTCCAGTGTTTGAGAAACTATTCTCGCTCTCCTTCTCGTGCCCTGCTAGACCAGGGGTTTTCAAAAGGGATCTAATTGACTTCAATACTCAAACAGACACACAGAATTCTATACCATACTATTAAACCTTCCAGTATTAGGGTGGTCTTCTGCCAGACTGTTTGCCTGCTTACCTCCTCTTTTTGCTGATTATTTTTGTTGGCCTTAGGACTCTTAGCACTTTACCACTGCTGACCAGTGCTAAAGTGCAAGTGCTTCTCCCCTAAACATGGTAACATTGGTGTATACACAGCTGGCATATTTAATTTACTTGTAAGTACCTGGTACAGTGGTATGCCATATACTCAGTGCCTGAAATTTAAATGCTACTAGTGGGTCTGCAGCACTGAATTTGCCACCCACACAAGTATTCCTTTAAATTAAACATGTCTCAGGCCTGCCACTGCAGAGCCTGTGTGTGCAATGTTACTGTCATGTCAGCTTGATATTAAATACCCATTGCCAAGCCTTAAACTTCCCTTTTATTACACATGTCACCCCTAAGGTAGGCCCTAGTTAGCCCATAGGGCAGGGTGCTATGTTACAAAAAGGTAGGACATGTACTATTAAGTTTTGCATGTTCTTGTAGTGAAAAACACCTACATTCTTTTTTCACTACTGTGAGGCCTACTCTCATAGATTAACATTGGGAATTCTTTAATACACAATTTTAAGCTGTAATTCCTGGTTAGAAAGGAGTAGCTGTGTCATGTTTTATATCTTTGGAATGGCAATTGTTGGACTTGGCCCTTTTGCAGGGTCATCCCTGAACTTTTTGCCTCCCTCCTGTATTGTTTCTGACCTGTGTTTGTTGGTTTTAGGACTCTGGGCACTTTACTACTGCTGATCAGTGCTAAAGTGCATATGCTCTCTGTATAAAGTGTTATGGTAATTGGTTGTCCATGATTGGTATGTTTGCCTTACTAGTAAAGTCCCTAGTAAAGTGCACTATGTGTACCAGGGCTGGTAATGCAAATGCTACTAGTGGGCCTGCAGCACTAATTGTGCCACCCACACAAGTAGCCTTAAAGAGAGAACTCAGGCCTGCCACTGCAGTGCCTGCGCGCAGTTTGGTAAACTGCCATGTTGTCCTGACAAGTGCACCCTCTTGCCAGGCCTTACCCTTCCCTTTCTATGCACAACAGACACCCCTATGGTAGGTCCAAGGTACCCCCTGGGCAGGGTGCAGTGCATGTGAAAGGTAGGACATGTACTGAGGTGTGTACCATGTCCTGACAGTGAAATACTCTCCATTTCGTTTTTCACTGTTGAAAGGCCATCTTGCCCATAGGACAGAATGGGGAGGCTGTGTAATATGTTTTCCAGCCTATCTTCCCAAAGGTTTAAGATGGAGAGGTGAAGTTTAGTGAGCCTGAACTCACAATTCAATAACACATCTTTTTGTGAAGGTGGTTTTTGCATTGTGCGTTTAGAAACCACTCTTTTAGAAGTGGCTGGGTTTTTGTGCTCTAACATTTCTGTGTGTCTCTGCCTGGTTGTGGATTGACTGTCTGGATCTGAAAGTGATAGGATCTGGGGAATGTCTTGACCCAGGGGAGGAGGTGAGACAGCAACAGGCTGACCTGCATCTGGAGTGTAGGGGGGAGGAGTAGGCCCTGGAGGTGAAGAGGCCTGGGCTGCCGCCATAAAACAATGGCTCCATCTCCTGCTGAGTGATTGAGGATCCAGACCCCCACTATCAAAGGAAGAAGGTGTCACTGGCAGGGAGACACCCAGAACTGGTTTGGACAGGGGTCAGTGCCCCCCTGAACACAAAGACTTCAAAGACATTGAGGGGTATAACTATGAGAGCTGAAGCCCCTGAACATTGGATTGGAATGGACTGATCAAGAGTGAAAAGGATTGAAACTACTTCGTGGTCAAGAGGAACCTCTGCCTAGGAAGAAACAGCTGAAGAAACTGAAGGAAAGGACTGACCCTTGCTCTGGGGCTGGCCTGCAGTTTGCTGCTTTAACCAAGCAGAGGCTAAAGGGATTTTGCAGTGTGCTGTGTCCCCCCTGCTTGCAAGGACTTTGCTGTGTGCTGTGTCCTGAAGTAACTTATCCCCAAGGGCCCGAGGAGAGCTGGCTCCCTGTTGTGGAAACTCAGGAACACAAAAGTTTCCAGGTGTGTCTCAGCGACGCTGTATGCGTGTGCTTTTTGAAGCCTGAGACCCTCATAAGAATTGCCCTATGATCGTGGGCACCTGGAGTCCAAGCGAGTCTCAGCGACGCTGTGTGCATGTGCTTCGTGCAGCTTGAGCCCTTCGTGAGGATTGTCCTGTGATCGTGTGCACCTGGAATCCAAGTGAGTCTCAGCGACGCTGTGTGCGTGTGCTTTGTGCAGCCGGAGACCTTCGTGAGGATTGCCCTGTCATCGTGCACACCCGGAGTCCAAGTGAGTCTCAGCGAAGCTGTGTGCATGTGCTTTTTGCAGCCTGAGACCCTCGTAAGAATTGGCCTGAGATCGTGGGCACCTGGAGTCCAAGTGAGTCTCAGCGACGCTGTGTGCATGTGCTTTGTGCAGCCTGAGACCTTCGTGAGGATTGCCCTGTCATCATGCGCACCCGGAGTCCAAGTGAGTCTCAGCGACGCTGTGTGCGTGTGCTTTGTGCAGCCTGAGACCTTCGTGAGGATTGCCCTGTTATCGTGCACACCCGGAATCCAAGTGAGTCTCAGCGACGCTGTGTGCGTGTGCTTCTTGCAGCCTGAGACCTTCATGAGGATTGCCCTGTGATCGTGTGCACCCGGAACTCAAACTCAAGTGAGTCTCAGCGACGCTGTGTGCATGGGCTTCGTGCAGCCTGAGACCTTCGTGAGGATTGCCCTGTGATCGTGCACACCCGAAGCTCAAGTGAGTCTCAGTGACGCTGTGTGCGTGTGCCCTGTTGCAGCCTGAGATCTTCATTATCACCAGCGGCCCGGACCGGCATCCCCAGAGGAGCTGTGCCGCCGGCCCGAGCCCGCCGTTGCCAGAGCGGGACCTCGAACCAACCCCGTCGGGGGAGGGCCCGAGTGCCACTGCCCAGAATCCACAAAGTCGCATCGGAGGCCCGAGTCGCGGGAAGAGGAGAGGAGAGCGAGGTCGCACCCCCCAGGTAACGTGTGTCGCCACCTGGCGCGGGCTCGGAGAGAGACGCTCTCGGCCTCTCCCATTCTTGCAGCACGAGCCTCTGCTTCAGCTCATATCGCGGCCCGTACTTGCCAAGGAGTGGCAGTACCGGGGCCGGAGTGCAGAGCTGCACTTTGGTTTACACCATACCGTGTTGGGGGCATCTGTTGGTGGAAGCTGATCGTGAGTCAGTACGAGTGGCGGAGAGACCGTCTAAAGCACCGTGATCGGTGCTGGAGTGTTTTACGCATTGCATTATTTCTGCATTACGAACTACCTGATTGTTGCATTACGCATTGCATTATTTCTGCATTACGAACTGCCTGATTGTTGCATTACGCATTGCACTATTTTTGCATAACGAACTACCTGATTGTTGCATTACGCATTGCATTAGTTTGCATAACGAACTACCTGATTGTTACATTACGCATTGCATTATTGTGGCATTACGAACTGCTTTATTGTTGCAAAACGAACTGCATTATTTTTACATTGCGAAGTGCCTGATTCTTGCATTACGAACTGCATAGCATTGCATTAGGACTGCATTGGATCATCTAGAATTGCTCATTAATACCGTCAGAGCCTACAAGGGCTTGCTGGCCTATAAACCGGCAAGGTGAATTATTACAAGTACGCATATGTTGGATTTTTATTGTGTGGTCTCATCGCATATCTTTTTATATAAACATATACTTGGTTTTTTATGAAACTCGTGTGGAGTCCATTTGTGGTGTCATCATTGGGTTACTAGGAGCGTGGTTGCAAATACTTTACACACTTGCCTTGAAGATAAGCCTGGCTGCTCGTGCCAAGCTACCGAGGGGGTGAGCAGGGGCTATCTGAGAAGGTGTCCTTCCTTATCTTATCTTATCTTAATTGTGACTTATAGAGCGCTCGTTCACCGATTGGTTTCATGGCGCTTCCTTTCCCTGACTAGAAGCAAGGGTCCCTATTTGGCCTAAGGTATCTACCTCAGCCAATTAGCGACCCCCAGTTCTAACATCAATGATAAATCCTCTTTACTGGTAAGGTTGGATTTCATATTACTATTTTAGATATGCCACTTTTAGTAAGTGGACATTTCTCTGCTCTTACAGATCTGTGTGCCTGCAGCCTGTCTCCTATACATTCCAATATTAGTCCAATTGCATTTTGAGGTTTAGGAATGTCGTGAAGAGCATCCAGGTTATACTTCCTTTTTTTCGCCCCACCTTTGTTTGATTGATGCATGAAGAAGTAAGATTCGAAAACATGTTTTTTCACATTTGGTCTAATTGCTTTGTGAATGTAAATAACAATTAAAGCATACTTACAAACTGTGACTACATGCCTGACTTTATCAATGTTTCAATACAAAACTATGCGATTGTATTCAGTTAACGGAGCGTACGGCTCTCAGACAATGGGCGATTTGTATTGGGTCACTGGAAAGTTCAAAAGGTTGTCCTTGTCCCCCCCAGAAATGTAGTGTCTTCTACGCCCCTGCATTACCCAACCAGCTACAGTCATAGTGTGGGCAGGAAGACCCCCTGGCTCTGACGAGTTGCCCCGCTGCCCTGTTGTTTTTCCATAGTGAACAGTCGCAGCGGTTTTGATGTTCCCCAAAGAACCCCAAATTCATGCTCGCTCTTCGCGGGGTCCCCTCTGACATGGACTGAGAGCCCAGAGTGGTGCTCTGAGGTCACGGTGAACCCACAGGGCCCCCTCACTGAGAGAGTGGCCACTGTCCTCTCTGCCTGGGCTTGTGGGCCTGGCAGCCATGTCAACAGAGGTTAAAGGGCAGGGCCAGGTCTTTTTACTAGTCTTTAAAGGGCGACACCTGCAGGAAGTGTTCTGGCAGCTCCCTTACCTGGGGTCCTTGGCTCCTAGGTGTGTTGGTTGTGAATGACAGGTATGTGCACACTAGGTCACTAGTGAAGGGCGAGCATGGAGCCTGTGTGCATGTCATGGTTAGTGCATCAGGAGATCCATGTAGGCCTCCCTCTGCACATGTATGACAGCACTGAAAGGAGAAGGGCTCTGTGCAGGCTGCCCAGATCTCTGCTCACCTGGGACATGCGCCTCCATTCATTTCCTCCCCAGCATCCTGCCTAAAGATGGTCACCGTCCCCTGGGTCTGGGAGCCTTCAGTGCCTCTCTTTGTACTTTGCTGTTCCCCTCAAAACCACCCTGAACCTCTGCCTGACCGGCCTCACAAACCTTCTGGCTTCCTTACTGACCAGAAGAGCGGCTGTGAACCCACCAAGGAAGGGCCCCTGTGGTCCAATGCCTGGAATGTGCTGTGGGCGCCATGCCTACTCTGCCATAGGTACCATGCTGCACCTCACTGGCCAGTCCTACCCGGGCTGAATCCAGTCTGGGGTGACTTCTGATCCCATCTGGAGGGAACCTGGCACAGCAGTTTGGGCTGGACTATTCCTGTTGGAGCAGGCCCAGGGCTGATTTGCATATAGCGGGTCTCCATCATGAGTAGCAAAGTAGACAAATCAATGGATTGGAATGCGTCCATGAGTAATCAGCAGTGGCTGGGATTAATTCAACATTCCCCATTTTAGTTTTCATCTGAGGACCACTGGGAACTGTGCAGGAAAACATCTAAGAGCATGTACCAGCCACCCATATTGTGGTGAGCCCCTTTGGCCCCTGACCATGCCAGTGTAGCCCCCTTGCCTACTCCATTTCTTGAAGATCACTTTGGTCTGGCTCGAAGCGAGGAGAGGATTCACTGATCTCAGCATTAGAAACCACTGGTAAATTTGTGGCACCATGCAGAGAGATCCATGTTTGAACCCCAAAATGATGACACTGTATCTGTTACCCCGAATGCGACTTTGGAGCTGTGCCAAAAACTGGACCTAGTGACACTCCTTCGTGATTGCCTGAAGAAAGGGTGGCTCCTCCTGTAGCCAAAGTGCCATGAAGCACAGCCTCACTGCTCTCCAGCACCTCAGTGCTGAACCCACACAGCTGCACATTGTCCACACACTCATCTCAGGGCTGGACAGGAAGGGTTTATGTTGCCTAGCATCTCATAACTACAAGTTTTGTAAATTGTGGGGGCATTCAGTCAGAACCCCCATTGTGGCATCTGTGCTTTGGAAATTATTAGAAGCAGCAAACCCTTGACTACCATGTTTGTTTCTGCTGTTTAAGACCTAGGTCTCTCTCTCCCTTCCAGTCTAATCGAACAACGCTCACAGAACCATTCTAGGCACAGAAGATCCCTGTGTGCAAGGTCCCTGGGCCCGGTTCCTGAGGATAGGCCCTAAGCAGAGGTGGTCCCTTCATGCAAAGGGCCAGGGCAGGCTGCTGGTGATGGGCCCTAGACTGATGCCTAAACACAAGTCCAGACCCAGGTCCAGCTGCTGGTTATAGGCCCTAGACTGAGGCCTTCCCACAAGTCCAGACCCAGGTCCAACTGCTGGTGATAGGCCCTAGACTGAGGCCTTACCACGAGGCCAGAGCCAGGTCCATCTGCTGAGGATGGGCCCTAGACTTAGGCCTTCCCACAAGTCCAGAGCCAGGTCCAGCTGCTGGTAATGGGCCCTAGACTGAGGCCTTCCCACAAGTCCAGACCCAGGTCCAGCTGCTGGTAATGGGCCCTAGACTGAGGCCTTTCCACAAGTCCAGACCCAGGTCCAGCTGCTGGTGATGGGCCCTAGACTGAGGCCTTACCACAAGGCCAGAGCCAGGTCCATCTGCTGAGGATGGGCCCTAGACTTAGGCCTTCCCACAAGGCCAGAGCCAGGTCCCTCTGCTGGTGATGAGCCCTAGACTGAGGCCTTTCCACAAGTCCAGAGCCAGGACCTGCTGCTGGTGATGGACCCTAGACTGAGGCTTTCCCACATGTCCAGAGCCAGGTCCAGCTGCTGGTGATGGGCCCTAGCCTGAGGCCTTCCCACAAGTCCAGAGACAGGTCCAGCTGCTGGTGGTGAGCCCTAGACTGAGGCCTAAACACAAGTCCAGAGCCCAGGTCCATCTGCTGGTGATGGACCCTAGACTGAGGCCTTACCACAAGTCTAAACCCAGGTCCAGCTGCTGGTAATGGGCCCTAGACTGAGGCCTTTCCACAAGTCCAGAGCCAGGTCCTGCTGCTGGTAATGGGCCCTAGACCGAGGCCTTCTCACAAGTCCAGAGCCAGGTCCAGCTGCTGATGATGGGCCCTAGACTGAGGCCGTCCCACAAGTCTAGAGCCCAGGTCCAGCTGCTAGTGATGGGCCCTAGACTGAAGCCTTACCACAAATCCAGAGCCCAGTCCAGCTGCTGGTGGTGAGCCCTAGACTGAGGCCTTCCCACAAGTCCAGAGCCAGGTCCTGCTGCTGGTGATGGGCCCTAGACTGAGGCCTTCCCACAAGTCCAGAGCCAGGTCCTGCTGCTGGTGATGGGCCCTAGACTGAGGCCTTCCCACAAGTCCAGACCCAGGTCCAGCTGCTGGTGATGGGCCCTAGACTGAGGCCTTACCACAAGTCCAGACCCAGGTCCAGCTGCTGGTGATGGGCCCTAGACTGAGGCCTTACCACAAGGCCAGAGCCAGGTCCATCTGCTGAGGATGGGCCCTAGACCTAGGCCTTCCCACAAGGCCAGAGCCAGGTCCCTCTGCTGGTGATGAGCCCTAGACTGAGGCCTTTCCACAAGTCCAGAGCCAGGACCTGCTGCTGGTAATGGACCCTAGACTGAGGCTTTCCCACATGTCCAGAGCCAGGTCCAGCTGCTGGTGGTGAGCCCTAGACTGAGGCCTAAACACAAGTCCAGAGCCCAGGTCCATCTGCTGGTGATGGACCCTAGACTGAGGCCTTACCACAAGTCTAAACCCAGGTCGTGCTGCTGGTAATGGGCCCTAGACTGAGGCCTTTTCACAAGTCCAGAGCCAGGTCCAGCTGCTGATGATGGGCCCTAGACTGAGGCCGTCCCACAAGTCTAGAGCCCAGGTCCAGCTGCTAGTGATGGGCCCTAGACTGAAGCCTTACCACAAGTCCAGAGCCCAGGTCCATCTGCTGAGGATGGGCCCTAGACTGAAGCCTTACCACAAGTCCAGAGCCCAGGTCCATCTGCTGAGGATGGGCCCTAGACTGAAGCCATCCCACAAGTCTAAACCCAGGTTCAGCTGGGCCCTAGACTGAGGCCTTCTCACAAGTCCAGAGCCAGGTCCAGCTGCTGGTGATGGACTCTAGACTGAGGCCTTCCCACCAGTCCAGAGCCAGGTCCAGCTGCTGGTGATGGGCCCTAGACTGAGGCCTAAACACAAGTCCAGACCCAGGTCCAGCTGCTGGTGATGGACCCTAGACTGAGGCCTTCCCACAAGTTCAGAGCCAGGTCCAGCTGCTGGTGATGGACCCTAGACTGAGGCCTTCCCACAAGTCCAGAGCCAGGTCCATCTGCTGAGGATGGGCCCTAGACTGAAGCCATCCCACAAGTCTAAACCCAGGTTCAGCTGGGCCGTAGACTGAGGCCTTCTCACAAGTCCAGAGCCAGGTCCAGCTGCTGGTGATGGACTCTAGACTGAGGCCTTCCCACCAGTCCAGAGCCAGGTCCAGCTGCTGGTGATGGGCCCTAGACTGAGGCCTTACCACAAGGCCAGAGCCAGGTCCAGCTGCTGGTTTTGGAACCTAAACTGAGGCTTTCCCACATGTCCAGAGACCAGGTCTATCTGCTGGTGATGGACCCTAGACTGAGGCCTTCCCACAAGTCCAGAGCCAGGTCCAGCTGCTGGTGATGGACCCTAGACTGAGGCCATCCCACAAGTCCAGAGCCAGGTCCAGCTGCTGGTGTTGGACACTAGACTGAGGCCTAAACACAAGTCCAGAGCCCAGGTCCATCTGCTGGTGATGGACCCTAGACTGAGGCCTTCCCACAAGTTCAGAGCCAGGTCCAGCTGCTGGTGATGGACCCTAGACTGAGGCTTTCCCACATGTCCAGAGCCCAGGTCCAGCTGCTGGTGATGGGCCCTAGACTGAGGCCTTACCACAAGTCGAGACCCAGGTCCAGCTGTTGGTGATGGGCCCTAGACTGAGGCCTTCCCACAAGTTCAGAGCCAGGTCCAGCTGCTGGTGATGGACCCTAGACTGAGGCTTTCCCACATGTCCAGAGCCCAGGTCCAGCTGCTGGTGATGGGCCCTAGACTGAGGCCTTACCACAAGTCGAGACCCAGGTCCAGCTGTTGGTGATGGGCCCTAGACTGAGGCCTTCCCACAAGTTCAGAGCCAGGTCCAGCTGCTGGTGATGGACCCTAGACTGAGGCTTTCCCACATGTCCAGAGCCAGGTCCAGCTGCAGTTGATGTGTCTGAACTGGACAGCCACAATGGCCTCAAATCCAATGAAAGCAAGAATGGCAGGGCATACGTAGAGCGACACAACCTTCTCCATGGTCAGCAACAAGCAGACTCATGGGTTACAACAAACACTTCCAACACCTCCAAACCCTCAGGTAAGATGTCACTGGTGCACCACATGCTCTGACGTGCCAGCCAGAACATGTCACAAACTGGGGTGCACAGTGCAAGGTGAAACTGGGCTACGAAAGAAGGTCCAATGCATTGTAAATGAAAATAAAGGCACTTACTCCAGCTTCTGTAGTTTGCAGCCCGGATGCTTTAACCCTTTACATAACTCTTTCAAGCCAGAATCCTCAGGTGGATTGAAGCGGAGGTCCAGGTCCACCAGCGATGAGTTTACGCTGAGCACAGAAGAGAGGACGATGCAGGACGGAGGTTTGAGGAAGCAGTTCCATGCCCTGCAGGAGGCAGAGAGAAGAGAGGTGACGGCGAGTAATTTTAGGAGGGGGGGGGGAAATGGGATATACAGGCACACATACACACTCATTCACACCCATGAATTCGCACACGCGAGTGTGCACATTTCCATTCACAACACTCATTACCAAATATTCAAAAATACATGCATGCACTCACACACCAAACATTAATTAAAAGAAAAATCACACTTACCTGTAGCTCAGTCTCGGCAGTCCTGGGAGGGTTGGGACTGCTGCCTTCCCTCATTGGTTGACCTTATGTCAGCCCATGAGGGAAGGCAGCAGTCCCAACCTCTTCACGAGTGGGGTGGGGTCAGTGAGACTGCTGACCACACCCCACGCTGTGACGAGGTGGCACTTCAGGGCTTAAAAATGAAGAACCCATGTCCGAGGCAATGAGTGACGCTTCCCCTCGTCACTGAGAGGGAGGGCCTCAGGGACCTTTGCTGAGCTGAGGAGGTCACGCCCACAGGAGCCGCGACATCCTCAGCCCAGGAGCCTGCGCATTTAGTGCATGTCTACCTCTTGGCTGCTTGACCTGAAAATGAAGAGTGTCTGTCAGACTGGCCATTGCTGAGCCTGACAGACACTCGTTTTGTGGGACAAAAGGTCAGGGGGCGTGGCCCCTATGGCTGGGTCACGGCTGCTTAAGAATAGTTAAACCTTGCTCACCTATGAAAACTGACCTTCACAATATTTTTGTCCTCGATATTCTTGACGCAATATTTTGCACACACAATATTTTTTCTACAATATTTTGTGCAAACACCACAAACTACACAAAACTGCTTACCTGAGACTGGAGCAGGTCAGCAGCCAGGGGTTTAGGGCTTTCAGGTGTTCAGGGCTCAGCTTCGAGTCGTTTATGCAAAGTCTTCTAATTCCTGAAGTGTTTTCCAAACAAAACTGCAGGATTTTACAATCCATGCTGTCTGTTATGCCACAGATGTCCACAGTTTGGAGATGGCCAATGGCGCTCTTGACAAAGTCTCCGTCCTGTAGCTCAAACAGGAAGTACAGCAGGCCCTTCAGGTCAGGGATCACCTCTGCAGGGCTTGGCTGGATCTTGTCTTTAATCCACTGCATTAATTCAGATTTTCTGTCCAATGAAGCCTTTATATTCAATCCGTCCTCCAAGTGATTCAGATTCTCTTTACCGAAGAGGCCGAACAAGAAGCGGACAGCAAACCTTAAGTGGCAGTGTTCATAATTCCTGGACTTCTCCAAAAAGTTGACCAGATCTTGCTGAGGACTCTGTGCCATTTTTACATTGTCTTCACTTTCTTCAAGTACAAAGAAGAGAGCTGCTAAAAACTCTTGAAAGCTCTTGTGAATGAAACCGTAGACTTGCTTCGACGCCGCAACGTTCTGGAATATATACGGTTTTGTAAAAAGTGACTGTGTTTCCGAGAGTGTAAGTCCATGTTTGATGACCTCCTCCTCCTCAAAGAGCGTCTTCTGCTCACAGACGCCTTCTCTGGCCAAGGCACAAAGCCTCTTGAGAATCCTTTGAGTTGGCACCGTTGGATCTGCCCTCGGCCGTTTGAGTACAAGGGCGAGAAAGGACAAGTACAGTGAAGAAAGTGTTCGGAAAGAAAATCTGAACTCTGTGCCTGTCTCTGCCTGATGTTTGATGACACTGCACACCATCCAACACATGATGGGAACACAGCAGGCAGCAAAGAGGACTTCAGTCTCTTGTACACAGTGAAAAACCTTTGCGCCTAATGTTTGGCTTCCAAAATATTTGTTAAAATATTCCTTCCTGTCATTTTCAGAGAATCCAAGAATCTGGACAAACCGGTGAATCTTCACGTGCATGCTGAGCGTCATCAAAGCAGCTGGCCTTGTGGTGATTATTATGTGTGCCTTCTTAAAAATCATTTTTCTCATAAAACTGCAATGTGTATCTTCCATTGAAGCCTTCTGCTTGGGATCACCTTCTAGCGAAAGCAGAGGGCACCTCAGTTCATCGAAGCCATCAACGACAAAGAGCAGTTTCTTAGGATCCACCTTGAACGCTTCAGTTGGTTTCAACATCTCGAGGTAGCTCTGGAACAGAAGATCGGCCATCTTGTTCTGTCCAGGGGCCAGGCTGATCTCTCTGCACGGGACAAAGAATGCGTAATCAAACCTTCCCTGGAAAAGCTGCCCGGAAGCCCAGTCCTTCATGATCCTTAGGGCAGTCGTCGTCTTCCCAATCCCGGCGACTCCCAGCAGGACGATGATTCTGGGAGAATTCCCATGTTTGTCTGGTTCAAACAACCTACTGATTTCTGTGTAAGAATCAGCACCTAACTGGCGATTGCTTCCAGAGGACAGTGTGTCTTGTTCTGTACTCCTCATGTGATATTGATTATCGATAAGGACCATCCTGGTGTACTCTTCCTCCAGCTGGAAGCATTCTCTGCTGATCATTTTCTTTTCTTTCAAGACTTGGACTTTTTTAAGTATGTTTTCCGTATATTGCGTCCTCTGCTTCACTGAAACACAGAAAAGTAGTTTACAAAGTATTTCTATGTGGGGTGTACACAATCAAATTGAGAAATAGAGGAGGCGAATATGGGTTTAGACAAAAGAACAACACCCATGTGCAGTTGCGTATGGCCCTTTTCATTGCTAAGGGATGGCTCTGTGTAAAATAGAAGCATCTATGTAAAGGCAGGCATTGCAAGGGTTATGTCTAATTGTCAGTCAGTCAAAACCACTTTATTCGGTTCACAAAAACCATAAAAGTACACAGCGTACAGCATATATCAATAAAATTCAAAATTTCATAGATGATCGTGGGCACCATAAACATATCGTCACCAGAATTCATAAAGAAGCAAATAAAACAAGCTGCCGACAATTCACATTGAAGGGGAAAGTCTATTAAAAAATGTCTCTGTACGATCTCAAGAGAGGGCAAACGATCCACAATACATATTATACAGCGAGACTACTTAGGTAAAAGGGCAAACATTGAATCAAAGCCCATTTAATCATACAGAAGCAAGCGGGTTACTAGACAATAAAAATGTTGTTTTTTCCTTTGCCTCACAACGGCCACTAAAAAACGTGCGATATTAAAAGTCTCCCAGGAGTCATTCAGCATCTGCAGATATAATAAAGCAGGTCTCACCTGCATAAAACTTTTCCCTTTGAAATAGGTGTTAAAAACATTTTACGCATATCGCTATAATGATCACAGAACATTGTAAAGTGCACAGTGTCCTGGGTAGAGAAATTATCACATGTACATGGGCCTAGGTCATTCACCCTTCTCCAACCCAGCGGATCTGCTATCAGACAGTGAATGAGGTTAAAACGAAATCTGATGAAAAGATAGTGATGGTAGGGCTTAGTGACAATTTCAGATAGGGTTCTATATGTGGGGAAGTTTTTAGCAAGAGGTATGCTCTCACCGTGGGTTTCGTTATCTCACTCACCTCTCTCTCTACAAATATATTTAAAAAGTGTTTTCAACCCACGCAAGGTCCTCTTTCCTGATCTTTTCTGGAGATTCGAAGAGTTCGGGGCACCCTAATTTTTTAAAAATTGTTTTAACATATCATAGCCACGGATTGCAGCTTGCTCTCTTCATGGAAACACAATCCCTGGCAATCTCTTGGTTCAACACCAGATCTGGATTGATCCAGATCGTTAGCCAGCATACAACTGGGGCCAGACCTATCAAGTCAGAGACATACCCAGTGCCTAATTCTTGATGTATTATATATGTGTGGGTGGATTGAGGGACCGACAGCAAGTTCCTTAAGAACTTATTTTCAACTATTTGTAAACCCTCTACCGACTTATAGCCCCAAATTGCAGAGCCGTACTTCGCAATAGCAATACATTTGGGTCTGTAAATATTAAGCATAGCTTCAATTGGCTGGACCCCAAGTCGCTGTGCAAAACCATGGACGGCTGCTATAGATCTTGCCATGGCGTGTTTTTTCGCTTTCTGTTGCTGTACCCACGAACCCCTCTCATCGAACAATACCCCCAGATAAGTAAAGGATGTCACCCTAGAGAGGTCTGCACCTTCACAATAAAACGTTTTAAACCTTTTTGGTCTCTTGCCCATGATCATCGTATGTGATTTGGATATATCAGCAATTAAACCCAGAGATCGCATAAAGGCCCCAAAAGAATCCAAAAGCCTCCGGAGCCAACAATACTGCGTCATCCGCGTATAGGAGGGCAGGGATAGCCCGATCCCCTACGCGGGGAATATCTTGGCTGGCAGAACACAGGGAGGTGCCTAAATTGTTTATATATAAAGTGAAGAGCAGGGGAGCTAAGATGCAACCCTGTCTGATGCCTCTACCAATACTAAAGTGCTTTGTGCATTTGCCTTCTTGGTCAACTCTCACCCTCGCATAAAGATCTCTATGTAGGTCAGCCAGGAAATGAACCAGGCAGCGATCCAATCCCATACCAATCAGTAAGGCCCATAATTTCGATCTATTAACTAGATTGAACGCCGAGGACAGGTCCATAAAGGCCAACTGTAATGTCCCAGCCTTGGCCACTGTATATTTCCCGGCTAATAAGTCCAGATTTAAACACTGGTCTAGTGTGCTCCTGCTTTTTCTAAAGCCATATTGGAGATTTGACAGTACACCACTGTCATCCAGCCATTCCGAAGGTTTGCTGAGACTCAATCTCCCTAGCACTTTTATGGCAGAATCAATCAGGGATATCGGCCTATAGCAGCAGGGGTCGACTCTCTGGCCTTTAGTTAAAATATTTGCCCAGAGAGTTGGATTATGTTTGTGCAAGTCAGCCGGGACACCGCCCGGGCCTGGGGCCTTATTGCTAGCTCTACTTCTCCTTCGTTAAAAACCAGAAGAGAAGGGCCCGTTTCTTGATCTAGGGGTGCGGGGAATCCCGGCTCTACCAGGACCTCATATATATCCTTTTAATTACCTTTAGAGCCTCGCTTAGGTTAGGACCCAAGTATCTCTATGAGAGATTTACTCCTTATATTACATCCAGAACTCTCAGGTCCTCGTCAGCTAATTTCCTCAAACCACCTATATTTAGGTGTAAAACCAAAGGGGGAAAGACAGTAGCAGCTCTGGGAACAAAAGCATGGAATAAGCTGCCAACTCATCTGAGATTACAAAATAATGAAACTCAATTCAGGAGATTGCTGAAAACATGGGTATTCAGCTCCACAGACGAACTATGCCTTTCCCTTATTTAATCTCTTTGGGACCCTCCCTCACCTCTAACTAGCGCCAGGATGCTCCTTTCGGAGTGGCAGATTGCGCTTTATAAATAACCCATTACATTACATTACATATATAAGTTTAAAATGAGAGAACCATTGATCCTCCGTGATATTGCCTGCCAGAGGAGAATTATTAGTACCAGAAAAGAAAGGTTTATTTACTATTTCCAAAATCTGGCACTATCCTTAAGAACCTCCACTGCAAGTAGGACATTCCATGCCGCCTCTTTAATTTCATTTTTGTGGGATTTCAGAGCACACTTATATGACTTTCTTAGCGTAGCTATGGAAGTTTTATCAAAGCAGGAAAAAGCTTCCGATGTGCTTCAGAACAATTGCCGTCAAACCATCTCTCGATTATTTCTTTACATCTTCTACTGGGCAGGGTAAGGTGTTTCGTTACCTGGACACAATTTTTTTCAAACGCAGGGAGTACCTCAGCACCCAGCCTTGTTGGATCAAGACAGATGGCGAAGTTCTCCTTAGCGCTCTCCCGTAAATCCTGGAGAAAAAGGTCCGGAATTACCTTCGTCCATTTCAACCTACGCCCCTGGTCAGATGGTTTTAAGCAATTCACAATAGATGATTCTCCTTGTTTACCCTTTAGGCCAATTCCCGGGCCTAGTGCAAGATAGATGGGATTATGGTCGCTAAAATGCGACCACTGAGCATTGCAAGAGACCACATGAGTTGACAGTACAGGGGAAATAAATATATCGTCTATTATAGAGTCAAGCCCTCTTGCCTTAAACGTGGGGATCCTCGCCTCACTAGCATTTATGCTAGGTTGAACGAGGTCCACTTCGGCCAGAAGATCCTCCAGGCATTCCCCTTGCTGTGTATGCTCAAAGTGCGAATTAAAGGGGATTGCCGGTCCTAAGGAGTCTGTAACGTGACATTTCTTAGTACATAAATGAGTAATAAAATCCCCCAAGATTATGATTGAATAAAAAGTGGTTTGTTTCACTCTATAATCCTCTAAAAAACATTTCAAATTACCTATGTGTTCATTTATAAAATTACTATCAAAAGAATTATAAAAATTAACAATCGGTAATTTTGTTGTGTTGGAAGGAATAAATTCTATCGCTAGACAGTTACAAGAACCAGAGTCCACAATACGATGTGTACCCAACAGTTTGATTGAAATTAATTTTAGGAGACCCCCCTTTGCCCTACCTGCTGGAGAGGGCCGCGCAGGTTCACTATAGGACTTATAGTCATCCAACCAAAAATAGTTTTCCCTGTCCCACGTCTCTTGTAAGCCTGCTTTATCATACACTTTTAGAAGATCAAGCCATCTAGGATCATCTCTTTTATTTCTTACCCCTGCTATATTCCAGCTAAGAATCTTACAATTTAAATTATTACCCTCACTTGTCCCGGCACTCTTTGATCTATCTATACTATGAATCCGCTGTTGGGGGGGAGATACCAGACAATCATTATTATCCAGATGACTTAATGAGAGGAATCTGTTTGTACTCACTAGACTGCACTCCCTTCCTTCCTCCCCTGGAGTCTCTTTTAGCAGTCTAGGTGGTGTCGGGGCAATAGGGGGGTTCTGATTAGGAAACTGGCCCTCCCTAGAGCTTGGTCGGGACAATGGACACGCCCTCACTTTTGCCAGCACAAAATTCCCCCGCTCACTCATGCTGGGAACCTGTTGCCCATCTGGTGGTGGATAAAAAAAAAAACAGCGGCAGAACCCTAATGCCCCCCAGGCCCTCATTTATACCATCCTCGAACAGCTTCCCTGCTATTCCTGCCTGGTCAAAATTAATAACAGTACAGTCTCCCTCTACCAGTTTTGGCCTAGATCCCACCCAGCCAACCCGTCTTGCCATTATAATGTGGGAGGAAGCCAGCACCCCGTTGCCTGAATACTATTTACACCAGAACTTGGTTTTACGTATGAGTTCCTGGGTAGATTCTGTACAGTTCTCTTTAAGCGGGGGAGCACCTATGAGAATTGCTATTAGGGGAGTTGCAACTGGTGGCAAATTAAGTCTGCAGCTATTTGAGACCCTAATTTCAAGCCCGTTTACAGGGGTCTTGCCCTGCCCTACTGGTTGTTTTTTAGCGACAGTGATTTGCTCACCATATTTGCCGGGCTTGTCCGCATCCCAGTGCCCCGAGCTCACCCCAGGCTTGGCGTTAACTAGAGAGCCTATACTAGTCTGTGGCGAGGTCCGATTTTCCTGCCCTAAGGCCCCCTCCCCCTTTTGACTAGTAACCAAGGTTTGTGAGGTCGATAAACCCGACATATTAATCATCACACCTCCATTATTCAAGTCCATAAGTTATGATTCTAAACGCTCTGGTTTCCCCATCACCCCATTTACCAACGTTTTAAAAAGATTAGAGATATCTTTGATAACAGTAGAGAAAAGTGGCTCCAGGCGCGTTTTAAGGAAGTCCTCCATAGATTGTCTAACAGCAGTATAGGTGGAATAGTCAAGACCTCGGTCTAATTCACCGCTGTGTCTTGGGATGGATTCAGCTGGTACCATACCAGGTTTAGTGCCTCTCTTTTCCCCCTTTTTTTTAGCTGGGGATACGGGCAATTCCTAATGCGAGGACGCTTCTTTTCCCAAAGTCTCTACCTCATCAGACTGGGACCCCTGCAAGGGATCAAAGGACCCTCCCTCGGCACGCCCTGCATAGTGGAGATGGCTTGGTTCTCATTAGGGATTACATGCAAAGGGGGGTCAACTGGGGGGGCACTCAGTCCAAGATGGTCAGCTCGCAAACCCAGCTGGTCCTCAGCGTTTTGAATTTCTTGAGTTAAGGCCCCCACTGCGGAGGTTAAATATGAAATAATTGAGGCAGGGTTCCTGGGCACTTTAGCATTAGATTTCTCCAAGTCAAGACTACAGGGTTGTTTGCGCTTACCCATGGTGGTGGCTGGAGAGTAGATGAAAGGGGGGTGGCCCAGCCCAGCCTCTGTCGGCCTCTGACGGGTGCAGATGGGCCTGCCCTTGGCCCGGGCACGCCTGCGCGCGTCCCATGCTGCTGGAGCCCCGAGCACTCTTTATGCGTCTCCGGGCACGTACTCTGGGCGTTGGTGCCTCCTGGTGCAAGTGCCTGTGGGGATTGAAGTCCCCCAGTGCAGGTATGGCGTTACGGCGGTTGCTGTGATGGGCTCTGATTGTATGTCACATACATCCACGTTCTCTATGTTATTTTATGTTATGTGTATTTGTAGAGCGCTCTGCGACCCGTGAAGGTATACGTGCACCTAAGCAGCACCGACCTGGTCTGGTCAAGAGCTAGGCTGGTGGGACCTCGTTGGAAAGCCGCGTCTTCTCTAGGACTCTAGAATGGAAGAGACGGCTCTGAAGAAAGCAGGAGGTGGACCCTGCCTTCACTTAGACGGTCACGGTGAGTTGGCTGTTGATTACTATCGTAGGTCCTTTCCGTGTGGTGCCTGGAGGGGTGTGGGTCCCATCAGGTGGAGTCCCAGACCGTGGTGTCTTTGCCAAAGACTCCTACCTCCTCTTCAGCTCTTGATTTTCACAATAAACTGAAGATCAGGTTGTTCATGAAGCCCCAACCCTGGATCGGGATACAGCTCCTGCGTCAGTGCCAGGATAACCTCCTGGGTGAGTTGTGCGCTATACAAATACACATACCAGAGCACAACATGGGTTTGCATCACACAACAATGGGTGGATGCCCTTGAGCCACCCATATAAGGCCTACCTGATGCAAAGTAATGCACGACAGGGCATTGCATTACTTTATCTTACAAAGCTGTGCAACTCAGGCTTTGTAAATCCCACAACAGGTTGTGAATAAACTCATATGTTAGGAACAGTTGTGGAATTAGTCACCGCACTCAAGGCCGTTCCCACAGACCGGGGCTAACCTCCCTGTTTCAACCATTCCAGCAAACACCCAAATACCTAAGCAAACAAAGCACAGCAGGAGAAGCACTCAGTAACTTAAGCAACAACAATTTTAAATGTAGAAATGTCTATAAACTCTCCTGAATCCTTTTAATCTTGAAAAATAGATGCCTCCTCTTGTTCATTAAAAACATGTATTCTTTATGTTCATCTTGATAAGTTTCATATTCAATATGGACACAGCCAACGAGTTTCGTTCCAAAGTGCTAGGACTTCTTCAGGGCTCACAACAAAACACACAAATATTAGTAAATACATATATACATATAAAATACAACACACAAATAAAAAAGGGGGTTTTACTACCACAATAACAGTACAGCCAATATTGGCCAAGTGCTTGATCATCAAAAAGTCAGTTTAAAAAAAATAAGAATTAACAACAAACAGCTAGGTAGTTCAGTCCTACAGATCGATAACTATCTTTGAGGATTAATAGGATGAATGCGTGTTTATGGCCATTTTTACTTACAAACTTTTTGTTGCTTAAGTTACTGAGTGCTTCTCCCACTGAGCTAGGTTGTGTGTCGAGCTGTGCCAAAAAAGTGACTCAACCGGACACAGAATCTTATGACATCTGTGCTATAATGCTGCTTCAGGCAGTGGATTTTCAAGGCAAGCGGAGAGACTTCATTGCAACAGATTTCCAGATCTTCGAGCCTCTCTGAGGCTGCTCTAGCCTTCATCGTCCCCGCTGCTCTGCTTCAGCGGGTAAGGACTTGCATGCATGTGTGGGTGATACCGAGGCCTCCAGCCATTCTTATAGGTTTGAGGGCCTAGAATAGTCTGAAGTGTCACCCTTGTAGGACTGTGATGGTCAGTAGGTGTGTTTGTACTGTCACTGGCAAACGCCGTCGACTGTATTTGAAAGCGAACCACTTTAACAGCTCTGACTATTGTACACAGAAGCTGGAATCATTAATAAGTTACTCTTTGGTCGCCTTTTTTCAAAAAAATTGTGGAAACCAAGCTGTACACATTACATGTTTTTTCACTGTTTGTTTTATGGTTCCATTTCACTTGGGGACACAAAAGCACTATTGTTTTCTCTTGGTCTGTGTTTTTATTAATTTGAATTGTACAAATTGGATAAAAAGAATTATTGTGAACATAAAGTCTGCAAGGCCCTCTTTCTTTCTGACATCACTTCTAACCCGTTTTTTGATTGCGATTGTGCATTTGATTATTATTATAGATTAACCTAACTTTCCGCTGGAACCGTTGTTTTTGATATATATGTACTGTCACTGGCAGCATGGCAGGGGCAATGGGTGGTGCGAGCTGCAGTGGCTTCATGAAGGGGCCTGGCACTTATCTTATTTATTTACAAATTTAGCACTGCTGTCAACACTCTACTAGGTCTACGTTTGAGGCTCAGACTTTGGAGTTATTTACTAAGGTTTTGCGTCTGTGCTTGCGTGGAGTAAAGCATCGCATTAACTTACCATTTTAAAAGCCCGCGGACGCAGCGCGAGAATGTGCATCGGAACCTGAGCACCAGCGGGCCCTTAGGAAATAACATCCTTTATTTAAAAAAATTAAACTAGAATTCCCAGAATACAAAATGTATTTGACCAAAAAGCCACTACTGAACGGAGCCCCATATTTTTGGACTAGTTGGTTGCTCTGACCAGCTCCTCACTTATGCATGGACACGAGGCGTTTGATTCAGGCAGACTTTCTTTCTGCTGCAGGACATATTCAAGTGAAGGAGAGAGATACCAAATACAAACAGAGAAGATGCAGGCCTCTTTAGAATACTAGTACCAATGTGATGCTAACATATCATGTACATTTCACCTAAGCAGCTAGTCAGTGCCCTAATACCCAGAAGCACTGCATCCTAGTAGCCTCGGATGCTTTAATACAATTATAATTGTGAATTTCACAGTAAATGTTCTTCATTTTCAGCACCAGTTGAAGGCCTTTGACTTCTTTGGTTTACTTTAGACGCGCCACGTGCAGGGCCGTGCAAAGGAGGGTCGGTGGCTGCATAATGGGCACCACTGTGACGGGAGCCATTCATTGTATTGTATTGTATTGTAATTGCATTACACAGCACCTACTACCCCTGACGAGGCCTCGAAGTGCTTTTTCGCGAGTTGCACGCTACTCCGGAACCCATAAAGGATTACTGTGAATTAGTATAGTGAAATATGAAAGTAATTTGAGTGGTGGACATGCTAATCTGTTATCTGGATTGAAAAGGATAGTGGAGGGATAGAAGGGAAGCAGTTGTATATATATATTGTTTTTGAGCTCATAGCAGTTGGGATGAGTAAAAGGGAGGTGGAGGGGGATGAGTAAAAGGGAGGTGGAGGGGGAAGAGTCAGAGGGAGTGTTTAGAAAGGCTTGCTTTGGGGGATCGGAATAGTAACAAGCATTGGCATAGCCAATAGGTGTCACTTTTGGGACCTTATAAGTATTTAGTTATGCAGCACAATATCCTTGGTGCAACAATATCAACCATTGCATGGCTAAACACTTATAAGGTCCCAAAGGCGAGACCTATTGGCTATGCCAATGCTTGTTTCTTTTGCAGGCATGTATTCCATGTTTATGTGCCGGTAGTTATCGTTTTACACTCTAATCTCTGTTGCAACCTAAACATATCACTGGATTGCAGCTAAAGCTGCTGGTCCAAACTCTCACTTAACAATATAACTGACACAACTTATGTTATGGGTGAAATTAATGTTCCGGTGGATCCAGAAAAAAATCAGTAAGTAAACGTGGTGGGGCTTCTTTTTATGGGTCTCACAACAGGACGTTCTGTGTCTGCCATGTTGGGAGGTGCATTAGTTACATGTTGTATTTATATAGGGGAAATCTGTACCAGGGAAGACTGAAGGCTCATGTGAGAGTGGGACCAGGAAGACTTGCTAGGAAGGTACCGAGTATTATCAAGCACTGCTTTTACCTTAATACACTTAGGAGCACATCTGTGCTGGTGTGTTAGGTGGTGTGCTCTTTTACCGCCCTGTGATTGGCTTCCTCGTGGAGTCACTGGTCTGACCACGCCCTCTGACAGCATCTTGCCTCTGGGAGTGGTACTTTAAGCAGATTTTCCAAGCGCCTCTATACATATTTGCTCCTCTGTTGATGGAGAAGAATAATCCAGAAACATGTGCAGAATGCACACCCTAGTAGCGCCGATATTGAGAAGCGTGTCCGTACTTGTGTGCCTAAACTAAAGTGTCATCACGCACTGCACTTATCATACCGCATCTGGGACAAAATGTGTGGTGCAATGACTGCCAATTGTTCTCAAAGCAAGCTGACCTTCCCACAGTGCCTTTTTTTGATAAACAGCCATCCCCTAGACACATCTACTCAGTGCCTCACCCAACACCTGTCAAACACTATGTTATAATCTGTGAAATCAATAAAACAAGTTATAAACAAAAAGCTGTGGATGGAGCCAGAGTGCACAGCCAAAGTCAATATCCTGTTCTTCTCTGTGTCTTTGTGATTGTTTGTGTCTGGGTAGGAGACTGATGCTTGAATGCCAGTGAAGGCAACGCTCAATTAAAGAGATGAGATGTTTTGGAGGTATGGTATTATGGAAAGCAGGATATCCCAGAAAGTGCTCCGTGGCTATGTGCATATGGGGTGAGAGAAGAAATAGTGCGCGCATGTTGTGATTTATAATAACCTTTTCACGTGAAGCATAGACTGATACCCCAAGGGGCGCGGGGGGAGAGTGGAGACGATCTATGATAAAATGTTGGCTCCAGCCTCTCTGGGGGATGCGGGTGCACCGGGTCTGTCCGTCCACGTGAGTTTCTGGGCCAGCCGCACGGGAGGGACGCTTTGCGCAGCGAGCGGATGCAAGCTGATTTAACGGATGGATTCCAGTAATTAAATGACTTGGAAGTAAAGGGAATTCCTCGTGCATCTCTTTACGCATGAAGTCATGTGACCTAGCTTGCAGCGTGTCCAGTCTCGTTGGCGCGCAGAGTTTGGGTTCTGTTGAACCTCTTTGTGAGCTGATTACGTTCATAAAGTACATTTTACCGACTGTAGCGCAAAGACGCCGTCCGATGAAAGATGCTATATTCGTAAATTGCATCGTTCATAAAGTGCTACAAAGGGCACGTCCAAGCGGTTCATGTTTCCCCACACTGGAGCAGAACAAATTCAAAATACTGTCACATCGTATCTGCCTCACTAACAAACCCTATACCCCCCTCCAGTTACTTGGTGTATGAATGTACCTGTATTGCCTCTGTCACCCATGGACTTGCGAACCCCAAGTTCCCCGTTTTTCTGATGCTCTCTAAAGCTTTCTCCACAGTCTGTCAATGTGGTAATACATACACGCTGGGAGAAGACAGGCGAACGGCACAAGATAACACGGTGCGTCAACGGGGAGTGGAACTGACCAGCAGAATATTTTCAAACACCAATTGGCGATTACTAAATGTGAAGGATGGGTGCCCACCCTCAGCTCAGCTTGAATGCTCAGCTCAGCTTGAATGCCGCACACAAAGGGTGAGGAATGGACTTTCAGAAACTGTGATTCGCTCCGGAGAAGCCCGTGGACCTGAAAATGCAGAAGAGTATTATTTGGTAGAAAAGGACTGGCAGGAAAGACACCGCTCGTTCCTTATCGTTTCCCAGGCAATCTGAATGTTCAGGTTTTTGTTTGGAAAGAATTACATGCCCAGTACAGAGAACCGACAAATACTCCGTATCAGCATTGGAGATAAAACAGTGGCAGAGGAATAAAAACAAAAAACACAAACTCAAGGAGCAATCTACTAATTGGATGCGAGGGGTTTCAGTGGCGCGTTTCCCTTGCGGGAGCGAGCTTTGAAACCATCTGTTTGCAAGTTAATTACAAACAGATGGTTTCAAAGCTCGCTCCCGCAAGGGAATCGCCAAACGTGCACACGTTGCCATTCAAAGCAATGCAATGCGTACACGGTTTTGCCTGAAAAACTGAATCGATTTCTAAAGGTCTCCTCCTATGCAGCACATGCGTAGGCGAGACCTAAAAAGAGGTATGAGATGATGCAAGGAGGGGTAGTGGAGGGAAGAGTCTCGAAAGGGTTATTTTGGGGATCATAGTAGTGGTATGGGGTTTGGGATGAATGAGACAGTGGAGGTAATGGATATAATGATAGAGGTGTAGGGTGAGAGATAGGGTAGTGCATTGGAAAGAGTAGTAGAAAGAGGTTTGAGATGAGTCAGAGAGTTGAGGTAGGGGATGTATTGAGAGCGGTATAGGTTGAAAAATAGGGTAGTGAATTGGATATGTTGAATTAGAAGAAAAGTAATAAATAAGTAAAAGTAATAAATATATAGATCCAAAAGTAATAAAGATATAGATCCATAAGTACATGGAAAGTATATAGATGTATAAAGGAAGATAGTATATGTAAATTATAGATGCATTAATGAAACTTTGTTTTCCAAGTGTTGTACTTTAAATTAGTTATATATATATATATATAATTTCGAGGAGTTGCTATGGGGGCCAGCTTCTCTCCCAGCTATGCCTGTTTACATATGGGCCGGTGGGAAGAGGTGGTCCTTAACAAGAAATGTAGCCACTACCTACAAGAGCATGTTACCTGGCTCAGATTTATAGATGATTTATTTATAATCTGGCGAGGGACAGAACAAAGAGCCTTGGATTTTGTTTCACAAATTAATGAGAATGATATTAACCTAAACTTCACAGTCACTACTAGCCCTGAGATGGTTACCTTTCTACATGTCCAAGTTCGCGTTATGAACAACAAACTTGAAACAACCCTACATCGAAAGGAAACAGCAGGGAACTCTGTGTTACATGCTACTAGTTCACATCAAGCACATCTAATACAGAGTATTCCCTACAGCGAGATGCTTGAGGAGAATCTGCAGCAAGGAGGCAGATCTAATTGAGAAGCAAAAGGAAAGTAAAGAGAGATTTTTAGCAAGGGGCTATCTGACAAAAACAATCGACGCAGCCATAGCCAAATCTAGATCACGTACTAGATCTGATCTATTAAAGATGCCAACAGTGATACAGGCACCGAGGCGAACCAGATATTAATCAATCAATCAATAAATCAATGATTTATAAAGCACGCTACTCACCTGTGAGGGTCTCATGGCGCTGGGGGAGGGTGGGGAAGGGGGAGTGCAGCTCCGGTTCAGTCGAAGAGCCTGGTCTTGAGGTTCTTCCTGAAGGTGTGCAGGGTCGGGGAGCGTCTGATGTTGACTGGGAGCTCGTTCCAGGCTTTGGCTGTGATGTAGGAGAAGGCTCTTCCGCCTGCTCTGGTTCTGCGGATGCGCGGGGTCTCTGCCAGGGCGAGGTCGGCGGAGCAGAGGTTCCTTTTGGGTACGTGGAAGGAGACTCTCTCGTTGAGGTATTTGGGTCCGATGTTGTGGAGGGATTTGTAGGCGTGGGTGAGCAGTTTGAAGGTTACTCTCTTCTCGACGGGGAGCCAGTGGAGGTCTCGTAGGTGTTGGGTGATGTGTTCGTGCCGTGGAGTACCGAGGACGAGTCTGGCTGCGGTGTTCTGGATGGTTTGGAGTTTGTGTAGAAGAGTTTTGTTGATTCCGGCGTAGAGGGCGTTGCCGTAGTCCAGTCTGCTGGTTATGAATGCGTGGGAGACGGTCTTTCTGCATTCAGGGGGTATCCATTTGAAGGTCTTGCGGAGGATGCGAAGGCAGTTGAAAGTGGTGGAGGTGATGGAGTTGATCTGGTGGGTCATGCTGAGGGAGGAGTCAAGGATGATGCCGAGGTTCCATGCGTGGTCTGTAGGGGTGGGTGGACTCCCGAGGGCAGAGGGCCACCAGGAGTTGTCCCAGGTGGATGTGGAGGGTCCGAGGATGAGGACCTCAGTCTTCTCCGAGTTGAGCTTCAGGCAGCTGTTTTTCATCCAGGTTGCGACATCCTTCATTCCTTCCTGGAAACAGAGTCTGGTGTCTTTGGGGTTCTTTGTGAGGGAGAGGAAGAGCTGGGTGTCATGGGCGTAAGATACTATGCTGAGCCCGTGCTGTCTGACGATGGCGGCGAGGGGGGCCATGTAGATGTTGAAGAGCGTGGGGCTGAGTGATGATCCTTGGGGGTACTCCGCAGTTGATCTCTGTGGGTTCGGAGACGAAGGGAGGGAGTCTGATCCTCTGGGTTCTGCCGGAGAGAAAGGATCGGATCCAGCTGAGGGCGGTTCCTCGTATCCCAGCGTCGTGAAGTCTGGCTGCGAGAGTGCGATGTGAGACAGTGTCGAAGGCTGCGGAGAGGTCTAGTAGGATGAGGGCCGCAGTGTGGCCCTGGTCGAGTAGCATGCGGATGTCATGGGTGGCGGCGAGGAGTGCGGTCTCAGTGCTGTGGTTGCTGCTGAATCCGGACTGGGACGAGTCTAGGATGGAGTTCTCTTCGATGAAGGTGGTCAGTTGGGCGTTTACGAGTCTCTCTGTGACTTTGGCAGCAAAGGGGAGGAGAGAGATGGGTCGGTAGTTTTTCAGGTCCATCGGGTCGGCCGTGGGCTTTTTGAGGAGTGGCTTGACCTCCGCCCGTCGTCTGGAAGATGCCAGATTCGAAGGAGGTATTGATGGTCTGTCCTAGTTCGGGTGCGATGGCGGCCCTGTGGTAGATCTGCGGTGGGCAGGGGTCCGTGGGGGCTCCTGAGTGGGTGTTCTTCATGGTCGCGGTGGTGTGTTCAACAGAGGCAGGGTTCCAGGTTGTGATGGTCGGCTCTGTCGGTGGTGGGGGGGGGGGTATGTGTCTGGCGTATGTTCGCTGAAGTTGTCGTAGAGGGCCTTGATTTTCAGATGGAAGTAGGAGCTGAGCTTGTTGCAGAATTCCTGGGATGGTGTGACGTCCGTGGCTTCGCTGGGGGGCTTGGTGAATTGCAGTATGACGTTGAAGAGTTCTTTGGCATTGGTTGCGTTGGTGTGGATTTTGTTCTTGATGAAAGTCCGCTTGGTGTCTCTTATGAGCTGGTGGTGTTCCTTCAGGGCGTTCCGGTCTTCCGTGGTTTTCCGGTTTCAGCAGGTTTTCTCGGGCGTCTGCAGGAGCGCTTGGCTTCTTGGAGTTCGGTGGTGAACCAGGCGACCTTTAGGGGGCGTTGTTTGGTGGGGTGTCGGAGGGGTGCGAGCTTGTCGGCGCAGCTGGAGACCCAGCGGTGCAGTTCCTTGGCTGCGGAGTTGGCATCGGTCTTGGCGCAGGGGGGATCTAGGAGGAGGGTGGTGTTGAGGTGTTCCTCTGTGATCTTGCTCCAGTTCCTTTGTTGCGGGCGCAGGGCGGGTTTGGGTGCGGTGGTGGTGTTGAAGGTGAGGTGTACGCAGTGGTGGTCCGTCCAGAGGGGCTGAGAGGTGTGGCTGAAGTGGATGTTAGCCCCTCCTGCGAAGATGGGGTCGAGGGTGTGTCCTGCTCTGTGAGTGGGGGTGGTGACGAGCTGCTTCAGTGCGAGGTTGTCAAGGAGGGTGATGGAGTCGCTGCGGTTGTCGAGGTGGAAGTTCAGGTCTCCGAGTAGGATGTAGGCCGTAGAGGTGATGGCGTGGGGTGCGACGAGGTCGGCAATGGTGGTTGCGGCCTGGGTGCGAGGTCCGGGGGGGTCTGTAGGAGAGGGTGCAGCGCAGCGTGGTCCTGGGGCTGGTTTGGATCTGGAAGTGGAGGTGTTCTGTGTTGGGGTGGGGGGTGCTCGTGCTGGAGGTGGAAAATCGGAGGGAGGTCTTGTGTGCGATGGCGAGTCCTCCTCCTGGGCGGTGGGGGCGGTCCTTTCTCTGGATCTTGTATCCGTCGGGGATGGCGGTGGCGATGTCGGGGCAGGAGGTGGCGCTGGTCCAGGTTTCCGTGAAGAAGGCGACGTCGGGCGAGAGGGTGTCGAGCAGGTCCCAAATCTCTACGGCGTGCCTGTGTAGGGAGCGTACGTTGAGGAGGATGCATGTCAGTGCTTCGGTGGTGCGGGTGTCCAGTGAGCCTTCGGCGGTCATGGGGGCGCTGTTGATGGTGAAGGATCGTCGGCAGTGTCTGCAGGAAAACTGTCCGTGGGTGCTGTTCGGTGTGGCTCTTTTGCAGTCGTTGTGTCTTCCGGGGTTGAGTGCGTGGAGGGCGGCGGGGTCATATCTGCGGGGTCTTGGAGGCCTAGGGTTCCTGGCGCTGGCCGCGGTCGGGAGGCGGACGGGTGCAGACGGGCTTGCCTTAGGCACGCCTGCTGCCTGCATCCGCTGCGCAACCGCGCAGCGGCCGCCATTAAGTAGGGGGAGGGGCGTGCAGCTGGGAGGCGGGAACGGCGGAAAAACGCGTAGAGGAAAAACAACAGATGGGCACCACTAAGAGGGGCACAAAGGGGCACAGAGTGGGCAATAAGCAGAGAAAAGGCACAAGACAAAATTACAATGCAAAAGACAACAAGACAATAAAATTAATACAAACGCAGAGACACAGCAGCTACCGGCACCGGGCGGTCTCGAACCATACCAGGGTGGGGCTCTGAACGTGGTGCAGCAGCAGAGCACAGCGGAGCTGCTGGGGAGAAGAGCGGGCCTCAGACCGTGGGTCAGAGGTTTTGCTCGCGCTCCCCCGCAGCGGCCGCCATTAAGTAGGGGAAGGGGGAGGGGCGTGCAGCTGGGAGGCGGGGGCGGGAACGGCGGGAAAACGCAAAGAGGAAAAACAACAGATGGGCACCAGTAAGAGGGGCACAAAGGGGCACAAAGTGGGCAATAAGCAGAGAAAAGGCACAAGACAAAATTACAATGCAAAAGACAACAAGACAATAAAATTAATACAAATGCAGAGACACGGCAGCTACCGGCACAGGGCGGACTCGAACCCTACCAGGGTGGGGCTCCGAACGCGGCGCAGCAGCAGAGCACAGCGGAGCTGCTGGGGGGAAGAGCGGGCCTCAGACCTAATCTAGTTAATGGAATTAACTAGATTAGTTCTAACCTACACCAAACAAGAGAAACAGTTGAGGGGTATTATAAAATGCAACTGGCCAATTATTCTAGATCATCCCATCATAGGCCACCTCCTGCCTAAAACACCTTCCATCACTTACAGAAGGACGGCGTCTATGAGCAATGCTCTGGTAAAAAGCAGTCCGGAAGTCCTGGAAGCAGTGACCTGGCTTTCAGCAAGAAAGGGTTTCTATAAATGTGCGTCTTGTGAAGGTTGTAAATATGGTATCAACAAAACTACATATTTAACACCATTTAGCGAAAGTGCAGATAATCAGCAAACACCTTACATGTAAAACAGATCATGTCATCTATATATTAGAATGCACATGTGGACTCCAATACGTTGGAAGTACCAAATTACAAGCGCACAAACGAATACTTCAGCACATCAGGGCCATAACCAATCAAGACCCCTTACCCTGTAGCATGACATTTTAAGGAAACCCACAACAGTGATCTTAAACACCTGAAATATTTTTTAGTTGACGCCGTCCCTGTACATAAAAGAGGAGGAAATAGGGAAGCTAAACTCAGGAGGTTGGAAACACGTTTCATTTTAGATCTGGATACTAAAACTCCGGGAGGTTTAAATACTAGTGAGGACCTATATACCTGTTTATGAATGTACTGTGAGAAAGAAAATATTCTAGGGTAATCACTGGTTAATAGATATACAATATTCTAGTATTTAGGCTTTTTAACATTTGCAGTGACCAAATAATTTTAGATAGACTAGTTTTATCTGGAAACATTGCACTTTATTTGGTTGAAAGTCTACTGATGAAGTTATTCTAGGATCTATCCCAGTAATGTAAATATTTGATCTGAAGGGTCAGAGAACTGATCTCTTCTGCTGCTTAAAGTGAAACAAGTACTGTTATGCAATTATGCACTTTACGAGCAAAAGCACAGCTTGCTAGTATGTTATATGCACAATTGCACTTTACACTTTTTTGCACTAATTAATAGATTAATACGGATAAAATAGACAGATAGGGTATTTTACCACAATTTATGACAATTTGAACAGATTATATTAAATGCTTTTACATTGATTATATATTAAATTTCAAATGTCTGGGATAGCTGAGGGTTACGTGAAAAGTACTACTTTAATTATAAGTACAGGCATAGTTACCAGCATTTCCCAAGAAGTGTCTTTTGTTTGCATCTATGATTTGCATAGCATGCGTCACTTTAAAAAGACTGATCTTACAGCACAGCGTTGTCATGTGATCAAGGCCGACAACGGCCGAAACGCATAATGGCGGACAATCCACAATAAATTTAATTTCTTGCACATCAACTGCGGTCCGTGTTCGTTCTGTCTCGATCAGAAGGAGAGCAAGCAACGGAGTGTGAGATCTATATATATACATATATATATATATATATATACTCTGCTCCGTAGTCTGCCAAAGGCTTCCGCACTCTCTAGCGGGTGCACCGTCACGCGAGGGCAGACTCGTGTTAATCTCTCTGCTCCTATTCCAAATTAGGCCAGCACTCTCGGGGGGCAAATCCACGTTAGGATTTTATTCGTACTGTTTACAACAAACGCGTTTCAGCGGATCGCCTTCGTCAGTGTCGGCGACAGCTGCATTCATGCCTCTTTTATTTCCAATTCATCTATCTTGGTTAATGCTTGGGCAGTACTAATTTCACACCATCTTATAGTGGTGGTTTACTCTTTCAATATGTACAATTCTTCATTGATTTCATTATACATTTCTCTTACATGTTATGTTATGTTATCTGGTATTTATAGAGCGCGCGGCTACTCTCAAGAGTGTCCCGGCGCTAAGAGAAAAGACCACATAACAGCAAACAGAAAACCCACCCTCGCCACAGAATCGGAATAGGCCTAAAGCTGGAAAAGCCATGTTTTCAGATTCCGCCTAAAAGTAAAGAGGTCCGGGATCTGTTTCAGAGGGAGAGGGAGGTCATTCCATAATCGAGATGCTACTGCTTGAAAAGACCTTCCCCCAACCCGGGAGAGCAGGACCTTCGGAGTCGAGATCAAGCACTGAGTAGAGGACCTCAAGGTGCGCAGCGGTGTATAAGGCTGAAATCTTTCCCTTAGGTAGGGGGCTCCAATCTTGTGAAAAGCTTTGAAAACCAGGACTAGAGCTTTAAAATGAATTCTTTTCCGCACCGGAAGCCAATGAAGTGAGGACAAAAGTTGAGACGTTAGAGTCCTAGATCTAGTCAGAAAGATGGCCCTGGCCGCTATGTTCTGAATCATCTGAAGTCGGCCGAGTAGGTACTCCGGTAGGCCCAAATACAAGGAGTTGACGTAGTCCAGTCTCGACACCACGAGGGCCTGGACAACTGTTTTCCTGTGGGAGATTGGAAGTAGGGGGAGAAAATTCTTCAGCATTTTCAGCGTCCCAAAACAGGCCCCAGCCACTGATTGGACTTGCGCCTTCATGGAAAGGGCGGCATCCAATTTAACCCCCAGGTTTTCACGATAGTAACAGCAGACAGGGGGGGGACATGTCCTGCGGCCACCAGGTATGCCATGCTTCATATGGACGAGAGCCGAAAAAAATAATCTCAGATTTTTCAGAGTTACACTTCAGTTGGTTTCGACTGAGCCAAGAAAAAACCTCAGAGAGGCAGTTGTTTATCGTAGTCCCATTGAATTCAATACCCTTCTCGCACGTGAACAGCAGTTGAGTGTCGTCCGTGTATGACACTATTTTAGCGCCGTGCTTCTCGGCGAGAAGGGCAAGGGGGGCCATATACAAATTAAATAATGTAGGGCTCAAAATTGAGCCCTGTGGAACCCCAACGTTCAGGGGGGGGGAATTCTGCGGTGAAAGGTGGTGACCAGATTATTTGTGAGCGGTTACTTAAAAAGGACGTAAACCAATTCAATACCGTGCCTACGATCCCGCCCTCCTTAAGTCTTTGCAGTAGTGTATTGTGGGGAACGGCATCGAAGGCAGCGGAGAGGTCTAGCAACACCAAGACCGCATTACCTCCTCTATCCAACGTGGCTTTTATTGTCTCAGCGACTTCTAACAAGGCAGTTTCCGTGCTGAAGTTGGCTCTGAAGCCAGACTGGCTCGGGTGCAGGAGATGATTGGCGTATGAAAACATATATTACATCCGATGTGATTCAATGTGTGATATTTCTTAGTTATAATTAAAATTAAATTTCTCATGATTGTAACAATCCTCAAAACATAATAAACTTCGCAGTTCGTAAAATTACGCCATCGTATAATGGTACAGGCTCATCTACTTCCATGCATTTCAGTCTCAAATTACAAAAACACCACCGTGTATTGGATAAGATAACCACAATTCAAATCAATGTGTTATGTCTATTTTTTTACCTAGGACAATCAGTTAATTATTCCTCCATATGTCCTTTGCATGATTTCTTGCACATAATACGCTGGAATAATTCCAAAAATTAATAATAACCATAATTACGCCCTGGATGGGCTAATACACTGGAACAATTCCAAAAATGAATAGCAACCATGATTCCGCCCTGGATGGGCTAAGACATACCTCTAATTATTGTACAATCTGGCCTTCATACAGATTCTCTAAACAATTTGTCCTCTTGGATGCTTTCACTACATAAGTATTCTACACGTTTATACAAAGCAATACAAATATATATGTGCATATCTACAGTAGAAATAAATGCTTATATACAGAGAGATATGCTGTATATTTCTATCTGTTTGCGTAGGGTGGTTATGTGGGGAAGAGCCAATTCTTGAGTAGTTTTCTGAACATAAGGTGGTTATCTGTGGATCTTATGTTGGGGGGTAAAGAGTTCCATAGTTTGTCTGCTTGAACAGAGAAGGATGTGCCACCCATTGTTTTTTTCTTGTATCTTGGGATTTTGAGGCGAGGTGCCACTCTAGAGTGGAGGTTCCTTTATTGAATGTGTTTGGTGATTTTATTCCTGATGAAGAGCATTCCCGTTCCATGTATCACTTTGTGGGTGATACAAAGCAGCTTGAATGTGGATCGTCTGGCAACCAGTAACCAATGTAGGACTTTCAAGGCAGGGGAGATGTGATCTCGCGGTTTTATATGTAAGAGTGGTCTGACAGCCGAGTTCTGAATCCGTTGTAGTCTTTTCATGGTCTTTAAAGGTGATCCTTGGTAGAGTTATTGGTGTAATCGAGTTTAGACAAAACAAGGGAGATGGTGACCTGGACCTTGTGTGGAAATCCCAAATGGGGGAAGATTTGTCGCAGAGTTTTTATAGTAACAAAGCTTGATCTTGCTAGTTTGCTCATTTGGGCATTCATTGATAGCTTGGAGTCCATGGTCATTCCGAGGTTTCTTACTTTCTTCGATACTTTATGCGGCGTTCCCAGATCATCAGGCCATGCGGCGAGCGGGTCATGATGTTTCCAATCACCACACGTGAGTATTTCCGTTTTGGAAGCATTCAATTTGAGATGGCTCCAAGTCATCCACTGATCCATGGCTCTGAGACAACTGAACATTGACGAGTTTCCAATGTCTTTGGGTTATTGGAGTTGAAGGAGTATTTGCATGTCATCTGCATAGTTATAGCACGTGAGGTGAAATTGATTGATTAGTGGCGGTAATGACTTCATGTACATGTTGAAAAGAATGGGCAAGATGATAAGAGCCTTGAGGGACCCCTGCTTTTGTGAAGTACAGTTTGGACGAGAAAAGTGGGGTATGGATGACATACCCTTGAGACCCTTACGGGTGAGTAGTCGCGCTTTAACAAACTCCTGATTGATTGATTGATAGTTCTATTACGAAGGTAGGACACGATCCAGTCTAGAGCAGTCCCCTCTATGCCAGCTTCATAGAGTCTTTGTATCAGAGTGTCATGGTCAACTGCGTCAAAGGCAGCCAAGAGGTCCAAGAGAAGGAGCGCAGCAACCCCGTTGCGGTCAACTGTATTCTTCAGGTCATCCCAGATGGCAAGGAGGGAAGATTCTGTGCCTCTTCCTGGACGGAATCCCATTTGGAAGTCTGAAAGTATGGGATTCTCTTCAATGAATTGTGACATCTGAGCGAACACTGCTCTTTCTATCAGTTTGCCCAGGAAAGGTCCATTTGTTATCGGTCTGTAGTTGTCAGGGTTCAGCGGGTCCAAGTTTGTTTTCTTCAGTAATGGGTGTATGTATGACTTTTTTAGTTCTTCTGGAAATATTCCAGTATTTAAGGAGTTGTTGATGATTCTCCTTACTGGAGTGGCAGCAGAGGTTGTTAGAAGAATTGTCTTGAGGTTTGCGTTGGACACGGGTCAGAAGGGCTGCCAGCAGGCCTGCTTGCTCTGACCAGGTCCATAAAGTCATTGTGTGAAATGTGTTGGAAGCAACGGCGAGGTTGGGTTAGAGTATTCTTGGATTGTAGCTTTGTAAAAGGGTTATTGGTGATGCTTTGTCTCTGTTTTAAGTACGAGTCCAATGTGTCTGCTTTGTCCGAGTAATGATTTGCCAGTTTGTCTGTGAAATCTTGAGTAACGGGATGAGCTGCTTCTTGGCAATTTGGTTTACGAAATTCATTGAGAATTTTATAGAATTTTTTATTTGCACATTTAAAATTTAGAATTCTGTCTGAATAGCATTTTTTCTTCGTTTTTTTTTATAGCTGACTTGTACAATCTGTTAATTTTCTGTAGGTGAAGTTTGTCTTGGTTGGCGTTTGTTTTGAGCCAGGCACGTTGCAGCTTTCTAATTTGTTGTTTTATCTCTTTTATTTCTGTATTTTTCCAAGGTGCTTGTTTTCTTTTGTTCTGGTGTGTGGTTTTTAGTGGTATTTGGATATCAAAAGCTTCCTGTAGCCACTCATATAGTTTTTTAACAGAATTTATTGCTTCTAGATCTGTACTGGATGTTAGTTGTGTTTCTAGGTGTTCCAAATTGAGTTTGTTCCACGACCGATAGGTGGATGCACGTAAGGTGGTTTCAGGTGCGTCGCTTAGGGTTGTTTATTGTTGGAAGGCAAGCAAATGGTGGTCTGACCATGTGACCGGAGTCATCGTTTGAAAGGTAACTAGCTCTGTATTAGCAAAAATGACATCTAGGATGTGTCCAGCGATGTGTGTGGGTTTGTGGACGATCTGATGCAGGTTCAGTGCTTCTAGGCCTAGGGATGATTGTTTTCAGATGGGGCATATTTGGTTTGTCAAACCTAATGTTGAGGTCACCCAGAACGCATAGGTTGGAGTATAGTGTTATCAGGTTTGAAACCGTGTCTAGAAGTGTATCTGGGAATGTTGCATTGCTAGGTGGAGGTCTGTAAAGGAGCAGGAAGTTACAGGAGGAAGACAGTGTAGGATTGCATCTGGTGAAAAGGGCCTCACTGTCTTTTATGGAGATGTCGTCAACTTTTGTGATATATAATGTTTGCCTGAACACAACAGCTAGGCCACCTCCTTTTTGCCTACACGATTTTGGGTGATCGTTTGATAGCCTAGAGGAACAGCTTCATGTAGGACTGGTGCCATATCATCTCCCAACCATAATTCAGTGCTCCATGCTACCAGTGCACATGCGCGCTCAGTTATAAAAAATATTCCTTACGGAGAAATGGTAAGGGTTAGGAGAAATTGTTCTGAAGATACATCGTTTAGAACTAATATTGCGGACACATGCTCCCGTTTCTTAAATAGGGGCTATAAGAAAAAAGATGTGGACAAGGCTGAAATACGAGTGCAGCAACTGAATAGGGATATGACACTGGAATCTGGTCCTAAGAAAAGAACTGCCTTTGATGAGAAGCCGAGGTTTATTACTAAGTACACAACTTATAGCGACAAAATCTTTAGGATTCATGGGCCTGATTCACAGAACTAACTTACGTCAAAATCCTAAACTTACAACAATTTTGGTATTCACAGAATGAACTTACACATTTGGGTATTCACAGAATGAACTTACAACAATTTTGGTATTCACAGAATGAACTTACTCATCCTAACCTTATGTCCTCACTCGGGCCGGAATTTCCGGCCCTGTGGCGGACATAAAGTTAGGATGAGTAAGTTCATTCTGTGAATACCCAAATGTGTAAGTTCATTCTGTGAATACCAAAATTGTTGTAAGTTTAGGATTTTGACGTAAGTTAGTTCTGTGAATCAGGCCCCTAATGAAAAACTGGCATATCCTACTAGAAGTACCTAATCTGAATAAAGTTCTAAGTAAGAACCCTTCAGTCGCGTACAGAAAAGGACAAACACTTAAAGACAAACTGTGTCCAAGCTATGTAACAACATCTAGAGCTGCTAGCACATGGCTTCCTAAGAAACCACAAGGTTTCTTTACTTGTGATTCTTGTAACATTTGCACCTTTGCAAAAAACAAAACGAAAGTGTTTGCATTTAATAATCGCAAACAATACACAGTCAATGAGTTTATGAATTGCAATACTGCATTTGTGATTTATGTGTTAGGCTGTACCTGCGGGTTGATTTACGTGGGCAGTACAACAAGCAGCCTTAAACAAAGAATTCAGGAGCATCGCAGAGCAATACTGGGAGGTGACATGAGGCACCCAATGGCAGAACACTATAAACATTTCCATCCCACTGACTTTTTGGTTCCATGGAATCGAACACGTAAGGGCTAACCAAAGCGGTGGAGATAGAGAACTCACCCTTAGGCAGAAAGAGGCCAAGTGGATTTGAAGACTCCAGGCCATAAACCATGGTCATAATACTGACAACGAATTCCATTATTTTTTATATTGAGATTATATTACGATGAAGTGAATGTCGGTGTTACAAAAGGCAGGGCTTACTGATATTCAAACTAATAATCCCTGTGTAAGGGAGGGGTTCTGACACTTGTAACAATATTAGGTCATCCTTCGTTCTGCTATAAAGTATTTTGTTGCTATGTTAATGACTAGGGTTTAGACAGTTTCATTATGTTATTCCCTTTTCTCTTTGGTTGTAAAGTATTGCGCTATGACATTTATTTATTTTTTAAACCTCTTTTGTGAATACAGGGTAATGTTATTCATCCATCTGTGAAAAATTCAAAACATTTTGTTATTACCTTATTAGCCGAAACACTTGTTGGGGTTCTAATAAGAAAATATGACGATGTTATGGTACTCAGCGTTTCAGTATTGAGTATACTGTCGGATTATTCCTCTCTATAAAAATGTATTCCCCTCACTTTTGGATCTTTATGCTGCGATTATCCTAATCTCATCTCTTTTTCCTTTTTCACGATTCTATATTGTTGACTGATTCCCAATACTCGGTTTGGGTTTATGTATTCTGTTGATTCGCTAGGTATATCGAGCATTCCTTTATATTTAACCAGTAGGACACCACTTGGTATGATACTTACCATTTGAAAAATGGCTGCCACATATATTGCTCCTCCAGTTCAGCCAGTAAGACCTACATAACTAATTTCATTACTTTTTGATTATTACTTCTAACCCACGACATATCGTCATATTAGAGGGGTATTTAAATGCCAAATGCCCACGATAAAAATGATCCGCTGAGTATGTGATTTTTATAACTAATTGAAACCATCCTGTTTAGAGGGGTATATAATCGTCAAATGCCCACGTTTAAAATGACAGGCCAAGTGGGTGACTAATATGAGGAAATCAAACTTAGCATTTTTTTAGAGTGGTATACGCTTGGGATTCACCACTCAATCATGGCCGCCAAATCCCTGCGTTAAAGATGACCCGCCAAACGGGCGACATTTATGATTGAATTTGTTTTTAGCGATTAAAATGGATCTATATTTAATTAGTCCGTTGCTTTAGGTCAATTATGCTGGTATGCTTGTGCGGCCACATCGTTTATTAAACTTATAGGGCTTGATTGTACCCATGTTATTACTATCTTTCCTACATATTTGATGCCTCTTTAAGATGGCCGCCAAGCTGTCAACAAGTGGATGACCCCTTTCACGTTTTGAATACAAAGTTGGAAACTCATTAGTTACTCGTTAGTATATAACAAGCATTGGCATAGCCAATAGGTCTCGCTTTTGGGACCTTATAAGTATTTATAAGTATTTAGTTATGCAGCACAATATCCTTGGTGCAACAACATCAACTGTTGCATGGGTAAACACTTATAAGGTCCCAAAAGCGAGACCTTTTGGCTATGCCAATGCTTGTTTTTTGAGGGGGCAAAAACAATTGGAGGTTGAAGGTTGTGAACTAGTACCTGTATTATAACACTAGCAGGGGCCAGACGCTAGGGGAGACTCAACAGATGGCAGATTCCGAGAGCAGGCTGAGGTGGTGTTGAGTGATGTTGAGGTGGTAGTGGTAATGGTGGTGGTGACTGGTGCTGAGACGATGCTGAGGTGATGCTGAATGATACTTAGGTCTTGCTGAGTGATGATGATGTGGTGGTGTAGTATTGCAAAGGCGATGCTGAGTGATACTGATGTGGTGTTGAGTGATGTTGTGGTGGTGCTGAGTAATGCTGAGTGATGCTGTGGTGGTGCTGACAGATGCTGTTGTGGCGCTGAGTGATATTGTTGTGGCCCTGAGTGATGCTGTGGTGGTGCTGAGTGATGCTGTGGTGGTGCTGAGTGATGCTGTGTTGGACGTGAGTGATGCTTTTGTGGTGCTGAGTGATGCTGTTGTGTTGCTGAGTGATGCTGTGGTGGCGCTGAGTGTTGCTGTGGTGGCCCTGAGTGATGCTGGGGTGCCGCTGAGTGATGCTGTGGTGGCGCTGGGTGATGCTGTGGTGGCGCTGAGTGTTGCTGTGTTGGCCCTGAGTGATGCTTTGGTGGTGCTGAGTGATGCTGTGGTGGCGCTGGGTGATGCTGTGGTGGCGTTGAGTGGTGCTGTGGTGGCGTTGAGTGGTGCTGTGCTGGCCCTGAGTGATGCTGTGGTGCCGCTGAGTGATGCTGTGGTGGCGCTGAGTGTTGCTGTGTTGGCCCTGAGTGATGCTGTGGTGGCGTTGAGTGGTGCTGTGTTGGCCGTGAGTGATGCTTTGGTGGTGCTGAGTGATGCTGTTGTGTTGCTGAGTGATGCTGTGGTGGCACTGAGTGATGCTGTGGTGGCGCTGAGTGATGCTGTGGTCGCGCTGAGTGTTGCTGTGGTGGCGCTGAGTGATGCTGTGGTGGCGTTGAGTGGTGCTGTGTTGGCGTGAGTGATGCTTTGGTGGTGCTGAGTGATGCTGTTGTGTTGCTGAGTGATGCTGTGGTGGCACTGAGTGATGCTGTGGTGGCGCTGAGTGATGCTGTGGTGGCGCTGAGTGTTGCTGTGGTGGCGCTGAGTGATGCTGTGGTGGCACTGAGTGATGCTGTGGTGGCGCTGAGTGATGCTGTGGTGGCACTGAGTGTTGCTGTGGTGGCGCTGAGTCATGCTGTGGTGGCGTTGAGTGGTGCTGTGTTGGCGTGAGTGATGCTTTGGTGGTGCTGAGTGATGCTGTTGTGTTGCTGAGTGATGCTGTGGTGGCACTGAGTGATGCTGTGGTGGCGCTGAGTGATGCTGTGGTGGCGCTGAGTGTTGCTGTGGTGGCCCTGAGTGATGCTGGGGTGCCGCTGAGTGATGCTGTGGTGGCGCTGGGTGATGCTGTGGTGGCGTTGAGTGGTGCTGTGTTGGCCCTGAGTGGTGCTGTGCTGGCCCTGAATGATGCTGTGGTGCCGCTGAGTGATGCTGTGGTGGCGCTGAGTGTTGCTGTGTTGGCCCTGAGTGATGCTGTGGTGGCGTTGAGTGGTGCTGTGTTGGCCGTGAGTGATGCTTTGGTGGTGCTGAGTGATGCTGTTGTGTTGCTGAGTGATGCTGTGGTGGCACTGAGTGATGCTGTGGTGGCGCTGAGTGATGCTGTGGTGGCGCTGAGTGTTGCTGTGGTGGCGCTGAGTGATGCTGTGGTGGCGTTGAGTGGTGCTGTGTTGGCGTGAGTGATGCTTTGGTGGTGCTGAGTGATGCTGTTGTGTTGCTGAGTGATGCTGTGGTGGCACTGAGTGATGCTGTGGTGGCGCTGAGTGATGCTGTGGTGGCGCTGAGTGTTGCTGTGGTGGCGCTGAGTGATGCTGTGGTGGCGCTGAGTGTTGCTGTGGTGGCGCTGAGTGTTGCTGTGGTGGCGCTGAGTGATGCTGTGGTGGCGTTGAGTGGTGCTGTGTTGGCGTGAGTGATGCTTTGGTGGTGCTGAGTGATGCTGTGGTGACGCTGAGTGATGCTGTGGTGGCACTGAGTGATGCTGTTGTGTTGCTGAGTGATGCTGTGGTGGCACTGAGTGTTGCTGTGGTGGCGCTGAGTGATGCTGTGGTGACGTTGAGTGGTGCTGTGCTGGCCCTGAGTATTTAGTGAGTGCAATAGGTCTCGCATTACTTAAAGTTTGAGCTATTGGCGTTGCAAATAATAATGCAAAACCAATAGCTTAAACTTTCAATAATGCGAGACCTATTGCAGCCAGGCCTCCTGCAGCCAGGCCTCCTGCAGCCAGGCCTCCTGCAGCCAGGCCTCCTGTGTGTATGTTGGGGGCTGAATGGTAGGAACGGGATGTTGTGAATAAAGATAAAAGGAGTTGAGGCTTCTGCAGCCTGTCAAAGTAAACGGTATGGTTTGTTCACACAAATAAACGTACTTGAGAGGCTTCTGCAGCCAAGGGAATAATTGTGGAGGTGCTAAGTGTACGCAGCCTATAAAATGAAACAGCATAGAGTTTATTAAAGTAACAGAATAGTGCATGGGCGTAAGAATTATTTTTAAAAGAAGCATAAGAAGTCGTAACAAACTGCAAGTATTTGCTTTTATGAAAGAGCAATATTGAAAGAAAAGCTGTAAATGTTCGCAGCCAGGCCTGCTGTGTATGGTGGGGGGCGCGTGACAAAAACAAGCATTAGCGAATACTGAACTGCGTGCTGGTGGCACGAAAACATGTCCTAAAATGTGGAATTACCTAAACTATGTCATTACTGAAAAGGCATCAGAGGTTGAAATGTTTAGAATTTGACAGAGCACCTTAACCTGTCAAGCGTTAATAAAATGCTGCTGCTGCTGCTGCTGCTGCTGCTGCTGCTGCTGCTGCTACCGAATTTGATATTATCTAAAAGAGAAATAATGACTTTTAAGGCATTAGGGACCAAAATCTTTTAAAAACTATAAGTTGCTGTGAAAAACCCGCATAAATTTCCTGATGTTGCTATGACACTAGTCCTGAAAGTATATGGTAAAAATGAAGTTAATTATTTACTAAGTATTGGAGCTAATATTTTTGTAAAAACATAAAAATATACAGGAAACAAACAGTTTTTGCAATGTGGGCAGACGAGGGAATGCGTGCAGACAGGAGCAGATAAACAACCCCAAAAAGTACATTTGAAATGTGTGGAGACAGGAGGAGCCGAAGAACTTCCAACAAATGTTGTTAACAAGGAGGCTCTAAATGCGGAGCGATAGCGAACAGGCTTCCTCAGGGACAGGAGACTATTCGAGGCCCTAGCCATGCGTCCTGTTCCTGTATGTATGCCCTGGGGTGCGAGGGGGAGATGGAGACGTGTTGTGGTGATTTGTGATAAACGTGCTTGTGAGGCTTCTGCAGCCAAAGTAATAATTAACAGAATGGTAATTGCTTGCACGCTGGGAAAGGGAAGAGTAGCGCCAAAATAAAAGTACAAAGCTTCGAATGCTTAAAAACTGCCATTGAAATGTGCAGAAAGCGTTAATAAAAATCTAATAATTTCCCCTCCTAAATAAAGCTAGCCCAGGCGTGTGGAGTCCGGAGTTCCTGGCAGCCACACAACTCGTCCTGGTGTTCTCTTTAGTGGCGGCTGCCTAATTCATAATACATTCCTGTTGATTCTCCATGTCCCGCAGGAGGACATTAGGAAAGTGTTGTTTTAATTTTTTTATTCAAATACTGGAGCATTGAAGAAGCAGCTGCAGACTCAGCACAGCCATACTCTTCCATATAAATAACACCATCTCACGCAGCGCTGCTACAGCAGACTGCTTAATGAAGCATAGAGAAGCGTTTACCCAATGCAAGGGCTCAGCACAGCTGTGCTGATAACGTCAAACATACCGCATCTTCGCCACACTACTGCATCGGAGGGAGCGCATGAAAATACAGAAGCTAAGCTTGTTGCCCTCCTCAGTTGCACTATAACGGCATCATTTTTCGAAAGCAGTGACTCACATGCATCGGGGTCCTGGCAGCCACACAACCAGGGCCGGACTGGCCGTAGCGGGCACCGGGCGTTTCCCCGGTGGGCCGCCAGGGTGGGGGCCGGTTTTCAGCCCCTGGGGGGCCGTTTTTGTTACCGGGGGTCGGCAATATCGGCCCCCTGTAACAAAACCGGCCCTAACAAACAGCTCGGCCGCACCCCCCCCCCCCTCCAGGGGGGCTGGCCGAGCAGTTTGCCAGGGCCGGTTTCGGTTCCCAGTCCGGCCCTGCACACAACTCGTTCGGGTGTTGTGCGTTGCTGATCAGCTGCTGCAGGGGAGATGGGGAGGCGGGCAGGTCGGAGCCCGGCACAGCGGCTGATCACTATGGCCGGAAGAGGCTTTTGCCCGGCCGCTAATGAAGAGGTGAGAGGAGCGTGAAATATGCAACTTGTTTTTGATGGCTGGAGGTGGAACCGATGCAGCTTTGAAGCTGCAAATAAAATGAAAGCGCAGCGTTTAAAAAATGGAGGAATGCGAGCAATGATAAAACAAGCAATGTCATGGCCGCGCGGCCGCGAAAGTGATCGCAATCGCGATGCACTTAATGACCCGTGAGGGAGGAAAGACAGATGGCGGCCGCGCGCGTGCACGCTCGCGTGAACGCAAGCTGGTCGCCAGCAAAAGCCTCTGGTAGCACTTTGAAAACCCCCTCACTAAATTTCTCGCAGAGCAGCGCATGCGCTGGCTCAGCGAGACCTAAAAAGGGTGCGTAAGAGGAGGACATTCTATGGCAATTTCGGCAGGAGACGCGGCCTCTTATCACGGTGAGAATCTCGCATGATTGATTATTTACGTGTGGTTCACAGACGAGAATGCTCGGTATACATCTGCTTGGGCTTATTTTTGTATCTTTGAGTGTGGGAAAGTTTATAGTCATTTTGCTTCAAAGTACGCTCTATTTAGTCCGGTGCTTACTTCAATGGACTAAAAACATGGGAGAGTCTCCTTTTCTGTTTATCAGTGCGCCGTGCTCAGTGAAATATCGACTTTCAAATTTCAGCTTGTTAGGATTGGGGTACGTCATGCTAATTTTGAGTCTGAGATATGGCCCCAGTACGCTTTAGGAAGTATGGGGCATATTACCAAGGATTTGCGATAATTATCGCAAAGCGCGCTTAGCGCTGTTTTTTTTATCGCCGGCTATCGCTGGATTTCATTGCGGAGATAACGCGTTATTATCAACGCTTATCTCCAAGGCGATAAAAAATCCAGCGATAGCGGCGAAAGCCAGCAATAGTGCGAGAAATCCAGCGATAAATTCACTGCGCTAATGAAAAGCTTGCTAATAGGCAGGTGAGGACTTAACCATACAATCCACCTCCCATTGAGAGAATAGGTTAAGTCAAGTTTTTATCAGGTGTTAAATTCCAGCGATAATCGCTTCGCGGGCATTGGTAATAGGGAGAAGTTGTGTTTGCGACTGTTTGCAGTCACTTTTAGTTGGGAATGCCTACTTTGCATGTCATTAGTGATAAATATCGCTGACATGCAAAGCGGCACCAAAACGGTCGCTTTCGCCATAAAGCTGTCGCTAACAGCTGTTAGCGACAGCTTGCTAATAGGGCGATAACGCCCTTGCTAATATGCCCCTATATTCGTTTATTTTTAGTTTGTCATCTATTGTCGATTTGGCAGTGAGAAGTTACAGGCATGTTATTACGTGAGAATGTATGGAGTTTAGCTGTAACCAGCATTCGTTTCCAAGGAAACATATAATATAAAGCTAAGGAGTGTAAAGGACATGCCAACTGCCCTATACAGATCGCGTTGTAAATTTGGTAGTGAGAAGCGATAGGCATGTGAATACGTGATAAATTATGAAGATCGCTTCCAAGGTAACATAATATAACATATAAAGTTAAGGAGTGTTAGAACTTTGGTGACCTGGCACGTCAACTGCCTTATATAGATCGCAATGTAAATTGCTTTAGAGATAAAATCAGGGCTGTTAAAAGTAATCCATAGGTGTTGACATAATTATATTATCCATGTCTAAATTGGAAGGCTGCGTCCTTGGTTGCCGTTATGAGGTGTTAATCCAGGGTGTTTCAAATGATTGTCTATCATGGTCCCTCCTGGTAAAGACTATTTATAAAATTTCATCTACCCTGTCCAGGTGGCTGATCTTCCGTTCGTTGGAGACTACCCTCTCCATAGGGACTCTTGTGTCTGAACCAACATTCTTTCTTGGATACCAATTTTTTCATCCTGTTAAAAGGTGAGAAGTGAGAACGTTGGGAATAATTGGTGTTGTTACTTTTCCTCTAGATTATGACTAACGTTTCGGCCAATAAGCTACTATTAGTATAGAAATATTATTTCCTTGCAAAATCCCTTTGTCTTCAGTATAGCTAAATTTTCAGTTTTCTTAATAAGCCCTTGACTATGCCTCTGTTTCTAATCACAATTTATTTTTATTTGTTGGTATAATTTAATTTCAGGAAATAATAGACTGTATTTCCTTCGTATGTTTAGGTGGCTACATCCTATTCTCACATTCTTAAAGCGTGACATGAACTACCATGCAGTTTTCTGATATTCCCATTCAAAAGGTGAGATGAAAAATTAAGGCACTTTTCTAGCCCTTTTATCTGATGTAGTGATATCATTGGGTACTGTTGGACTTGGCCCTTTTGGCAGGTTCACCCCTGAACTTTTTGCCTGTCTCTTAGCCTTTTCCCTGTGTAGTGTTGGTGATTTTAGGCCTCTGGGCACTTTCGCACTGTGGTCCAGTGGAAAGTGCGGGCGTTCTCTGTGTACTTGTGGTAAGATTGGCCTGCCCTCCCATAAGAATGCATGGGGTATAAGTGTGTCCATGGTAATTCCTGGTATGAGAGGAGCAGTGTGGTCAAGTCTGGTATGTATGAATTTGTGTGAATAAATGATGCGCAATGGTGTGCGCAGATTTATTATGACTGGTGTAGAAATGCCACTTTTAGAAGTTGGCATTTATGTGTGCTCTGTGTCTGCCTGCCTGATGTGAATTGCATGTCTGGCTTGTGAGTGACAGGGGCTGGGAGGTGTGTGTGGCTCCAGGAGGGGCAGGGTGAGTCAGCGCAGGGCTGAATAGAGAGATCTGCATCTAGATGGGAGGGAGGAGTTGCACCTGGGATCTGAATAGGGTTGTGCCTTCCCTCCCCAATGCTGGCTCCACCTCCTGTGGTGCGTCTGATGTCCCTAGCCTACCCTCTGAAAGGGAAGAGGAGCTTGGGCAAAACAAAGTGCTCCAAAGCTCCCCCAAACCAGTTGCATCTGGTTTTTCCCCCAGCCCTGTGCTGTGTCACAAAGGAAAAGGGTGTATAAAAGAAGGGGCTGTGACCCCATGAAAGGGTGCTCTGCTGTGCTGGTCCTGACGCTGGGGGCTGCTGCTGCTGGGCTCCAGGAGGAACCGCCACAAGGGACTGCCTCCCTGCTGGAGGGCCCTGTGTGCTGGCCTGCCTGAGCCCAGTCTTGTGCCCCCTGGACCTTGCTTTGATTCTGGGGAAAGGGTGCTTTGTTTTGTCCCTGGACTTTGGACTTTGACTCTAGCGCCTTGGGAGTGCTTGGCTTTCATGTTTGAAGAGCGCTTTGCCCTCTGCAGCGTAGGAGCGGCGCTTCTAATTTTAGTTGCAGCACAGAGCTGCGATCATTTTAAAAAGGGAATCCCGATGTAGGGATTCCCCCGCATTGCTGAGGTCTTGCGGGAGCCCACCCCGCATTGGTGCCTCTCTGGCGGGTGCCCACCCCGCATTGGTATTTAATTAGCGGGTGCCCACCCCGCTTCATACTTTTAATCAGTGAGCGGGTGCCCACCCCGCCTTGCCGCGAAAAGGAAATCACCGCCGCGACCCGCGGCCCGACGCGGAAGTCAGGCGGCCCTGCCTGGTTGTGGGCGGGGCCGCAGAACGGAAGTCCGGAGCCTCACAGGCTCCGCTGAGAAGTCCCGGGTCCCAGGAGGGGGCCCGGGTGAAGTGCGGCGAGGTCCGGTGCGGCGAAGGAGACCAGGCGGGAGCCCACCCCGCACTGGCGAGAAGAAGAAGCGCCTCGCTGGCCCCGCGTTGAAGTCCCGGGAAGGTGGACCGGGCGGAGAAAGACGACGCCTCCCCAGCGAGGGAGGAGAGCGGAGTGCCGGTCCTGGATCATAGGCGGGGCTCCCGAGAGCTGAGAGAGCCCCGCGTGGAAGAAGAGGAGCCGGGAGAGAAGCTTGCTAAGCCCGGTGAATAAGGGCTCCATCAGGGTTGTTGGTGCCTGTCCGAGGCACAGCGTCGGGGCACACTGTCGGTGCCCGCCATAACGGGGGGCATCCTTGTTGTTAGAAGGCCCGGGCCTCTCGCGGCACATTTCCGGTGCTTTGGCCAGGTTCGCAGTTGCCCCGCTTGACAGTGGGCAACTGCATAACGGGGGCACTTTCCTTCTCTGAGAGTCCCAGAGAGTGGCTCAACCGGCACGTATAGTGCCAGTGCCCTGGGCTTCCCAGTTGCGCCGCTGTAGTGGACAACTGCAACGTGGGGGCAGATTTTGTTGAGAAGCCCCAGTGGGGGCCCAAGAGGCACAAGGAGTGCCATACTTTATTTGCGCATTTTGCCAGCTGCCCTGCGAGAGAGCAGGCAGCTGCGACCTTGGGGGACAGTTTCATTTTTAAGTTGCGAGTCCCAGAGAGGGGCTACGCTGGTGCCCGTGCTCATTTTCACAGCTGCCCAGCAAGTAGTGGGCAGCTGCCACGTTTAGGCTTGCGCAATTACGCACTTTGTGTTTGCTGCTGAGGCAGCCAGGGGGCCCCCGTGTGAGGTCCTCTTACAGCCCGGACATTCTGGACATTGGGCATTTGAGCCCCTGTGAGAGGCCAGTTGGCCCGGGACCAGTTTCCGTGTGTGGTGCCCCCGATTGGGGCACTCTGTGTTCATGCTAATTGTTGCCTAAGGTGGTTAGGCTTATGCTTATGAGATTATTGCCTACTATGTTCTAGGCCTAATGTGAGGATAATTCTGAGGTCAGATCTTTACCAGTAGTAACTGGTTGTGTGCTATTTTTGTTTACTATTGGTGCTACATTTACCATTTGTGATTTGTGCTGGTTTTGACAGTGGCCCAATTGGCCCTGTCATGTGTAAATAGTCCCCTGTAAATACTGCCTAGTGCCAGTTGGCACAGTGTACCTTGTGTGATTATATTCTAATGTGTTTTTATAATACAAAGGCTATTTTTATATAACCTTGTGTGGCGTCTCCTTTTTTTTTTGGTGTGCCTAGTGTTTTGCTGTTGAGTGTGTGTTGCGCAAACGCTTTACACATTGCCTCCGGGATAGGCCTGACTGCTCATGCCAAGCTACCAAGGGGTGAGTAGGGGTTATCTTGGGTGTGTAACTCCCTTGCCCTGACCAGAGTGGTGGTCTCTGCCTGGCTTTGGCACAAGCCTTAGCCAACCAGAAATCCCATTTCTAACAGGTACCGTAACAGATTAATTTTCTTTGTTTAGGTTCCAATCTTTGTTATAACGATTTTGGAGCCACTCTAATTCGGAACATTCATAATTTTTTGGGAATATACTATCTGTCAAGTGAGGGGAGGATCCCGCTAAAACCGTGTTTGTTGAAGGAAGCCATTACGTTATCACGCCTTTACACTTTCTCACCTGTTTTTCTGTCATTCTTTTTCCTTTCCCTTGGTCTGGTATGCCACATGTCTAAAATAATTACATCTGGGGGTAGATTTCTGTTCCTTGGTCTATACGTCTTAGGTTTATATCTACCTCTGTGAATTTTAAATCATTCAATTTATATGCAAAATTTTTTTATTAGTAAGGTGTTAGTCTTCTGTTTTGTGAATTGTCTGTATCTTATAAAAATGTGTATGTCTTTTATATATTTATTTTTAAAAAAGAGAGAGAAAAATGGTGAATTTAGTGTGATGTGTTTGTTTAAATTGGAGTCCAATTTGAAATACAGGTAATGTCATTTAAAAAAAATAATGTTCGTCAATCACTGTCGATTTTCACGTGCAAGTCAAAGTTATACTTTGTTCTGAAATACATGTAATGTTATTATTCTTAAAGTCATGTCCGTCAGTCATTGTTATTTTTCGTTACTTATATATGTTTTATGTTATCTGTTACAGCCCTGATGAAGTTCCAAAAGGTTTTATCTTTGGGGAACGAAACGCGTTGGCTGTTTTTATGAACTTTTGTGAAATAAAAGAAGAGATTAAAAGAAACAACAACGGACTACATGTTTTGTGTTCGGTGCACCTCCTATTGCTTTAAGTTTTGAATAGTATGTATGGTTTTGCATCAGTGAGAGGGTCGTGGATGTTGTAGGAAGGTAGGATCCTTCTGCATGATTACCCCCACTTTTTGCCTGGTGCTAAGCTGGTTTTTGACTAGTCTGATTGGGATCCTGCTAATCAGGACCCCAGTCTATCTGCTTTCTCCCTAAACTGTTATGTTATGTACGCAGGTACACTCCAGATTGGATACTGGGGTACCCTTGTCACTCCCTACTATATGGTACCCATGTACCCAGGGCATAGGTACCCCAGAGGTCTCCCATGGGCTGCAGCATGAAATATGCCACCCATGAGAGACCATGCAATATGGAACTACAGGCCTGCCATTGCATCCAGTGTAAGTTGGTGCAGGCACCACTTACTAAAGATATAGGTTTACTATATCTAAGGGTCACTGCACTTAAAACCTATAAGTCACCCCTATAGTAGGCCTTTACAATCTTGAGGGCAGTGTGCTTGGTTCTAAGTGAGAGGGTGCCCCTGCATGAGCAGGACACCCCTGCAGTCTTCGAAGTCCATTCTCCCAGGTTGTCAGTGAAGCAGCCATATACTAATATAGAGGGGCATTACGCGACCACATGATGACCATCTCAAAAACAGCTGTAACGAACCCTATCGTGTTTGGTGTCAAACATGTTGGAATCATACCCCCACACCGGTAACCGGTGTGGAAGGTATGATTCCACCCATCGGGAGCGCCCTCCGTGAGGCTCTCGGTGTTCCCGGTACCAGCCTTCTAGTCCTGGACAGCACAAAATGGTTGCTTCCGACTAGAGAAACCTTTCTGTCCTCCTGCTGCTGAGCCAAGCTCGAGCAGGGGAAGGCAGGACAATAGGCATCCTGTCACAGGGAGGTGTGACCACCTCCCAGACAGGATTTAGTGTATCAGGGCTGGGTGGGTGCGCTTGCCAGCGCCTGAAAGTCTGCATGAGGAGCACATTTGGTGTCCCTGTGCATAGTCCAGTTCAAACCAGTCCTGGAAGCCGTTGCCTCCAGCTCAGGCGAGAAACTGGACAAAGAACATGAAAGTAACCTCCCCCCTGTCCAGACCCTCCCCTGGGAGGGTCCCCTGAATCTCTCCAACCCTTTCCTTAGTGTACATAAAGGCTTACCTGGTTGTAGGACCTTAGACTCATCATGGATAAGATTCAGAACTGAAACCACTGCACTTCGACCGTCTGGGCACTCTGGACTTCGCTGGACTTTGTTTGGGCCTGACTTTGTCTCCCTCTCAGTCTGCTGCATCGTCTGTGCCTGTGCACTGTACAGGATCCGTGCAGGATCTGTGGAGCATCCAAGACACCTGAAGATAATCTCCCTTGAAGTGAAGGAGTCACTCCCCTGCGTTCACAGGCACCGCAACACTGCTGACTGGTCTGCTGATCCCAAGCTCCTACGGACTCCGAAGGGTTCAGCAACATAGGCGGTGGGTTCCTACGTCCCCTGAGGCCCGAGCTGCCCTCTCACTCAGCTTGAGGCTAGAATCCCTCGTGGGAGCTGCAATATCGGAACCCCTGCGCACTGCGTACTTTTGCAAGTGCAAATGCTTGTTGGCAATTGTGCAGCAAGTGCATTGGGCTCCAAGTAGCCCCAACCTCGTCAATTTTTCCTACAGAGATCTTCCACCACCTCGCACCGTGTACTCCGTGGCCTGTTGTTTTGTAAAGCTGCTTGAGGTCCTCTCGTGACTCCTGTGCCTCCGGCCTGTGGGTCCACTTGATGGTCATCTTTCTTTTCCTTGGGCCCCCCTCATTGCTTGGGGCCTACCCTGACTCCCCTGTTTGTGGTGAGTCTCCTGAACCTTGCTGGTCTGAACCGTACACTTCCTTGACCTCCTGCATGGGTTGCCTTTGCCAAGGCTTGTTGGTGCTCCCGCTGGACACCGACCCCTCAGCACTCAACATCCTTTGTGGGACAGCTTGTATCCAGCTCCTGGTCATCCTCAGCATTGCCTGGTCCCCGCAGCTGCAGAGTCAAGGTCACTGTCAACTATCCTGAAGCACCCGACATCAGTGGGCATTCGTCTACTGAGCCCCTGGTCACTCTCAAGTGACCCAGACTCTGTCTCCTCTGCTTTCAGGAACTCCTCGACAAGAATCCACATTTGGATTCCAACGGACACTTTCTCCTCTTCCAGCAGCGGCACTTTCTCAAAGTCATCCATTGGGCTCGACGGTGGTTTCCGACACCACTTCACACCTATGCACCCGGCTTCCCTGGGATAGGTAACGTGGATACTTCAGTAGCCACGGGTGGGGTGGATCTCCAACCATCTGTCTTCCACTGGGTTTCTTCGAAGTCCACTGGGAAGGGTCCCTAAACTTTTCAAATCCAACCGCAACTTGCACATAGACTTGTACGTAGCACGCGGTCGTGTTCACACACTGCACACGCACTCCGTGGGGTCCCTATCTACTCACCTTGGGGTCTCAGCAATTCTACGTTCTCTTGACATTGTCCTGAATCGAGTCGTGGTTCTTATACCACTTACTTAGTTTATGGTTTGGTCCCCCCCTGGGGCCCACCGTGTATTAGTGCTATTTACTGTCATTTCTTTGCTTAAGACAGTATTGTGTGGTTTGTGTCTATCTCCGTGTAGGAGATACTGTAACGTACTAGATAGTGTTATAGAATAAATACATATTTTTATAACTACTGTGTGGTTCTCTTTTCATTTAATCTATACTATAAGATTGCATTCTGGTAAAACAAGCTGCTTAACATTCCTTCAAGACTAAGCCTGAAGGCAGCTCTCCACAGCTACCACTTGGATAGCTTTCTAAGGTTATCTTTGACCTCTTAAATCACCATAAGGGTTGTTTGGACTGGTGCAAGGTGCCCACTTTAATTAGTGGAAAGCATATACCAGGCCAACTTCTCACATTGGTGGCAGCGGTGGGCAAGGTTAGCCTTCCCTCTCAGCAGCACCCGCCGCTGCCCGCCTCACAGGCCGCCATCCTCCAGGATGCCCCAGAGCCCGCGGTTCTCGGGGCAGTGCCGCAGGCCGGAGAAGGGCGGCAGAAGCCGCAGGGCCTCGGGCGGGCTCTGCATCTGCGGCAGCATGGCTGGCTTTCCGCCGTGAGCCTTATGGACCTTGAGCACGGTGCGCGCCTCGGCCACAGACAAAGGGAGGGGGGCGGGAACAAAGGGAATGCGACAGCAGGAAGGGGGCGGGAACAAAGTAAAGCACAACAGGAAACAAAAAAAATACAACTGTGTAACAATCAAGTAAAGGGGCCAGTAGCCTTGGGAGGATACAAATGATGACATGGCTGTATTACTTCAAGAGCTGACTGCTTGGGCTGAAGAGCGCAACCTGATCCCGTACACGGAAACAGGCTTCCGTAAGAGATCTAACATTGAAGATAATCTGGTCTATATATCCCATTTGATCGAAACAACGCTCGCAAGAAAAGGGAGAGCATTGTATTTTGCATACATCGACTTTAAAACAGCCTTTGACAGCGTGGCCAGCTCGAAACTACGGTTGAAACTAAAAAATTGGTGCATTGATAACACACTATTAAATGCACTGGTGGGTCTATACTCGGAAACCTGGGTAAAGATCAGTGTCAATTGACTGGTCCACGTCCCAAAAAATAAAAACCAATAAAGGATTAAAGCAAGGATGTATATTGGCACCAATGCTCTTTCACCTGTACTTGGCGGATTTACCCGAGCATCTGGCTGAGACTCGTGCCTTTCCCCCCAAACTTGCTGGAACCAAAATCCAATCGCTGCAATATGCAGATGACACCATGTTTGTCGACCAAACTCAAATCGGGTTGCAATGGCTCCTTACTGCACTGTCACTATATTGTAAAACAAATCACCTGAAAATAAACACTGCGAAAACAAAGGCGATGATAATCTCCAAGCAAATAAAGAGGAGAGGCTCATGGCACATCGAAGGTAAACCCATTGAGATAGTTACAACATATAAGTACCTGGTAGTCTGGATCGACCATAAAGGAAGGCAGTCCGCTCGTATTACCGCAATGCAAGGTTTGGCGCATTCGCTGGAGGGGGCTTTTTGCAGAGATGGAATACCATGACCTCTCCTGATCTTACTCCCTTAATTCAAGATATGGGGGCAACATTTTTACCATCAGTGGCTCATGGCTCAATAGCTTTTAAAGACAACATGTCATTGTGGCTGGACAGAGCTCAGTCAGCCTGCTTTCGTAAAGTATTCTTTCTACCTACCGCCACTTCTCAAGCCCAAATTTGCATGGAATGTAACCTGCCATCTCAAAAATGGACACTAAAAGCCAGGTTTATAGCATACCGCCTAAAAGCAAAACAAGCACGGGACAATTCGCTAAAGAAGCTTATCTGGCAAATGATAAATGATCCTGGGTCAACCTGGCATGACTTTTTAACACATTCTCTTGAAACACTGACAGCCCGAGAAATATGGTCCGCTCCCGTACCCATACCGGCAGCAGTTAAACTTTTAACTAAACAAGCGAAAATAATGTCGGCGGACTGTGATGCAACAACTTTGAAAGAACTAACGCACGGAGGCAGGGCATCAGATCTATACAGCAGTGGGGGCCTGCCACGCTACCTGTCTTCTCCCTTAAAGATAGTAATGAAGCGTCAATTATTGTGACTACGGTTCGGCTTGATCCCACTAATGGCATATAAGTACGGCCAACGGTACAAAGAAATGGCAGTCACGCAGTGTCGATCATGTGGGCGAGAAGAGGAAACACTAATCCACATATTATGTATCTGCAAGAAACTACGCCCCTTGAGAATCTATTGGCTCCGACCTATTTGACGTATTTTAAACGTACGGACATGTCAGGCAGCCCTGGTAAAGTGCATGAAAGGTGAATCAGCACAGCTGGCGGCATATTTTATGAAATTCCTGACAGCTGTAAAAACTACGCTGGTCCACGACAACCCTACAGAACTATAACTCTAAACGCTGTGCAAATCACTTTAACTTTCATGCTTTTACAGCTGACAACGCAGTGTTTAAATATTTTACCTAGATTAACAGGATGTCACCACATATTTTTAACTTTTGGAAATTATGCACTTTATACTGTTTTTTGTAGTAGGATTGCAAAGATTTTAATTAATTGTGCAATAAATTATCTATCTATCTAGATTGAGTAGGTAGGAGGAGAACCAGTAAAGACCATTGTTGGTGAATCCCATGTGTTGCCCCACTGTGTGGCTGGGAGTTGGATGACCGACAGTGCCAAAAGCAGCTGAAAGATCCAGCCATATAAGGAGGCAGGAGGTATCTCCATCTGTGGTCACAAGGGCATCGTCTACGATATAAGGAGGCAGGAGGTATCTTCATCTGTGGTCACAAGGGCATCGCCTACGATGTAAAGAGGCAGGAGGTATCTTCATCTGTGGTCACAAGGGCATCGTCTACGATGTAAGGAGGCAGGAGGTATCTTCATCTGTGGTCACAAGGGCATCGTCTACGATGCAAGGAGGCAGGAGGTATCTTCATCTGTGGTCACAACGGCATCGCCTACGATGTAAGGAGGCAGGAGGTATCTTCATCTGTGGTCACAACGGCATCGCCTACGATGTAAGGAGGCAGGAGGTATCTTCATCTGTGGTCACAAGGGCATCGCCTACGATATAAGGAGGCAGGAGGTACCTTCATCTGTGGTCACAAGGGCATCGCCTACGATATAAGGAGGCAGGAGGTATCTTCATCTGTGGTCACAAGGGCATCGCCTACGATGTAAGGAGGCAGGAGGTATCTTCATCTGTGGTCACAAGGGCATCGCCTACGATGTAAGGAGGCAGGAGGTATCTTCATCTGTGGTCACAACGGCATCGCCTACGATGTAAGGAGGCAGGAGGTACCTTCATCTGTGGTCACAAGGGCATCGCCTACGATATAAGGAGGCAGGAGGTATCTTCATCTGTGGTCACAAGGGCATCGTCTACGATGCAAGGAGGCAGGAGGTATCTTCATCTGTGGTCACAAGGGCATCGCCTACGATGTAAGGAGGCAGGAGGTATCTTCATCTGTGGTCACAAGGGCATCGTCTACGATGTAAGGAGGCAGGAGGTATCTTCATCTGTGGTCACAAGGGCATCGTCTACGATGTAAGGAGGCAGGAGGAATCTTCATCTGTGGTCACAACGGCATCGCCTACGATGTGTAAGGTAGCAGGCTCTGAGCTGCAGCGTGATCTGAAGCCAGATTGGCCATCATGCAGTCGATGGTTAGCACTGATCTCAGAGTTGAACGTAGACTGCTTTTTCAAGGATTTTGAGAGGAACGGTTCCTGAGTGATGGACCGGTAATTGGCGAGGTCATCAGGGGCTGGTGTATGTTTCTTTAGAAACACAGAAGTGGGAGGATCTAACCTGTCTCTGGAGCTTCTGGGAAGACGCCTTGAGTGAGTAAGGAGGTGATCATGGTGAGTAGGGTGAGTGAGTGTCCCCTGAGAGGGCTTTGATGAAAGAAGAGGGGGGGACATCATATTCATAGGACGTGGCTTTGAGGGAGGTGAGTAAGTTGGTGAGATCAGTGAGAGACAGCGGTTTGAAGGATGGCCATTGTGAGGTTCTAGGAGAAAAGACGGGTGTCACAGCAGAAGCAGACGTTGTGTTGTTGATGTACTGTTTGATCGCCTTTACCTTTTCACTGATGACGAACATGGCTGAAGGCTTCTGTAAACCCTCTCACACTCCCCCAAGATGTGTACAGCAACACTGACTTCCTGTCCTGCCGACAGCAGTTTATACAATTCTGCTGAAAAGTTTACATTTTAAACAGTTGAGGGGAGGATGATTGTATACTCATTCCCCAAACCACTCGTTTATGTAGCTGCTGTTACTGGGGGCCAGGCCCCCACAGACATGGATTGCTGCCTATAGGCATGTCCCACCCCAGCCACCTTGTACAGCGATCTGCCCCTCAGTAGCTTTACGCTGCTTGAGGGAGGCTCCGCCCTATATTCAAACCAATCGGATTGCAGAATATCAAACTTACGTTCACTTTACATTTGCACATAAACCTACTTTGTTCTCTTTTTTCACAGCGTCTCTGAACCAAATCTGAAAAAAATAAAGAGCGAGAAAAAAAATGTTAAATAGTTACCAATAAAAAGTCCCACAAAAGCACAAACAGGGTGAAAATTAATCAGCTTGAATCTGAGAATAGTTTTTGATTGCAAAAAGTCCATTTGGTACTAATAGGCAGACTTACAAAATACAGATACATAAATGCAGCATGCACAAGCAAGTGGGAAGTGAAAACACAGAAAAGCCCGGTTCTGGTGGCTTGGTGGACTAATGTGTCCACTGTAGGGGCCTATATTTGACCTCATGGTCCACTCAGTCTTTCATCCTTCTGAGGTCGATAAAATGACTACCATTGAGTTGGGTAACAGTAAACATCTGTTATTCAGTGCTTTGATACCTCTGGGTGATACGTGCGCCTCACAAATGCAAATGCACATGTTATGTTGAGGGGGGAGGAGTGCACATGATGACTTGTGCACTGGCTTGTCTAAGGCTGCAGACTGCAGTGCTGGAGCACCTGGACTCCCAGAGGCAGATTTAATGCAAAGGGCCCCTGATCCAGGATGGCCTCAGCAGAGCAGGCACAGGCAGTGTGTGCATCTAGAGCCCGGCTTCGAGTAGCCTGAACTTCTAGCATCTTAGGAGTAAAAGAATTCATGTCTTTGTTGTACGGACTCTGGCGCTACACTGCACCTACTGCCAGTGCACTGCTTGGAGGGAGCCATCTCTTCGGAATGGAAACTGTGACACACAGGGTACACATGGCACTCTGCAGTAAGGGCTTATACCCACTGGGACTAGTGACCAACACGTCAAAAACAACCTCTGAGCAGGTGCACCCCTTGAGCCTTCCCACTACACTTACAGTGTGTGACATGAAGGTTGCACACAGATCCATGCACTTTGGGTGCATTTTAACAGTGCAGGCCTGATTCACAAACTACACTTATTACTACAAAACGTACTACAGAGTGCTAGTCACAAGCTGTGCTTTTGTAGAAACTTACATATCTGTAGTAGGTCCCTACCTCGATCATTTTCTACGGGATGGTGTTGCAGTACCAGTGGTTGGCCATGTATAGTGCTAGACTTACTACAAATGTGTAAATTACTACAAAAGTGCTGTTTGTGAATATCAAATTGTAGTAAACTTACGCAAAACTGTAAGTTTTGTGTATCAAGCCAACGTATTCTGGGGGGAATGTTGGCCTGTGACGCGGAAGGTATACATGCTTCTCTGCCGAGGGTATATATATTAAAATATACCTATATGTCAGATGAATTGTAAGCTCTGATCTGCATAACACACATAGAGCTCTCCAATAGGCACAGTGGCAACCACCTTAAAAATGCAACAATCACTCCCTTGCTAAAGGAACCATTGGGCAAGCCACTGGAACCATCATGTGTGCTCACTCACATACCTGGGAGCCACAGACACATACAAGCAAATGCACCTGTGGAGTGCTCACGTGGATGGGACCTATAAATACACAAAAACGGCAGAAATTCACATGTCTTACGAGGCAAAGTCTCCATGGCCCTCGCTATACACACAGTGACACACATGCCTGGGAGGCGTGTACAAAGCTCTTTGGCACGTCCCCTCGCTTCGTACACACGTTGACTCATGCCTGGGATGCCTGTAGAAGACTCTCCAGGAGGTCCCCTCGCTTCGTACACACGGTGACTCACATGCCTGGGATGCCTGTACAAAGCTCTTCACCTGGTCCCCTCGCTTCGCACACACAGAGACTCACATGCTTGGGATGCCTGTACAAGGCTCTCGGACAGGTCCCTCTCTTCGTACACACAGTGACTCACAAGCCTGGGATGCCTGTACAAGGCTCTCCGGCATGTCCCCTCGCTTCGAACACCCAGTGACTCACACGCCTGAGATGCGTGACAATGCTCTCTGGCAGGTCCCCTCGCTCCATACACACAGTGACTCACATACCTGGGATGCCTGGACAAGGCTCTCCAACAGGAACCCTTGCTCCATACACACAGTGACTCCATGCCCGGGATGCTTGTACAAGGCTCTTCGGCAGGTCCCCTTGCTCCGTACACACAGTGACTCACAAGCCTGGGATGCCTGTACAAGGCTCTCCGGCATGTCCCCTCGCTTCGAACACCCAGTGACTCACACGCCTGAGATGCGTGACAATGCTCTCTGGCAGGTCCCCTCGCTCCATACGCACAGTGACTCACATACCTGGGATGCCTGGACAAGGCTCTCCAACAGGAACCCTTGCTCCATACACACAGTGACTCCATGCCCGGGATGCTTGTACAAGGCTCTTCGGCAGGTCCCCTTGCTCCGTACACACAGTGTCTCACAAGCCTGGGATGCCTGTACAAGGCTCTCCGGCATGTCCCCTCGCTTCGAACACCCAGTGACTCACACGCCTGAGATGCGTGACAATGCTCTCTGGCAGGTCCCCTCGCTCCATACACACAGTGACTCACATACCTGGGATGCCTGGACAAGGCTCTCCAACAGGAACCCTTGCTCCATACACACAGTGACTCCATGCCCGGGATGCTTGTACAAGGCTCTCCGGCAGGAACCCTTGCTCCGTACACACAGTGACTCACAAGCCTGGGATGCCTGGACAAGGCTCTCCGGCAGGTCCCCACGCTCCATACACACAGTGACTCCATGCCCGGGATGCCTGTACAAGGCTCTCCGGCAGTAGCCCTTGCTCCGTACACACAGTGACTCCATGCCCGGGATGCCTGTACAAGGCTCTCCGGCAGGTCCCCACGCTCCATACACACAGTGACTCCATGCCCGGGATGCCTGTACAAGGCTCTCCGGCAGTAGCCCTTGCTCCGTACACACAGTGACTCCATGCCCGGGATGCCTGTACAAGGCTCTCCGGCAGTAGCCCTCGCTCCGTACACACAGCGACTCACATGCCTGGGATGCCTGTGCAAGGCTCTCTGGCAAGTCCAGGGCTCAAAAAATCTACTCGCACACTCGCATTGTCGAGCAAGATTTATTCAGGAACAGCTATTTTCAGGGACTACTCGCCCCTTCTGGCAAGTTGAAAATCCTCTAACTTCCGGGAAGACAAAAAATGTGACACGATAGCAAGATTTAAAGGCATCTTTATTGCTCAGACTGAAAGAGCAATAAAGATGCCTTTAAATCTTCTTATCTTGTCACATTTGCTGCTTTCAGAGACAGAGGTCAAAAGTCATCTTATCTTATTACATTTATTTTCCTTTCGGTGACTTAAGTTAGAGGAATTTGTAAAGTGAACTGTGTGACAATTGCAACTGTGCAAAGCATGTTAAATGAAAGGCTGTAAGATGTCAGACTTTTTTCCAACACAACAATGGAAAACATGCTATCTGTAAATGACAATGCACTACCACATCATGCTTTGGTAATATATTTATGAAAAGTGAGTTTTTAAACATGAACTGGGAATTATTATTGCTCCTGCCCACATGACAATGCTATTAGTGAACTAAGAGGCAAGCCAGGAATCATGTGTACCCTATATATGGGCTTGATTCTTGTTATATATGGAGCAAATATTTAGTCTAGTAAATAAAAAGAGTTTTTTGGTACAGCAGAAATAGTGAACTTGCATATTTGAAGGTGCTCTGATGTGATAATAAAGAAAATGTGTCTCCATAAGACAAAATATTTGCCTAGGATTGCACAATTGAGACCAGTTCACAGGTCAAGTACCTTACAGTTAGGTTGAGTAGATTATTAAAGTTACTACACCTGCAGGTCTAGTAACATTTTTATGATTTTTCGAGCCTTGAAGTCCCCTCGCTTCGTACACACACTGACTCCGATGCCTGGGATGCTGGTAAAAGGCTCTTTGGCAAGTCCTCTTGCATCATAAACACAGTGACTCACATGCCTGGGATATCTGTACAAGGCTCTCCGACAGGAACCCTTGCTCCGTACACACAGTGACTCACATACCTGGGATATCTGTACAAGGCTCTCCGACAGGAACCCTTGTTCCGTACACACAGTGACTCACAGACCTGGGATATCTGTACAAGGCTCTCCGACAGGAACCCTTGCTCCGTACACACAGTGACTCACATACCTGGGATATCTGTACAAGGCTCTCCGACAGGAACCCTTGCTCCGTACAGACAGTGACTCCCATGCCTGGGATGCCTGTACAAGGCTCTCAGGCAGGTCCCCTCACTTCATACATACAGTGACTCGCATGTCTGAGATACATGTAAAATGCTCTCCAGCAGGTCCCCTCTCTTCGTACACACAGTAACTCACATGCCCGGGATGCCTGTACAAGGCGCTCCGGCGGGTCCCCTCGCTTCATACACACAGTGACTTCCATGCCTGGGATGTCTGTACAAGACTCTTCAGCTGGTCCCCTCGCTTCGTACACACAGTGACTCACATGTCTGGTTTTCCTGTACAAGGCTCTCAGACAGGTCCCTCTCTTCGCACACACGGTGACTCACATGCGTGGGATGCCTGTACAAGGCTCTCAGGCAAGTCCCCTCGCTTCGTACACACAGTGACGCTGATGCCTGGGATGCTGGTAAAAGGCTCTATGGCAAGTCCTCTCGCATCATAGACATATGACTCACAAGCCTGGGATGCCTGTACAAGGCTCTCTGGAACATCCCCTCGCTTCGTACACACAGTGACTCCCATGCCTGGGATGCCTGTACAAGGCTCTCCGGCAGGTCCCCTTGCTCCATACACACAGTGACTCCCATGCCTGGGATGCCTGTACAAGGCTCTCCGGCAGGTCCCCTCGCTCCGTACACACAGTGACTCCCATATCTAGGATATCTGTACAAGGCTCTCCGGCAGGTCCCCTTGCTCCATACACACAGTGACTCCCATGCCTGGGATGCCTGTACAAGGCTCTCCGGCAGGTCCCCTTGCTCCGAGGTCCCCTTGCTCCTTACACACAGTGACTCCCATCACTAGAATTCCTGTACAAGGCTCTCCGGCACGTCCCCTCGCTCCGTACACACAGTGACTCACATGCCTAGGATGCCTTTATAAGGCTCTCCTGCAGGAACCCTCGATCCGTACACACAGTGACTCACATGTCTGGGATGCCTGTACAAGGCTCTCTGAGAGGTCCCCTCGCTTCACTTCACCCAGTATTGTCACCGCTATCTCCAGGGCTCCATCGTCGTCATAGTCTCGGATCATCTGATCGGCGAGGTCCATGTATGACACCTTGTTGCCCCGTCTTCTGGACACCTCAGCATGCCCCTCTATCGGGGGGTACTTTTCCAGGAGTGATCTGCATTGCTGCAATTCCTGCTTTTGCAGCTCTTTGAAATGTAAGAAGAGCAGGTGCCTGGCTTGTCCTGCCATCGAGATGTGCTGCTTTCTGTTCCGGAGAAGTGATCAGCTGCAATGGGACATGGGCACAGTATTAATAGGACATGAGCACAGTATTAATAGAATCAAAAAAGGGGGGGAGATGGAGGTACTCGTTAGGTTCACCCTCCAATGCACATGTAGTTCACAAAAAATCTGTAAATGTCAGATCCAAAAAACCTAACCAAGGGAATGGGGATTCCGCTGAATGCGCGAAAAAAAGACCCCTGTCCAAAGAAAAGAAAATTATTTTCTTGAGTCCCCTCACTCACTCAGGGTTGCCCCTAGGTGACATGCTTCATCATTGGGGACATCCCAAACAGGTGGTGCTTGGGGCGTGCTGCGACTTGCGGAACTACGTAGGAGCACTTTTTTGTGAAGAAATGTGTAGTGCAGTGTTCGTGGAGTGGTGGAAGTGATGTTAAAAATACCTAGCTAGTGAGCTAATGTTTTATTCTCGCTTCTAGTTGGTATGGATAAAAAAGGGGGTTAAATAGTAGGGAAAAGATATAACTATTATCTGTATACAGTCCATAATATTCGGTCGACATGTTTCGCGGTATCCCCTAAACCACAGCGCCTTGACGCCCTGGGGCTAAGTTTGCGCTCTATAAATCCAATATTCATTCATTCATTCATTCAAACCTCTTCTTCAGGACCACACGGGGACCAGCCCCATGCGTGCCACTCCTTGTGAAAACCTATAATAAAGTGAGGACGCACACCTAATGTTTGAGCACCCGATTCAAAATACATACGGTTTAGTCTTTGACTCGTAGTATCTGTTCAGGGAATAAAACAGAATGAAAAGTTAGCACATAATGCCTGCCCACCTCTCACGTGGGCAGGTCCATACCCAATGAGGTCATCCGATCTATGTGCTCCTCTATAGTTGGTGCCCTTAGAGATAATAATTAATTAGTGCTTTAATCTAATGTGACATAAATAAAACACATCAGACGTCTCCTTTGTGAGAAAGCATAGTTAGATGCAGAGATATAACTTTAAAAACACTCGTGAAAAAACTGGACACCACATGACATACAGCATATAAACACGTAATGTTCTCAAAACTTCTGGAACATACTTATGCTTTGGCAATACTATGCCTCTTGGTCTGCCGGGGTAGAGGGGCTTGTAGTCATACCCTAAAGAGATACAGAGCATTGTAGTTAACTGTGAGCAAAGAGAAGAAAATAAGAGATCTACCAGCAAAGCATATTGCTGTGTCTGCCCATAACGTGGATGGCAGATGCTCAAAGGAACAGAAAAAATTGTGCTTTGAAATGTCCGGAAGAACCTGTTGAGGAAAAGGAACTTACTTCGTCAAAGCACACCTCCGTCTAATAACACCTACTGGCACCCGGGCGGACCGCATCTTAGCGTGGCTGTCTCCTGGTGCAGTTTAAATAGGAATGAAAAAGCCCAGTCATGCTAGTGTACCAAGTTTGACTAGACCGTGGAAGTTAAAGCAGAACCAAGATGGCCGCTACTGTTGGCAATACACCTGGGCCGTCTTGGGAGGATATGAAAGTGTTCCTCGGTCTTGCCCCCGCAACATAACTGAGGCAGGTACTAGTGCGGTTGTCAAGATTATCAAGAAATCAAATTGATAACGCGGGAAGTTAAATGAGGCAAACTATAATCAGTCATGAAACCAAAGTATGGCCGGGCCGAGTGAGTTGGAAAATCGGCCATTTCTCTTAGCGAAAAACGGGGCCATCTTGGAGGGGTGAAATCATTAATCATAAGTACCCTCCTAGTATCGTCTGGCTGTCTAGGACAGAGGAAAATGCTACGGTCAGCGTGTAATACTGGACTGAAAATCAGAAAAAAGATAATAAAGATATAGTAAAATAAAATAAAATAAAAATAAAAAGGTTGTTAGACCGACATAAACCAAAACTTGGTCTCTGTGAGAGGCTCATTGTGGGTGATGCCAAAGCTGATGTATTAAAAATATATATCTAGAAATTAAACATAAGGGCCCACATGGGGGTCCACTTGTAGGAGAAAATGTTCATAAAGGGCACAGTGATACTCAGTTTTGACGAGTGTTCACTCAGTGTTTGTGGCACAACGGTCATGTTGGATATGAGACCAGTTGCCCTTGCTGGTAGCACGAGTTTCTGTTTTGAAAAAGATAGAGGTGGAACAAAACAAACGAAAAGGATGCAGTATCTAGGGTGTTATAGATGTATTATCAAGGTTCTTCAAAACAGTCGTCCAGGGTGATAATACGGTTGGGGGCTGAATGTGTGATACATGGGTATGTAGTTCATCTAGTAAACTGTCCCCACGGAAATTTGTCATTCAGGCCTGCCGTGTCTGTGTGCAATTTATACACCCATCTTTGCTCCTTTTCTCATAACCTCTGTTCTAGGTTTTCGCAGTGTTTTATGTGCTCTAACACTACCCAACGCATGTCGTTTGGAGTGTGTTTCATGTCGTTGAAATGTGCTGTCATTCTGGTGCTGGCTCTGTGGCATCTGATGTTGCTACGATGCTCACATATCCTTGTGCTGACCTTCCTAGTGGTCATGCCCACATAGTGTAGATCGCAAAGGCACGTGATCATGTACACTACCCCTGCGGCGTTGCAGGTGGTGAATTTTCGTAATTCCCACGTTATTCCTGTGTTGAAGGTCACCTTTTTAGTGGTAGTAGTTAAGTGACACACACTACATTTACCACATGGGTGATGGCCTGTTGGTAGTGTACTAATCACCTGCTGGTTGTTGTCATTTTTGAGTGGAGGTTTTGGACGGGTGTGTACCAGGATGTCCCTGAGGTTTTTCCCTCTCCTATGTGAGAACATAGGTTTTGGGATATTCAATTTGCCACTGTTGACGATACTCCAATGTTTATTGACTATCTTGGTAATCCTGTCTGATGCGATGTTAAAGGTTGTGATGCATATGGGTCTGGATCTGACATTTACAGATTTTTTGTAAACCACAGTATTAATATGACATGAGCACAGTATTAATATGACACGAGCACAGTATTAATAGGACATAGGCTCAGCACTAATGGGACATGCGTACAGTGTTATTGGGACATGGGTACAGCAATAATGGGATATGGGCACAGCATTTACAGGACATGGACACAGCCTTTATGGGGCATGGAACCACTATTAATGGGAAATGGGCACAGCACTAATGGTACATAGGCACATTATTAACAGGACATAGACACATCATTAATGAGACTGGGGCAGAGCATTAAGACACATGGGCGCAGCATTAATGGGACCTGGCACATCATTAATGGGACTGGGGCAGAGCATTTATGTGACCTGGTCACAGCATTAATGGGACATTGAAACAGGCAGTATTGAGACACAGGAACAGCATTAGTGGGACAAGGGAACATCCTTAATAGGCTTTGGAGCGTCCTGTCATCCAATTGCACTGGTTTCTGCCTCAGAGGAGTGATCGAATGACATGGGATTTGGGTACAGCATTAATGGGGCATGAGTAGAGCACTCATGAGACATAAGCCAGAATTAATGGACCTAGGTGATGCCTGACATCTTGCTGCACCGCTTTCTACCTCAGAGGAGGAGTGAGGTCTAATGTGACTTGGACAGCGCGGTAAAGAGCCATGGCCACTTCATTAATGAATCTTGGAGAGCTCTGACATCTCTCTTCACCTTTTCTGTCTCAAAGACACAATCGGTTGCAGTGGGACCTGGGCACCAAGTTAATTGGACCTGTGCACAGTATTAATGGGACACATGTACAGCTTTAATGGGACATGGCCACAGCATTAATGGGATATGGCCACATCATTAATTAATCTTGGTGAGCGCTGACATCTCTCTTCACTTTCTTTCTTCTGTCTCAAAGACACAATAGGCTGCAGTGGGACCTGGGCACAGCATTAATGGGACATAGGCACAGCATTAATGGGACGTGGACAAATCATAAATTGATCTTGATGAGCCCTGACATCTCTCTTCACTTTTTTCTGCCTCAAAGACACAATTGGCTGCAGTGGGACCTGGGCACAGCATTAATGGGAATGGACAAATCATTAATGGATCTTGGTGAGCCCTGATATTTCTCTTCACTTTTCTCTCTGAAATACACAATCGGCTGCAGTGTGACCTGGGCACAGCATTAATGGGACCTGGGCACAGCATTACTGGGACATGGACGGATCATTAATGAATCTTAGAAAGCCTTGACATCTCTCTTCACTTTCTTATGTCTTAAAGACACAATCGGCTGCAGTGAGACCTGGGCATAGCATTAATGGAACAAAGGCACATCATTAATGGGGCCTGGGTACAGCATTAATGGGACATGAGCGCAGTATTATTGGGACATAGGACAAAAGTCATGGAGCATAGGAAGAGCATTAATGGAACAAGGGCGCAGGATTAATGGGACCTGGGCACAGCATTGATGGGACCTCGGCACAGCACTAATGGGACATAGGCTGCATTAATGCGACATGGGTCACATCATTAATGGATCTTGGTGAGCCCTGACATATCTATTCACTTTCTTCTGTCTCAAAGACACAATCAGCTGCAGTGGGACCTGGGCACAGCATTAATGTGACATAGGCACAGCATTAATGGGACCTGGGCACAGCATTAGTGGGACCTGGGCACAGCATTAATGGGACCTGGGCACAGCATTAATGGTACCAGGGAACAGCAATAATGTGACAAAGGCAAAGCAATAAAGGGACATGGGCCAAGCATTAATGGGACATGGGCACAGCATTAATGGGACGTAGACCAACATTCATGGGGCATGGACACAGCATTAATGGAACAAGGACACAGAATTAACGGAAACTGGGCACAGCATTAATGGGACATGGAACAATCATTAATGGATCTCGGGGAGCCCTGACAACTCTATTCACTTTCTTTTGTCTCAAATACACACTCAGCTGCAGTGAGACCTGGGCACAGCATTAAAGGGACCTGGGCTCAACATTGATAGAACCTGGGCACAACATTAATGGCACCTGGGCACAGCACTAATGGGACATAGGAATAGCATTAATGGGACATAGGTACCGCATTAATGGGACCTGGGCACAGTATTAATGGGACATGGATGGATCATTAATGAGTTTTAGTGAGCCTTGACATTTCTCTTCACTTTCTTCTGTCTCAAAGACACAATCGGCTGCAGTGGGACCTGGGCACAGCATTAATGGGACATGAGCCCAGCATTAATGGAAATGGGTACAGCATTGATGGGACCTGGGCACAGCATTAATGGGACCTGGGCACAGCATTAATGGGACCTGGGCACAGAATTAATGGGACATGGGTACAGCATTAATGGGACCTGGGCACAGTATTAATGGGACATGGATGGATCATTAATGAGTCTTAGTGAGCCTTGACATTTCTCTTCACTTTCTTCTGTCTCAAAGACACAATCGGCTGCAGTGGGACCTGGGCACAGCATTAATGGGACACGAGTACAGCATTAATGGGACATAGGCACAGCATTAATGGGACCTGGGCACAGAATTAATGGGACATGGGTACAGCATTAATGGGACCTGGGCACAGTATTAATGGGACATGGATGGATCATTAATGAGTCTTAGTGAGCCTTGACATTTCTCTTCACTTTCTTCTGTCTCAAAGACACAATCGGCTGCAGTGGGACCTGGGCACAGCATTAATGGGACACGAGTATAGCATTAATGGGACATAGGCACAGCATTAATGGTACCTGGGCACAGCATTAATGGGACATAAGTACAGCATTAATGGGACATAGCACAGCATTAATGGTACCTGGGCACAGCATTAATGGGACCTGGGCACAGAATTAATGTGACATGTGTACAGCATTAATGGGACCTGGGCACAGTATTAATGGGCCATGGATGGATCCTTAATGAGTTTTAGTGAGCCATGACATTTCTCTTCACTTTCTTCTGTCTCAAAGACACAATCGGCTGCAGTGGGACCTGGGCACAGCATTAATGGGACATGAGTACAGCATTAATGGGACATAGGCACAGCATTAATGGGACCTGGGCACAGCATTAATGGGACCTGGGCACAGCATTATTGGGACGTGGGCACAGAATTAATGGGACATGGGCACAGAATTAATGGGACATGGGTACAGCATTAATGGGACCTGGGCACAGTATTAATGGGACATAGGCACAGCATTAATGGGCCTGCACTGCTGTCTGCTCCATCTTGGCACGTACCTGTAGTTCTTCATGTGGCAAGGGGAGGACATGAAGCGGTGGGCTGCATTGCCAAAGCATTATTACACCCTGTGAGTCCTACTGTCCCACAGCAACCCCTCTGTCTCAGAAGAGTGAGGGGATGCATTGGGACAGAGGCACAGCATTATAGGGACACCGGCGTAGCATTAAAGGGACATGGGCACAGCTGGAACTGACGTTGCCAGATGTCAGAAACGTTAGGTCAAGGACAGGTTTTCAAAGGACATCCCATCTCACATGCTAGTTACAGACGACAAAAGGAAGCCTCACGGAAGGTTAGTGAGGTAGGAGTCACTTTGAAGTACCGATAACATGAAAAAAAGAGGTATGGGGTGAGGTACTAGTCCAATTTGAAGAAAGAGAAGTGTGTAGGGGTGAGGTACAGGTGGGATATGAAAAGAGAGATAAGTACAGGGTGAGTGAGGGACCTGCAAGAGATGAAGAGAGGGTGGGTGAGGCAGAGGCGAATGATGCATTGAGTGAGATGGAGGGTGTTTGAGATATAGTTAAGAAATAAAGAGGGCATGCAATAGAATTAAGGGAGGGAGAGTGGGTGGAGAGAGTGAGAGAATGAGGGAGGGTTGAGAGATGGAGAAACATGTGTTCAGGGTTTGTGTCATAGAATTAAGAGATGAGAAGGGGTGTAGAGTGTGTGAGGTAGAAGTAAGAGATGGAGAGGGATTTGGGGTGGGTGACATGAGATTAAGAGATGAAGAGAGGTATGCAGAGTGTGTGTGAGAAAGAGATAAGAGAGGTATGCAGGGTGTGTGAGGAAGAGATAAGAGCTGAGGATGACTGAAGAGGGAACAGGTTGTGTGAGGCAGAATTGAGAGAAGAAACAGTTTCATTGTGGGTGAGGTAGAGTTAAGAGATTAGAAGAGGGGTGCAGGGTGTGTGAGGTAGAGCTAAGAGATAAGGAGATGTGCGCAGGGTGGGTGAACCTGTGGGGCTGCAGGGTGCATGAGGTAGGGTTAAAGGAAGAAGAGGAGGTGTGTGAGGTAGAGATAAGGGTAAAGGGATGGAGAGGGGGTGCAGGGTGTGTGAGGTAGAGTTAATGGGGGAAGAGGGGAAAGAGAGGGTGCAGGGTGTGTGAGGTAGAGTTAAGGGATGAAGAGGGGGTGCAGGGTGTGTGAGGTAGAGTTAAGGGGTGAAGAGGGGGTGCAGGGTGTGTGAGGTAGAGTTAACGGGTGAAGAGGGGGTGCATGGCGTGTGAGGTAGAGTTGAGGGATGAAGAGGGGGAGCTGGGTGTATAAGGTTGAGTAAAGGGATAAAGAGGGGGTGCAGGGTTTGTGAGGTAGAGTTAAGAGGTGAAGAGGTGTGCAGAGTGTGTGGGGTAGGGCTAAGGGATGGAGAGGGTGTACCGGGTGTGTGAGGTTGAGCTAAGGGATAAAGAGGGGGTGCAGGGTGTGTGAGGTAGAGTTAAGGGATGAAGAGTGGGGACAGGGTGGGTGAGGTAGAGTTAAGGGATAAAGAGATGTGTGCAGGTTATGTGAGGTAGAGTTGAAAGATGAAGAGGGTGTGTTAGGTCGAGTTAAGGGATGAATAGGGGGTGCAGGGTGTGTGAGGTAGAGTTAAGGGGTGAAGAGGGGGTACAGGGTGTGTGAGGTAGAGTTAAGGGATGAAGAGGGGTGCAGGGAGTGTGAGGTAGGGTTAACGAATGAAGCAGGGATGCAGGGCGTGTGAGGTAGATGTAAGGGGTTAGAAGAGGGTGCAGGATGTGTGAAGTAGAGTTAAGGGATGAAGAGGGGGTGCTGGGTGTGTGAGGTAGGGTTAAGTGATGAAGAGGGGGTGCAGGGTTTTTGATGTAGAGTTATGGGTTGAGGGATGAAGAGGGGGTGCAGGTGTGTAAGGTAGAGTTAAGGGATAAAGAGGGGGTGAACGATGTGTGAGGTAGGGTTAAGGGTTGAAGAAGGGGTGTAGGGCATCTGAGGTAGAGTTAAGGGATAAAGAGGGTGTGCAGGGTGTGTGAGGTAGAGTTAAGGGAAAAAGAGGGGGTGCAGGGTGTGTAAGATAGGGTTTATGGAAAAAGGGGGGTGCAGGGTGTGTGAGGTAGCGTTAAGGGATGAAGAAGGGGTGTAGAGCACGTGAGGTAGAGCTAAGGGAAGAAGAGGGGGTGCAGGGTGTGTGAGGTAGGGCTAAGGGAAAAAGAGGGGGTGCAGGGTGTGTGAGGTAGGGCTAAGCGATGAAGAAGGGGTGGAGGGCGTGTGAGGTAGAGTTAAAGGGTAAAGAGGGATGCAGAGTGAGAGAGGTCGGGTTAAGGGATGAAGAAGGGGTGCAGGACGTGTGAGGTAGAGTTAAGGGATGAAGAGGGGGTGCAGGATGAGTGAGGTTGAGTTAAGGGATGAAGAGGGGGTGCAGGTGTGTGAGGTAGCGTTAAGGGATAAAGAGGGGGTGCAGGGTTTGGAGGTAGGATTAAAGGATGAAGAGGGGGTGCAGGCTGTGTGAGGTAGAGTTAAGGGACGAAGAGGGGGTGCAGGGTGTGTGAGGTAGAGTTAAGCAATGAAGAGGGGTGCAGGGTGTGTGAGGTAGGGTTAGAGGATGAAGAAGGGATGGAGGGTTGCGAGGTAAAGTTAAGGGATGAAGAGGGGTGCAGGGTGTGTGAGGTAGAGTTAAGGGGTGGAGAGGGGGTGCAAGTTGTGTGAGGTAAAGTTAAGAAATAAAGAGGGGGTGCAGGGTGTGTGAGGTAGAGTTAAGGGATAAAGAGAGGGTGCAGGGTTTGTGCGGTAGAGTTAAGAGATGAAGGGGTGCAGGGTGTGTGAGGTAAAGTTAAGAAATAAAGAAGGGGTGCAGGGTGTGTGAGGTAGAGTTAAGAGATGAAGGGGTGCAGGGTGTGAGGTAAAGTTAAGAAATAAAGAAGGGGTGCAGGGTTTGTGAGGTAGAGTTAAGGGATGAAGAGGGGGTGCAGGGTGTGTGAGGTAGAGTTAAGGGATGAAGAGGGTGTGTGAGGTTAAGTTAAGGGGTAAAGAGGGAGTGCAGTGTGTGAGGTAGAATTAAGGGATGAAGAAGGGGCGCAGGGTGGGTGAGGTAGAGTTAAGGGATAAAGAGGTGTGTGCAGGGTGTGTGAGATAGAGTTAAGGGGTGAAGAAGGGGTGCAGGGTGTGCGAGGTAGAGTTAGGGGATGAAGAGGGGGTGCAGGGCGTGTGAGGTAGTGTTATGGGGTGAAGAGGGGGTGCAGGGTGTGTGAGGTAGAGTTAAGGGGGAAAAAGGGTTCAGGGTGTGTGAGGTAGAGTTAAGGGGTGAAGAGGGGGTGCAGGGTGTGTGAGGTAGAGTTAAGGGATGAAGAGGGGGTGCAGGGTGTGTGAGGTAGGGTTAAGGGATGAAGAGGGGGTGTAGGGTGTGTGAGGTAGCGTTAAGGGATGAAGAAGGGGTGTAGAGCGCGTGAGGTAGAGTTAAGGGATGAAGAGGGGGTGCAGGATGTGTGAGGCAGAGTTAAGGGAAAAAGAGGGGGTGCAGGGTGTGTGAGGTAGGGTTAAGGGATGAAGAACGGGTGGAGGGCGTGTGAGGTAGAGTTAAGGGGTAAAGAGGGATGCAGAGTGTGAGAGGTCAGGTTAAGGGATGAAGAAGGGGTGGAGGACGTGTGAGGTAGAGTTAAGGGATGAAGAGGGGGTGCAGGATGAGAGAGGTTGAGTTAATGGATGAAGAGGGGGTGCAGGTGTGTGAGGTAGGGTTAAGGGACGAAGAGGGGGTGCAGGGTGTGTGAGGTAGAGTTAAGGGATGAAGAGGGGGCACAGGGTGGGTGAGGTAGAGTTAAGGGATAAAGAGATGTGTGCAGGTTATGTGAGGTAGAGTTGAAAGATGAAGAGGGTGTGTTAGGTCGAGTTAAGGGATGAAGAGGGGGTACAGGGTGTGAGGTAGAGTTAAGCAATGAAGAGGGGTGCAGGGTGTGTGAGGTAGGGTTAGAGGATGAAGAAGGGATGGAGGGTTGCGAGGTAGAGTTAAGGGATGAAGAGGGGTGCAGGGTGTGTGAGGCAGAGTTAAGGGGTGGAGAGGGGGTGCAGGTTGTGTGAGGTAAAGTTAAGAAATAAAGAGGGGGTGCAGGGTGTGTGAGATACGGTTGAGGGATGTATAGGGCGAGCAGGGTGTGTGAGGTTGAGCTAAGGGATAAAGAGGGGGTGCAGGGTTTGTGAGGTAGAGTTGAGAGATTGAGGGGGTGCAGGGTGTGTGAGGTAAAGTTAAGAAATAAAGAAGGGGGTGCAGGGTGTGTGAGGTAAAGTTAAGAAATAAAGAGGGGGTTCAGGGTTTGTGAGGTAGAGTTAAGGGATGAAGAGGGGTGCAGGGTGTGTGAGGTAGAGTTAAGGGATGAAGAGGGTGTGTGAGGTTAAGTTAAGGGGTAAAGAGGGAGTGCAGTGTGTGAGGTAGAATTAAGGGATGAAGAAGGGGCGCAGGGTGGGTGAGGTAGAGTTAAGGGATAAAAAGATGTGTGCAGGGTGTGTGAGATAGAGTTAAGGGGTGAAGAAGGGGTGCAGGGTGTGCGAGGTAGAGTTAGGGGATGAAGAGGGGGTGCAGGGCGTGTGAGGTAGTGTTATGGGGTGAAGAGGGGGTGCAGGGTGTGTGAGGTAGAGTTAAGGGGGAAGGGGGGGTTCAGGGTGTGTGAGGTAGAGTTAAATGGTGAAGAGGGGGTGCAGGGTGTGTGAGGTAGAGTTAAGGGATGAAGAGGGGGTGCAGGGTGTGTGAGGTTGAGTTAAGGAATAAACAGGGTGCAAGGTTTGTGAGGTAGAGTTGAGAGATGAAGGGGGTGCAGGGTGTGTGAGGTAATGTTAAGAAATAAAGAGGGGGTGCAGGTTGTGTGAGGTAGAGTTAAAGGATGAAAAGTGTATGCAGGGTGTGTGAGGTCGAGTTAAAGGATGAAGAGGGTGTGCAGGGTGTGTGAGGTCGAGTTAAAGGATGAAGAGGGTGTGCAGGGTGTGTGAGGTAGAGTTAAGGGATGAAGAGGGAGTGTGGGTGTGTGACGTAGAGTTAAGGGGTGAAGAGGGGTTGCAGGGTGTGTGAGGTAGAGTTAAGGGGTGAAGAGGGGCTGCAGGGTGTGTGAGGTAGAGTTAAGGGATGAACAGGGGGAGCAGGGTGTGTGAGGTTGAGTTAAGGGATAAAGAGGGGGTGCAGGGTTTGTGAGGTAGAGTTGAGAGATTGAGGGGTTGCAGGGTGTGTGAGGTAAATTTAAGAAATAAAGAGGGGGTGCAGGGGGTGTGAGTTAGAGTTAAGGGATGAAGAGGGTGTGCAGGTTGTGTGAGGTTGAGTTAAGGGATAAAGAGGAGATGCAGGGTGTGTGAGGTAGGGTTAAGGGATGAAGAAAGGGTGCAGGGTGTGTGAGGTACAGTTAAGGGATGAAGAGGGGGTGCAGGGAGTGTGAGGTAGAGTTAAGGGATGAAGAGGGGGTGCAGGGTGTGTGAGGTAGAGTTAAGGGATAAAGAGATGTGTGCAGGTTGTGTTAGATGAAGAGGGTGTGTTAGGTCGAGTTAAGGGGTGAAGAGGGGGTACAGGGTGTGTGAGGTAAAGTTAAGGGATGAAGAGGGGTGCAGGGAGTGTGAGGTAGGGTTAAGGAATGAAGCAGGGATGCAGGGCATGTGAGGTAGATTTAAGGGGTAAAGAGAGGGTGCAGGATGTGTGACGTAGAGTTAAGGGATGAAGAGGGGGTGCAGAATGTGTGAGGTATGGTTAAGGGGTGAAGAAGGGGTGCAGGGCGTATGAGGTAGAGTTAAGGGATGAAGAGGGGGTGCAGGATGAGAGAGGTAGAGTTAAGGGATGAAGAGGGGGTGCAGGGTGGGTGAAGTAGAGTTAAGGGATGAAGAGGGGGTGCAGGATGAGAGAGGTAGTTAAGGGATGAAGAGGGGGTGCAGGATGAGAGAGGTAGTTAAGGGATGAAGAGGGGGTGCAGGGTGTGTGAGGTTGAGTTAAGGGATGAAGAGGGGGTGCAGGCTTGTGAGATAAGGCTAAGGGATGAAGATGGGGTGCAGGGTGTGTGAGGCCGTAATAAAAGAGGGAGTGCAGAGTGTGTGACAGTGATAAAAGAGGGGGTGCGGGGTGGGTGAGGCAGTGATAAAAGAGGGGGTGAAGGGTGGGTGAGGCAGTAATAAGAGGTAGTGCAGGGTGTGTGAGGCAGTGATAAAAGAGGGAGTGCAGGGTGTGTGAGGCAGTGATAAAAGAGGGGGTGCGTGGTGGGTGAGGCAGTGATAAAAGAGGGGGTGCAGGGTGGGTGAGGCAGAAATAAAAGTGGGAGTGCAGGGTGGGTGAGGCAGAAATAAAAGTGGGAGTGCAGGGTGGGTGAGGCCGTAATAAAAGAGGGAGTGCAGGGTGTGTGACAGTGATAAAAGAGGGAGTGCAGGGTGGGTGAGGCAGTAATAAAAGAGGGGGTGCAGGGTGTGTGACAGTGATAAAAGAGTGGGTGCAGAGTGGGTGAGGCAGTAATAAAAGAGGGAGTGCAGGGTGTGTGACAGTGATAAAAGAGGGGGTGCAGAGTGGGTGAGGCAGTAATAAAAGAGGGAGTGCAGGGTGTGTGACAGTGATAAAAGAGGGGGTGCAGAGTGGGTGAGGCAGTAATAAAAGAGGGAGTGCAGGGTGTGTGACAGTGATAAAAGAGGGGTGCAGAGTGGGTGAGGCAGTAATAAAAGAGGGAGTGCAGGGTGTGTGACAGTGATAAAAGAGGGGTGCAGAGTGGGTGAGGCAGTAATAAAAGAGGGAGTGCAGGGTGTGTGACAGTGATAAAAGAGGGGGTGCAGAGTGGGTGAGGCAGTAATAAAAGAGGGAGTGCAGGGTGGGTGAGGCAGTAATAAAAGAGGGGGTGCAGGGTGTGTGACAGTGATAAAAGAGGGGGTGCAGCGTGGGTGAGGCAGTAATAAAAGAGGGAGTGCAGGGTGTGTGACAGTGATAAAAGAGGGGGTGCAGAGTGGGTGAGGCAGTAATAAAAGAGGGAGTGCAGGGTGTGTGACAGTGATAAAAGAGGGGGTGCAGAGTGGGTGAGGCAGTAATAAAAGAGGGAGTGCATGGTGTGTGACAGTGATAAAAGAGGGGGTGCAGAGTGGGTGAGGCAGTAATAAAAGAGGGAGTGCAGGGTGTGTGACAGTGATAAAAGAGGGGGTGCAGGGTGTGTGACAGTGATAAAAGAGGGGGTGCAGCGTGGGTGAGGCAGTAATAAAAGAGGGAGTGCAGGGTGTGTGACAGTGATAAAAGAGGGGGTGCGGGGTGGGTGAGGCAGTGATAAAAGAGGGGGTGCAGGGTGGGTGAGGCAGTAATAAGAGGTAGTGCAGGGTGTGTGAGGCAGTGATAAAAGAGGGGGTGCAGAGTGGGTGAGGCAGTAATAAAAGAGGGAGTGCAGGGTGTGTGACAGTGATAAAAGAGGGGGTGCAGGGTGTGTGACAGTGATAAAAGAGGGGGTGCAGCGTGGGTGAGGCAGTAATAAAAGAGGGAGTGCAGGGTGTGTGACAGTGATAAAAGAGGGGGTGCAGAGTGGGTGAGGCAGTAATAAAAGAGGGAGTGCAGGGTGTGTGACAGTGATAAAAGAGGGGGTGCAGAGTGGGTGAGGCAGTAATAAAAGAGGGAGTGCAGGGTGTGTGACAGTGATAAAAGAGGGGGTGCAGAGTGGGTGAGGCAGTAATAAAAGAGGGAGTGCAGGGTGGGTGAGGCAGTAATAAAAGGGGGGTGCAGGGTGTGTGACAGTGATAAAAGAGGGGTGCAGCGTGGGTGAGGCAGTAATAAAAGAGGGAGTGTAGGGTGTGTGACAGTGATAAAAGAGGGGTGCAGAGTGGGTGAGGCAGTAATAAAAGAGGGAGTGCAGGGTGTGTGACAGTGATAAAAGAGGGGGTGCAGGGTGAGTGAGGCAGTAATAAAAGAGGGGTGCAGGGTGTGTGACAGTGATAAAAGAGGGGTGCAGAGTGGGTGAGGCAGTAATAAAAGAGGGAGTGCAGGGTGTGTGACAGTGATAAAAGAGGGGGTGCAGAGTGGGTGAGGGAGTAATAAAAGAGGGAGTGCAGGGTGTGTGACAGTGATAAAAGAGGGGGTGCATGGTGGGTGAGGCAGTGAGAAAAGAGGGAGTGCAGGGTGGGTGAGGCAGTAATAAAAGGAGGGACGTTGATTCGTGCAGTCATCAAACACAAAGGTTGCATGGACGCCCCACAAGCCGGAGGTTTGTGATTCTACCACACCAGGCACCTGCAGAGACAGGCATCAGGGGAGGGGAGGGGGGGATGCAGGGAGAACACACGGCACCCCAGAAAGTGCGCACCTTACCTTACTCCACACCCAGCTCCTTACTTCTTCAGGGGCAGGGGTCAAAACACATATCTCTCTGATTCCCAAGGCACTGCACTGCTGCTGCAGCCCCCAGGGGATGGGGGTCGTGCACCCCCTCTCCTGAATGTGCAGCTGGACCTGTACCTCAGTCTGCCTCTTCCAGGCTGTTCCTGGGGGTGCCTCTTCCTTGGTGTGCCTCTTCCTGGCTGTGCCCCAGTGTGTCTCTTCCTGGCTGTGCCTCAGTGTGTCTCTTCCTGGCTGTGCCTCAGTGTGTCTCCCCCTGGCTGTGCCTCAGTGTGTCTATACCTAACTGTGCCTCAGTGTGTCTCCCCCTGGCTGTGCCCCAGTGTGTCTCTTCCTGGCTGTGCCTCAGTGTGTCTCTTCCTGGCGGTGCCTCAGTGTGTCTCTTCCTGGCTGTGCCTCAGTGTGTCTCTTCCTGGCTGTGCCTCAGAGTGTCTCTTCCTGGCTGTGCCTCAGAGTGTCTCTTCCTGGCGGTGCCTCAGTGTGTCTCTTCCTGGCTGTGCTTCAGAGTGTCTCTTCCTGGCTGTGCCTCAGTGTGTCTCTTCCTGGCTGTGCCTCAGGGTGTCTCTTCCTGGCTGTGCCTCTTCCTGGCTTGGCCTCAGTGTGTCTCTTCCTGGCTGTGCCTCTTCCTGGCAGGGCCTCAGTGTGCCTCTTCCTAGCTGTGCCTCAGTGTGTCTCTTCCTGGCTGTGCCTCTTCCTGGCAGGGCCTCAGTGTGCCTCTTCCTAGCTGTGCCTCAGTGTGTCTCTTCCTGGCTGTGCCTCTTCCTAGCTGTGCCTCAGTGTGTCTCTTCCTTGGTGTGCCGCAGGTGACCCCCTTCTCGGCAGTGCCTCAGTGTGTCTCTACCTAGCTGTGCCTCAGTGTGTCTGTTCCTGGCCGTGCCTCAGTGTGTCTCTTCCCTCAGTGTGTCTCTTCCTGGCTGTGCCTCAGGGTGTCTCTTCCTGGCGGTGCCTCAGTGTGTCTGTTCCTGGCCGTCCCTCAGTGTGTCTGTTCCTGGCCGTGCCTCGGTGTGTCTCTTCCTGGCTTTGCCTCAGTGTGTCTCTTCCTGGCTACCCTCAGTGTGCCTCTTCCTGGTTGTGCCTCAGTGTGTCTGTTCCTGGCCGTGCCTCTTCCTAGCTGTGCCTCAGTGTGTCTCTTCCTTGGTGTGCCGCAGGTGACCCCCTTCTCGGCAGTGCCTCAGTGTGTCTCTACCTAGCTGTGCCTCAGTGTGTCTGTTCCTGGCCGTGCCTCAGTGTGTCTCTTCCCTCAGTGTGTTTCTTCCTGGCTGTGCCTCAGGGTGTCTCTTCCTGGCGGTGCCTCAGTGTGTCTGTTCCTGGCCGTCCCTCAGTGTGTCTGTTCCTGGCCGTGCCTCGGTGTGTCTCTTCCTGGCTTTGCCTCAGTGTGTCTCTTCCTGGCTACCCTCAGTGTGCCTCTTCCTGGTTGTGCCTCAGTGTGTCTGTTCCTGGCCGTGCCTCAGTGTGCCTCTTCCTGGTTGTGCCTCAGTGTGTCTGTTCCTGGCCGTGCCTCAGTGTGTTTCTCTCCCTGACAGGGCCTCAGTGTGTCTCTTCCTGGCTGTGCCTCAGTGTGTCTCTTCCTGGCTGTGCCTCAGTGTGTCTGTCCCTGGTGGTGCCTCAGTGTGTCTCCCCCTGGCTGTGCCTCAGTGTGTCTCTCCCCCTGACTGGGCCTCAGTGTATCTCCCCCTGGCTGTGCCTCAGTGTGTCTCTTCCTGGCTGTGCCTCAGTGTGTCTCCCCCTGGCTGTGCCTCAGTGTGACTCTTCCTGGCTGTGCCTCAGTGTGTCTCTTCCTGGCTGTGCCTCAGAGTGTCTCTTCCTGGCTGTGCCTCAGAGTGTCTCTTCCTGGCAGTGCCTCAGTGTGTCTCTTCCTGGCTGTGCCTCAGAGTGTCTCTTCCTGGCGGTGCCTCAGAGTGTCTCTTCCTGGCGGAACCTCAGAGTGTCTCTTCCTGGTGGTGCCTCAGTGTGTCTCTTCCTGGCCAGGGCTGGCTTTAGGGCAGTGCGAATGGTGCGGCCACAGTGGGCGCTGACCTGTGAAGGGGGCGCTGACCTTAGGTGGGGGGGGTGCAGTGTTTAGCAATAGCTTATGATTGGAGAGATGAGGTGCACTTTTGCCCAGTGGTAGTGAGAGAATCCAAGGAGGCGGTCATAGGGTGGGGGCGCCAAAAATTGTTGTCGCACCGGGCGCCATCAGCTCTAAAGCCGGCCCTGTTCCGAGCTATGCCTCAGTGTGTCTCTCCCCTTGACTGGGCCTCGGTGTGTCTCCCCCTGGCTGTGCCTCAGTGTGTCTCTTCCTGGCTTTGCTCAGTGTGTCTCTTCCTGGCTTTGCCTCAGTGTGTCTCTTCCTGGCTACCCTCAGTGTGTCTCTTCCTGGTTGTGCCTCAGTGTGTCTGTTCCTGGCTGTGCCTCAGTGTGTCTCTTCCTGGCTTTGCCTCAGTGTGTCTCTTCCTGGCTACCCTCAGTGTGTCTCTTCCTGGTTGTGCCTCAGCGTGTCTCTTCCTGGCTGTGCCTCAGTGTGTCTGTTCCTGACCGTGCCTCAGTGTGTCTCTTCCTGGCTGTGCCTCAGTGTGTCTGTTCCTGGCAGTGCCTCAGTGTGTCTCTTCCTGGCTGTGCCTCAGTGTGTTTCTCTCCCTGACAGGGCCTCAGTGTGTCTCCCCCTGGCTGTGCCTCAGTGTGTCTCTTCCTGGCTGTGCCTCAGTGTGTCTCCCCCTGGCTGTGCCTCAGTGTGTCTCTTCCTGGCTGTGCCTCAGTGTGTCTCTTCCTGGTGGTGCCTCAGTGTGTCTCCCCCTGGCTGTGCCTCAGGTTGTCTCTTCCTGGCTGTGCCCTTCCTGGCTGTGCCTCAGAGTGTCTCTTCCTGGTGGTGCCTCAGTGAGTCTCCCCCTGGCTGTGCCTCAGTGTGTCTCTCCCCCTGACTGGGCCTCAGTGTGTCTCCCCCTGGCTGTGCCTCATTATGTCTCTTCCTGGTGGTGCCTCAGTGTGTCTCCCCCTGGCTGTGCCTCAGTGTGTCTCTTCCTGGTTGTGCCTCAGTGTGTCTCTTCCTGGCTGTGTCTCAGAGTGTCTCTCCCTGGCGGTGCCTCAGAGTGTCTCTTCCTGGTGGTGCCTCAGTGTGTCTCTTCCTGGCGGTGCCTCAGTGTGTCTCTTCCTGGCGGTGCCTCAGTGTGTCTCTTCCTGGCTGTGCCCCAGTGTGTCTCTTCCTGGCTGTGCCTCAGTGTGTCTCTTCCTGGCTGTGCCCTTCCTGGCTGTGCCTCAGAGTGTCTCTTCCTGGCGGTGCCTCAGTGTGTCTCTTCCCTCAGTGTGTCTCTTCCTGGCTGTGCCTCAGGGTGTCTCTTCCTGGCGGTGCCTCAGAGTGTCTCTTCCTGGCGGTGCCTCAGTGTGTCTCTTCCTGGCCAGGGCTGGCTTTAGGGCAGTGCGACTGGTGCGGCCACACTGGGCGCTGACCTGTGGAGGGGGCGCTGACCTTAGGTGGGGGGGCGCAGTGTTTAGCAATAGCTTATGATTGGAGAGATGAGGGGCACTTTTGCCCAGTGGTAGTAAGAGAGTCCAAGGAGGCGGTCATAGGGTGGGGGCCCCAAAAATTATTGTCGCACCGGGCGCCATCAGCTCTAAAGCCGGCCCTGTTCCTGGCTGTGCCTCAGTGTGTCTCTTCCTGGCTGTGCCTCAGTGTGTCTGTTCCTGGCTGTGCCTCAGTGTGTCAGTTCCTGTCGGTGCCTCAGTGTGTGTCGGTCTCCCCTTGGCTGTGCCTCAGTGTGTCTGTCTATGGCTGTCCCTGAGGGCATCTCTTCCTGGCTACCCTCAGTGTGCCTCTTCCTGGCTGTGCCTCAGTGTGTCTCTTCCTGGCAGTCTCTGAGGGTACCTCTCCCTGGCTTTGCCCCAGTGTGTCTCTTCCTGGCTTTTCCTGAGAGTGTCTCTTACTTGGTGCGTCTCAATGTGCTTCTTATCGCCTGTGCATCGGTGTGTCTCTCTTCCTGGCAGTGCCTCAGTGTGTGTCTCGTTTTCCCCCTGTCTGTGCCTCAGTGTGCCTGTCCCTGGCTGTCCCTGAGGGCGTCTCTTCCTGGCTGTGCCTCAGTGTGTCTGTTCCTGACTGTCCCGAGGGTGTCTCTTCCCGTCCGCCCTCAGTGTGCCACTTCCGCATCAGTCAGTGCCAGGCTGTGCCTCATTGCCCGGGGCCAGGGTCCGCCTCTTCTGCTCTCACCGCCTCCTGCCGGCTCCAGAGACGGCAAAACACACCCCCAGGGAGGGAGACAGGGGCAGAGTGACACCTCCCTGGGAGGGACGGGCAGAGTGACACCCCTCCCTCCCCGCAGGGAGAGGGAGAGAGGGGCAGAGTGACACCCCCCAGGGAGGGAGACAGGGGCAGAGTGACACCCCTCCCTCCCCGCAGGGAGAGGGAGAGAGGGGCAGAGTGACACCCCCCAGGGAGGGAGACAGGGGCAGAGTGACACCCCTCCCTCCCCACTGGGAGAGGGAGAGGGGGCCAGAGTGACACCCCCCAGGGAGGGAGGGGCAGAAAGACACCACCAGGGAGGGAGAGGGGAAGAGGGGCAGAGTGACAACCCCCATGTAGGGAGAGGGGCTGAGTGACACCGCCCCCCAGGGAGGGAGAGGGGGGCAGAGTGACACCCCCAGGGAGGGAGAGGGAGAGAGGGGCAAAGTGACACCCCCCCCCAGGGAGGGAGCGGGAGAGAAGGGCAGAGTGACACCCCCCAGGGAGGGAGAGAGAGGCAGGGGCAGTGACACCCCTCCCTCCCCACAGGGAGAGGGAGAGAGGGGCAGAGTGACACCCCCAATGGAGGGAGCGGGAGAGAGGGGCAGATTGACACCCCCCAGGGAGGGAGAGGGAGAGAGGGGCAGAGTGACACCGCCCCCCAGGCAGGGAGAGAGGGGCAGAGTGACACCGCCCCAGGGAGGGGGAGGGAGAGAGGGGCAGAGTGACACCGCCCCAGGGAGGGAGAGGGATAGAGGGCAGAGTGACACCGCCCCAGGGAGGGAGAGGGAGAGAGGGCAGAGTGACACCACCCCAGGGAGGGAGAGAGAGAGAGGGGCAGCGTGACACAGGCCCCAGTAGGGAGAGGGAGAGAGGGCAGAGTGACACCGCCGAGGAAGGGAGAGGGAGAGAGGGGCAGAGTGACACCGCCCAGGGAGAGAGAGGGAGAGAGGGCAGAGTGACTCCGCCCCAGGGAGGGAGAGGGGCAGAGTGACACTGCCCCAGGGAGGGAGAGGGAGAGAGGGCAGAGTGACACCGCCCAGGAAGGGAGAGGGAGAGAGGGGCAGAGTGACACCGCCCCAGGGAGGGTGAGGGAGAGAGGGGCAGAGTAACACCGCCCAGGGAGGGAGAGGGAGAGAGGGCAGAGTGACTCCGCCCCATGGAGGGAGAGGGAGAGAGGGCAGAGTGACACCGCCCAGGAAGGGAGAGGGAGAGAGGGCAGAGTGACACCACCCCAGGGAGGGAGAGAGAGAGAGGGCATAGTGACACCGCCCAGGAAGGGAGAGGGAGAGAGGGCAGAGTGACACTGCCCCAGGGAGGGGAGGGAGAGAGGGGCAGAGTGACACCGCCCCAGGGAGGGTGAGGGAGAGAGGGGCAGAGTGACACCGCCCAGGGAGGGAGAGGGAGAGAGGGCAGAGTGACACCGCCCAGGAAGGGAGAGGGAGAGAGGGCAGAGTGACACCAACCCAGGGAGGGAGAGAGAGAGAGGGGCAGCGTGACACAGGCCCCAGTAGGGAGAGGGAGAGAGGGCAGAGTGACACCGCCCAGGAAGGGAGAGGGAGAGAGGGCAGAGTGACACTGCCCCAGGGAGGGAGAGGGGGGCAGAGTGACACCCCTCAGGGAGGAAGAGGGAAAGAAGAGCAGAGTGACCCCCCCCCCCCAGGGAGAGAGGGAGAGGGGCAGAGTGAAACCCCCCCAGGGAGGGAGAGGGAGAGAGGGGCAGAGTGACACCGCCAGGGAGGGTGAGAGAGAGAGGGGCAGAGTGACACGCCCCCCAGGGAGGGAGAGGGAGAGAGGGGCAGAGTGACACCGCCAGGGAGGGTGAGAGAGAGAGGGGCAGAGTGACATCGCCCCAGGGAGGGAGAGGGAGAGAGGGCAGAGTGACACCGACCCCGGTAGGAAGAGATGGGCAGAGTGACACCACCCCAGGGAGGGAGCGGGAGAGGGGCAGAGTGACACTGCCCAGGGAGGGAGAGAGAGGCAGGGGCAGTGACACCCCTCCCTCCCCACAGGGAGAGGGAGAGAGGGGCAGAGAGAAACCCCTCAAGGAGGGAGTGGGAGAGTGGGGCAGAGTGACACCCCCCAGGGAGGGAGAGGGAGAGAGGGGCAGAGTGACACCACCCCCCAGGGAGGGAGAGGGAGAGAGGGGCAGAGTGACACCGCCCCCCAGGGAGGGAGAGGGAGAGAGGGGCAGAGTGACACCGCCCCCCAGGGGGGGAGAGGGAGAGAGGGCAGAGTGACATCGCCCCCCAGGGAGGGAGAGGGACAGAGGGCAGAGTGAATCCGCCCCATGGAGGGAGAGGGAGAGAGGGCAGAGTGACACTGCCCCCAAGGGAGGGAGAGGGAGGGAGAGAGGGCAGAGTGACTCCGCCCTATGGAGGGAGAGAGGTCAGAGTGACACCACCCAGGAAGGGCGAGGGAGAGAGGGCAGAGTGACACCGCCCAGGAAGGGAGAGGGAGAGAGGGCAGAGTGACACCGGCCCCAGTAGGGAGAGGGATAGAGGGCAGAGTGACACCGCCCAGGAAAGGAGAGGGAGAGAGGGCAGAGTGACACCACCCAGGGAGGGAGAGGGAGAGAATGCAGAGTGACACCCCCAGGGAGGGGGAGGGATAGAGGGCAGAGTGACACCGCCCAGGAAGGGAGAGGGAGAGAGGGCAGAGTGACACCGCCCCAGGGAGGGAGAGGGACAGAGGGGCAGAGTGACACTGCCCCAGGGAGGAAGAGGGGGGCAGAGGAGCAGAGTGACCCCCCCAGGGAGAGAGGGAGAGGGGCAGTGACACCCCCCAGGGAGGGAGAGGGAGAGAGGGGAAGAGTGACACCCCCCAGGGAGGGAGAGGGAGAGAGGGGCAGAGTGACACCCCCAGGGAGGGAGAGAGAGAGGGGCAGAGTGACATCGCCCTAGGGAGGGAGAGGGAGAGAGGGCAGAGTGACACCGGCCCCAGTAGGGAGAGGGAGGGGCAGAGTGACACCGGCCCCGGTAGGAAGAGATGGGCAGAGTGACACCGCCCCAGGGAGGGAGCAGGAAAGGGGCAGAGTGACACCGCCCCAGAGAGGGAGGGAAGCAGAGTGACACCCCTCAGGGAGGAAGAGGGACAGAGGAGCAGTGACCCCCCCCAGGGAGGGAGAGGGGCAGAGTGACACCGCCCATGAAGGGAAAGGGAGAGAGGGGCAGAGTGGCACCAGCCCCGGTAGGGAGAGATGGGCAGAGTGACACTGCCCCAGAGAGGGAGGGAGGCAGAGTGACACCCCTCAGGGAGGAAGAGGGAAAGAGGAGCAGAGTGACCCCCCCCCCCAGGGAGGGAGAGGGGCAGAGTGACACTGCCCCAGGGAGGGGGTGGGAGAGAGGGGCAGAGTGACACTGCCCCAGGGAGGGGGAGGGAGAGAGGGGCAGAGTGACACCCCCCAGGGAGGGAGAGGGAGAGAGGGGCAGAGTGACACCGCCCCAGGGAGGGAGAGGGAGAGAGGGGCAGAGTGACACTGCCCCAGGGAGGGAGAGGGAGAGAGGGGCAGAGTGACACTGCCCCAGGGAGGGAGAGAGGGGCAGAGTGACACTGCCCCAGGGAGGGAGCGGGGGCAGAGTGACACCCCTCAGGGAGGAAGAGGGAAAGAGGAGCAGAGTGACACTGCCCCAGGGAGGGAGAGAGGGGCAGAGTGACACCCCCAGGGAGGGAGAGGGAGAGAGGGGCAGAGTGACACCCCCAGGGAGGGAGAGGGAGAGAGGGGCAGAGTGACACCGCCCCAGGGAGGGAGAGGGAGAGAGGGCAGAGTGACACCACCCCAGAGAGGGAGAGAGAGAGAGGGGCAGAGTGACATCCCCGGGGAGGGAGAGGGAGAGTGGGCAGAGTGACACAACCCCAGGGAGGGAGAGAGAGAGAGGGGCAGAGTGAATCTGCCCCAGGGCGGAGAGATAGAGAGGGGCAGAGTGACACTGCCCCAGGGAGGGAGAGGGAGAGAGGGGCAGAGTGACACCCCCAGGGAGGGAGAGGGGCAGAGTGACACTGCCCCAGGGAGGGGGAGGGAGAGAGGGGCAGAGTGACACCCCCAGGGAGGGAGAGGGGTAGAGTGACACTGCCCCAGAGAGGGGGAGGGAGAGAGGGGCAGAGTGACACTGCCCCAGGGAGGGGGAGGGAGAGAGGGGCAGAGTGACACCCCCCAGGGAGGGAGAGGGAGAGAGGGGCAGAGTGACACCGCCCCAGGGAGGGAGAGGTAGAGAGGGGCAGAGTAACACTGCCCCAGGGAGGGGGAGGGAGAGAGGGGCAGAGTGACACTGCCCCAGGGAGGGAGAGAGGGCAGAGTGACACTGCCCCAGGGAGGGAGAGGGGGCAGAGTGACACCCCTCAGGGAGGAAGAGGGAAAGAGGAGGAGAGTGACACTGCCCCAGGGAGGGAGAGAGGGGCAGAGTGACACCGCCCCATGGAGGGAGAGGGAGAGAGGGGCAGAGTGACACCGCCCCATGGAGGGAGAGGGAGAGAGGGCAGTGACACCACCCTAGGGAGGGAGAGAGAGAGAGGGGCAGAGTGACACCCCCAGGGAGGGAGAGGGGCAGAGTGACACCACCCCAGGGAGGGAGAGAGAGAGAGGGGCAGAGTGACTCCGCCCCAGGGAGGGAGAGAGAGAGGGGCAGAGTGACACTGCTCCAGGGAGGGAGAGGGAAAGAGGGGCAGAGTGACACCGCCCCAGGGAGGGAGAGGGAGAGGGAGAGAGGGGCAGAGTGACACTGCCCCAGGGAGGGGGAGGGAGAGAGGGGCAGAGTGACACTGCCCCAGGGAGGGAGAGAGGGGCAGAGTGACACTGCCCCAGGGAGGGAGAGGGGGGCAGAGTGACACCCCTCAGGGAGGAAGAGGGAAAGAGGAGCAGAGTGACACGCCCCCAGGGAGGGAGAGGGAGAGAGGGGCAGAGTGACACCCCCAGGGAGGGAGAGAGAGGGGCAGAGTGACATCGCCCTAGGGAGGGAGAGGGAGAGAGGGCAGAGTGACACCGGCCCCAGTAGGGAGAGGGAGGGGCAGAGTGACACCGGCCCCGGTAGGAAGAGATGGGCAGAGTGACACTGTCCCAGATCACACAGTTTGGTCAGGCGGGGAAGCCGGAAAAATCCCAGCCTCTTATTTACATTGTCTTATTCCCCCTCTGTCTCTTTCCTCTCATGTTTCACATCAAAAGTGAATGTTTTTTTCCACGTTTTGCACAGTAGGTTAAAGAGTTGGCGGCAGGAGAAGCTACATGAAAGCCTGGCTCGTTGTGGGCTCGAGGGTCCCGGAGAAGGCCGAGCTGAGCCAGAGCTAGGCACATGGCTCGAGCTTGACTCCAGCTATCAGTGGCTCGCCCACCTCTGGCTCGTGTGCAATTATAGTGATGATAGGCTGGGACCCATATACACGGTACGCTGCGCACCTCACACCACCACTATGCTGGGTGGTGCGTGCACTGTCTGCAGCATTTGCAATCAGGTGCGCTTGCACTTTTATAACTGCACGTGTGCAGGCAGTGCTGCTTAGCGAGTCACAGCCGCACTTGTAGGTTTGGGGGGGTGGTGGGTGTACATCACTAGTGCCAGTGTCCCCAAAAAATAAAGGCCGCCGCCACGGGCCACCAGTGACGCGCAGCCGCCGGCTGCCGCCGGCAAAATAGTGCCGCCTGGGGCGGACCGCCCCCACCGCCCCCCCCTTAGCTACGCCACTGAGTGTAATACTCTGTGCACTACGGCCACTGATTGAAACCCGGGCAGGGGAAGGCGCAACCGGACCCGATAGGGGCCCGGGGCAAACACCTCCCCCCCCGCTGCAAGGAGAAGAAGGAGTAATATCAGAGGACATTTCTGTGGCCACTCTACGAGATGCCACACAAGAAGATGCGGCTCTGCAGCGGAACAACCATCCCAGCTGGTAGGGTGTGCGCCAGCCTGTGAGGGCGGTGGTGGGGGGCAGGAGGGGGGCTGTGAGTGGCATGTGGCCCCCCTCGCACCGGCACTTACATCCGGGATGGCGAAGCGGCGCGAGAGAGCGCTGCGTGGGTAGGGCCAGGGGTGAGGGGCATGGTGGCGATGGAGGTTAGTACGAGGGCCCGTCGGGAGCAGAAGGAAGCCTCTTGGGCCTTCCCGCCGCCCTATATCCAATAACCCCTGGTCTAGTAGGAGCGGTGCAAGTCTTCGCAGCACTAGATAACTGCTGCGCCTACGGGTGCTCCATGGGCAAAGACTGGTGCCCTGGAAAGGCCCGGGCAGTTGTTAACTCTGCGGCTGCCCGCGGCCCCCGCAGGGGGCCACCCTAAACGGGCGGCCCCTTTAGTGCCATTTGGGCACTTCCCCACCCCCACTAAGAATGCGGGGCTCGAGGAGGAGTCCCCTTCCAGACGCGTCACTTCCGGCACGCAGAGGAGGTGGGGAGGTATTTATGCCTCCCCTGGCCATCTTGGCGTCCTCTTTGCGCCGGACACGCCGTCTCCCACCCTACTGCTTACCCGGCGTGGGGTTGGCAGGCGAAGTACATAGAACGTTGTAATGTTTTTCTTTTGTCGTTGCAGACAGAGTTACAGGGCGATCTGGAAGCAGATGGGTACAGAAGGGTACCTCTGCGTGGGCACAATAGGGGTGCCAGAGCCAAATCCCAGGAGCCTCATGGGAGGGTCCTGGAACAATTACGTCGGCGCCCCGTTAGTCCTTCAGGCGGTTGTGGGCCTGAACAACCGGGGGCTTGCCTTGCTACGCTCCGCCCCGAAAGGGGCGTGAGTAATAAGGGACCAATGTGTCACGTGATCCAGTAAGGAGATCACCCCCATAAGGGTAGCGCTGATTGGATTCTCCACAGTGCTTGGCTCATCAGGCGGGCAGGGCAGCGTAGAGTGGTACAGCTGCCTGCCCTTGGATCGCCCGTAAGATAACCCACCATATTTGCATACTTTTGTATGGAATAAACCTGCAGCAATATTTTCCCAAACAAAAGTTGTGTTGTGTATTTATTTATGCATGCATACTCTGTTGTGGTGTGGGTGGGGTGTGTTGCCAATAATGGGACTATGCGCGATGTTCGGGCCAACCCATCCCAAGATGCCAGTCAGCTGCCGCCACTCCCTTCGGGTTGGTAAAGCCCTCGCTTGGCATGCGAGAGGTGGCGGGACGTTGTAAAAGGTTGGTGCTGTGCACTCCTCTCCCTCCTTGCATGACCAGGGACAGGGAGATGCCGAACGGGTGGAATATTCTCGAGTATTATCCCGGGGGGGAGTCGTGTACATTTCTGCAGCTTTAAACAGCTCAGATGGGTCGTTGCTGTTTTTTTTTTGTAGGGCCTAGAAGGGACGCCGTAGAGCCATGGAGGGCCGAGGCTCATTCGTCAGATGGCGCAGCAACAGTGGCCTAACGAAACTTGCGGGGAGCCCCCCTGCAAAGCGCATGGAGGGGGACCCCCACGCTACGGGCCCAGTAAGGAGCTCTTAGGCCCGTAGCGTGGGGGTCCCTAAGGCAAGCCCGTCTGCGCCCGTCCGCGCCTGGACCGCGCCCAGCGCCAGAACCCCTGGGCCGCGCGCCCCCCGCTCCAGCATCGAGGACCGACGCCGTTACGATGCCACCACACTCCACGCTCTCAACCCCGGACGGAGACACAACTGCTTCAAGGCCGCCCCGAAACGCACACATGGCCCCTTCACCTGCCGGAACTGCAGCTACACCAGCCTCAGAGCCACCGAAGCGCCCGCCAAGAAGGACCTCAACCACCTCCGATGCATCCTTCTGAACACCCGCTCCGCACGCAAACACGCCGTCGAGCCCTGGGACCTGCTCGACTCATCATCACCAGACGTCGCCTTCCTGACAGAGACCTGGATGAACGACTCCTCCGCACCCGACATCGCCATAGCCATCCCAGATGGCTCTAAGATCACCCGCAGAGATCGCGTCAACGGAGTAGGAGGAGGAATCGCCATCGTCCACAAGAACTCCATCAGGGTCTCGACCAGCACCGACGACGTTCTCTGCACCGCTGAACACATGCACTTCCAGATCCACACGGACCCCAACACCACCCTCAGAGGCACCCTTGTCTACAGACCCCCTGGGCCCCGACCCCAGTTCAGCGACTCCATCGCCGACTTCATCAGCACGCACGCCCTGACTTCTACCGACTACATCCTCCTCGGAGACCTGAACTTTCACCTGGAGAACAACAACGACAGCAACTCCACCACCCTGATCGACAACCTCGCCAACCTCGGACTGAGACAGCTCGTCACAACACCGACACATTCCGCCGGCCACACGCTCGACCCCGTCTTCTCCTCAAGCTCCCACGTCTCCTTCACCCACACCACGGAACTCCTCTGGACCGACCACCGCTGCATCCACTTCACCTTCCAGAAACCCACCACACACCACCGCACCCAACAGATCCCACGCCGCTGCTGGAGCAAAGTCACCGAAGACCAACTACGGGCAAACCTCGCTCTCAGCCCTCCCTCCGACCCATCCAACACCGACGACGCTGCCTGCAACCTCAGACGATGGATAGACGACTGTGCCAACACCCTCGCCCCGCTGAAAAAACTCACCTACAGCGACACCACCAAAAGAGCCAGCTGGTTCACCCCAGAACTCCTAGCTTCCAAGCGTACCTGGCGGAAACTTGAGAAGAAATGGCACAGTGATAAGACACCGGACAGCCACGCAGCCCATAAAGACGCCATCCGTAACCACCACCACCTCATCAGGTCCGCCAAGAGGATCTCCTTCAAAGACCGCCTCGACAACAACGCACACAACAGCAAGGAGCTCTTCAACATCGTGAAGGAACTCTCCAACCCCAGCTCCAACACCAACGACATCCCGCCGTCGCAAGCCCTGTGCGATTCCCTCGCCACCTTCTTCCACCGCAAGATCGCCGACATCCACGACAGCTTCAACACCCAGACAGCCCCCACCAAGATAGATACTCCAGACCCGCCGCACACCATCGACCATGACCCCTTGCCAGCCTGGGCCAGCGTGAACATCGATGACACCATCAAGACCATGGGCACAATACACTCCGGCTCCCCGTCAGACCCTTTCCCGCACCACATCTTCAACAAAGCCAGCAGCTCCATCGCACCTCACCTGTGCAACGTTATCAATCTCTCCTTCGAGACCGCGACCTTCCCAGAGAGCTGGAAACACGCAGAGATCAACGCCCTACTCAAAAAACCCAAGGCGGACCCAAGAGACCTCAAGAAGTTCCGGCCCATCTCCCTGCTTCCGTTCCCAGCCAAGGTCATCGAGAAGAACGTCAACAAACAGCTAACCCGATACCTAGAAGAAAACAGCATCCTGGACCCATCCCAATCGGGGTTCCGCAGCAACCACAGCACTGAGACTGCCCTCATCGCCCCCACCGACGACATCAGGACCCTGCTGGACAACGGTGAGACCGCAGCCCTCATCCTGCTGGACCTCTCCGCCGCCTTCGACACTGTCTGCCACCGCACTCTACGCGCACGCCTCCACGACGCAGGGATCCGAGACAAGGCCCTGGAATGGACCACCTCCTTCCTCGACGGCAGAACCCAGAGAGTCCGCCTCCCACCTTTCCGATCCGAAGCCTCCGAGATCATCTGCGGCGAACCCCAGGGATCTTCCCTCAGCCCAACACTGTTCAACATCTACATGGCCCCGCTCGCATGCATCGCCAGACAGCACGACCTCAACATCATCTCCTACGCCGACGACACTCAACTGATCCTCTCCCTCACCAAGGACCCCCTCGCCGCCAAAGCCAATCTCCATGAAGGAATGAAGGCCGTCGCCGATTGGATGAAGATCAGCCGACTAAAGCTGAACACGGACAAGACGGAGGTCCTCATCCTCGGCTCCAACACTTCAGCCTGGGACGACTCCTGGTGGCCAACGATGCTGGGAGCAGCCCCGACACCCACCGACCACGCACGCAACCTGGGAGTCATCCTCGACTCAACGCTCTCCATGGCCAAGCAAGTCAACGCAGTCTCCTCCTCCTGCTTCAACACCCTCCGCATGCTTCGCAAGATCTACAGGTGGATCCCGACAGACACAAGAAGAACAGTCACACAGGCCCTCGTCAGTAGCAGACTTGACTATGGGAACGCCCTCTACGCGGTAGCCCCGGCCAAGCTCATCAAGCGACTGCAACGCATACAAAACGCCTCCGCACGCCTGATCCTCGACGTACCACGCCACAGCCACATCACCCCCCACCTGAGGAACCTGCACTGGCTCCCCGTCGACAGGAGGATCACCTTCAAACTCCTCATCCACGCACACAAGGCACTCCACAAAACTGGCCCAGCCTACCTCAACAGACGACTCTTCTTCTACGTCCCCAACCGCCAGCTCCGCTCCGCCGACCTCTCCCTCGCCACCGTCCCTCGCATTCGAAGAACAACCACCGGCGGCAGATCCTTCTCACACCTTGCCGCCAAGACCTGGAACACCCTTCCACTAAGCCTACGACAGACCCAAGACCTGCTGACCTTCAGGAGGCTACTCAAGACCTGGCTGTTCGACCAGTAGCAGCACCCCCCCTTCCCTCTCCCCAGCGCCTTGAGACCCTGGTGGGTAAGTAGTGCGCTCTACAAATTCTGTGATTGATTGATTGATTAGGCCCACCCGTTCACAGTGTCAGAGGGGACCCCCTGGAGCTCGGGGCCCTCCATACGCTGGGGCTGCGGGTATTGTTACACCACTGCTTGAGCCAGGCTCCAGCAGGACACCTGGCTCCAGCTGAATTTGAGGCCCTCTTAGACCCTGGACCCCAAAACAAGCTGAGATTTAATGTGGCTTCTAAGATTTAATGTGGCTTCTGAGATTTAATGTTGCTTCTGAGATTTAATGTTGCTTCTGCTTGCAGCCACGCTCTAACTCCATGTGCAACGAGATAATTTGCACATGGCTGGTTCCAAACGGAGGTGGCATGGTGAGCAAAAGAAGGAGGGGTGGAGTGCTACCCCCAGCGATTGCAAATTGCAAGCATTCCTTCCATCACCTTTTGTGTGTTTCATGTACCGCCCTAAGTGGCATGGTTCTGCCCAGACGTGGGTCCCATGCTCACTGTGTCACTGGAACCAAGCTATACCCGGCTGATGAGTCCATAACTAGTGGAAACAGGTCCTGGGTTGCTTGTGTACCAATTCAGGGAGGACCTGGCCTGTCAGTTCGGGCTGGCCTGTTTCCATGAGGAGCAGGGTCAGGACTGATTTGCATATGGCTGGGTCCAAACTGAGGTGGCGGGTCAGCAAAAGAACGATGGGTTAGGATGCTACCCCAGCGACCTCCAGTATTTAAACAAATTGTAAGCATTCCTTTCAACCTTTTGTGTGCTTGATGTAACTTTTGTGTTTGACAAAGAATTAGACACAGTAGTTACGTTTAATGTAAAAAAAAATAGGCAATACCCATCTAGTAGCTGAATGAAACCAGAAACCTGGGATCAATCCTGACTTCCGCTACACCAAACTGTGTGATCCTAGGAAGATATTTTACTTTACGGAGCCTCCTTTACCTTCATTATCGCACATGAGAGCGCCTTCAAGGGTCTGAGTTCAGAATATGCTCTGTGCAAAATAATCTAAATCAAGGCATATAGGGTACACGTGACAATTGACTGCCTCGTAGTTGACTTGTGAATTATCATCAAGAGGAGGGTGGCATGAATGTTTTAGTTCATCACTTTTAATAAATACGATGCACTAAGGTGAAACACTTTTGCACGATAAAGAAATACACAGTTTTTGAATTTTGGAGACACTTTAGCATTCGTATCTGAACATATTTTTTACTGTGCGGGCACCTATTGACCTCAGCTGCGGCACTGAAGGTCAGTCTGGACCCTGCCTCTGCTAATGATGGCAGCGCTCGACAAGGGTAGTGCCAGTCGGTATTCACGCAGGAGCTCCCATGTGCCCCTTGGCCTGACCTACTAAGTGTCAGGTTGTTCCATACAGTGTGAGAGGTCGCGGAGCCGAGCCACGTCTTCACAGCGGGTGCTGTTTCTTCCCCTAGTTGCCTCTTTGCCATCAAGGGGCAGAGGACGCATAGCTAGCTGCCTGCCTTCCGTTGTATATTTATTGTGCATTGCATAAGGGCCAGATGGTGTCGCTGCCAGGCCAATCATTTCGGATAGAGCCTGGAATATCTTAGTCTAGTAATTAGCTATGGGCGGGCATAGCAGGTGCACATGGAATCCGAGCGCAGCACCCAAGCAAGCAGTTTAAGTGGTCCACCCGGGACAGAAACTCCAAGCCGTCCCTTGAGGCTACGGCTCTAGCCTGCATGAACAGAATACCCATTCCTTATTGCATAGTTGTACATATCTGTTGCGGGATTTACGCGCCAAATTATTTTCAGAGCTCGGCTCGTGCATAGGGTTTAGGGCAAAGCCAGAACCTTAGCCTGGCTCTCCCTGGTAACCTGTGGCTCGCCCATCTTGACAGTGCAACTGGACTGATAAGGAGGGGGGAGGGGGGATTGCAGGGTCCTAGAATGTGAAAGAAAAACCATGCTTCTTCAATCCTTAAATGGTTTCAGAAAACACTCTGGATCGGGCTGACTGTCAGGCCTCTCTCTGCTTCAGCCCGGTGGAGTCCGTGGCAACTTAAGAATCCTGTGTGCCTGATAGAGACCCGTTTCGAGGCCTCCTTTAAAAAACTGCCGGTGCTCAGACCCGGTGAGACCCGGCCCACTTAAAGCCCTGGGTTTAGTCAAAAACACCGCAGACCGAATGTTAACGTCAGGCCGAGGCCATAGGCAACTGGGCGTTGCCCTGTGACGCAATGCATATCAAGTGTTGGACCTCTAGGCTGGCGGTGAGGGCAGCAAAGGTTGTGGACTCGGATCCCACCATAGTCCCATTATTGGCAACACACCCCACCCACACCACAACAGAGTATGCATGCATAAATAAATACACAACACAACTTTTGTTTGGGAAAAATAGTGCTGCAGGTTTATTCCATACAAAAGTATGCAATATGGTGGGTTATCTTACGGGCGATCCAAGGGCAGGCAGCTGTACCAACCTATGCTGCCCTGCCCGCCTGATGAGCCAAGCACTGTGGAGTAACCAATCAGCGCTACCCTTATGGGGGTGATCCCTTACTGGATCACGTGACACATTGGTCCCTTATTACTCACGCCCCTTTCAGGGTGGAGCGTAGCAAGGCAAGCCCCCGGTTGTTCAGGCCCACAACCGCCCGAAGGACTAACGGGGCGCCGACGTAATTGTTCCAGGACCCTCCCATGAGGCTCCTGGGATTTGGCTCTGGCACCCCTATTGTGCTCTTGCAGAGGTACTCTTCTGTACCCATTTGCTTCCAGATCGCCCTGTAACTCCTCCTGCAACGAGAAAGAAAACATTACAACGTTCTATGTATTTTGCCTGCCAACCCCACGCCGGGTAAGCGGTAGGGTGGGAGACGGCGTGTCCGGCGCAAAGAGGACGCCAAGATGGCCGGGGGAGGCATAAATACCTCCCCACCTCCTCTGCGTGCCGGAAGTGACGCGTCTGGTAGGGGGACTCCTCCTTGAGTCCCGCACATCATTGGGGGTGGGGAAGTGCCCAAATGGCACTAAAGGGGCCGCCCGTTTAGGGTGGCCCCCTGCGAGGCAGCGGGCAGCCGCATAGTCCCATTATTGGCAACACACCCCACCCACACCACAACAGAGTATGCATGCATAAATAAATACACAACACAACTTTTGTTTGGGAAAAATAGTGCTGCAGGTTTATTCCATACAAAAGTATGCAATATGGTGGGTTATCTTACGGGCGATCCAAGGGCAGGCAGCTGTACCAACCTATGCTGCCCTGCCCGCCTGATGAGCCAAGCACTGTGGAGTAACCAATCAGCGCTACCCTTATGGGGGTGATCCCCTTACTGGATCACGTGACACATTGGTCCCTTATTACTCACGCCCCTTTCAGGGTGGAGCGTAGCAAGGCAAGCCCCCGGTTGTTCAGGCCCACAACCGCCCAAAGGACTAACGGGGCGCCGACGTAATTGTTCCAGGACCCTCCCATGAGGCTCCTGGGATTTGGCTCTGGCACCCCTATTGTGCTCTTGCAGAGGTACTCTTCTGTACCCATTTGCTTCCAGATCGCCCTGTAACTCCTCCACAGCTCTGGAGGCGGCCCCCGTCGCCTAAAGAGCCCCCCACCAAAACAGCTCCTTTCTCACTGCAACCTGCAATTTCCCGGGCCTCATTCATGTCCAGTAGGAACAGATCCAAGCCCACCTGTGCCAAGTGCACCCCAACATTGTCAAATTAACCTTTGGTGTTCGCCCGGCATAGCTCATGCCTGATGAAGCCAAAGCCCCTTGTTCTGCAAACTAGCGCATGGCGCGGTTTATCCTTCTCTGGGAAAGTACCAGTGCCTCGCATGCGCTGCAAGAATGTGATGGCCTCCCAGGAGGGAGCTCTACTCTTAAACATCGCTGTATTACCCTTCAAGCTGATGTGGCTCCCACCTCCTGCAACCTGAAGTTGCAGGCCTTCTAGCAGTTCGTGCTCCCTAACACCTGTTTCCCCAATACATGGAACAGCAGCACACATGCTTGAAGACCGCTTCCACAACCAGGCTATATACTCTGGCTGTGCTTAACTGAAGCAACCCGTAACCTGCCCAGGGAGCAGAGTGCACCTACTTTGTTGAGGTTGACCAGACATGTGCACCGACCTCTGTGTTAATAAACCCTGGCGAACAGGGCTGTCCGCCTTGCGCACACTATCGCAGTCACAGCAACCGTTGGAGTGACAACTTACACCAACTGCCAGGCTTGCTTAACTAAAGCTCGATCACAGATACACACATACCTGCTAACCAGCTGTGACCCTAGATGCTCAACCAGCTAATGACCTAGCACTTTGTTATTCCAGGAATCATAGCCCTCCACCAGATCAAGCCGCACCTGAGCATATGGCCTTCATCTACTGGACCGAGGTGCAGTGTGTGCTCTTGAATTGTCAGTGATTGTGCTCCAAACCTATCTTTCATGCCGCTATTGGAGCCACGGCACACACTCTGGCCTAACCAACTGACGCATGCCACTTGGCTGACTTGCCGCTGCGAGATTTTGATCTTGCAACTCGCTCTTGCGGTTACCGGTGCACATTGTCTATAGGTCTCGCCCCCATTCTCTTTATGCAGATTCCTGCAATGTACCCTTCTGCCCCTGTATGGGCGAGAAAATACCGGTAACATTGCAAATCCCACTGCCCTCACATCCTCGGCCAGTCCGTGGGGAAGAGGAGTCCTTAGAATTGGAACACTGCCCAGCCTGAGCAGCCCCAGCGGCGGAAAATTGCCTCCTCCGTTCATTTTTTGTGGTGGACACTGGAGGGGCCAAATGCTCTATTACATAGTAGCCTTTTGTGCTTGGCACCTTGGTTCCCCATTTCCTGGGACGGTAGCACACTATGCTGGCTGACAGCGTCCCCACGCAGCGGGGTTAATGTAGCTAACAGGGCGGGGCATATGAGCTTAACTGCAGGAACATGTCACCTACCCTGGTTCTTGGGTGCACTTACCTAGCCCCGTTGACCAGATGCTTGTACAGACCCACTTTGCTTTAAAAAACCCTGGCGAACACCTTAATGGTGTCAATGTGGTTAAAACAATATATGTCTAGTGCCCACTATTGGAGGCACCTCACCCTTTTGTGCAGTGATAACTTACACAGCGCACCCCGCTTGCTTAACTGCCAACGGATCACAGCTGCACAGAACCCTGACCCTGGATGCTTCAAACCCTCAAAAGTGATGGAATCCCAGATCCCCAGTTTACTGTTTAGCTGCAGTACACCTTCAGTGGGTCCGCTAGGAGGAACCACAAACCGCATTGGTCATGAACATTACGAAGTACACGATTTCCACCTGGGCGCACCTCAGGTGAGGCTGGCTCCACACAGCTGTAAGGCCAGCGCAGGCAGGGGACGGGATGCCCTACCCACCTAGCTTCCACTCTAGTAGTGACATGCCCTTAATGGATGTGACATTCTACAAGCACTGCGCAGGAATCCCCCTTTGACCTGCTAGAGCCTGTGGCCATTCTGCTGAAAGCCCTGTGGGCCTGGGGAGTGCTACTAAACCTCAAGTCCCAGGCACTCAGGAAGCATCCTTCACTGCTGCAGTTGCCCCAACGCATATTATAAAACATTTAATGGGTAACAAACAGGTTTGCGCCCACCTTAATGTGCCATGCTGTGAGCAATTAGATACCCCACATGTCTCTTCCCTATGCAAAGAATAAACAAACCGGCCAAAGCACAATGCACGGACAGTGCGTGTGCCCACTGAGACGCCCCCAGCTCTGTGTGGTACAAACCCTAACGCACCACGTGCCATTATGTACATATCATTCTGGGGTGACTAGGCCCTAATGTGCCCTTTTCCCTGGATGATCCCCAGTACGAGGGTACGGGCTGATGGCCAAGTGCTGCGCCAGCCCATAAACATGTACACACTTGTCAACAACCCAGCCGTGGCAAATCCCCAGTACGAGGATACCGACTGATGACCAAGTGCTGCGCCAGCCCATAAACATGTCGACGTGTGTAAAACCCAGCCGTAGCCAAACAAAACCACTAGCAGCAGTTTATCCAGACAGGTCACCTGCGCGCATGCCAGGTGGAGAAACCAGCAGCCCTTTGCCAACGGAATGGCCGAGCACAATAACCGCGTTGGAGACAAAATTGACCTTGTTATACCGCGACAGACACATGTGCGGCACTCGAGCGAGACAAAGCAACTATTCTTTGCAAAACAGAGCCTGTCCATAACTATTGTCTGTCTTGGGACAAAAGATGAACCGTGGTCTTATCACTGGCCAAGTCTGTGATGTCATATTCGCTACATCTGGCATATTCGCATGAATCGCCATATATGACTGACACCGCACTCATCCTATGCTTAGTGTGAACTTGGCCCACCTCTAGTGTGAGCAGGACAGCTTCCAATAGACTAGGCCCTTGGTTGGTCATTCTGGTTATTAACCACATCCTCTCCCCCCATGAATGGCGGCCTGCAGCGCAGGACAGGCCTCACGGCCCGGCATAGAAGCCACCTCAAGACGCCCGCGCTGCTGAGATGCTCCAACCAGTCACACCGCGGAGACCGGCCTAACTCTGCCCGGGTGACGAGAGCCAAGGTAATGTGCCCCCATAGCCCGCTACGGCAGGCAAGCCCCAGTTGCATGTCAATCTGGACATCTCCGATAAGACCCTCCAATGTCTAGCGGCGCTAGAACGCCATGAGCTGAACAGCAGAGGCCGCACTGCAAGACTGCCTCCTCGAAAACATGAGGCAAAAATGCTTACAGCCTGACCAAGCACGTGACCGGTGGCCCTTGGCTGTATAATACCCACGGAGAGTGGCAAAACCCATACATTGCCTCCCTAAACCAGAGAACCGAACAATGCCAACTTGTGTTACAGCAGATGAGTGTTCTAGATGTCCATTCTTGAAATACAGGCTATGGCACTCGTCTGTGTGCCCTCATGCCGCGTTAAGATGTGTGCTAACACATTCAACAGACTGCTCACACGACGGCGTCACTGGACATAGCAGCAAACCCTTTGACAATAAGCCAATTTTGGAGTCATAAATGATTTCCTTGGCACTGTCAGCATGATCATTCTTGCAACCGAGGCGAATGAATGAGAATGCCGGGAAAACGCAAGTGTGCCACTCTTTTCTGTTCCCCCGCTGCAACGAGCTCAGCCATGCATGCCCCTTTGTCGTGCTGCAGTCACCTAATGATTCCGGCCCTGCACTAGAAGCTCACTTCAGCGTTGGACCAAAACAATACACCAGAAACCTCCTCATTCATCGCCTCCAGTTATGTAAACAGCACGCATCATTCCACCTACAGCAAGCAGGACTGTGAACTCAAAATAAATCAGGAATCACAGCCCCTACGCCGGAAACGGACTGGCTCACCCCAAACCTAATGATGCTCAAACTGCTTGCTTAACGTTCACTTTTTAACCAAGCATGGTGATGCCGACAATCTGCTGCGCCCAAATGCCCTGACACAAGAACTGTGCTGCACAAACCGACGCATGCATCAACGGTCCAAGGCCCAGAATGATTTCTGGCTCTGATTAGGCGCGTGCACCCCTGACGAGGGCAGGGAGGCAGAGCCCATGCAACGTGGTTGCACCCTGCCAGACGCAGTGCCGTGCCCACAGTGTTCCAATTCCCAACCCTGGTATGGCCACATAGTACCGTCCTCCTGACAGTCACAGTCCAAACCGCAATTACCACCACGCAGGCCATGGCACACTAGCACCTAGGCACTGCGCTTTGCTTGTTTGAAAATAAGTGGAAAAAGGTTCCCCCTATCTACAATGGCCTTAAACCAGACTCTGAAAATGTAAGGCAAACTGAATAGTCAAGTTCAGGGGGGAGAGGGGGGTGTCTTAACGCCACTCCTATCCCCCTTTGACTCAGCTATAATACCTACTAATACCAATAGCTTGAATTTACCACCTGAAGCACCATCCAGGGTAAAGTGTTGAAAGGAACGCAGTGTCGATTGTCATTGCATGCACTTGAACCATAATATAATCAACAATTGACACTTCAGACCGAGATTGCAGCAGTCAGCTCATGCCAGAAAGGGTAGATAGAATGGACACAAATATTGTCCAGGCCCCACACTGCTCTGCGAGAGTGGCATCATTCGCTTAATGAATCAAACCCCTTCCCCAGAGATACAGCACCAAGCAGACAACGTGCTGCACCCAGGGGTCCAAAATATTAAATGGACAGAAACATTAGGCTCTATCTATGCCTTGCATCGCCTGGTCAGCAGCCAGGCACCATTGCAGAAAGATGCACGTGCTGCCACCGCCAGACTTCGGAGCCTCGCCCCGTAAACCACATAAGCACAGACTGCACCCTGAATCACCGGACCAGTTAAGAAACACTGGTGCCCTGAGTATTGAATCAAGCGTGGGGGCCTACGGATCCCCGTCCCCCTTGGGCACGCAGCCACCTGCGCCTTTGCAAATTCCATCCACATTTGTTTTGCCCACAAATCGGGCCCTTACCCCATACCACCTGGCTCAAGTTTGGCTCCACAATCATTTAGAATGTAGCACAATGGAGCCACGCAAAGGTATTGCAACGCTATACATGAGTGCCTGTTACATCACCTATTCAGCACAACTATCCTCATGCCCACTGCAAATGAAAGCATGGCTGTCCATGGAACTGCGCAACACAACTCGCTGCTCCAGGTGCAGCCCACCATACGCAAAGTTTAGCGGCCTGTGCAGAATCATGGGCTGAGGAGTCACAGCACCCTCACTAGCTCATGGCCTACTAAGAACCTGGCTTCCCTCTGCGTCTGGTTGCTGCCACTCAGTTCGTAACCTGAAACCACCGGCAGGGAGGTATCCGAAAGTAACAAATAACAGAAAGAGGAAAAGAGACAGGTCCTGAACCTGTGCTCAACTAGCTCCCACATTTCCGTGACACTAGTAAATCTTCACATGTATGCTTGTTTAACAGTCACTTTTTACTCAAAAGTGCAAGGTGCTCTTGGTTGACTTCACAGTTCTATCTAGCACATGCTCAAGCTGAAGGAATCGGAGCGCCTTACATGAGCACCCCTTACATTGTACCAGGACTTACGCACCGACAGATTTACCGAATTACGAGGGACAGAGTTGCACTATCCAGTGCAAACACTCTTTGCAGATGCGGGCAGCGGTCTCCTAGTCGACTGGTTACCACCCCATCTGCTGCCCCACACACCAAGGGCTGCAAGATTAACAGGACCTGTGACATGCACCAGTGGGAGGGGACAACATGCAAACAATGTGTGGAACCTCCACCAAACCTCCCAGCCGTGGCCAGTGGAGCACCCCCAAGAGGCACGCACCACTACACATTTGTGCTTACGTGCCATAAGCTCCCTCAAGCCACGAGCAGCCCGCGACAGAGGCCATCCTGCCCCACCCGCAGCCACGGGTGCTTAGAATAGTGTGCCGCACGACTAGTATCTGGCTGATCCGTTCATTGAATCCAGATATGTAATATAGCAAGTAACATCATCCCTACAGCAAGTCAGGACTGATATCTTTGTCTAAGGTTGTTGGTCGCAGGGCCTCCTACGTGAAATGCAGTGATTACCGGCCTGACCGGGACTTACAGGTTATCACCACGATAAGCCTGATTAAGGCTCAGTGACTCGCATGAGGCATAAACTGCAATTTCATTCAACCGCAAATTCTCCGCATCTCTGAATACCAGCAATGACCTAGCAAAAGAGGCCACGTGAAGCACGGAGGACTGCTCGGTTAGCACACCTGGGGTCCTATGCCCCCCGCCAGGCACCGCAGTTTGGAACAGGACCCCCGGAGCTCCTGCTGCCCATGTGGCTAAGGGGGGGAACGGTCAGGGCAACCCCTCCCTCCCGGCCACGTGCTCTGACCGGTCCAGGCACGCCGCGCGGCAACACAGTCTGGGCCGCAGCACGCAGCTACCCCTGATATGCCAAGTCTCCCTCATCTACAATCCCCTTCCAACAAGCGAAATTCACCCACAAGCACCAGCCCCAATACACCCGATTCACCTTCCAGGTCCCCAGTGTCCGCCCCGCCCATGAACATGCCGGTGCGGGCCACAAGCATAGGGACATGAGCACACCGCCGATGCGTGCGCCAACTCGGCTGCTATTCAAACGGCAAAACAACCCGGTTTCACCAAACAAAACACGGCGTGTGTCTGCCTCTGCGACTCCCCTCTCGCTGTGCCAATGAGACCGCATTGGGTGCCCTCAAAACCAAGAAAGCAAATGTGGAAGTCCAGCCACGGTCCAAGACCCGCGCCCAGGCAGTGCTCCGCGAAGTGCCTGGAAAGCCACGAATGCCCGGCTTTACACTCCATCCCCGTATGGGCGAGGGAGCAGCCCCCACAGTTGAAATCAGTGGCAATACTGCTTACAGCGATTTGCATAGGAATTTGGTGTGCTAAAATTATAGCCCCATGCCTAATCGAGCGCTCGAGAGAGTATGTGCGAAACAATTTAGCTAGAGTTCCAGGTAAAGAAATTAAGTACCAATGAATAATACAACTTCCAGTGCTAGAATCTATTTTAGGGATCAGGCTCACGGATGGGGGACGAATCGCAGATGGCTTCCCTGTCAGCGGCATGCCGGTAGGTGACCTTGTAAACCTCAGCCGCACTCCAGAGGCAGACGCGGAGCTGTACAGAGGGCAGTCCCTGCGCCCCCTCCGAGGTCTGCCGCTGGCTACCACTGATAAGAGGGGCACTGAATTCCGGGAGCTTAACATTCCCAAAATGTAAAACAGAACAGATGTATCTATCCTAAAATCCACAGGAGGGGGCTGGCAGACAAAGAATTAAGCCTCGTGGCTCCAGACCCGAGCCTGCCCATGGTGACACACAGTGATCGAGCAATACTCGGAGTAAATAAGCCCACACGAGTAAGATACACTAACGTGTAAGCGGCCTGTGATGAGGCATGAGTGAACCTCCACTAGTCTGGAAGGGGGAGTAACACCCGCGGTTCTCCCCCTAGTGGTCGGGCCCGCCGAGCTGCCCCATGCAGTATCTGTCGGGTGGTGGCAGAAAGCAAACATTTGAAGGTGCCCGACGTGTTCCACCACGGGTGCGGCATGCGCCTACCGTTAAATGCAGCACAACGACTCACCACAAGCTCCCGGGCCCGCCCAAAGGCATGACAAACAGCGTGAAATCCTGGCGCGCAGACGGCCAGTATTCTCTCATAACCCGCTGACGCTGCCTGCACTGAGTGTGGCGCGGGACCTGAGGACATTGTAACATTCTACAGCCCCCTAAACATCAAAATTACATAAACCGTAGCAGGACATGAGCAGGGGGTCCCATAGATCTAACCCCTAGATCTAACCTTCTCAGCGCCGCGAAACGGAGGGGGCCAGACAATACCGGGGGGCGCTCCTCAATTCCCCCCCCACACCCCTAAGGCATCACAAGTCCAGCCATGGCTGGGCAGCGCCTACCCGAAGAGGCTTGGGGGGGGGGAGCAGCCGACTCACCCTCACTTTCAGCTCCCTCGGGCGCGTGAATCTCAGCGCGAGGAAAGACGGCGGGAGACGAATGCCAGGCCCCCCGTGCTCGAGCCCGTGACAACACCGCGCACCCGGTCACCGGCACTGAGACCCATACGGGCCCCAGGCGGACTGAAGCCAGCAGTCCAGGGGCCAGTCTGTGACGGGGCGACTCACCTCGCGATCAAACAAACGACGGCGTATCCCGACCAACGACCCTCACGACGGCGTGTCCGGCGCAAAGAGGACGCCAAGATGGCCGGGGGGAGGCATAAATACCTCCCCACCTCCTCTGCGTGCCGGAAGTGACGCGTCTGGTAGGGGGACTCCTCCTTGAGTCCCGCACATCATTGGGGGGTGGGGAAGTGCCCAAATGGCACTAAAGGGGCCGCCCGTTTAGGGTGGCCCCCTGCGGGGGCCGCGGGCAGCCGCAGAGTCGTTTCGATACCAGCATTCCTTGGTACAAAATAGCATTCGCTGCTGAGCGCTGCAAAGCCCACCGTTACATTGCAATGGTGGGATCCGAGTGAGGATTGTAACCGGGGCAGTCACCGCGCCTGCTGCGAGCCCCCGGGGCTCATTCAAAGCCCTCTCGGCCCTCAAGAGCCCCCCAGGGACGCTCTCCTCTGGTTGAGGGTCCATGCACCTCACCATTGCCAGCCCCGCCGGTGTCCCGCTCTCGGCCTCTGCAATTTTAAGCAACAATAACAAAGTTGAGAATTCCGGTAATTAATGAATTTCCTCGCAAAAGTTTATCCAGACAAGTTTGTACTCGGCGCAGATTCAAGTAAATCCGGCTGAGCGGTTTACACCGCCACCAAGCAGGGTAGATTTTGAAGGAAAGGGGAGCATTCCGGCCTGGTACAGATAGTTTGTGGGCTGCCCGACGTCCACGAAGGGGACCCTCCTAAGAGGGTGGCCCCTTTAGTGCCACAAGATGGCACACGGGACAGCCCAGCCTCGCGAGACCCCTTCGGGGTCCCGCTCGTCATTTCCGGCCCAGGTGGGGGAAAGGGAGAGGTATAAGTTCCTCCCCCGCCCACCTAGCGGTCAGCGAATGGGGCACACCTCTGCATTCTGCCATCAGAAGCCTAGGTGCGTATGCTGTGGAGGCGAGCACACCTCCAACATATGCACCAGGAACCGAGAAACCGACCCAGCGACCTGTGCAAACTGTGCTGGAAACCACCCAGCAAGCTACCGCGGCTGTCCCTACCTGCAGAAGGCAAAGAAGGATGAACCACGCAAGCAACTCCCAAAACCACAAAAGGCTTCTCGACACCCACCAGCAACAGACCAGGGTCAAAGGAAGACTTACAACCACAAACCTGCATTGGCACACCGGATCCCAAACCATAATCCAACCAGAAGTCTTAGTGAAGCGCGTGAGGATGGAAGGACATACGCTGAAGTTACAGGACCCAAACAAGACAGCCCACCACCAACAACCGCCCCGGGACCATCCTGTGAAATAGGCTCAGCCATCAACTGGCAGGAACTCCTCGTGAAGGTTGCGAAAGTAGTCGCAGATCTGAACATCCACCCTGTGGTGACAATGGTGGCGAATCTCATCGCCGGACTTTTCCCAGGTGAAGAAAACAACCACCATGACATCCAAATCTAAAGGAAACTCCCTCTTCTTGATGTGGAATGCACACAGCATTCAGAAGAAAACTGCAAAACTGCAGAACTCCTGCACCTGATGGAAACCATGGATGTGAGTATAGCGCTTATCTCCGAGACCCATCTCCAAGGAAACCAGAAGCTTAACCTAGCAAACCACCGGGTGTACCGCACAGATCGCGCCACTGGAGCCAAGGGCGGAGGAACAACGGTGATTGTCAGCACAAAAGTGAAGCACCACGAGATTGCACTACCACCAGTGGGGAGTATTGAAGCAACTGGTATACAGATCCAGACACCAGCAGGCCCGTTACGGTTGATTGCCGCCTACTCACCCCCAGGCAAGCTATGCCCAAAGGACCTAGATGCTTTACTGGACCCCAGGATCCCAACATTAATTGGAGGCGACCTTAATGCAAAGCACCAGTGCTGGAACTCTCGCACCGCAAACAGGAAAGGATACGCTCTACTTGCCCACTCAAAGAAAGAGGACTTTGTAGTGGCCGGCCCGACTCAACCAACACACTATCCAGGCTCTGCACTGCATAAACCGGACGTTCTGGACATAGTCGTCATGAAGAATCTCTCCCAGTCTTTGGAGCTGGAAACCTTAACAGCGCTGACGTCTGACCACAACCCAGTGTTGATCACAGTTGGAGACGTGATTGAAAACCAGCAACAGGGCACCAGGCACAACTACAAGAAGGCAGACTGGAGACTATACAAGAGGAAGCCTGGAAGAGACACTGGTCCCTGGCCCCTTACGCTGCATTGAAGACATTGACCAGGCGGTTCACCACTTCACAGCGGCAGTCCACACTGCTATTGAACGCAGTGTTCCCAAGCAGAAACCCCAACGCTGCTCCATCTATAACCTCCCGAGCGGCATCAAGAAGTCGATAGCTGACAAGAACAGAGCCCGGAGAGAGTGGCAAAGGAATCGCACCCCCGACCTGCTGAAGAAGTACAATGAGCTGACAAGACAGCTGAAGATGCAAATAAGCCAGCACAGAGGTGAAAAATGGGAAGCAGCTACGGCTAACTTGAAGGACTCGGACAACTCTCTCTGGAGAATGACCCGACACTTGACTGGGAAGAAGGAACCAAACCCACCGATACAAGGAAAGACTCATCTGGCATGCAGCAACAGGGACAAGGCCGAGGTCTTCGCTGACACGCTGGAGGCATCCTTCAGGCCCAACCAGGCAAGCAAACTGGCAGCAGAAGTCAAGCAAGAGGTCACTAAGCACCACCTGGAGCACCCACCGGAAACAGAAGCTGCAACCATTGAGGAATGCTAAACTGCCGAATTACTGGCCCTGGCAAAGACACTGAAAAACGGCAAGGCTCCAGGAAAGGACAGAATAGTCAACCAAGCCAGCAAGATGCTCCCAGATGCCGCAGTGGATCATCTTTCTGAGATCTTCAACGCGTGTATGCAGCACCAGTACTTCCCTAATACCTGGAAAGAAGCAAGAGTCGTTGTTTTCCCCAAGGCTGGGAAGCCACTACGAGACCCCGCAAATTACCGCCCCATAAGTCTGCTATCTGGCCTATCGAAGCTCTTTGAAAAAGTTATCCTCGCCCGTCTCATGGACTTTGCGACAAACGAAAACCTCCTCGCCAAAGAACAATTTGGGTTCCGGAAAGACCACTCAACCAATCACCAACTTCTCAGAGTTGTGGACATCATTAGCCATGGATTCAACATCAACAAGTCTACTGGAGTAGTCTTCCTGGATGTAGCCAAAGCATTCGACCGAGTATGGCACAAGGGACTGCTTTACAAGCTAATCAAGCTTAAGTTTCCAAGCTACCTGGTCAAGCTGCTGTCCAGCTACTTGTCGGAATGGACCTTTCACGTGGCGGTACGGGAAGAATGTTCAACATCACACCGTATTCTTGCTGGAGTGCCTCAGGGATCAATTCTTGGACCATTCCTCTTTAACATATTCACAAACGATATCCCCACGGACTTAAAGAAGACTGATCTTGCTCTTTACGCCGATGATGTTGCAGTCATCTCCCAATCCTTCCGCGAAAAAGAAATGGCTAAGAACCTTGAGACATCGCTCAACAGACTCTCCGAATGGTACATCGACTGGCAGATCACCCTGAACACAAGCAAAACCACAGCAACATTATTCACCAGAAAGATGAACAGGAAACATCCCCAGATCCTCCTCAATGGAGAGGAGATCAAATGGGAAAACAGCAGCTCCTACCTGGGGGTGATTCTGGACTCCAAACTCAGCTGGAGAAACCACACAGAGAAGCCTTGCCAGAAAGCAACAACCAAACTGGTCGCATTGTACCCACTCCTGAGGACCAAGTCCAGGCCTATGCAGAGCAAGGTGCGGGTAATCACCGCAATAATTCGACCAACAATGACGTATGCTTCACCAGTTTGGAGTGGCTGCCGCCCGCAGCTTCGGAAGGACCTACAGATACTACAGAGCAAGGCCTTACGGATTGCAGCAGGTGCTCCTATCTTCACAAGAACAGCAGACCTCCACAGAGACCTAGGCGTTGAGATGTTGGACGACCATCTCCGCAAACTCAACGAGACATTCTACAAAGGATTGAATCAAAAAGAAAACCCACTGATCAGGAAGCTTGCAGACATTTCTGCAAACCCATTTGACCGCTACCCGCGGCCCATCAAAGCGCTGACCTTGTGAAACTGAAACAGCAACACAGCATCCAAAAACTCATCACTGCCTGAAGGCAACCGCCTCGGCAGGCATCCAAAACTCATCACTGTCAGAAGGCTACCGCCTCGGCAGGCATCCAAAACTCATCACTGTCAGAAGGCTACCGCCTCGGCAGGCATCCAAAACTCATCACTGTCAGAAGGCTACCGCCTCGGCAGACATCCAAAACTCATCACCGCCAGAAGGCATCTTGACATAGGCAAGACTCTGGGATAAAACTTGCTGACATTTCTGCAAACCCACTTGACCGCTACCCGCGGTTCATCACAGTGCCGACCTTGTGAACCAACCTCAACTGTGACAAAGTGTCACACATCAATAAGAAAATCGAAACAGCGCCTAAAAAAACCTCAAAATGAATGTGGAGTAATGAGGCTACTGCCTCGGTATCCAAAAACTCATCACTGTCAGAAGGCATCTGACAGACGAAGACAAGACTCTCGACCTAGCGGCCTCTTTCTCCTCACCCCTGACACCGTTTGGCGTGTGTGTCGTGGCGGGTCTGGAGCCGCTGCAGCAATTGGCGGTGAGTTTGGCGCCAGTCCCCCCGTTAACCCTGCGGGGGACTTGATGACCTCCCCTCCGATCGACCACCGCCCGGTCACGGAGCGGGTCGCAACCCTGGTGGTTTTTCGTACAGGGGGGGGGGATTGCCTCCTCCGGACCCGAGTAGAGTTAGCTATGCCTCTGCGGCAGGAGGCATGCAGGGTTGGCCGTACTAAGGTGGGGGCCCTGCCCGAGGGTTTAGGGGGTTATGAGGACGCCCCTTGGGGGCTTCGGGCGCATTAGGCGACAGTTTTCACGTGCGTCCATGGGTATTGATAAAATGCCTGCCACGGGAGGTCACGCGCCACCGCCTCGGTAAAAAATGTAAAAAAAAATGTAAGTCCGTTTTTATATAGCGCAGCTACTCACCCTTACGGGTCTCAAGGCGCTGGGGGCCGTAGTGGAAATTAAGTGAGCTATTGCCCAGAGTCACATGGTGCTGAGCTGAGCTGCCGCCGGAGCCAGGGATCGAACCATGAACCCTGTGCTCCGAAGTCAGCTGCCCTGGCCACTGCACCACACCTCTCCAGAGCGCAGATGTGTTGCTGACCTCACTCTGATCGCACCAAAAGGGTGCGAAGGCAGTCAGTATCTCGGCTGCCGAGTGTCTGCTTTGGGGGGGCGGGCGGGGCGGGTCCTACCTCTCTCCCCGCAGATGTTAAGTAGCCCGGTGGAGGGTGCAGTGCTCTTCCACCTTGCTTCGAAGCAAGCTCAACCCGGACTCCCGGGTCGGCTCAGGGTCTTATTGCTGCGTGGGGGGAGGGGGCGGTGAGCTTCGCATGGCCCTCTCTCTCTCCATGGTCATATCCCAGGTGAGTGAAAAGGGCCTCGGCCCAGGTGGGCCGGGAGATGAGTGGTGGGGGAGGACAGCGGGTTGCACACAAGTATCTTGTGCATCGAACAAGTGTGCCCCGTCACCATGGTGACTCTGCATAGGCTAGTCCGAGCCCTTGAATTGGGCACTCACTCATATTAGCAGTGAGTAGAACACTGCCGGGTCTTGGAAAACGTCAATGGCTGGTTCATTGTTGTTCGTGTAACGGTACAGGGCCTGGACTCAGAAGCTTTCAAGGACCGAGAGGAAAGTAAACAATACTCTACTGTAGCCCAGATGAGAGTTCTATAACAAACAGGGACAGCGTGCAGACAGGAAACAGCAGATATTGTAATTGTTAATTGTATTGTAATTGTATTCATATAGCGCTTACTCCCCCTAAATAGTCAATATGTAGCATTTGTTCTGTGTTACCAACAATCTGTTACTCTAGTCCTGAGCGTTGATTTATCAATTTAACCCCTTCGGTGCTTATGACGAGACCAGCTCGTCATGAGTCACAGTGGAGCTGTGCTCATAACGAGCTGGTCTCGTCATAACAGGTGCGCACCGCCCACGCGGTATTAATTCCCCGCCTGTGCGGGACAATTAATGAGTGGGCGGGTTTGTGACGAGACCAGCTCGTCATGAGCACAGCTCCACTGTGACTCATGACCAGCTGGTCTCGTCATGAGCACCGCGGCGCCGCACTCACCCCCCCGCCCCCCCGCACCATGGGGGAATTACCCCCGCAGGGAAGGGGTTATAGTAGTCTGCTTCATAGCAATCAACGCTTTTAGGTATACAAAAACATGGGTTTTCAGCTTCCCCTCCGCTGCTCTTTTCCTCAGGTATAGTCCGGGCGCTGACCGGCTCTCGGAGCCAGAGGACGTAGAAATGTGTTGAGCCCGCAAGTGTGCGGGGGGGAAAACGGGGTCGCGTTTGCAGCAATTGGTGGTAATGTTGAACGCAAGCAAATGGTTATTATGGCTTGGGGGCAGATTATTATTGCAAGCGTTTATCTTATGGTCCTATAAGTGCGGTGGTTAAAGTTGCTGAACCAGTATCGAGATGACATACATGTTAACTTTTTTCGCATTTGCGTGCAAAATCAACGTAATGTGCTCGTTCGCAGTAAGGGCGGCCACTCACACGTGATATGCATTGATGGGGAACCGACCACGGCGCTTGGCGGCAACTCAAGAAAATGTATATGGCTTCGTGGTTTGTTTTAGGTAACGCTACGATAAAGCACGGCTGTGCTGGTGATCGGGCCGTGGAGGCCTGATGTTGGGGGTTGGGGGGGCGTGGAGGGCCGCGTCGTTCCATCCCCCTCCCGCTCCTATCCACGTGCATTTATGGGGAAACGACCGCGGCGCGTGGCAGCAACTCATTCAAGCACGCAGTATGGAGAGGCTGGTGCCAGGCAAGGACCTAGCAGTACAGCGCATTGTGGTGGTTGCAGCCCGTGCAGGAGCTCCTCGGGGGACGGTGGACGGGTGTGTGTCACCTCGCCATGGTTGGCTCCGGGAACTGAAGGGGTTTCTCGGGTCGCTGGAGGGACCAAGACCGTATGGTGCCGTACGAGTCCTCTTCGCCGCTGTGGGAGCCACATGCCATGGGGGGCATTCCACCAGTTGCACGTCGGGCATTGTGCGGTCGGTCAAGTTGGACGGCCTCGTGGCATGTGGGGTTTCCGGTAAGGTGCATTGGACCCTCAAAGAGAATGCTGTTTAGAATGTCAGTTGTGGGGCAAGCGTGAGACTAGGGACGTGTCTCCTCCCACACACTGGTGCTGCAATCATTCACCTTGGCCCCGGGTTTTATCGGTTCCTCCGGCTGATTCACGGTCATCCCGCGGTGTGACCTGGACAGCGGACAAACTGGGGTGCTGGGCTTAGGGGGTTCCCGCTCGGGTCCAGACCCTGGTCTGCTCTAGCTGGAGTCAGGTTTGCGGCCCATCTCAAGTTGCTGCTTATTTATCTGATGCAACTAACAACCATAGACAAAGATAACAGTCCTGACTTGTTGTAGGTATGATGTTACTTGCTATATTATATATCTGGATGCAATGAACGAAACAGCCAGATACTAGTCGGGCGGCACACTATTCTAAGCACCCATGGCTGCTGGTGGGGCAGGATGGCCTCTTCCGTGGTTTGCTCGGGCCTTGAGGGAGTTTGTGGCACGTCGGGCGGGCAGGTTCTGGAGCTGGTTAGTGTTGGGGACAGCGCAGTAGCTGCAGCGTGCGTTGCTCTTGTGCCCTCCCCCCCATCCACATCACTCGGTGGATATCCTGACCTTGGGGCTTTGCTTGGTGGTTTTTGCGGGCAGTGTCAGTGTTTTAGGCGTGGCCCGTGGGTACAATTTCTTTGGCATACCAGGTCATGCGACCTGCTTGGGCAGGGAGACTGGGCTGCGCTGGTGCGTGTTCAAATTAAAGTAACTTATCCAGTAAACTGGGCAAATTGGAAGGCCGAGTTAACCCCTTCCAAGTCACAAAAACTTGAGCTCCACATGGCGGTAGATGCTTGTTGAATGTTAAGCGTAGATTGATCCGTTGCATACCTTTTTCGGGCTCTAGTGCTTTCAAATACAGATGTAGGCCGCACAAGGTATATGGCCCATTCTCTGAGGTTTCCATGCGGTGCTGTGGTTGTGCATCATTGTTCTCTCACTTGGACCCATCTGCCGCCCATGCAAGGGTTGTTGGACTTCCCTGGTGTAATTCTGTACCCTCCCCGGTCAGGCCTGGGGGCGAGCCGTGCTCGGTTTCGGGCGTGCGTGGGTGGCACTGCCTTCAGCGCCTGGCGGTGGCTTCTGGGCTGCGGGGCAGGCATGGCTCCGGCGATGGGGGCAGCATTTCGGAGTGTTGTGTCGCACGTTGCCGGCCGCTCTGCCCATGACCCGTCCGCGGGTCGTGTGGCAATCTGTGGCGCCACGGCACTGAGCCTGTGGGGGGGGGCGCTGGGTTGGAGCACCTTGCGGAGGTCCTTGAAATCGAGCAGCGTCCAGTCTGCTCACGCAGTTCAGCACAAGGTTCAATCCTCAATTGTGTCGTTGGTGAGGCCTGACATCTTGGGATATTTCACTTTTTTCTGGTCCAGTTCATTCTGAGCCCATAGTACCAGTTTCATCAGCTTAGCCAGCTTGGGAGTGGACTCACGATTTTCATAATCCAGTACAGCTTGGTTGACTTCAATCCATACCATGGACTCTGCAGCATGCTCTGCAGGTCTCCAAACGGCGTCTCTTCTGGGATATCAAAAAAAGGCGAGGCCGAAGTACGTTGTCCTTCTGTCAGACACTCTGTGCTCTCCTCTCCCTGTACCGCTAACTGTGTCTGGGTAAAACTCCAAGGCTGCTTCAGTCTCTCGTTGGCAAATCAAATCTATAAATTGCTGTTGCTGCAGCCGATAGTGCAAGTATCTGTTTGTGTCTAGCAGCTCCAAGTAAGGCCATGTATTGGTACAATAGTTTCGTGGATCTGGCCTTTCAGGATAATCTCTTGTGCTTCATGGCGGGGAATGCTCAATATATTTCAGCCATGCTCAATGTCTTGTTTTGTACACGGCAGGGGGAGGGGCCCTAACATTTTCTCCCCGTCTAGTTAGTCACGGGGTACGCACTTGTCAAATTTGTACCTTGTTTAAATCCACAAGGTGAGAAAGTCAAGTCTGGACTTCCGAAAGCGTGGCAATGGCCCACCACTGCTATTTTCAGCAGCAAGTTCACCTGTGCTAAATCTGACTGGGTGGTTTTTTCGGGTGCGCGGCACCGTCACTTAATTGTCACCACCGGCGCCTCTGACAGTCTGCCACTAGGTGGCACTGTCTGGCTTTCAGAGAGGACCACTACAACAGGCACTGAGTAAGTCAAGATCATTGTTGACTATTGCCTTCTGCCCAAGCCATCCTGTTAGCCTTGGGGGGCCTGGATTGCCTCATTTGTCACACTTCGAGTTCAAGTTAATAGAGGCTTGTCAGCTCTGTAATTTCGATTGCCACGTTTGCTGCGCTTCAAGGACAGAGGTTGAATGTCTCCTGACAAGTTCTGCTTGCATTTTAGGTTTACATTGGGTTTGGTGATTACATTATCCTTTCACTTGCGGTCAGAGAAAGAAGATAATCTGCTTGGATATAGCAGTGCATGATCTGGGACACTTAGCAGTAAAGCCGGCAAACATGAAGCACCTAGATCGTCATCCGGATGTGTCAGTTCAGGACCAAGTGGAAGCAGGTTGGGGGATTTGCTTGGTTTACATCCAAGGGGCTGTTCTAGGACATGTTGGTCCTTTTGACATCGAGGGCTGCTTGTGGCAGCCGAAGTCTCTGGCATTTTGCCTGTCTGACGTCATCCAAAGGTGTTACCTCAGAGACATTTTAGTTATGTCCTTGGTTCATTGTGCGGCTTATTATGTTTTCATGGCTATAGACATTCAATGCTCTTGGCCACATGCTCCGAAGTGCATCTAAGCGGGGCAGGCACATAGCATAGGGGACAGTCACAAACGTATTATCCACTAATGGAGTTAGGCATGGTGCAGGCCAGGAGGTATGCCAGTAGTAACTGATAGAGCTTCGGTAGAGCGTGGTATGGGGCAGGCAGTATTTGGTGCCAACCAGTAGAAGGTAAAGACCCAGAGGGTGGGATGGGTCGCCCCCTTCCCCAAAGTAGTTGCACACTGGACCCGGGGCCATGTTACAGGCTGCAAGTTGGCATGTCCATTATTGAAGTGAGGGCAGGTAGCCGTAATTAGGGTGCCCCCCGGTCCCCATCATCTTGTCCGCGACCGGGTTCGCATTGGCGAAGCTTGGAAGTCAGGTCTGGCGCGACCGGGTTCGCATTGGCGAAGCCTGGAAGTCAGGTCTGGCGTGAGTAGGGGACATCATCCTCGTATCACAGCAGTTATCACCGCAGGCTGAAGGTGAAGGGCTAGCAGGCATGATGGCCATGTTTCAAGCAGGTTGCGGGGGTCAGGTGGGATACCAGGACATTACACTGGCTATACATGTGCAGAAGGATACAGTGCCAGGAGCAGCGTTTCCTCTGCTCGCGATGGGCTATCAGGGGTTGTCTTTCCAGATATGGGTGTGCTGCGTCGCCTAGGAGGCCTGGCCCTCGCTCTCCAAGAGAGGATATTTTCAGTTGCATGCTGACAGCTCGCCTCTTACCTTGGTTCAGGTAGAGCAGATATTGAGGCATCCTTACATTGTCAGGCATTGCGGGTTAAGGCAAGCTTTCTGTAGTCACTCTTCCTGGATGGGCAGCGTCTGCAGCCTGCAGGGTGGGCCTGGAGCGGAGCGCATCATGCACGTGGGACTGGGTATCCCAAAGTTTAACGGTACTTCCGTCCGTAAGCCACCCAGGGAGAGAATCATGTTCAGTGTGAATTCTGAGTTACCGAGGGCAACCCTGTGAGGCTTCAGGGTTTGGCGAGGTGCAGTGTTAGTGTGTGAATTTACGGGCAACCTGAGTAGTGGGATACAACGGAATTTCTTTTTTGGCCAGGATCATACGTCTGGGCGAATGGCTTTCCTGCGCTTTGAGTGGGGCACGGGAATGGAGGCATGGGTATTTCCACGACTGAGTAAATTTGGTTGGGGGTCCCAGGCAGGTGCTGAAACAGCTTGCTGTGAAAGCTGCGGCACAGCCTAGGGGGGGGGTGTCTCCCCTCCTATCAACTCTGGTCTTACACCTGGGAAGCTTTGATTTGAATTGCCTGGGTAGGAGGGCACGGCTGTAGGAATGATTTCCTCCAGGTGTAAGTTGAGTGGTAGGGGGGGTTGCATTGAGGCAAGAAATGTGTTTGGCAACTTTACATTTCTTTATTCTGCCAGGATCATAGATTTGGGAGATTGGTCATTTGGGAGTCTGGTGAGTGGCACGTAATGCAGGCACGCTTGAGGTTGTCAGGGAACAAGGTCCCGGGCAAGCGATTCTGCAGCCACTCATTTCGGATAGGGGCGGCAACGACAACCTTAGGGCAGGCATGGTGGCAGAAGGTATCATGCAGGTGGGACGGTGGGAGTCCCAAGGTGTTAAGTAATAGATTCGTCCATGAGCCACGCAAAGAAAGGGGGCCTGTGGCCATGGAAAGTCTTGGAGTTACTGGCAATCGCTGAATGTACCTGGGGGAACCCAGAGCGACACCAGATTCTTGGGGGCCGGTTGTGACGTGTGTAATAAGGTGCAATTTAGCTGTGGTAGTGTTTTGCGTGCCGTGCTTCTATAGGAGTTTTGCAACCTTACATTTCTTTATTTAAAAGAAACAAAGGTCTGGGTTATTGGACATTCGAGCATCTTGAGAGTGGCACGGTGGGCAGAAACCTGGTAAGGGAGGCACGGTTTTCCGCCACCGAAATCAGTTGGCTGGGACACTCAGGCACGGGCTGGAGCTGCTTGCTGGGGAAACAGCACCAGAGACTGGGGGGGGGGGGGTGCCTCTACTCCCAACGTCCTGGTCTTACACCAGGAAGGGAATGATTTGACTTTCCTGGGGAAGAGGGCTCTGCTGCACAGAATGAAGTCCACTTGTGTGAGTTAAGGAACCAATTAGGGACATGTGAACTAGGGCGGTCGGAGATTCCCCCCCGCCTGGAGTAGCAGTGCTATGTGTAAATTCACTGAGCAGAAGGGGTTTTGTGTTATTAGACATGGTTGCTGCACGCCATATCCACAGGGTGTTTTGATGAAGTACCAAGGAGCTATGCTCAACTGGTGACACAGGCTCACACAGGAAGAGGACTTTGCTTCAAGAAATGAAGACCACAATGAGCAAACTAAGCAACAAGTTGGGGACAAGTGAACCTGGGTGGTCAGAGATCACCCCCGGCTCTTGTGGCATGGAGCTCGGTCCGGGGAGGATATGGAGGCTGCGCGCAGGAGGGTTAACTGCGCGCAGGAGGGTTAACTGCGCTGAGTTAACGATGCCATGCACAGAGTCTAGGAACAATGGGGGTTCTGTTGATCAGGCATGGCTGGCGGCATGCCAAAGTCCACAGGGAGTCTTTATGAGGATGGGGTGCACCTGTCCAGGGTGGGACTTGCTCTTGCTGGACCTGGAGGAGGCCCTGGAAGTAGCAGGATGGAAGTAGGAATGCCGGCCTTGGTGGGGGGCCCTGGCTGCGACGGTCGCCACACCCAGGGCTGTGGCGGAGTTACAGGGCGATCCAGAGGCGGAAAGGTACCCAGGGGTACCCTCTTCAGGAGCACAAAGGGTGCTGAGGCCTAATATCCCCAGGAAGTCTTCGCGGTGGACCCTGAGGTGCGATGGCGCCCCGTCTGTCCTACGGGCGGTTGGAAACCTGTACAACCGGGGGTCGCTTGAACGCTCCGCCCCTCGTAGGGGGGGCGCGAGTAATGGGGTGGACCGACGGTTCACCGGAGGTGGGAGGGGCTATCCCCTCACCATAGCTGCTAAGCACTGATTCGCTAAGGCCACGATGCAAGTTGGCCCATCAGGTGGTAGGTCGCGAGGGGCGGCTTGCCTTTGGATCACCTGTAAGATAACCCACCATGTTGGCATAGTTGGTATGCTAATAAACCTGCAGCAATTTTCTCCACGAAAAAGTGTCTTGTCTGTTTATTCGGTATGATGCTGCATGAGGGGTGATGAGTGTTGCCGATATTGGCACTATGTGGGCTGCCCGACGTCCACGAAGGGGACCCTCCTAAGAGGGCGGCCCCTTTCGTGCCACAAGATGGCACACGGGACAGCCCAGCGTCGCGAGACACCTTCAGGGTCCCGCTCGTCATTTCCGGCCCAGGTTGTGGAAGGGGAGAGGTATAAGTTCCTCCCCCGCCCACCTAGCGGCCTCTTTCTCCTCACCCCTGACGCCGTTCCCTCCCTACCGCTTACCCGGTGTAATCAGGGTAGGGGAGAAGAGATTTCTAATCTGTTGTTTTGTGTTGCAGACGGAGTTACAGGGTGATCCAGAGGCGGAAAGGTACTCAGGGGTACCCTCTTCAGGAGCACAAAGGGTGCTGAGGCCTAATATCCCCAAGAAGTCTTCGCGGTGGACCCTGAGGTGCGACGGCGCCCCGTCTGTCCTACGGGCGGTTGGAAACCTGTACAACCGGGGGTCGCTTGAACGCTCCGCCCCTCGTAGGGGGGGGGCGTGAGTAATGGGGTGGACCGACGGTTCACCGGAGGTGGGAGGGGCTATCCCCTCACCATAATCGCTAAGCACCGATTGGCTAAGGCCACGATCCAAGTTGGCCAATCAGGTGGTAGGTCGCGAGGGGCGGCTTGCCTTTGGATCGCCTGTAAGATAACCCACCATGTTGGCATAGTTGGTATGCTAATAAACCTGCAGCAATTTTCTCCACGAAAAAGTGTCTTGTCTGTTTATTTATTGGGTATGATGCTGCATGAGGGGTGATGAGTGTTGCCGATATTGGCACTATGGGTGTTACTATCCAGGGGTCACATTGAGCTGCAGTAGACCCGGGGATGGTGCGCATGCATTCACTTGTTTGTGTCCTCAGCAACTGGTGCTCAATGGGGGTATGTTGTGGCCACAGGCCCTGGGGTCTTCCACACAAAGGGGCTTATTTACAAGCCCCTTGCGCCACCCCTACCTCACTTTTCCCATGTTAAAAATGATGTAAAAGTGGCGCAAGGGGCTTGTAAATCTGCCCCAAAGTGATCACACTGTAGAATTGATGAAGCGCCGCAAGGTGAGGGTAGAGGCGCACAGAGGACGCCACAGCACTGGTCTATCCAAAGCGTGACTCGCACACTGGCTGCATGCTGATGGGTGGGGGCAATAGCCCAGCCCTGCCCGGCTCGACCGCCCGCTCAGAGCTGTGAAAGGGTGTTTTTTATTATCTGCATAGTGACAACCAGCAAGTAGGAAGCCGCATAAAATTACATTTGAGTGAAATACATGTAACGCCGGGGAATCCAATGCGATATTCTGCTTGCACCTTGCTTGACTTGGAGGTAGCTAGCATGCTAAGGGTGATGCCTGAACCCAGAATTGTTGTTCCAGCTGACACTTTGTTGCCGCAATGCATCAGTGACCTCATTAGCCAGCTTTAGGCGGCAAGTGTGGATTAATAAAGTTGCATGTATCTGGCATTTTGTAAGCAAGTCCAGGATGCAGAATAGAATCATTTTAAAATCTTACAGTGAAAGGGTTGATGTCCCCTTAAGAATCTTGTATTGGAGGATGCGGAGTAGAGGCCCCGAGGGGCATCGTAGCCTTGGAGTGTCCAAACCTTGGGGACCATGCTTTTGATCAACAGCAGCAGTGGATTCTAACACATAACAGTGTTCACAAGCCAGTGTGATAGCCATACTTATCTGATTGGCCTTTCTAGTTCCAGATAGGCCTGGCCAGGGCCTAGTTCATATTAAGCAAATGTAGTCCCCAAACCTATGGGTTTGAAAAACATAGCGATTTCGGGTGGCAACGAGGGGTTAAAGTACAAATTGTAACTTGCCACAGTGATGCCCTTTTTAGGAGCATCAAACACCGCCTTATATTCCAGAGACCAGACTTAGAAATGACCCTTCAGCATAAGGTGCTCGAGAGCGGTGCTGATCAGGCAAAGGCCAGGATTTATTTGGCACATTTGTACTTCTTTATGCCTTCTGTTACCTGGATTGTCCCTTTACTATGTTTATACTTACCTAACTACCTTCCTGTAATATACTACGTTTCCCGCTCATCGTGCAAGTTTTTGTGTACAGCTCTCGGTCACCTTGAAGGGTCATTTTCGCGCTTAAATCCCAGGAGTGTACACTGCCCCCCCTTTTCCATTACATCAGTGATTGGCAATAAATTGACATTGCACAAAACAAGGCGTCATTTCACGTTTTGTGCAAAGGAGGTTTTTGTGCAGGAATGTTAATCGCCTCTGCCACCTGAAACCCTTTTGGTTGTGCACCCAGGCTTCGGGTGCACCCAGAAGCTGGCTTAGGGGACTAATGCATCCAATGTAGGGGCCTGTGTTTGACCTCATGGTCACAGGTTCAAATCACAGAGGTCCACTCAGCCTGTCATCCTTCTGAGATCCAAAAAATGGGTACCAGGGAGTTGGGCAAAACAAAAACCCCAAAAACCCAGCTGTTTCACTTGTTATATTATGATAGCAAAGGAAGCATCAGTATTATTCTTAATTATCAGGGTGGATCAAGGCTCGCCACAGGGACAGGCCACAGGGACAGGGGACAGGCCACAGGGACGGGCCACAGGGACAGGCCACAGGGATCGCCAAACGCACTTCGGGACACCTGGTTGAGGCCGAACATACACGTCTCAGCACTGCATCTGATTTCAAGCTGACATATTGAATAGAGGGATTACGTACTTGCATGGTTGCACGTTCCAAAAATAAAAGCAAGGGACAGATAGTTCACTGGCGTCGAGTTGGGTAGCAGCCTGAGCTGCGGACTTCAGGGACATTGGCCACCAAGTTCGGGGGCCAGCGGCAACTCTGTGATTCTGGGCAGATCACCTAATCGCCCGGTGCCTACAAGTCAGCGCCTCGTTTCCCAGACAAGAAGGCACACAAAGAGCAAGGTCTGTCGGGCTGCAGTCCTGGGCAGCATCCGTCAGGGCCAGGAGGTTAGAGTGCGGGCTGCATACATGCCGACAGGGCAGCAGCCAGGTCCAAGGTTAGGGGCTAAAGGGAATTTTAGAAAGACCCTGCTGCAGTCAACAGAAGGCAGGAGTGCAGGCTTCCATCACATACAGTCAGGCCCGGTTCTAGCGGGTGGGCCAGGTGGGCCAGGCCCACCCAAACATGAGCCTGGCCCACCCAAACAGGAGCCTTGGCCCTCGCAGTGAGGGCTTGAAGGCAGGCGCGCAAAGCACACGTCGTGTGTGTCAGCCCGGCCGAGACAGCTTCCCGGGCGCGCGCACACACAGACAGTTTTAGAGATTATTGCAGCCCCACCCGAGTACTTCACAGGTCTTTAAAAGACCATTTACATGTTAACGAGGCTTTGCTTATTTTTTCACCCCTTCATCTCCACATGGCAAAGGCGACAATGTTCTGCTGCGTGGATATTTCTTTTTCTATGCAGCGCAGGAGAAAAGAAGTTTGTTTATTCCTATTCACCTTTCCTGACCCCTGCAGCTGCTTATCACATCAGGCTGTGACACAAAGTTTGACTAACGGAGGAGGTAAGAGAATGTGTTACTATTGGTTTCTCTTTTTAAAATATGCACAGGCCCAGCAGGACACATACTTCGTGTGTGCTTCATTTAAACAGTTTTTATCATTATCATGGCCGATGCAGGACAACAATAAGACAATACAAAATGCCCAGATAACGCTGGTGATTAATGATCCTGCTGGAGAGCAATAATTTGTCTGTTAGTAGTTTTTAAATGCAGATGAACTGTATTTTATGTGGAAGCTCAGTGGGTTACTGCCTTTGTCACAGAGATCCTTGTGCTACTTGCAGTTCAGAAGTTACAATCCTAACATAGGACAGTGACCAATGAACTGTCATCAAAGAGCTGCATACAAACATGAATGGTATAGTTAGAACTTAGCTTTCTTTTTTTGTGATGTAGTTAGAACTTCCCCAGTCTTTCATTATTCTAATGTTGCTAAAATGAGTATGTTTGGGCAGATATACATTTTTATCAGTAAAGCTGACCCCCATGGAATACTCTTTAAGTCCTAAGGTTGTGTTTCCCCAGACCAAACCCTCTTAAAATATACTGCCCACCAGTATGGATGACATGTGATTCATACACCTTGTAATCCTCATTGGCTTATGTGACATTCCCTGTAGACTGATTTACATACTTGTATGGTTCATTGTCTCTCTATAATGTGTGCGTGGTGTAAAGTACTGACACACACTACACTGATATGAGTAGCGCTGTACAACAAATGAAATGCATATGAGAGAGGGGCTACTTAAAGATGAGGGGCACTGTTGGAGGGTGGCAGTGAGGGAATCCGAGGAGGAGGTCAATAGGGGGAGGGGCTATGGAGCGATGAGGGGCACTGTTGGAGGGTGGCAGTGAGGGAATCTGAGGAAGAGGTCATTGGGTGGAGGGGGGAGCTAGGGAGAGATGAGGGGCACTGCTGGAGGGTGGCAGTGAGGGAGTCTGAGGAGGAGGTCATGAGGGGGATGGGCTACAAAGAGATGAGGGGCACTAGTGGAGGGTGGCAGTGAGGGAATCCGAGGAGGAGGTCAATAGTGGGGGCCATGGAGGGATGAGGGGCACTGTTGGAAGGTGGTAGTAAAGGTTATTTACGGAGAAAGAGGTTATTGGTGCGGCGCCAAAAAAGACTTTCGCATCAGCGCTGAAGCCGGCCCTGTCATGGCCTTTCTGTTTTTCTTTATTTAATTAGCAGTCGGGTCATAAGGGCTACTGTGGAACATACTTTAAAGTGCGTGCTAATTATATTTACCGCTATATTCAATGTTTTAAGTTTGAAGGTGATTTTACTAATGTTTTTACCGGGAAAAATGAAAGTGGAGCCCGATGGTGCCTGATATGGGGCTGGGGCCCAAGGTCAGCTGTGAGATAAGGTGCACTGGAGAGGAGTAGTGGATAATCAAGCATGTAAGGGAGTGCGTTGCAGAGTCCGGGGTCAGGTGGAGGTAGTAATGAAGAGGGATTCTCCCTGAAGACTCGCACAGAGGGAGCCTGAGTAGTGTCACTTGCCTATTACTCCCACCTCAGAAACCTCCTCTTCCCATCAAAGGAACATTACATGGAAAAAACACTTTTTCAGAGTGATAATATTTAGAAAGAGATTTGGAAAAGAGTGCGTTTTACTGGACCTTGTAAGACTAAGAAGAGATAAAGGAGGGCCCTGAATCAGGCCTGCCTAGACATATATGCGACAAATCGAGCCCGCAGTGGCCCACCCAAATGCACCCTTGGCCCACCCAAATAAAAATTCCTGGAGCCGGGCCTGCATACAGTACGACAATGCAAGCTTCTGTCACTCTAACCTTTCAGCACAGTCAGAGGAAGGCAGGAGTGCGGGCTTCCATCACATACACTGCGGCAATGCAAGCTTCTGTCACTCTGAACTTTGAGCACAGTCAGCGGAAGGCAGGAGTGCAGGCTTCCATCACATACAGTACGACAATGCAAGCTTCTGTCACTCTAACCTTTCAGCACAGTCAGAGGAAGGCAGGAGTGCGGGCTTCCATCACATACACTGCGGCAATGCAAGCTTCTGTCACTCTGAACTTTGAGCACAGTGCGAGGAAGGCAGGAGTGCAGGCTTCAATCAATCAATCAATCAATCAATCAAGCATTTGTATAACGCGCTACTCACCCGGAGGGTCTCAAGGCGCTTGGGGAAGGGGGGTCCGCTACTGTTCGAACAGCCAGGTCTTGTGGGTGGGTTGGCTGCTGCGGGGGCCAGGGGGTTTGGCGCTGGGCGCGGTCCAGGCGCGGACGGGCGCAGACGGGCTTGCCTTAGGCGCGCCTTCGGCCGCGCAGCGGCCGCCATTTATGGGGAGGTGGGAGGGAGGAGCAGCTGGGAGGCGGGAGGCAGGGGCAGCGAATGGGCAGTCAGGGGGGCGGGGCCGCAGGGGACGCAGCGGCGGGAATGGCGAGAGGCAGCGAGGGGTGCAGAAGGAAAAGTGGAGAGAAAGCGGACACAAATACGGGCACAATTCAAAATGGGGCAGCGAGGGGTACAGAAGGAAAAGGGGAGAGAAAGCGGACACAAATACGGGCACAATTCAAAATGGGGCAGCGAGGGGTACAGAAGGAAAAGGGGAGAGAAAGCGGACACAAATACGGGCACAATTCAAAATGGGGCAGCGAGGGGTACAGAAGGAAAAGTGGAGAGAAAGCGGACACAAATACGGGCACAATTCAAAATGGGGCAGCGAGGGGTACAGAAGGAAAAGTGGAGAGAAAGCGGACACAAATACGGGCACAATTCAAAATGGGGCAGCGAGGGGTACAGAAGGAAAAGGGGAGAGAAAGCGGACACAAATACGGGCACAATTCAAAATGGGGCAGCGAGGGGTACAGAAGGAAAAGTGGAGAGAAAGCGGACACAAATACGGGCACAATTCAAAATGGGGCAGCGAGGGGTACAGAAGGAAAAGTGGAGAGAAAGCGGACACAAATACGGGCACAATTCAAAATGGGGCAGCGAGGGGTACAGAAGGAAAAGGGGAGAGAAAGCGGACACAAATACGGGCACAATTCAAAATGGGGCAGCGAGGGGTACAGAAGGAAAAGTGGAGAGAAAGCGGACACAAATACGGGCACAATTCAAAATGGGGCAGCGAGGGGTACAGAAGGAAAAGTGGGGAGAAAGCGGACACAAATACGGGCACAATTCAAAATGGGGCAGCAAGGGGTACAGAAGGAAAAGTGGAGAGAAAGCGGACACAAATACGGGCACAATTCAAAATGGGGCAGCGAGGGGTACAGAAGGAAAAGGGAGAGAAAGCGGACACAAATACGGGCACAATTCAAAATGGGGCAGCGAGGGGTACAGAAGGAAAAGGGGAGAGAAAGCGGACACAAATACGGGCACAGTTCAAATGGGGGCAGCGGGGGCGCAAAAGGGAAAAGGGGAGACAAGCAAGCAATACGGGCACCGAGGCCACAAACGGAAGGGCGATCTTACCAGCAGCAGCAGCGGGCGGCCAGCACAGGCGGATCTGTGTGGTGGGGGAGCGACCTACCTGGCAAGGTCAAGGGTCGCTCACCTCACCGCGCAGCGGCCGCCATTTATGGGGAGGTGGGAGGGAGGAGCAGCTGGGAGGCGGGAGGCAGGGGCAGCGAATGGGCAGTCAGGGGGCGGGGCCGCATGGGACGCAGCGGCGGGAATGGCGAGAGGCAGCGAGGGTGCAGAAGGAAAAGTGGAGAGAAAGCGGACACAAATACGGGCACAATTCAAAATGGGGCAGCGAGGGGTACAGAAGGAAAAGGGGAGAGAAAGCGGACACAAATACGGGCACAATTCAAAATGGGGCAGCGAGGGGTACAGAAGGAAAAGGGGAGAGAAAGCGGACACAAATACGGGCACAATTCAAAATGGGGCAGCGAGGGGTACAGAAGGAAAAGTGGAGAGAAAGCGGACACAAATACGGGCACAATTCAAAATGGGGCAGCGAGGGGTACAGAAGGAAAAGTGGAGAGAAAGCGGACACAAATACGGGCACAATTCAAAATGGGGCAGCGAGGGGTACAGAAGGAAAAGGGGAGAGAAAGCGGACACAAATACGGGCACAATTCAAAATGGGGCAGCGAGGGGTACAGAAGGAAAAGTGGAGAGAAAGCGGACACAAATACGGGCACAATTCAAAATGGGGCAGCGAGGGTACAGAAGGAAAAGTGGAGAGAAAGCGGACACAAATACGGGCACAATTCAAAATGGGGCAGCGAGGGGTACAGAAGGAAAAGTGGAGAGAAAGCGGACACAAATACGGGCACAATTCAAAATGGGGCAGCGAGGGGTACAGAAGGAAAAGGGGAGAGAAAGCGGACACAAATACGGGCACAATTCAAAATGGGGCAGCGAGGGGTACAGAAGGAAAAGTGGAGAGAAAGCGGACACAAATACGGGCACAGTTCAAATGGGGGCAACGGGGGCGCAAAAGGGAAAAGGGGAGACAAGCAAGCAATACGGGCACCGAGGCCACAAACGGAAGGGCGATCTTACCAGCAGCAGCAGCGGGCGGCCAGCACAGGCGGATCTGTGTGGTGGGGAGCGACCTACCTGGCAAGGTCAAGGGTCGCTCACCTCACCGCGCAGCGGCCGCCATTTATGGGGAGGTGGGAGGGAGGAGCAGCTGGGAGGCGGGAGGCAGGGGCAGCGAATGGGCAGTCAGGGGGGCGGGGCCGCAGGGGACGCAGCGGCGGGAATGGCGAGAGGCAGCGAGGGGTGCAGAAGGAAAAGTGGAGAGAAAGCGGACACAAATACGGGCACAATTCAAAATGGGGCAGCGAGGGGTACAGAAGGAAAAGGGGAGAGAAAGCGGACACAAATACGGGCACAATTCAAAATGGGGCAGCGAGGGGTACAGAAGGAAAAGGGGAGAGAAAGCGGACACAAATACGGGCACAATTCAAAATGGGGCAGCGAGGGGTACAGAAGGAAAAGTGGAGAGAAAGCGGACACAAATACGGGCACAATTCAAAATGGGGCAGCGAGGGGTACAGAAGGAAAAGTGGAGAGAAAGCGGACACAAATACGGGCACAATTCAAAATGGGGCAGCGAGGGGTACAGAAGGAAAAGGGGAGAGAAAGCGGACACAAATACGGGCACAATTCAAAATGGGGCAGCGAGGGGTACAGAAGGAAAAGTGGAGAGAAAGCGGACACAAATACGGGCACAATTCAAAATGGGGCAGCGAGGGGTACAGAAGGAAAAGTGGAGAGAAAGCGGACACAAATACGGGCACAATTCAAAATGGGGCAGCGAGGGGTACAGAAGGAAAAGTGGAGAGAAAGCGGACACAAATACGGGCACAATTCAAAATGGGGCAGCGAGGGGTACAGAAGGAAAAGGGGAGAGAAAGCGGACACAAATACGGGCACAATTCAAAATGGGGCAGCGAGGGGTACAGAAGGAAAAGGGGAGAGAAAGCGGACACAAATACGGGCACAGTTCAAATGGGGGCAGCGGGGGCGCAAAAGGGAAAAGGGGAGACAAGCAAGCAATACGGGCACCGAGGCCACAAACGGAAGGGCGATCTTACCAGCAGCAGCAGCGGGCGGCCAGCACATGCGGATCTGTGTGGTGGGGGAGCGACCTACCTGGCAAGGTCAAGGGTCGCTCCCAAGGCTTCCATCACGTACAGTACTACAATGCAAACTTCTGTCACTCTAAAGTTTCAGAAGTCTGCAGAAGGCAGGAGTGCAGGCTTCCATTACATACAGTACGACAATTCAAGCTTCTGTCACTCTGAACTTTCAGCACAGTCAGGGGAAGGCAGGAGTGCAGGCTTCCATCACATACAGTGTGACAATGCAAGCTTCTGTCACTCTGAACTTTCAGCAGTCAGAGGAAGGCAGGAGTTCAGGCTTCCATCACATACACTGCGGCAATGCAAGCTTCTGTCACCCTAACCTTTCAGCACAGTCAGAGGACGGCAGGAGTGCAGGCTTCCATCACATACAGTGTGACAATGCAAGCTTCTGTCACTCTGAACTTTCAGCAGTCAGAGGAAGGCAGGAGTTCAGGTTTCCATCACATACACTGCGGCAATGCAAGCTTCTGTCACCCTAACCTTTCAGCACAGTCAGAGGAAGGCAGGAGTGCAGGCTTCCATCACATACAGTACGACAATGCAAGCTTCTGTCACTCTAACCTTTCAGCACAGCCAGCGGAAGGCAGGAGTGTAGGCTTCAATCACATACAGTGTGACCTCGAGCCTGTCAGCATGAGGGATAATGGCACTGCGGCCTCTCCCGACACAAAACAGGGGTGCCGCATCGGCAGAGCGCAGTGCAGGCTTTCATCATGTACAGTACTACAATGCAAGCTTTTGTCTCTCTGAACTTTCAGCACAGTCAGGGGAAGGCAGGAGTGCAGGCTTCGATCACATACAGTGTGGCAATGCAAGCTTCTGTCACTCTGAACTTTCAGAACAGTCGGAGGAAGGCAGGAGTGGAGGCTTCTATCACATACAGTACTACAATGCAAGCTTCTGTCACTCTAAAGTTTCAGCAGTCAGTGGAAGGCAGGAGTTCAACCTTCCATTACATACAGTACAACAATGCAAGCTTCTGTCACTCTAACCTTTCAGCACAATCAGAAGGATGGCAGGAGTGCAGGCTTCCATCACATACTCTGCGGCAATGCAAGCTTTTGTCACTCTGAACTTTCAGCACAGTCAGCGGAAGGCAGGAGTGCAGGCTTCCATCACATGCAGTACAACAATGCAAGCTTCTGTCATTCTGAATTTCAGCACAGTCAGCGGAAGGCAGGAGTGCAGGCTTCCATTACATACAGTACGACAATTCAAGCTTCTGTCACTCTGAACTTTCAGCACAGTCAGTGGAAGGCAGGAGTGCAGGCTTCCATCACATGCAGTACAACAATGTAAGCTTCTGTCATTCTGAATTTCAGCACAGTCAGAGGATGGCAGGAGAGCAGGCATCCATCACATACAGTGTGACAATGCAAGCTTCTGTCACTCTGAACTTTCAGCAGTCAGCGGAAGGCAGGAGTGCAGGCTTTCATCACATACACTGCGGCAATGCAAGCTTTTGTCACTCTGAACTTTCAGCACAGTCAGCGGAAAGCAGGAGTGCAGGCTTCCATTACATACAGTACGACAATTCAAGCTTCTGTCACTCTGAACTTTCAGCACAGTCAGGGGAAGGCCGGAGTGCAGGCATCCATCACATACAGTGTGACAATGCAAGCTTCTGTCACTCTGAACTTTCAGCAGTCAGCGGAAGGCAGGAGTGCAGGCTTTCATCACATACAGTACTACAATGCAAGCTTCTGTCACTCTAAAGTTTCAGCAGTCAGCAGAAGGCAGGAGTTCAGGCTTCCATTACATACAGTACGACAATGCAAGATTCTGTCACTGTGAACTTTCAGCAGTCAGAGGAAGGCAGGAGTGCAGGCTTCCATCACATACAGTGTGACAATGCAAGCTTCTGTCACTCTGAACTTTCAGCACAGTCAGAGGAAGGCAGGAGTTCAGGCTTCCATTACATACAGTACGACAATGCAAGCTTCTGTCACCCTAACCTTTCAGCACAGTCAGTGGAAGGCAGGAGTGCAGGCTTCCATCACATACACTGCGGCAATGCAAGCGTCTGTCACCCTTGTATTGTATTGTATTGCATTTTTATATAGCGCTACTGTCACCCTACGGGTATCCAGGCGCTGTCACATAACAGAGGAATTCATCAATCTACAGAGTATCACACCTTTAAGGAATGATGTTGGCATTCCTAGGGAAGAGCCATGTTTTCACATACACTGCGGCAATGCAAGCTTCTGTCACCCTAACCTTTCAGCACAGTCAGCGGAAGGCAGGAGTGCAGGCTTCCATCACATACACTGCCGCAATGCAAGCTTCTGTCACCCTAACCTTTCAGCACAGTCAGCGGAAGGCAGGAGTGCAGGCTTCCATCACATAAAGTGTGACAATGCAAGCTCCTGTCACTCTGAAGTTTCAGCACAGTCAGCGGTAGGCAGGAGTGCAGGCTTCCATCACATACAGTGTGACAATGCAAGCTTCTGTCACTCTGAACTTTCAGCACAGTGAGCGGAAGGCAGGAGTGCAGGCTACCATCACATACATTACTACAATGCAAGCTTCTGTTACTCTAAAGTTTCAGCACAGTCAGAGGATGGCAGGAGAGCAGGCCTCCATCACATACAGTGTGACAATGCAAGCTTCTGTCTCTCTAAAGTTTCAGCAGTCAGCAGAAGGCAGGAGTGCAGGCTTCCATCACATACAGTACTACAATGCAAGCTTCTGTCACTCTAACCTTTCAGCCCAGTCAGCAGAAGGCAGGAGTGCAGGCTTCCATCACATAAGTAAAACAGTGCAAGCTTCTGTCACTCTAACCTTTCAGCAGTCAGCAGAAGGCAGGAGTTCAGGCTTCCATCACATACAGTACTACAATGCAAGCTTCTGTCACTCTAACCTTTCAGCACAGTCAGCGGAAGGCAGGAGTGCAGGCTTCCATTACATACACTCCGGCAATGCAAGCTTCTGTCACTCTAACCTTTCAGCACAGTCAAAGGCAGGCAGGAGTGCAGGCTTCCATCACATACAGTTTGACAATGCAAGCTTCTGTCACTCTAACCTTTCAGCACAGTCAGAGGAAGGCAGGAGTGCAGGCTTCCATCACATACAGTGTGACAATGCAGGCTTCTGTCACTGAACTTTCAGCACAGTCAGGGTAAGGCAACAGTGCAAGCTTCCACCACATACAGTGTGACAATGCAAGGTTCTGTCACTCTGAACTTTCAGCACAGTCAGCGGAAGTCAGGAGTTCAGGTTTCCATTACATACAGTACGACAATGCAAGCTTCTGTCACTCTGAACTTTCAGCACAGTCAGAGGAAGGCAGGAGTGCAGGCTTCCATCACATACAGTGTGACAATGCAAGCTTCTGTCACTCTGAACTTTCAACACAGTCAGGGTAAGGCAACAGTGCAAGCTTCCACCACATACAGTGTGACAATGCAAGCTTCTGTCACTCCGAACTTTCAGCACAGTCAAAGGCAGGCAGGAGTGCAGGCTTCCATCACGTACAGTGTGACAATGCAAGCTTCTGTCACTCAAAACTTTCAGCACTCAGCGGAAGGCAGGAGTGCAGGCTTCCATCACATACAGTACTACAATGCAAGCTTCTGTCACTCTGAACTTTCAGCACAGTCAGAGGATGGCAGGAGAGCAGGCTTCCATCACATACAGTATCACAATGCACACTTCTGTCACTCTAATGTTTCAGCAGTCAGCAGAAGGCAGGAGTGCAGGCTTCCATCACATACAGTACTACAATGCAAGCTTCTCTCACTCTAACCTTTCAGCACAGTCAGAGGAAGGCAGGAGTGCAGGCTTCCATCACATACACCACGGCAATGCAAGCTTCTGTCACTCTGAACTTTCAGCACAGTCAGCTGAAGGCAGGAGTGCAGGCTTCCATCACAAACACTGCAGCAATGCAAGCTTCTGTCACTCTGAATTTTCAGCACAGTCAGCTGAAGGCAGGAGTGCAGGCTTCCATCACATACAGTACTACAATGCAAGCTTCTGTCACTCAAAACTTTCAGCAGTCAGCGGAAGGCAGGAGTGCAGGCTTCCATCACATACAGTACTACAATGCAAGCTTCTGTCACTCTGAACTTTCAGCACAATCAGAGGATGGCAGGAGAGCAAGCTTCCATCACATACAGTGTGACAATGCACGCTTCTGTCACTCAAAACTTTCAGCAGTCAGCAGAAGGCAGGAGTGCAGGCTTCCATCACATACAGTACTACAATGCAAGCTTCTCTCACTCTAACCTTTCAGCACAGTCAGAGGAAGGCAGGAGTGCACGCTTCCATCACATAAACCGAGGCAATGCAAGCTTCTGTCACTCTGAACTTTCAGCACAGTCAGCTGAAGGCAGGAGTGCAGGCTTCCATCACATACACTGCAGCAATGGAAGCTTCTGTCACTCTGAATTTTCAGCACAGTCAGCAGAAGGCAGGAGTGCAGGCTTCCATCACATAAGTAAAACAGTGCAAGCTTTTGTCACTCTAACGTTTCAGCAGTCAGCAGAAGGCAGGACTTCAGGCTTCCATCACATACAGTACTACAATGCAAGCTTCTGTCACTCTAACCTTTCAGCACAGTCAGCGGAAGGTAGGAGTGCAGGCTTCCATAGCATACACCACAGCAATGCAAGCTTCTGTCTCTCTGAAATTTCAGCACAGTCAGCAGAAGGCAGGAGTGCAGGCTTCCATCACATACACCGCGGCAATGCAAGCTTCTGTCACTCTAACCTTTCAGCACAATCAGAGGATGGCAGGAGTGCAGGCTTCCATCACATACAGTGTGACAATGCAAGCTTCTGTCACTCTGAAGTTTCAGCACCGTCAGAGGATGGCAGGAGTGCAGGCTTTCGTCACAAACACTGCGGCAATGCAAGCTTCTGTCACTCTGAACTTTCAGCACAGTCAGAGGAAGGCAGGAGTGCAGGCTTCCATCACATACAGTGTGACAATGCAAGCTTCTGTCACTCTAACCTTTCAGCACAACCAGAAGGATGGAAGGATTGAAGGATTGCAGGCTCCCATCACATACAGTACTACAATGCAAGCTTCTGTCACTCTCAAGTTTCAGCAGTTAGCAGAACACAGGAGTTCAGGCTTCCATCACATACAGTACTACAATGCAAGCTTCTGTCACTCTGAACTTTCAGCACAGTCAAATGCAGGCAGGAGTGCAGGCTTCCATCACTTACAGTACTACATTGCAAGCATCTGTCACTCGAACCTTTCAGCACAACCAGAAGGATGGAAGGATTGAAGGATTGCAGGCTCCCATCACATACAGTACTACAATGCAAGCTTCTGTCACTCTCAAGTTTCAGCAGTTAGCAGAACACAGGAGTTCAGGCTTCCATCACATACAGTACTACAATGCAAGCTTCTGTCACTCTGAACTTTCAGCACAGTCAAATGCAGGCAGGAGTGCAGGCTTCCATCACGTACAGTTTGACAATGCAAGCGTCTGTCACTCTAACCTTTAAGCACAGTCAGAGGAAGGCAGGAGTGCAGGCTTCCATCACATACAGTGTGACAATGCAAGCTTCTGTCACTGAACTTTCAGCAGTCAGGGTAAGGCAACAGTGCAAGCTTCCACCGCTTACAGTGTGACAATGCAAGCTTGTGTCACTCTGAACTTTCAGCACAGTCAGCGGAAGGTAGGAGTTCAGGCTTCCATTACATACAGTACGACAATGCAAGCTTCTGTCACTCTGAACTTTCAGCACAGTCAGAGGAAGGCAGGAGGACAGGCTTCCATCACATACAGTGCGACAATGCAGGCTTCTGTCACTCTAACCTTTCAGCACAATCAGAAGGATGCCAGGAGTGCAGGCTTCCATCACATACAGTACTACAAAGCAAACTTCTGTCACTCTAAAGTTTCAGCAGTCAGCGGAAGGCAGGAGTGCAGGCTTCCATCACATACAGTACGACAATGCAAGCTTCTGTCACTCTGAACTTTCAGCACAGTCAGGGGAAGACAACAGTGCTAGCTTCCACCACATACAGTGTGACAATGCAAGCTTCTGTCACTCTGAACTTTCAGCACAGTCAAAGGCAGGCAGGAGTGCAGGCTTCCATCACATACACCGCGGCAATGCAAGCTTCTGTCACTCTGAACTTTCAGCACAGTCAGTAAAAGGCAGGAGTGCAGGCTTCCATCACATAAGTAAAACAGTGCAAGCTTCTGTCACTCAAAACTTTCAGCAGTCAGCGGAAGGCAGGAGTGCAGGCTTCCATCACATACAGTACTTCAGTGCAAGCTTCTGTCACTCTAACCTTTCAGCACAGTCAGCGGAAGGCAGGAGTGCAGGCTTCCATCACATACACCGCGGCAATGCAAGCTTCTGTCACTCTGAACTTTCAGCACAGTCAGAGGAAGGCAGGAGTGCAGGCTTCCATCACATAAGTAAAACAGTGCAAGCTTCTGTCACTCAAAACTTTCAGCAGTCAGCGGAAGGCAGGAGTGCAGGCTTCCATCACATACAGTACTTCAGTGCAAGCTTCTGTCACTCTAACCTTTCAGCACAGTCAGCGGAAGGCAGGAGTGCAGGCTTCCATCACATACACCGCGGCAATGCAAGCTTCTGTCACTCTGAACTTCCAGCACAGTCAGCGGAAGGCAGGAGTGCAGGCTTCCATCACATACACCGCGGCAATGCAAGCTTCTGTCACTCTAACCTCTCAGCACAGTCAGCGGAAGGCAGGAGGGCAGGCTTCCATCACATACACCGCGACAATGCAAGCTTCTGTCACTCTAACCTTTCAGCACAATCAGAGGTTGGCAGGAGTGCAGGCTTCCATCACATACAGTGTGACAATGCAAGCTTCTGTCACTCTGAAGTTTCAGCACAGTCAGAGGATGGCAGGAGTGCAGGCTTTCATCACATATACTGCGGCAATGCAAGCTTCTGTGACTCTGAGCTTTCAGCACAGTCAGAGGAAGGCAGGAGGGCAGGCTTCCATCACATACAGTGTGACAATGCAGGCTTCTGTCACTCTAACCTTTCAGCACAATCAGAAGGATGGCAGGATTGGAGGCTTCCATCACATACAGTACTAGATTGCAAGCTTCTGTCACTCTAAAGTTTCAGCAGTTAGCAGAAGGCAGGAGTTCAGGCTTCCATTACATACAGTATGACAATGCAAGCTTCTGTCACTCTGAACTTTCAGCACAGTCAGAGGAAGGCAGGAGTGCAGGCTTCCAGCACATTGTCAGGGGTCACGGTAACGCCGGTATCGGCGCTCGCACAGGCACGTAGGAAAGCCAGTGGGAAGACTACAATTCCCGGCAGCCTCGGCGGACGTCTGACGTCAGACGCACCGCCCCACGTGACGACGGAACACCCGGGATAAGGCGAGGCAGCTGCAGAAGACGCTGCCGATTATTCCTGGAAGTCCGGTTCGGACGCTGGCCATATTCTGCAGTAAATGGTCGGGTAAGGGTGCAAGAGGCACCGCTTGTTTCTTATTGGTTTGGCATTGTGGTCAAGGCTATCTGTGCTTTTCTGGGCACGGCTAGTTTCTGTGCACATGACTATCTTTCCCTACGTTGGTGAGCTCTCTTTCTTGGATCCTGTTCCCCAGAACTCTTGCGTGGGGAAACTATAGTGCCTGGCATTTTGTGTTTTGGTTCTTCAACTTAAAGTCAATACTTTCCTTGTCGTGGAGGGAGAGTCTCATTGTGTCTTCCCTGTTGGAGAGCCTGGTCAGAAGGTTCATGCAGGGCGGAATCAATGAGCCTTCCTAGTGCTGGCTAAAGAGTGACTTTCAACTCTTGATGAATTCCTTTTGTTCATCCCGGAAGTTTTCCTGGATTTTGTCCTTTGGAGGACGTTCTTCACAGTCCTCTGTTTTGCTGATAGTACTTCTGAATGTGATTACCTAACATTTGTCTCGTACGTTACTCATCGCTTGTGATTCTATTGCTTTTGCCTACAGGGGTGGTCCTAGGCAGGTGTTCCTTCTGGGCTGGAAGCCCTCCTCCCATTATATCAGGGTAGGTGTTATATGTAGAATTAGAAAGTACATGTTCTATTATAGATAGGTTTAACAGGAATACAGGATTGTTAGACTTACATACCTTTGTTGTATTTTCCAGCATATGGTGGGAGGAATTGCGATTACAGGCTCAGCACCCCTGTTAGCTGGCAAACTTCTCTTTTCCTTACAGGTTAGTGGAAGTATGGGTACATCTACTCATGAAGGGAACAGGGAGGTGTAGGAAAGGCTTAGGTGGTAATTTGTTCTTTTGTATCCACAGGTCTCCCTCCCCGCTGTCCCCATCCTTCCCTTCCCCCGCTTGACCATCCTTTAGTCTGCGTGTTTTCATATCCAGACTTGGGACTGTCGAGAGGTGGACCCCATAGAGCATCGGTTCGATCCTGAGGATCCTGAGGATATGTTCAGGCCTGGGACACACATACAGTACTACAATGCAAGCTTCTGTCACTCTGAACTATCAGCACTGTCAAAGGCAGGCAGGAATGCAGGCTTCCATCATGTACAGTTTGACAATGCAAGCTTCTGTCACTCTAACCTTTCAGCACAGTCAGAGGAAGGCAGGAGGGCAGGCTTCCATCACATACAGTGTGACAATGCAAGCTTCTGTCACTGAAATTTCAGCACAGTCAGGGTAAGGCAACAGTGCAAGCTTCCACCACATACAGTGTGACAATGCAACCTTGTGTCACTCTGAACTTTCAGCACAGTCTGCGGAAGGCAGGAGTTCAGGCTTCCATTACATACAGTTTGACAATGCAAGCGTCTGTCACTCTAACCTTTAAGCACAGTCAGAGGAAGGCAGGAGTGCAGGCTTCCATCACATACAGTGTGACAATGCAAGCTTCTGTCACTGAACTTTCAGCACAGTCAGGGTAAGGCAACAGTGCAAGCTTCCACCACTTACAGTGTGACAATGCAAGCTTGTGTCACTCTGAACTTTCAGCACAGTCAGCGGAAGGTAGGAGTTCAGGCTTCCATTACATACAGTACGACAATGCAAGCTTCTGTCACTCTGAACTTTCAGCACAGTCAGAGGAAGGCAGGAGGACAGGCTTCCATCACATACAGTGCGACAATGCAGGCTTCTGTTACTCTAACCTTTCAGCACAATCAGAAGGATGCCAGGAGTGCAGGCTTCCATCACATACAGTACTACAAAGCAAACTTCTGTCACTCTAAAGTTTCAGCAGTCAGCGGAAGGCAGGAGTGCAGGCTTCCATCACATACAGTACGACAATGCAAGCTTCTGTCACTCTGAACTTTCAGCACAGTCAGGGGAAGGCAACAGTGCTAGCTTCCACCACATACAGTGTGACAATGCAAGCTTCTGTCACTCTGAACTTTCAGCACAGTCAAAGGCAGGCAGGAGTGCAGGCTTCCATCACACACACCGCGGCAATGCAAGCTTCTGTCACTCTGAACTTTCAGCACAGTCAGTAAAAGGCAGGAGTGCAGGCTTCCATCACATAAGTAAAACAGTGCAAGCTTCTGTCACTCTAACGTTTCAGCAGTCAGCAGAAGGCAGGAGTTCAGGCTTCCATCACATACAGTACTTCAGTGCAAGCTTCTGTCACTCTAACCTTTCAGCACAGTCAGCGGAAGGCAGGAGTGCAGGCTTCCATCACATACACCGCGGCAATGCAAGCTTCTGTCACTCTGAACTTTCAGCACAGTCAGCGGAAGGCAGGAGTGCAGGCTTCCATCACATACACCGCGGCAATGCAAGCTTCTGTCACTCTAACCTCTCAGCACAGTCAGCGGAAGGCAGGAGGGCAGGCTTCCATCACATACACCGCGGCAATGCAAGCTTCTGTCACTCTAACCTTTCAGCACAATCAGAGGTTGGCAGGAGTGCAGGCTTCCATCACATACAGTGTGACAATGCAAGCTTCTGTCACTCTGAAGTTTCAGCACAGTCAGAGGATGGCAGGAGTGCAGGCTTTCATCACATATACTGCGTCAATGCAAGCTTCTGTGACTCTGAGCTTTCAGCACAGTCAGAGGAAGGCAGGAGGGCAGGCTTCCATCACATACAGTGTGACAATGCAGGCTTCTGTCACTCTAACCTTTCAGCACAATCAGAAGGATGGCAGGATTGGAGGCTTCCATCACATACAGTACTAGATTGCAAGCTTCTGTCACTCTAAAGTTTCAGCAGTTAGCAGAAGGCAGGAGTTCAGGCTTCCATTACATACAGTATGACAATGCAAGCTTCTGTCACTCTGAACTTTCAGCACAGTCAGAGGAAGGCAGGAGTGCAGGCTTCCAGCACATACAGTACTACAATGCAAGCTTCTGTCACTCTGAACTATCAGCACTGTCAAAGGCAGGCAGGAATGCAGGCTTCCATCATGTACAGTTTGACAATGCAAGCTTCTGTCACTCTAACCTTTCAGCACAGTCAGAGGAAGGCAGGAGGGCAGGCTTCCATCACATACAGTGTGACAATGCAAGCTTCTGTCACTGAAATTTCAGCACAGTCAGGGTAAGGCAACAGTGCAAGCTTCCACCACATACAGTGTGACAATGCAACCTTGTGTCACTCTGAACTTTCAGCACAGTCTGCGGAAGGCAGGAGTTCAGGCTTCCATTACATACAGTTTGACAATGCAAGCGTCTGTCACTCTAACCTTTAAGCACAGTCAGAGGAAGGCAGGAGTGCAGGCTTCCATCACATACAGTGTGACAATGCAAGCTTCTGTCACTGAACTTTCAGCACAGTCAGGGTAAGGCAACAGTGCAAGCTTCCACCACTTACAGTGTGACAATGCAAGCTTGTGTCACTCTGAACTTTCAGCACAGTCAGCGGAAGGTAGGAGTTCAGGCTTCCATTACATACAGTACGACAATGCAAGCTTCTGTCACTCTGAACTTTCAGCACAGTCAGAGGAAGGCAGGAGGACAGGCTTCCATCACATACAGTGCAACAATGCAGGCTTCTGTCACTCTAACCTTTCAGCACAATCAGAAGGATGTCAGGAGTGCAGGCTTCCATCACATACAGTACGACAATGCAAGCTTCTGTCACTCTGAACTTTCAGCACAGTCAGGGGAAGGCAACAGTGCTAGCTTCCACCACATACAGTGTGACAATGCAAGCTTCTGTCACTCTGAACTTTCAGCACAGTCAAAGGCAGGCAGGAGTGCAGGCTTCCATCACATACACCGCGGCAATGCAAGCTTCTGTCACTCTGAACTTTCAGCACAGTCAGTAAAAGGCAGGAGTGCAGGCTTCCATCACATAAGTAAAACAGTGCAAGCTTCTGTCACTCTAACGTTTCAGCAGTCAGCAGAAGGCAGGAGTTCAGGCTTCCATCACATACAGTGTGATAATGCAAGGTTCTGTCACTCTGAACTTTCAGCACAGTCAAAGGCAGGCAGGAGTGCAGGCTTCCACCACGTACAGTGTGACAATGCAAGCTTCTGTCACTCTGAACTTTCAGCACAGTCAGAGGAAGGCAGGAGTTCAGGCTTCCATTACATACAGTATGACAATGCAAGCTTCTTTCATTCTGAACTTTCAGCACAGTCAGGGGAAGGCAGGAGTGCAGGCTTCCATCACATACAGTGTGACAATGCAAGGTTCTGTCACTCTGAACTTTCAGCACAGTCAGGGTAAGGCAACAGTGCAAGCTTCCACCACATACAGTGTGACAATGCAAGCTCCTGTCCCTCTGAAGTTTCAGCACAGTCAGAGGAAGGCAGAAGAGCAGGCTTCCATCACATACAGTGTGACAATGCAAGCTTCTGCCACTCTAACCTTTCAGCACAGTCAGCGGAAGGCAGGGGTGCAGGCTTCCATCACATACACTGTGGCAATGCAAGCTTCTGTCACCCACTTCTGCTCTTTGGAAGCAAGGGTGAAACTCCAGAGTCTGTGGTTGCTCTTTGGTAGCAGGAGTAAGACTTCGGAGTCTCTGGAAGCTCTATGGAAGTAGGTCTGAGACTTCTGATTCTGTGGTCACACGTTGGGAGAAGAAATGAGACGCTGAAATCTGTGGTCACTCTTTCGAAGGACGAGTGTGACTCTTATGTTTGTGGTTGCTCTTTGGAAGCAGGAGCGGCACTCAAGAGTCTGTGGTTGCTGTTTGGATGCAAGAGTGAGTCTCCAGAGTCTGTGGTCGTTCTTTGGGAGCAGGAGTAAGAATCCGGAATCTGAGGTTGCTCTTTGGTGGCAGGTGTGAGACTCCTGAGTCTGTGGTTGATCTTTGGAATCAGGAGTGAGACTCCTGAGTCTGTGGTTGCTCGTTGGAATCAGTAGTGAGACTCCTGAGTCTGTGGTTGCTCTTTGGAAGCAGGAGTGAGACTCCGGAGTCTGTGGTCGCTGTTTGGATGCAAGAGTGAGTCTCCAGAGTCTGTGGTCGCTCTTTGGGAGCAGGAGTAAGAATCCGGAATCTGAGGTTGCTCTTTGGAAGCAGGAGTGAAACTCCAGAGTCTGAGGTCGCTCTTTGGTGGCAGGAGTGAGACTCCGGAGTCTGTGTCTGCTCTTTGGAAGCAAGGGTGAAACTCCAGAGTCTGTGGTTGCTCTTTGGTAGCAGGAGTAAGACTCCAGAGTCTGTGGTCACTCTTTTGAACTGTAGTGAGACTCTGGAGTCTCTGGTCGTTCTTTGGGAGCAGGAGTGAGGACTCCTGAATCTGAGGTTGCTCTTTGGTGGCAGGTGTGAGACTCCTGAGTCTGTGGTTGCTCGTTGGAATCAGGAGTGAGACTCCCGAGTTTGTGGTTGCTCTTTGGAATCAGGAGTGAGACTCCTGAGTCTATGGTTGTTTGTTGGAATCAGGAGTAAGACTCCGGAGTCTCTGGTCGTTCTTTGGGAGCAGGAGTGAGACTCCTGAATCTGAGGTTGCTCTTTGGTGGCAGGAGTGAGACTCCGGAGTCTGTGTCTGCTCTTTGGAAGCAGGAGTGAGACTCCTGAGTCTGTGGTCGCTCTTTGGGAGCAGGAGTTAGAATCCGGAATCTGAGGTTGCTCTTTGGAAGCAGGAGTGAGACTCCGGAGTCTGTGGTCGCTCTTTGGGAGCAGGAATGAGACTTCAACTCCGGAGTCTGTGGTCACTCCTTGGAAGCAGGAATGAGACTCGAGGCTGTGGTCGCTCTTTGGAAGCAGGAGTGAGACTCTGAAGTCTGTGGTCGCTCTTTTAGAGCAGGAGTGAGACTACAGAGTCTGTAGTCACTCTTTGGAAGCAGGAGCAACACTCTGGAGTCTGTAGTCGCTCTTTGGGAGCAGAAGTGAGACTCTGGAGTTTGAGGTCGCCCCTTGGGAGCAGGAGTGAGACTCAGGTGTCTGTGGTCGCCCTTTAGGTGCAGGAGTGAGACTCAGGTGTCTGTGGTCACTCTTTGGGTGCAGGAGTGAGACTCAGGTGTCTGTGGTCGCTCTTTGGGTGCAGGAGTGAGACTCTGGAGTCTGAGGTTGCTCTTTGGGAGCAGGAGTGAGACTCAGGTGTCTGAGGTCGCTCTTTGGGTGCAGGAGTGAGACTCTGGAGTCTGAGGTTGCTCTTTGGGAGCAGGAGTGAGACTCTGGTGTCTGTGGTCGCACTGTGGGAGCAGGAGTGAGACTCCAGAGTCTGTTGTTGCCCTGTGGGAGCAGGAGTGAGACTCAGGTGTCTGTGGTTGCTCTTTGGGTGCAGGAGTGAGACTCAGGTGTCTGTGGTCGCTCTTTGGGTGCAGGAGTGAGACTCTGGAGTCTGAGGTTGCTCTTTGGGAGCAGGAATAAGACTCTGGAGTCTGAGGTTGCTCTTTGGGAGCAGGAGTGAGACTCCAGGGTCTGTGGCCTCTCCTTCAGAGCAGGAGGGAGACTCCGGTGCCTGTGGTTGTTATTCGGGAGCCGAAATAAGACTCCCGAGTCTGTGGTCGCAGAAGTGAGACTCATGTGCCTGTGGTCACTCTCTTTGGGAGCAGGAGTGGGAGTCCTGAGTATGTGGTCATCCTTTGGGAGCAGGAGTGAGACTCAGGTGTCTGTGGTTGCTCTTTGGGAGCAGGAGTGAGACTCCAGGGTCTGTGGCCTCTCCTTCAGAGCAGGAGGGAGACTCCGGTGTCTGTGGTTGCTATTCGGGAGCCGGAATAAGACTCCCGAGTCTGTGGTCGCAGAAGTGAGACTCATGTGTCTGTGGTCACTCTCTTTGGGAGCAGGAGTGAGACTCCAGAGTATGTGGTCGTCCTTTGGGAGCAGGAGTGAGACACAGGTGTCTGTGGTTGCTCTTTGGGAGCAGGAGTGAGACTCCAGGGTCTGTGGTCTTTCCTTCAGAGTGGGAGTGAGACTCTGGAGTTTATGGTTGCTCTTCCGGAGCCGGAATAAGACTCCAGAGTCGGTGGTTGCAGAAGTGAGACTCATGTGTCTGTGGTCGCTCTTTGGGAGCAGGAGTGAGACTCCGGAGTCTGAGGTCGCTCTTTGGGAGCTGGAGTGAGACTCCGGAGTCTGTGGTCGCTCTTTGGGAGCAGGAGTGAGACTCTGGTGTCTGTGGTCGCTCTTTGGAAGCAGGAGTGAGACTCCGGAGTCTGAGGTCGCTCTTTGGGAGCAGGAGTGAGACGCCAGTGTCTAAGGTCGCTCTTTGGGAGCAGGAGTGAGACTCAGGTGTCTGTAGTCACTCTTTGGGAGCAGGAGTGAGACTCAGGTGTCTGTGGTCGCTCTTTGGAAGCAGGAGTGAGACGCCGGTGTCTGTGGTCGCTCTGTGGGAGCAGGAGTGGGACTTTGGAGTCTGTGGTCGCTCTCTGGAAGCAGGAGTGAGACTCCGGAGTCTGAGGTTGCTCTTTGGGAGCAGGAGTGAGACGCCGGTGTCTAAGGTCGCTCTTTGGGAGCAGGAGTGAGACTCAGGTGTCTGTGGTCGCTCTGTGGGAGCAGGAGTGAGACTCCGGAGTCTGTGGTCGCTCTTTGAGAGCAGGAGTGAGACTCAGGTGTCTGTGGTCGCTCTGTGGGAGCAGGAGTGAGACTTCGGAGTCTGAGGTCGCTCTTTGGGAGCAGGAGTGAGACGCCGGTGTCTGAGGTCGCTCTTTGGGAGCAGGAGTGAGACTCAGGTGTCTGTGGTCGCTCTGCGGGAGCAGGAGTGGGACTTTGGAGTCTGTGGTCACTCTTTGGAAGCAGGAGTGAGACTCCGGAGTCTGATGTCGCTCTTTGGGAGCAGGAGTGAGACTCAGGTGTCTGTGGTCGATCTTTAGAAGCAGGAGCGAGACTCCGGAGTCTGAGGTCGGTCTTTGGGAGCAGGAGTGAGACGCCGGTGTCTGAGGTCGCTCTGTGGGAGCAGGAGTGAGACTCAGGTGTCTATGGTCGCTCTGTGGGAGCAGGAGTGGGACTTTGGAGTCTGTGGTCGCTCTTTGGAAGCAGGAGTGAGACTCTGAAGTCTGTGGTCGCTCTTTTAGAGCAGGAGTGAGACTACGGAGTCTGTAGTCACTCTTTGGAAGCAGGAGCAACAATCTGGAGTCTGTAGTCGCTCTTTGGGAGTAGAAGTGAGACTCCGGAGTCTGAGGTTGCCCCTTGGAAGAAGGAGTGAGACTGGGTGTCTGTGGTTGCGCTTTGGGAGCAAGGGTGCAACTTCAGAGTCTGTGGTCACTTTTTGGGAGCAGGTGTGAGACTCAGGTGTCTGTGGTTGCTCTGTGGGAGCAGGTGTGAGACTCTTGAGTATGTGATCGCTCTTTGGGAGCAGGAGTGATACTCTGAAATCTGTGGTCGCTCTTTGGAAGCAGGAGTGAGACTCTGAAGCCTGTGGTCGCTCTTTTAGAGCAGGAGTGAGACTCCGGAGTCTGTAGTCACTCTTTGGAAGCAGGAGCGACACTCTGGAGTCTGTAGTCGCTCTTTGGAAGCAGAAGTGAAACTCTGGAGTTTGAGGTCACCCCTTGGGAGCAGCAGTGAGACTCCAGAGTCTATGGTCGCCCTTTGGGAGCAGGAGTGAGACTCAGGTGTCTGTGGTCGCTCTTTGGGTGCAGGAGTGAGACTCTGGAGTCTGAGGTTGCTCTTTGGGAGCAGGAGTGAGACTCCAGGGTCTGTGGCCTCTCCTTCAGAGCAGGAGGGAGACTCCGGTGGCTCTGGTTGCTATTCGGGAGCCGGAATAAGACTCCCGAGTCTGTGGTCGCAGAAGTGAGACTCATGTGCCTGTGGTCACTCTCTTTGGGAGCAGAAGTGAGACTCCAGAGTATGTGGTCGTCCTTTGGAAGCAGGAGTGAGACTTTGGAGTCTGTGGTCACTCTTTGGAAGCAGGAGTGAGACTCCGGAGTCTGAGGTCGCTCTTTGGGAGCAGGAGTGAGACGCCGGTGTCTGAGGTCGCTCTTTGGGAGCAGGAGTGAGACTCAGGTGTCTGTGGTCACTCTTTGGAAGCAGGAGTGAGACTCCGGAGTCTGAGGTCGCTCTTTGGGAGCAGGAGTGAGACGCCGGTGTCTGAGGTCGCTCTTTGGGAGCAGGAGTGAGACTCAGGTGTCTGTGGTCGCTCTTTGGAAGCAGGAGTGAGACTCCGGAGTCTGAGGTCGCTCTTTGGGAGCAGGAGTGAGACGCCAGTGTCTGAGGTCGCTCTTTGGGAGCAGGAGTGACTCAGGTGTCTGTGGTCGCTCTGTGGGAGCAGGAGTGAGACTCAGGTGTCTGTGGTCGCTCTGTGGGAGCAGGAGTGGGACTTTGGAGTCTGTGGTCGCTCTTTGGAAGCAGAAGTGAGACTCTGAAGTCTGTGGTCGCTCTTTTAGAGGAGGAGTGAGACTACGGAGTCTGTAGTCACTCTTTAGAAGCAGGAGCAATACTCTGGAGTCTATAGTCGCTCTTTGGGAGCAGAAGTGAGACTCTGGAGTTTGAGGTCGCCCCTTGGGAGCAGGAGTGAGACTCCAGAGTTTGTGGTCGCCCTTTGGGAGCAGGAGTGAGACTCAGCTGTCTGTGGTCGCTCTTTTGGTGCAGGAGTGAGTCTCTGGAGTCTGAGGTCACTCTTTGGGACAGGCAGTCCTCGCAGCAGTCTACTCTCAGTCCCTACACCCCCCGCCAGGGATGCCTCCGCACTCTCCTCGCAGCAGTCTACTCTCAGTCCCTACACCCCCTCCCGGGATGCCTCCGCACTCTCCCAGTGTGCTGTCGGTAGGCAGTCCTAGCAGCAGTCTACGCTCAGTCCCTACACCCCCCTCCTGGGGATGCCGCCGCACTCTCCCGGTGTGCAGCCAGTGGGCTGTCCTTGCAGCAGTCTACTCTCAGTCCCTACACCCCCTCCTGGGGATGCCGCCGCACTCTCCCGGTGTGCAGCCAGTGGGCTGTCCTTGCAGCAGTCTACGCTCAGTCCCTACACCGCCTCCCGGAATGCCTCCGCAATCTCCTAGTGTGCTGTCGGTAGGCAGTCTTCGCAGCAGTCTGCGCTCAGTCCCTACACCCCCCTCCTGGGATGCGTCCGCACTCTCCTGGTGTACTGTCGGTGGTCTGTCCTCACAGCAGCCTACTCTTAGTCCCTACACCCCCCTCCTGGGGATGCCTCCCCACTCTCCCGGTGTGCAGCCAGTGGGCTGTCCTCGCAGCAGTCTACGCTCAGTCCCTACACCCCCTCCTGGGATGCGTCCGCACTCTCCTGGTGTACTGTCGGTGGTCTGTCCTCACAGCAGCCTACTCTTAGTCCCTACACCCCCCTCCTGGGGATGCCTCCCCACTCTCCCGGTGTGCAGCCAGTGGGCTGTCCTCGCAGCAGTCTACGCTCAGTCCCTACACCCCCCTCCCTGGGATGCCTCCCCACTCTCCCGGTGTGCAGCCAGTGGGCTGTCCTTGCAGCAGTCTACGCTCAGTCCCTACACCGCCTCCCGGAATGCCTCCGCAATCTCCTAGTGTGCTGTCGGTAGGCAGTCTTCGCAGCAGTCTGCGCTCAGTCCCTACACCCCCCTCCTGGGATGCCTCCGCATTCTCCTCGCAGCAGTCTACTCTCAGTCCCTACACCCCCTCCTGTGATGCCTCCGCACTCTCCTCGCAGCAGTCTACTCTCAGTCCTTACACCCCCCTCCTGGGATGCGTCCGCACTCTCCTCGCAGCAGTCTACTCTCAGTCCCTACACCCCCTCCTGTGATGCCTCCGCACTCTCCTCGCAGCAGTCTACTCTCAGTCCCTACACCCCCCTCCTGGGATGCGTCCGCACTCTCCTGGTGTACTGTCGGTGGTCTGTCCTCACAGCAGCCTACTCTTAGTCCCTACACCCCCCTCCTGGGGATGCCTCCCCACTCTCCTCGCAGCAGTCTACGCTCAGTCCCTACACCTCCCTCCTGGGATGCCTCCGCACTCTCCCGGTGTGCTGCCGGTGGGCAGTCCGTGGAGCACCCCTGGGTCGGCTCCACATGAGGCGATGGTCATGGTCCCGTGCAGTAGGCCGAGAAGCCTTCCATGGTGTCTCCTCTCAGCGCAGGGCAGCCGCCTCTCCTGTCAGTCTCTCTGCAGCTGTGTTTTAAAGTTTTAATATACAAATATCATCTGCATAGTTATGGCACGTGAGACTGAAGAAATAACGGACTCCTGCTGAGAGCAGACACAAGTGGTAAAGAGCAGTAGTGTGATACTGGAACCTTGCTGCGGAAACGATTACCTGTTCGTCAAGTAGAGGCAATCAGCCCTCTATGTTCCTATGCATTTCTGCATTGTGGCACAATGTCAAAGGAACCTGAGAGGGCCAGTGGCAGCGCAGCAGCGACTTCATTTGATTCAATTGTGGCCTTGATGACATCCCAAAGGAACAAATACAGGAGTAAACCTGTTAACCCAGGTGAGACTAAGTAAAGTTTGTAACAAAACAACAATGTCTCAGCTGGAAGTCATTCAAACAGGGTAATTAGAATAATAGTATACATCACAAAGGGCGGGAGCAAAAGAAGGGAGAACACAACGGAAATGGTAATGTGAAAAAATATTATTTGTAGGTAGTTGTAACAGCACTACAGTACAATTCAATAAACAGTGACCATACCACACAAGTGTGCACTGGACGTGCTAGTGACGGTGAACGGCGCAGTGACACAGGGGTGAAACAATACAGCGTGAACGGTGAACTTTTGCTTTTACTAAACATTTGTATTATGTACTTATATCAGTTTTCAGCCATCCCACTATATTAATCGATCTAAAGACTTGCCAACATACAAAAAAAATTCACTGTGAAAGGAGGAGGCAGGTCCTTATGTGAGAGCCACCTGAGAGGCACTTAGCTCCATCTCCCCCACCAAAACCCTTCCAAAAATAGAAAAAAAGAAAAACAAAAGCTTGCTGAGGCTCTCACCAATATCCTGAGATATTTTCACCGCCCCTAATTATTACAGTGCTAACTGTTGATTGGGAACAGGTAGAAATGTCATGTTTGGTCTCAAAATAATTGTAATTTAAAATTGTCTTTAATGGTAAAGTCAAATATTAAGTCACAATTCTGAAAATGCCACTTTTAGAAAATTACTAAAGAGGTATGGAGAATCTCCGTACCGATCACTCAGCGCACTAATTTTTAAAGTCCCTAGGGCTTCTGCTGTGTTATGTAAGAGTGCAATGCCTTCAAATCACACAATTTAACATGTAATACAACTTGTAATTGATTTTTAATTTGCTGGTTTATATTTCATTATGCATCATCTTTGTTTCAGAGAGCATTCCATGTAATCACCATATTTACAATTCATTTGAAAGATATTGGGCTTATTGAAGAATACAAAGAACCCAATTAACAGAAAATCACATGAACAAGTGAAAAAACAAAACCCAATGCATTTCGGGTATAACCCTTCGTCAGGGGCATGATGGAGTTCAAACAAAAGTTTTTGCTTTAGTTCTGTCTTGTGACCACCAACTGGAACAAGAAAAATAGATCAACAATCTTGGTTAAAAACGGTAAGACCGACATACAATAGTACAAGAAATCCGTTCTTGCCACCACTATCACCTTTGTGTAATAGAACAGAACTAACAAGTGAACCATAAGGTGAAAAGCACAAGGTTTAAACAACACCAAGAACCTAACATCCCGAGATCATGCTGTGATAGAGACAGAAACAAACCAGTGTTTTCAACAACCTGAAGGTGAATGGTGAAATATAACCTAGAATCACAACCAGCTACCTACTTATAACTCAAAAGAAAAGGAGCTGCTTGCTCCTAAACGCATACAGTACACCCCACAAAGCACATCGTGACAGCAAAGAGTCCTACCTCTAGCTGTCCAAAAGAAAACCAAGCAAAGAGTCGTCGTGATAAAGTTTGACCTTCCAAAATACAGATACAAATTAATGTAAAAATGCGGTCAGAAACCCATGAAAAAACGTAACTTATTTCATGCAATCAACAATACATCTCACAAGAGTTAAAAGCTGTTAATACCTGTAGCGTAATCTCCAAATACAGATAATCAGAGTCGACTCAGTGGACTGCGAGTACTCTGTGAGTGAAAATACGTGCTCTGTAAATGCAAACAGACCTTAATGAAGTGCTCAATTCCGTGAAAAACTATGCAAATGCTGGCTACTAACAGAATACTGCTTACCAGCTACACAATAGAATGCGCTTCCAGATGTAAATGAAGAAAAGTGCTGTGAAGAAGAAACATAAAAATACTGTGGGTCAAGAACCTACTTATCCAAAGGAAATGCTAAAGTGACATCACGACGAACGTCGTGCCTAGTTTCCGGCTTACCTTGAACGTGAACGCTCTGCCTAACCGCTACTCTCTGTGGCTTGACGTGAACCTTAAACGTCTCGCTACTGATATGTGGATGCGTATATGACGTCATCTGTGCTGCGCGTTTCCTTGCAGAGTTAAAGGGAAATCTCACTAAACGTCGTGTTTTGAAAAACTTTATAGAAGACTCCGTGAATAACAATATCCTACACGACAAAGAGCCCCGCTCAACAAGTAGTGGTATATGGATACGTACATGGCGTATATAACGTCTTCAGTTCTGCGTGTTTCCACGCCGAATAGAGGAAAATCTCCCTAATACATCATGTATGGATGACTAATAAAGAACCCCATGGATATAGAGCGATAATGCTCAACTCGACAAAGAACAGAGAAAACAAAACATAAGTGTCCATCTGAGGTCAACATTAAAAACTGATGCAAAATACTAAAGAGTGAGGAAGTGACTCAACCACCATTATGTGTAAATTGAACGTGAAACATGACAAGTTTGTCACATCTAACTAACAATCTAAAAAATAAAAATTAAAAAGTGAAAATAGGTGAAAAATAAATAAATAGTGAAATCAGGATGATAGTGAGAGCAAGTTCGGATGTACAGGAAAATTCATAAATTCTAGCAATCATATACAGATATTCAGGAAATTATACTTGAAAATTCCTCCTTACATTATAGAAAACATAACATTTCATAATGATCATTAAGACCTCTTGGAACAATAGTATCTAAATGTTTTATCCAAAAAGTTTCATGTTGAGCCAACTTGGTGTTTGTGTCAATCCTACTTCTTTGTGTAATATATGTTCCAAGATGGTGAATCTAATTTGAGGAATAGTGTGTGACATGTCTAGCCAATGCGCTGCTAAGCACGAATGTCTGTTCTTGTTACGTATCATACTTTTGTGCTCTATGATACGGGTTTTTATTCTCCGTGATGTTCTGCCCACATAGATGAGTCCACATGGACAACGTATAGCGTATATCACACCTTCTGTATTGCAGTCTGAGGTATGTCTGAGTTTGATGGGTTTCCCCATGTGTGGGTGATTGAAGATTTATTTATTTTATTTATTTATTTATAAAGTTTTATATAGCGCTGGCTAGACCCGGAGGTATCAGAGCGCTTTACATAAGGATCAGTGCGTTACAGGTTACATAGTTACAGGATCAGCGAGTTACAGGTTACATAGTTACATCAATTAGATCAACGAATAACGGAGGGGGGAGGAAAAACAGCGGTGGGACGAGGAAAACAATGTCAGATGTCCGGCTGGGTAGGTGATGGCCAAGGGGGTGAACCAGGGCCAGACTCCTCTATAGCTGCAAAGAACAGCTCCACCGGGCATCAGCCAAGGTTGCTCGGGCTCCGCAGTAGGTACAAAACAGTTTTCGAATCAGCCCAGGGGGCATCGTCATACCTCCATCAAAAAGCACCGGTCCCGGTATTCCTGGGGAGTGCCGTCCGCCTCGTCTTTCAGCTTTCCCCCAGGAAACAAGTGGTGGGTGGGGAGGAGGAAGGGACAGTTCCAAGGTCTGAAGAATTCACACAAAGAACTGACCTGGGAAAACAGCACAGGGATCCCTGAAACCAACGCCCGTACTCCATAGCTGTAACCAGTCTGGATAAGAAGACCAGGGAAGCAGCGCTGGGATCCCTGAAACCAGAGCCCATTCTCTGTGTCTGAAGCTAATCCGGAAACTTGCAAACCCTGGCTTCACTGGAGAGACACTGGCGATCGCCATCTTGAGGAGTGAAATAACTGGCGGATCGTCGCAACTTCAGGAACAGCCCTTTGGTGGGGTTGGCGATCAGGACAGGAGAGGAAGCCCGCGTATCATCGGTGTTCGGGGCTGTTCGGGGGTCAAAACAAACATGAAGGGAGGCCCTCTGGGGGGGGTCTGATTCATCACCAGCTCATTGTGGTGCTTCGAGGTAGAATCGGGTTAGTTGTAGGGGAGGACAGATGGGCGGGGGAGAGAGGTCACTCACCCTGGTCTCCCTGTAGGGCCACGGCGTTCACCATCTTGCGGAGTGAAAGCTGTCGGCAAGTCGCCATTTTGAGATTGGCGGATCGTCACCATCTTAAAGAGCGGCCTTCGGTGGTATACACGATCAAGACAGATGGGTAGTCCGAGTACCATCGGTGACGGGGGTTGTTCGGCGGCGTGACGCTGTTCAGGTCCTGGCCGGCATGATCCAGCAATTGTGGGTGTAGCACGGCAGCAGGGCGCAGATAAAGGTCGCGATGTCTGGGACTGCGTGACGGCCAGGCGCAGATCACATCACGGTGCTCCGTCAAGCACCGCGAAAAATGAGGCAGCCAAACCACCGGGAAAGGACGTGGCAGCGGTCGGAGTGGTGGGAGGGCCCAGGTCCAGCAAGGCCAGGTGTTTCCTGTAATGACGTTTCCACACTGGCCACAGTTGAAACACTTTTTCATTCCTTTAAATGTCGAGATAACATGTTTGGGTTGAGGTTTCAAGAGTTCTCTAAAATTCCTGGAGCGAGTGTGCGCAAAAAGTGGTTTATCCGTGAAAATTTCATGAAAGTCCGGCTCTTGTTCGACTATTTCCCATCGTTTTCTAATGATCGTCTTGATCTTGGTTGCTTCCACAGAATGTTTCAATACAAATACTTCACGTTTGGTATGAATTCTTGGTTGGTTAATCAAAAGATCTTCACGTTTTTTAAGAAGAGGATTTCTTCGAATTCAATGGAAGCGGATTCCCAAATTTCAGATCAAGTAGAGAGATACTGTCAACGGGGATATCCTCAAGAGATACTGGAAAAAGCTAAGTCTATTGTGGTTCTTAAAAAACGTGAAGATCTTTTGATTAACCAACCAAGAATTCATACCAAACGTGAAGTATTTGTATTGAAACATTCTGTGGAAGCAACCAAGATCAAGACGATCATTAGAAAACGATGGGAAATAGTCGAACAAGAGCCGGACTTTCATGAAATTTTCACGGATAAACCACTTTTTGCGCACACTCGCTCCAGGAATTTTAGAGAACTCTTGAAACCTCAACCCAAACATGTTATCTCGACATTTAAAGGAATGAAAAAGTGTTTCAACTGTGGCCAGTGTGGAAACGTCATTACAGGAAACATCTTCAATCACCCACACATGGGGAAACCCATCAAACTCAGACATACCTCAGACTGCAATACAGAAGGTGTGATATACGCTATACGTTGTCCATGTGGACTCATCTATGTGGGCAGAACATCACGGAGAATAAAAACCCGTATCATAGAGCACAAAAGTATGATACGTAACAAGAACAGACATTCGTGCTTAGCAGCGCATTGGCTAGACATGTCACACACTATTCCTCAAATTAGATTCACCATCTTGGAACATATATTACACAAAGAAGTAGGATTGACACAAACACCAAGTTGGCTCAACATGAAACTTTTTGGATAAAACATTTAGATACTATTGTTCCAAGAGGTCTTAATGATCATTATGAAATGTTATGTTTTCTATAATGTAAGGAGGAATTTTCAAGTATAATTTCCTGAATATCTGTATATGATTGCTAGAATTTATGAATTTTCCTGTACATCCGAACTTGCTCTCACTATCATCCTGATTTCACTATTTATTTATTTTTCACCTATTTTCACTTTTTAATTTTTATTTTTAGATTGTTAGTTAGATGTGACAAACTTGTCATGTTTCACGTTCAATTTACACATAATGGTGGTTGAGTCACTTCCTCACTCTTTAGTATTTTGCATCAGTTTTTAATGTTGACCTCAGATGGACACTTATGTTTTGTTTTCTCTGTTCTTTGTCGAGTTGAGCATTATCGCTCTATATCCATGGGGTTCTTTATTAGTCATCCATACATGATGTATTAGGGAGATTTTCCTCTATTCGGCGTGGAAACACGCAGAACTGAAGACGTTATATACGCCATGTACGTATCCATATACCACTACTTGTTGAGCGGGGCTCTTTGTCGTGTAGGATATTGTTATTCACGGAGTCTTCTATAAAGTTTTTCAAAACACGACGTTTAGTGAGATTTCCCTTTAACTCTGCAAGGAAACGCGCAGCACAGATGACGTCATATACGCATCCACATATCAGTAGCGAGACGTTTAAGGTTCACGTCAAGCCACAGAGAGTAGCGGTTAGGCAGAGCGTTCACGTTCAAGGTAAGCCGGAAACTAGGCACGACGTTCGTCGTGATGTCACTTTAGCATTTCCTTTGGATAAGTAGGTTCTTGACCCACAGTATTTTTTATGTTTCTTCTTCACAGCACTTTTCTTCATTTACATCTGGAAGCGCATTCTATTGTGTAGCTGGTAAGCAGTATTCTGTTAGTAGCCAGCATTTGCATAGTTTTTCACGGAATTGAGCACTTCATTAAGGTCTGTTTGCATTTACAGAGCACGTATTTTCACTCACAGAGTACTCGCAGTCCACTGAGTCGACTCTGATTATCTGTATTTGGAGATTACGCTACAGGTATTAACAGCTTTTAACTCTTGTGGGATGTATTGTTGATTGCATGAAATAAGTTACGTTTTTTCATGGGTTTCTGACCGCATTTTTACATTAATTTGTATCTGTATTTTGGAAGGTCAAACTTTATCACGACGACTCTTTGCTTGGTTTTCTTTTGGACAGCTAGAGGTAGGACTCTTTGCTGTCACGATGTGCTTTGTGGGGTGTACTGTATGCGTTTAGGAGCAAGCAGCTCCTTTTCTTTTGAGTTATAAGTAGGTAGCTGGTTGTGATTCTAGGTTATATTTCACCATTCACCTTCAGGTTGTTGAAAACACTGGTTTGTTTCTGTCTCTATCACAGCATGATCTCGGGATGTTAGGTTCTTGGTGTTGTTTAAACCTTGTGCTTTTCACCTTATGGTTCACTTGTTAGTTCTGTTCTATTACACAAAGGTGATAGTGGTGGCAAGAACGGATTTCTTGTACTATTGTATGTCGGTCTTACCGTTTTTAACCAAGATTGTTGATCTATTTTTCTTGTTCCAGTTGGTGGTCACAAGACAGAACTAAAGCAAAAACTTTTTGTTTGAACTCCATCATGCCCCTGACGAAGGGTTATACCCGAAATGCATTGGGTTTTGTTTTTTCACTTGTTCATGTGATTTTCTGTTAATTGGGTTCTTTGTATTCTTCAATAAGCCCAATATCTTTCAAATGAATTGTAAATATGGTGATTACATGGAATGCTCTCTGAAACAAAGATGATGCATAATGAAATATAAACCAGCAAATTAAAAATCAATTACAAGTTGTATTACATGTTAAATTGTGTGATTTGAAGGCATTGCACTCTTACATAACACAGCAGAAGCCCTAGGGACTTTAAAAAATAGTGCGCTGAGTGATCGGTACGGAGATTCTCCATACCTCTTTAGTATTTGAGTATCACAGGTCTTTTAGGTTGGACCCATAGCACACAGCAGCACACTCAGTATCATTTGAATACTAGTTTACTTATTGTATAACAGGAGTGCAGGTTGGTACCACAATTTTTGAACTTTTAGAAAATTGCCATATTCTTGTCAAAACCATTTGGTGCCTGCAGCCTGTGTCACATGGCTGTGAATGGTTGGCAATTGGCCTTTGTTGATTGCTCCCAGACAGTGAGACAAGGGCTTGGTGTTGGTCGGATGAGAGGAGCAGAGCTGCTCCCTGTCCTACTTACATTTCAAAGGGGCTGCCTCAAGCACACTCGCAGAAAACTTGATACCAGTCCTTTGTCACCATGGAGCTCTTGGAGCCTAGGTAGAGGAGGAAGGATTTCCAGAAGCATATGTGGGAGGAAGTGTAGATGTTTCTCCCACTTCAAAGGCTGGCACCAGGTATAAATATTGGACCCTCAGACCAACTCTTCAGTTCACACTTGGACCTGTGGCGGACCTCCAGAAGGACTACCTTGTATTTCAGAGGACTGCCTAGCTGCTTAAGGCCTGTTTTGTACTTCAGAGGAGTGTTGCGCTACTACCAGAGGACTGCTCTGCTGGTTTAGGCCTGCTTTCCTACTTGATTCTAGAACTGCCAGAATGACTCCAAGGGCTAGCTGGCTGGCCTCCTGCACTGAGCTGTAGGGGCTCAAAAAGCTCCAACAACCTTGAACCCACACCTGGACCATGCCTGAAGTGGGTCTGCCCTCAAAGTTGTGCCTACCCAGGCCTGGACCCTTTGAAGTGGTGTTATAGGTGCACAAACAGACAAAAAACAAAACTTGGGCTAAAAAGTAGCCTGAGAACCGAAAAGAGTCTGGGACCTACCTGCTCACCCATCCACCCGAGTCCACCAATCGCTGGTCGGCCTGACTTCATGGTAGTGCCCATTACGTTCTTCTCTGCAGCAGCAAATCCTGTTCAGCAGCTCCTCTCTGGAAAAGCATCCAGCCTCATGGAGCGGTAGTCGGCTACAGCCTGCAACTTTGTCCCACTGGAGATGTTCTACTTCCAAAAAAGTGATAAAGTACGGATGTAGAAGTCTTCACAGAGACTTCGTCCAGAGGCTCCCCGAAGACGATGCCTCCTCCTTGGACACCGCTGGCTGCGTTGCCCCGCTGAACTTTACCTTCTCAGTCAGTTGTTCCTAAAATTTCTTCTAAATCCAAAAGTATGCTTAGACTGGGCCCAATCCACTTCTTGTATCCCAACCACGCTCCATCGCTGTCGGTCATACCTTTTGACTTAGTCCTGGTCTTGCACGACCAGATGTCAGCGGTTATCGCTTTTACCTTTTAAGTGCTAGTCTTCACTAAAAACTTCTAAAATGTGTATCTTGGGTTTTACTGATTGGATTTTTGTAGTTCTGTTGTCAAATTATATTTCTAAATTGGTGTGGGATTTTCTTGTGTTGTGTTTTCACTTTATTACTGTTTGCGTGCTGCATAAATACTTAACACATTGCTTATTAGTGTAGCCTGACGGCTTTTGTGCCAAGCTATTAGAGGGTTAAGCACAGGTTAGTGTAGTGATTTATGTGGTTCACTTTGATAGGGATTGCAGTTTTTGTTTAAGAAGGGTTTCCACCCCCTCAATTGAGAATCCAATTTCTGACATTACCTATTCCAGTTGTCATTGTGATTCTTTGTGAGGGCAGGAGACTCCGATTATGCTTCTCTTTCTTTACTGCCAAAACCACTGCAGCCAATCAAAACATCAATAAACAAAACTACAAATTCCATGAGTATCAAAACACACCCCCTTCAACACCTCCTCCCCAATCCACCAATCATTGCTTCTCCATGTCCACAAAACCGAGAAACACCATCTTGCTGCTGCTTGGCAGTCAAGTGCCTCTCAGTTTTGAATCTTCCATTGTGATAATGTGCTTGTTATATTGATTTATAGTTAATTTATTGGTTGATATGTTATTTATATGTGGCTTTTGTTGTTTTAAGGCGTTGGTTGTTTTAGTGCTTTGTAGAGCGCTTGTCAGCACTCGCTAGCCTTTCGCGGTGCCCACTCTCTCCATTGCCCCCCCTTCACCGGACTCCCTTGGATGTAGGCTTCTCGGCTTGCTCTGTCGAGTGGCCGACTCAGATTGCCTCTTCCTTTTTGGGCACCATGCCTTTGCGCGTGTAGTCTAATTGGGCGCCGCTTGCAATCCTCTCTTCTTCCATAGCTCATTTCTGTCTTGCGGCTCCGTGGAGTTTGAACGCGGCTGCAATCACAGACTCCAGGCTGTAATAAAGGGAGGTCCTGGCTCCCTTCCCTAGTACTTCTGATTATGGTTGCAATAATTTTTGGGAGCTGTGGCCTTACCACACTTTGACAATCCTCCTTGCAGAGCCAGTAGGGTCTGCAAAAATTCTGGTGACAGGCAGTGCCTGAGGAGCGCCTTCCTTCTTATTCTGGGTGTTATTTAGGGGCTGCTCCCCCCTGGTTCTTCTAGTGTCTGGGGACTTGGTATTTGTCATCATGTCCGACTGCGGGACTTTTGCTTAATACAAACCCTTTAAGCAGGAAGGTTAATATTATTTTGGTGATTGTCTTGTGGAGGCTATTGACATGTCTGTTTAAAAATTAGATAAGAAGGCCATAGCTTCTGCTCTTCAGCCCATTACCAATCAGCTAGAGCATTTGGCCAAAAAGAAAAAGAAATCGGCCTTGGGTCCCTCTAACTTCACCCAGGGGAGTTCCTCTACTCCTCCAAAGAATCCTACTAAGTCGCAGAACTGGCCTCATGCTGAGGTTCTGGCTCAACTCTCTCAGGAATGGCTTGGAGACCACAGATACATTGTCCGTGACCCTACTCAACCTCCTCCTTAGAAGCCTACCCAGGTCGATTCAGTCACTGATTCTACCTCATGCTCTGATCCGCCTGAGCCACCTAAGAAGAGTCACAAGAAATCCTGTGATCTCCACAATGCACAACCCGGGCCTAGCACCTCTAATGCTTTTCGGTTTGCACCTGAGGATATTGTCCACCCTAGGTCCTGAGACTGGTCTCCTGCCCCAGTCGTGGCGAAGTACATGCAACACCGTCTGAGGAAAAGATTTGACAAGGAGTTTCATAATAGGCTGCATGTCCAATGCCCAGTCCTGACCTCCCAGGCAAGACGGCCTATACCCAACATAGACCCCAGTATGTTAACCTTCTTGAAGAAATATCCCAGGGACCTCAAAAAGGGCATTGACAAGGCATGGAAAGCATACCAGGATAAACTCCTAGACCTCTCTGGCCCCTTAGCCAAACTTTTGGAGATGGATCTCGAAGCACAAGAGACTGGCTCTATGATAGACCCAGAGATACTGGTGGGCTGGTCGCAACGGGCGGTATGCCTCCTTGGACACGCCAATTGCGCCATCTCTTTGGAGAGCAGGAAGTCCCTTCTTATGTACATTGATCCTAATTTGGTAGAATTGGCTACTTCTGATGCTGGCCCCAACGCTGACAGCCTTCTCTTTGGGGAGAAATTGTTCAAGGACACTGGAAAGTTTGTGAACACCTTCACAGCCCTTGATAAAGCTCAGGTATCTCTTAAGAAAGTTTTCCTGCAAACCTTTTTGCTAGAGCCGGGCGAGGCAGGGGCTGCTCACCAGGCCGAGGATTGTTTTAAGGCTACCGTCGAGGATATGGTTATCGCAGGAGAGGAGGATGGCAGGATAGTTCCCATCCAGGTTTCGCTTCGCCAGGGGAAGACAGAGCGGAGGTTCCTTCCAGACAGCACCATTTTCCGGTTTCTCCGGTAAGCATTATTCCTTTTTGTCATGTGTGCTTAGGAGGCAGAACTCAAATGTTTTCTCACAACTGGCAAAAAAATCACTCACAATCCCTGGGTTCTGGAAACTGTCATGGGGTTCCATTTAGAACATCTAGGTTCTCCCTCCCAACTGACTCTCCCTCTGACTCTCTTTTTTTCCCCAAACAAGAAAAGAACTTCATAGATTCATGGGCTTCATCGAAAGGTGCGATCTCTCATTCCTTTTCTCACCCCAGGGGCTTCTGCGATACGATTTTCCTTGTCAAAAATAAAGGAGGAGGTCACCGTCTGGTTTTAAACCTCAGGGACTTCAACCATTGTGGGAGGATCCATTTGGTGAGGGATCGGTCGATGGAGGACGGGTGGATGGTCCGCCTGGACCTGAATGACGCTTACCTTACAGTGTCAATTTTTCCACCTCGAAGGCTATTCCTGCAATTTCAACAGGGGAATTTATGGTACAAGTACCTGGCTCTCCCTTTTGCTAGTGCTCTGGGCTTCACCAAACTGATGCAGCCCGTGGTGGAGAGGCTCAGGGAAAAAGTGTAGGAGAGTAGGATCTGCCTCTTATGTTGCCCCCACTTTTTTTCTGCTGTTACACTGGTTTCTGGCTATAGTCAGGCTGGGTCCCTGCCAATCAGGGCACCAGCCTCTCTGTTCTCTCTAAACGACTTGGAGTGCACTCTAGGTGCACTAGTGATTGGATGCTGTGGTGCCTTATGCGTCCCTAGTATATGGTACCTTAGGTGCCAAGGGCATAGGTACTTCACAGGCCTACCAGGGGCTGAAGCATGTATTATGCCACCCCTGGGAAGCAGACTAAATCTGACACCACAGGCCTGCTACTGCAGCCTGGGTGAGGTGGTGCTAGCACCCCTCACTGAGATATAGGTTCCCTATATCTCTCCTGCACACACATTTGAACCTATCAGTCACCCCTAAGGCAGGCCCTATCAATCCTGAGGGCAGGGTGCTTGGCTCCTATGTGAGGGGGTGCCTCTGCATGAGCAGGGCCCCTCTGCAGCCCTCAGAGTCTATTCTCTGGTGCTGTTTGTGGATGCGGTTAAACCATATACTCTTAAGTGCATTATATCCTTGCGGTAAAATGCTAACTTTGGAATGGCTGCATCAAAACATGTCGTGTTTGGCGACGGGGGTAGCATTCCACCCTTCTAAGAGGGATAGACATGTACCCACTGTGGAAACACGGTAGAATCCTAAAGAGCCCTGGCATCACAAAATGGATGCCACCAGCCGCAGACACGGGGCTGCCCTCCTGCTGATGACCGAAACTCGCAGTGGAGGAAGCCCAACAAAAGGTATCCTGTCACAGGGAGGTGTGACCACCTCCCAGACAGGGTTTAGTGTATTGGGGCTGGGTGGGTGCACTCTTAGAGTGCTTTGAAGGCCTGCACTGGGGGAGCAAAAGGCTCCTCTGTGCATATGCCAGTTCAAACCGGCTCAGGGGCTACCTGCCCCTGCTCTGGCGCGAAACTGGACAAAGGGAAGTGGGTGTAGCCACCCACTCCCCTGACCCTCCCATAGGTGGGGTCTTAGAGCTAGTCCCTCCCTTCCTTGTTAGTATAAGGTAGGGAGCCCTTGAACCTGAAGATTAGATATCCCTGGATGACACTCTGAAGAAGAATCCTGGCCCTTCGACGTTCCACTACCTTTGGAAGACAGAAGAATCTCCCTTGGAGTCAAGGAGTGATTCCCCTGCTTGGCAGGCACCAAAACCTACAAACGACGGTCACAAACTACGCCGCTCCCGCCGGAGTCCGAAGTCCCTGCAGCCCAAGAAGTGGATTTCCTGACTTCTCCAAGGCCATCGTGAGTCCCCAGCGAAGCTGAGGCAAGTGGACCCCACGAGTGACGAGGAACCGCGACCCCTGGGTACCGTGCACTATTGTCGGGTGCAACCCTCCACAACGTTCTACGAACTTGTGCATTGGACCACGTATGGTCCCAGCCTCCAGCAGGAATCCCTCCGAAGATCAGAGGCCTACACCATCCCGAGTGACCGTGGGCCCCTGTTGAGCGAATCCTCAAGAGGCGTCTTTGCGATCCCTTGCCAGCCGGCTTGTGGGTCTCCAGAAGACTTCTTCAAGAAACCAAAGGGCTCCCCTGGTTGCGCCAGGCCTGCCCTGACTTACCCTTGCTGGGTGAGTTCCCCAGACCTTGCTGGTCTGCGCCATCGACTTTTCTTCACTTCCACGAGACTTGCTGCTATCAAGGCTTGTTGGCTCCAATCGAGTTGCCGACAACACAGTAAGCTGCAGACATTGTGGGACACGCCGAATCCAGCTCCTGGTCGTCATCGATGCCTCCTGGACCTCGTGGCTGAAGAGTCACGGCACCCATGATCGACCTGAATCCTGCGACGACGGTGGGCATCCATCTTCCCTGCCCCGAGTCACTGCCAAGTGACTTTGAACACTGTCCCCTCTGCTTTCAGGTCATCCCACTTCCGAATCCAGGCTTGTATTCCACCGGACACTTCTACAGCAACCGCAAGCAGCAAGTCTTCTTTGTTCGCCATTGAAAACGACGCCGCGACCCGACACCAAAGGACACCTATGCACCCGGCTTCCCTGGGTGAGGTAACTCCAGCACTACGGTGCTCCTGTGGGTGTGGGCCCTAGAACTACTTACCCTGTAAGTGACTTGCTTGTAGGTCCAACCGAAGTATCCCAAAACTCTTTATTTCCAACCGCGACTTGCCCCATTGAAGTCAACGGCGATCCGCGCCTCTGTATCCACACTGCACGCGTCCCCCGTGGGTCCTTTACTTACCTGCCTTGGGTGGTTTCGTGAGGCCCCAGCACTTCTGAAGGCCCTAGGCCTTGTCTCCCTGCAAGTCGTTGTCGCCAAGTCTCTTACTTAGTATATGGTCTGGTACGCCCCTAGGGCCCCAGCCATATTGTGCTTAATTTATTGAGAACTGTTGATTTGTGCATATGTTCCTGACTTCTAATCTCATAAAGAGATTAGTAGAGAGTTGTTTATTAATAAATATGTAGGAGAGTAGGATCTGCTTCACATGGGTACCCCCACTTTTTGCTGATGCTTCACTGTTTTTCGACTCTAGTCTGGCTGGGGGCCCTGCTAATAAGAACCCCAGCCTAGCTGCTTCCTCTCCAAAATGGTTTCCATGTGCCTTAGGCACATCTCTAATTGGAATCTGGAGTGCCCTTATAAGTCCCTAGTATATGGTATACTATGTACCAAGGGCATAGGTATCTCAGAGGCCTACCAGGGGCTGCAGCATGTATTATGACACCCCTGGAAGGCCATCCAAAATGACACCACAGGTCTGCTACTGCAGCCTGGGTAAGGTGGTGCATGCACTCCTTACTGTGATATAGGTTACCTATATCACTACATACCTACACACATATAAACCTATAAGTCACTCCTATGGCAGGCCTTGTCAATCCTGAAGGCAGAGTGCATGGTTCCTATGTGAGAGGGTGCCCCTGCATGAGCAGGGCCCCTCTGCAGCGGTCGGAGACCCTTCTCTGATGCTGTTTGTAGTGCAGCCTGACCATATACTCTTAAGTGCATTATAACCCCGCATTAAATGCTAACTTTGGGATGGCTGCACGTAAACATGTCGTGTTTGGTGTGAAACATCTTGGAATACTACCCCCCCCGCCAATTCTGGCGGCGGGGGTAGCATTCCACCCTTCTAGAGGGAGAGACATGTTAACCCTGGCTTGCCCGGTAACTTCTTTCCAAAGCCCCAGCATCACAAAATGGATGCTGCTGCCACAGACACAAGTCTGGCCTCCTGCTGCTGACCGAAACTCCGGCAGGGGAGGCCTGGACAATAGGTTTCCTGTCGCAGGGAGGTGTAACCACCTCTCCAGACAGGATAATGTGTATTGGGGCTGGGCGGGAGCAATCTCTGGTGCTTTGAAGTCCTGCACTGGGGGCACACTTGGTGTCCCTGTGCATACCCCAGTTCAAACCGGATCAGGGGCTTCCAGCCCCTGCTTTGGCGCGAACTGGACAAAGGGAAAGGGGTGTAGCCACCCCTCTGCCCTGACCCACCCATAGGTGGGGCCACAGAGTAAGTCCAACCCCTAAACTTAGTATAAGTATAGGACCCCAGTCCCTAGGACTTTAGATTATCCCTGGACGAAACTCTGATACAAAATCCTGGACCTTCGACGCTCTACTTCAAGATTAGAGGACTGAAGAATCTCCCTTGGGGTCAAGGAGTGACTCCCCTGCTTGGCAGGCACCAAAGAAGCATCTGTCCGGTCTGCATCCCTGAAGCTCCCGTCGGACACCGAAGTCTTTGCATCACCAGAGGTGGATTTCCAGACTTCCCCGAGGCTGCCCTGAGTCCCCAGCAAAGCTGAGGCCCGTAGCTGTCATGGGTAACGTGGAACCGTGACCCCTGGACACCGAGCATATTTGCAAGTGCATCCTCTTCCTGGACTCCCACGAAGTTGTGCTTTGGGCTCCGAGTAGCCCCAGCCTCCAGCACCAACTGCACCGAAGATCACTGGCCTCCACTCCACGAGTGTCCTGTGAGCCAGCTCCACGTGCACTGTCTCGAGGCTCCTTCGCGGTCGCTAGCCCGTTGGCTAGTAGCCCTTCACGAAGGCCAATCCTTTTCTTCTTGGGCTCCCTGGTTGCTCCATGCCTGCCCTCACTTACCCTTGCTAGGTGAGTTCCTCAGACCTTGCTGGTCTGAATAATCGTCAATCTTCAACTTCATCGAGACTTGCCGTTGCCAAGGCTTGTTGGGTCCAATCCGGTCGCCGACACCTCAGCACTCGACAGACATTGTGTACCAGCCCGAATCCTGCTCCTGGTCGCCGACAACGCTTCCTGGACCTCGTGGCTGAAGAGTCAAGACGACCGTCAACGCACCTGAAGCACCCGACATCGGTGGGCATCTGCTCATCGCCTTCCTGGTCACTGGCTAGTGACCCAGACTCTGTCCCCTCTGCTTTCAGGTTCTTCAGATCTCCGATCCACTCTTGGATCCACCCGGACACTTTCCACTTGGTCGCCAGCAGCACTTTGCAGCAGATCGCCATTCAAATCGACGACGAAACCCGACCCCGAAAGGCACCTATGCACCCGGCTTCCCTGGGTGAGGTAACACGAGTACTCCGGTGCTCCCGTGGGTAGAGACTCTAGAACGACCTAGTACTCAAAGGGTTTGCTCCAAGTCCTTCTTTAAGTGTCCCTTTTCTTTAAATTCCTGATCGCGACTTTGCCCATAGAAGTTAACGGTGATTCGCGGTTGTGTTTACACACTGCACGCGTCCCCCGTGGGTCCCCTGTGTCACTACCTTGGGTGGTTCCTTGTGGTCCAAGCACTTCTACAGGCTCTAGGCCTAGTGTCTAGCTCAGTCGTGGTTCTTATACCACTTTATTGGTATATGGTTTGGTACGCCCCTAGGGCCCAAACGTGTATTTGTGCTATTACTGTGTTTAAATAACTTATAACTTGTGTACTTCGAACTCTAGCCTCATAAAGAGACTAGAGGGGTGTGTTTAGCAATAAATACATATATTTTGAATATATACCTGGTGTGGTGCTCTTTCATTTGATCACTCAAGAGATTATAGACTGGTAAAACAAGCTGCTTTACATTCCTTCAAGACTTAGCCTGAAGGCTGCTCTCCATAGCTACCACTAGGATAGCTTTCAATAAAGGTTGTCTTTAACCTATCTCCAATAAGGGGTTGTTTAGACTGGTGCAAGGTGCCCACTATAATTAGTGGACAGCATATACCAGGCCAACTTCTCACATTGGTGTGCAGCGTGTGGGATTCCAGCTTGCTATTGTTTTACCAGATAATCTCAATTGAATTGATCAACTGAAAACCACTAAAGGTACCTGAGGTACATATAATTTAAGTTTACTATACAGTAAGTTCTACTGAACTTAGAGTTGTGTGTTAAGGGATAGCACAACCCTTTCTACAACTCAAGAGAGTTTAGTAGGCCACACTAGAGTAGGTAGTGCATACACCACACCACACTAGTAATGTCTTTAAAGGCAGGACCTAAAGAATCCTTGCCAGAAGCCAATGGGCTTCTTCCCTCCAAGTATGATACACTCCCATTCTTGGAATTGAGAGCATTATGTAACTTGAGGAAACTGAAGACAGGCCAAAGACCCACCACCCAACATCTGAGAGAGATGTTGGTGGCTTATGATCTCAGCAGGCCCTTAGGGACTGAAGGGGCAGGAGCAGAGGGTGGGGCAGAAGAAGAGGATGGGGAAAGGGGTAGAAACACCCCCAACCCCCCCTCTGGAGCTGACCAGGAAGGTGACAATGACCTTGACCTGGATAACCCAATCCCTCCTGAGGATGAGGAAGAGGAGGATCAGAATGACCTCCACTTTGTCCCCCCAGGAAGGGTTGAGAGAGTGCCTAGCAGGGCTAGATCTCCTTCTCAGGAGTCTAACCACTCTGGCACCTCAGTAGGGACCTCTGTCTCCTCTCATAGGAGGGAATCCTCTCATGACAGGAGAAGAAGACTGATTCAATATGAGGAAACTCAGCTTGAACTCAGAAAGCAGCAATTGGCTTTAGATAGGGAGTCCCTAGATCTCTTTAGAGAGAAAAAAGTTGGGACTAGAGTCCCATGGTGGCAGCAAGTCCCCTAAAGATAGGGAAAGGTCCTATGACCATAGGAACCTGAGCAAGATTGTCCCTCCCTACCAGAGTGGGGATGACATCCACAAATGGATAACTGCACTGGAGAGGGCCTGTAAAGTACAGAGGGTCCCTCAGGAGCAGTGGGCAGCAATCTTGTGGCTCTCCTTTGCAGACAAAGGTAGAGATAAGCTCATCACTGTAAGAGAAGAGGATGCTGATAATTACAAGGTCTTGAAGAGTGCTCTTATTGATGGGTTTGGCCTAACAACTGAACAATACAGGTTAAAGTTCAGAGATGCCCAAAAAGCACAGACTCAAGACTGGGTAGACTATGTGGATTGTTCTGCTAAGGCTCTGGAAGGCTGGTTGATGGGCAGTAAGGTGTGTGACTTCACAGGATTGTATAATCTGATAATGAGGGAGCAGATTCTTAATAACTGTCAAAATCAGCTGTTGCATCAGTACCTGGTGGACTCTGATCTGACCTCTCCCCAAGAATTGGGAAAGAAGGCAGACAAATGGGTCAGAACCAGGGTGAGGCAGAAGGTACAGAACCAAGGTGGTGACCCTAAGAAGCAAGATTCAAAGAACTCTGATAAGGGTGGGGAGAAGGGTAAAGACCAGAAGTCTTCACAAGGGCCCCAACAATCTTCTTCAGGTGGGGATTCACAGTCTAACAAAGGGAAAGGCCAAAAGAAACCATGGTGCAAGGTCTGTAAGCAAAAGACCCACTGGACTAGTGATTGCACCAAGTCCAAAGACTCTAATCCAGCACCCACCAATGCCCCTAAGGCACCTGTTCCCCCTAGTTCAGTTACAGTTGGTGGGAGTGCTCCAGACAAGGGTTTAGTAGGGTTCACCCTGGGTACTGAAGTGTGCTCTGACCTAGTCAGAGAACTCACTCAGGCTGTGTTAGTCTGTGATGGAGGCATGGATGTGACCTCCTCTGTGAGTCCCAGTAATCAGGGCAAGTACAGACAACAGCCTTTAATCAATGGAAAAGAGGCTTTGGCATTTAGGGACATAGGAGCAAGTGTCACAATGGTGACACAAGACCTTGTGGATCCTGGGCAAGTTATACTTGGTGAAATGTACCAAGTGACCAATGCTAGCAACGTCAGAACAGACCATACTCTGGCAGTTGTTAACTTCTCCTGGGGAGGGGTAACTGGCCTTAAGAAGGTTGTGGTAAGTGCAGACCTACCAGTCGAATGCTTGCTTGGCAATGACTTAGAAACTTCAGCTTGGGCAGAAGTGGAGCTCAGGACTCATGCAGAAATGCTGGGCATCCCTGCAGATGTGTTTGCTGTGACTAGGTCACAGGCCAAAATGTCTAAAACTGAACAGGCCTTGGATTCTGGCATAATGGACCAAGTGCCTTCCAAGAGGAGGAGTAGTAGGGTAAAGGCAGTAATAGAGGGGTTGGGCGTGCGCAGGTGATGAAGTCCAAGAAGTCAATATTTAGTTTTACAAATGAGTCTTTATTTTCAATCAGTTAGTTCTCACAGAATTGGAGATTTTACGGTCAGCCAACGCGTTTCGTTCTCATGATGAGAACTTCGTCAGGGCTCAGTAATCAAGTTTCTTTCCTTTGAAGTAAGAAATATGTATTGTGAATTCCGCACTTCACAGGTATACTAGGTGCAATGTGGCCTAGCTCCAATGTGACCTTTCGTGTGGAAATCGAATAAGCGATCCCTCAACCAAGTCAGTGTTCCAGGCAATTACTTTGGAAACACTCAGGATATCGCAGGGCCTCAGTCGGCCTAAGTAGCAAATCTCAGAAATGAAGTTCTCCTGCCAGAATAAACAAGGGCCTTGTTTATTCTGGCCACTTCATCACCTGCGCACGCCCAACCCCTCTATTGCTTACGATGAGATCTACAGAGGCATCACCCGACGGCTGGTGCTAGGGCTTGTTGCGCAAGGAACCTGATTCAATTGAAACTAGTGTGAGGTGCAGAAACAGCAGTCCGCCGTCTAAGTTTCTTTATTAATTTAGGGTAAAGGCAGTGCCTTCCCCCTTGGCTCAGAAGGAAGATCAGTCCCTTGAGGGGGATGATCTCAGTCCTAAGGAAGGAACTGTCCCAGAGGAACTTGAACCTGACCAGGTTGAGTTCTTGGGGGCAGGGGGACCTTCCAGGGCAGATCTGAGCCAGGAGCAGCAGAGCTGCCCCTCTCTTGAACCCCTCAGACAGCAAGCTGCTGCTGAGGCTGCTGGGAAAGCTAGTGGTCCCCATACAGTGTATTGGGATGATGGACTCCTGTACTCAGAGTGTAGAGACCCCAAGCCTGGTGCCACCAGGAGGTTGGTTATACCTCTAAAGTTCAGGGGCTTCCTATTGACCCTAGCCCATGATATTCCCTTAGCAGGTCACCTGGGCCAGAACAAGACTTGGGACAGAATTGTCCCTCACTTTCACTGGCCCCACATGTCTGAAGACACCAAGGAGTTTTGTCGCTCCTGCGTAACCTGCCAGGCCAGTGGCAAGGCAGGTGGCACTACAAAGGCCCCCCTGATACCACTACCTGTGGTGGGGGTGCCCTTTGAAAGAGTGGGGATTGATATTGTTGGTCCCATGGATCCCAAAACAGCATCTGGGCACAGGTTTATCCTGGTGGTAGTGTATCATGCCACCAGGTACCCAGAGGCAATTCCCCTTAGGACCACTACAGCACCTGTGGTGGCAAGAGCCCTCCTGGGAGTTTTCTCAAGAGTGGGCTTTCCTAAGGAGGTTGTATCAGACAGGGATGCAAACTTTATGTCTGGTTACTTAAAAGCAATGTGGAAGGAGTGTGGAGTGACTTATAAGTTCACCACACCCTATCACCCACAATGCAATGGTTTAGTTGAGAGATTCAACAAAACCTTGAAGGGCATGATTAAAGGGCTCCCAGAAAAGCTTAGGCGAAGATGGGACATACTCTTGCCCTGCCTTTTATTTCCATACAGGGAGGTGCCTCAAAAGGGGTTGGCTACAGCCCTTTTGAACTTTTGTTTGGTCACCCTGTCAGGGGTCCATTGTGCTTGGTGAAGGAAGGATGGGAGTTACCTCTCAAGCCCCCAAAGCAAGACATAGTGGACTACGTACTTGGTCTCCGCTCCCGGATGGCTGAGTATATGAAAAAGGCAACTAAAAACCTTGAGGCTAGCCAGGAACTTCAGAAAGCTTGGCATGACCAAAGGCTGTGCTGACTGTTTACCAGCCAGGACAGAAGGTGTGGGTGTTGGAGCCAGTGGCCCCAGCAGCTCTCCAAGACAAATGGAGTGGACCCCACACTATTGTTGAACAGAAGGGTGAGGTTACCTACTTAGTAGACCTAGGAACACCCAGGAGTCCCCACAGGGTTCTCCATGTCAACAGGTTAAAACCATATGTGGACAGGGCAGACATGGGCTTGCTCATGGCTACTGATGAAGGGCAGGAGGACGAGAGTGACCCACTCCTTGACCTGCTCTCACAGAACCCTGACGATGGGTCAGTAGATGGTGTAGCCTTGGCAGGCAGCCTCACTACCCAGCAACAAACTGATTGTAGACAGGTGCTCAATCAGTTTAGACATATGTTTTCACTGACACCCAGTCAGACCACCTGGTGCACTCATGAAGTGGACACTGGGGACAGTCTGCGTATTAAAAATAAGATTTATAGGCAACCTGACCATGTCAAAGACTGTATCAGGACAGAAGTCCAGAAAATGTTGGATTTGGGAGTTATTGAACCCTCAGATAGCCCTTGGGCTAGTCCAGTGGTCCTTGTGCCAAAACCTCACACCAGTGGTGGAAAAAGAGAGATGAGGTTTTGTGTGGACTACAGGGGTCTCAATGCAGTCACTAGGACTGATGCCCATCCAATACCCAGGGCAGATGAGCTTATAGACACTTTGGCCTCAGCCAAGTATCTCAGCACATTTGACCTAACAGCTGGCTACTGGCAGATCAGACTAGCTGATGATGCAAAGCCAAAGACAGCATTCTCAACCCCTAGTGGGCATTACCAATTTGTGGCGATGCCCTTTGGTCTGAAGAATGCACCTGCCACTTTTCAGAGGTTGGTGAATACAGTCCTTACAGGTCTGGCAGCCTATAGTGCAGCATATCTAGATGATATTGCTGTCTTTAGCTCCACCTGGGAGGATCACCTGGTCCACCTCAGAAATGTTTTACAGGCCCTGCAAAAGGCAGGCCTGACTATCAAGGCCACCAAGTGCCAGATAGGGCAGAGTCAGGTTGTGTACCTGGGCCACCTTGTGGGTGGAGGCCAGGTTCAACCACTGCAGAGCAAGATTCAGACCATCATGGAATGGACTGCTCCAACTACCCAGACTCAGGTGAGAGCCTTTTTAGGCCTGACTGGGTACTACAGGAGATTTGTCAAAGGGTATGGATCAATAGGGACACCTTTGAATGACTTAACTTCTAAGAAAATGCCCAAGAAAGTTCAGTGGACAGCTAACTGTCAAAAGGCATTTGATGACCTGAAGCAGGCCATGTGCACTGCTCCCATTCTACAGAGTCCTGATTACTCCAAGAAGTTCATTGTTCAAACTGATGCATCTGAATTGGGGGTAGGGGCTGTACTGTCACAATTGAATGAAGAAGGTCAGGATCAGCCAGTAGCTTTCATAAGCAGAAGGCTGACCCCTAGAGAGAAACGTTGGTCAGCCATTGAGAGGGAGGCCTTTGCTGTGGTCTGGGCCCTGAAGAAGTTGAGGCCATACTTGTTTGGTACTCACTTCCTTGTTCAAACAGACCATAAGCCCCTCTTATGTCTAAAACAAATGAAGGGTGAAAACCCCAAACTGGTTAGGTGGTCCATTTCCCTACAGGGGATGGACTTCACAGTGGAACATAGACCTGGGAGTAACCATGCCAATGCAGATGGACTCTCTAGGTACTTCCACTTAGAACATGAAGACTCAACTGGTCAAGGTTAGTTTAATGTCCCTACGTTTGGGGGGTTGTGTAGGAGAGTAGGATCTGCTTCACATGGGTACCCCCACTTTTTGCTGATGCTTCACTGTTTTTCGACTCTAGTCTGGCTGGGGCCCTGCTAATCAGAACCCCAGCCTAGCTGCTTCCTCTCTAAAATGGTTTCCATGTGCCTTAGGCACATCTCTAATTGGAATCTGGAGTGCCCTTATAAGTCCCTAGTATATGGTATACTATGTACCAAGGGCATAGGTATCTCAGAGGCCTACCAGGGGCTGCAGCATGTATTATGACACCCCTGGAAGGCCATCCAAAATGACACCACAGGTCTGCTACTGCAGCCTGGGTAAGGTGGTGCATGCACCCTTACTGTGATATAGGTTACCTATATCACTACATACCTACACACATATAAACCTATAAGTCACTCCTATGGCAGGCCTTGTCAATCCTGAAGGCAGAGTGCATGGTTCCTATGTGAGAGGGTGCCCCTGCATGAGCAGGGCCCCTCTGCAGCGGTCGGAGACCCTTCTCTGATGCTGTTTGTAGTGCAGCCTGACCATATACTCTTAAGTGCATTATAACCCCGCGGTAAATGCTAACTTTGGGATGGCTGCACGTAAACATGACGTGTTTGGTGTCAAACATCTTGGAATACTACCCCCCCTACCAATTCTGGCGGCGGGGGTAGCATTCCACCCTTCTAGAGGGAGAGACATGTTAACCCTGGCTTGCCCGGTAACTTCTTTCCAAACCCCAGCATCACAAAATGGATGCTGCTGCCACAGACACAAGTCTGGCCTCCTGCTGCTGACCGAAACTCCGGCAGGGGAGGCCTGGACAATAGGTTTCCTGTCGCAGGGAGGTGTAACTACCTCCCCAGACAGGATAATGTGTATTGGGGCTGGGCGGGAGCACTCTCTGGTGCTTTGAAGTCCTGCACTGGGGGCACACTTGGTGTCCCTGTGCATACCCCAGTTCAAACCGGATCAGGGGCTTCCAGCCCCTGCTTTGGCGCGAACTGGACAAAGGGAAAGGGGTGTAGCCACCCCTCTGCCCTGACCCACCCATAGGTGGGGCCACAGAGTAAGTCCAACCCCTAAACTTAGTGTAAGTATAGGACCCCAGTCCCTAGGACTTTAGATTATCCCTGGACGAAACTCTGATACAAAATCCTGGACCTTCGACGCTCTAATTCAAGATTAGAGGACTGAAGAATCTCCCTTGGGGTCAAGGAGTGACTCCCCTGCTTGGCAGGCACCAAAGAAGCATCTGTCCGGTCTGCATCCCTGAAGCTCCCGTCGGACGCCGAAGTCTTTGCATCACCAGAGGTGGATTTCCAGACTTCCCCGAGGCTGCTCTGAGTCCCCAGCAAAGCTGAGGCCCGTAGCTGTCGTGGGTAACGTGGAACCGTGACCCCTGGACACCGAGCACATTTGCAAGTGCATCCTCTTCCTGGACTCCCACGAAGTCGTGCTTTGGGCTCCGAGTAGCCCCAGCCTCCAGCACCAACTGCACCGAAGATCACTGGCCTCCACTCCACGAGTGTCCTGTGAGCCAGCTCCACGTGCTCCGTCTCAAGGCTCCTCCGCGGTCGCTAGCCCGTTGGCTAGTAGCCCTTCACGAAGGCCAATCCTTTTCTTCTTGGGCTCCCTGGTTGCTCCACTTACCTTTGCTGGGTGAGTTCCTCAGACCTTGCTGGTCTGAATAATCGTCAATCTTCAACTTCATCGAGACTTGCCGTTGCCAAGGCTTGTTGGGTCCAATCCGGTCGCCGACGCCTCAGCACTCGACAGACATCGTGTACCAGCCAGAATCCTGCTCCTGGTCGCCGACAACGCCTCCTGGACCTCGTGGCTGAAGAGTCAAGACGACCGTCAACGCACCTGAAGCACCCGACATCGGTGGGCATCTGCTCATCGCCTTCCTGGTCACTGGCTAGTGACCCAGGCTCTGTCCCCTCTGCTTTCAGGTTCTTCAGATCTCCGATCCACTCTTGGATCCACCCGGACACTTTCCACTTGGTCGCCAGCAGCACTTTGCAGCAGATCGCCATTCAAATCGACGACGAAACCCGACCCCGAAAGGCACCTATGCACCCGGCTTCCCTGGGTGAGGTAACACGAGTACTCCGGTGCTCCCGTGGGTAGAGACTCTAGAACGACCTAGTACTCAAAGGGTTTGCTCCAAGTCCTTCTTTAAGTGTCCCTTTTCTTTAAATTCCTGATCGCGACTTTGCCCATAGAAGTTAACGGTGATTCGCGGTTGTGTTTACACACTGCACGCGTCCCCCGTGGGTCCCCTGTGTCACTACCTTGGGTGGTTCCTTGTGGTCCAAGCACTTCTACAGGCTCTAGGCCTAGTGTCTAGCTCAGTCGTGGTTCTTATACCACTTTATTGGTATATGGTTTGGTACGCCCCTAGGGCCCAAACGTGTATTTGTGCTATTACTGTGTTTAAATAACTTATAACTTGTGTACTTCGAACTCTAGCCTCATAAAGAGACTAGAGGGGTGTGTTTAGCAATAAATACATATATTTTGAATATATACCTGGTGTGGTGCTCTTTCATTTGATCACTCAAGAGATTATAGACTGGTAAAACAAGCTGCTTTACATTCCTTCAAGACTTAGCCTGAAGGCTGCTCTCCATAGCTACCACTAGGATAGCTTTCAATAAAGGTTGTCTTTAACCTATCTCCAATAAGGGGTTGTTTGGACTGGTCCAAGGTGCCCACTATAATTAGTGGACAGCATATACCAGGCCAACTTCTCACAAAATACATATATATTTGATATATATACCTGTGTGGTGTCTTTTCATTTGGTGATTCAAGAGATTATGTGGTAAAACAAGCTGCTTTACATTCCTTCAAGATTTAGCCTGAAGGCTGCTCTCCACAGCTACCACTAGGATAGCTTTCTATTAAGGTTGTCTTAAACCTATCTACCATAAGAGTCGATTTGGACTCGTGCAAGGTGTCCACTTTAATTAGTGAACAGCATATACCAGGCCAACTTCTCACATGAAAGGTATGAGACTAATCATTTATCTAGACAACATTATTCTCTTGGCACAATCCCAAATTCTTCTCCTAGACCACCTGTTTTTATATGGTTGATCTCCTTCAGGATTTGGGCTCTGCCATCAGTCAACCGAAGTCTGTTCTCAACCCAGAAGATAGAGTTTCTGGGGTTCTAGGTTGTACTCTGTCAGGGTGCTTCTTCAACTTCCGTCTCAGAAGTTGAGGGAAAGAAAGAAATTCTTGAGATCTACATTGAGCAAGCAATTGATATCTTTACGGATGACAGTGAGGATCGTCGGAGTCAAAAAGTCCTCCATTCAGGCCATTTTCCTGGGCCCAGTCCATTACAGGGCTCTTCAATGTCTGAAGAACAGGCACCTCTGCAACGGCCTCTTGTGTGCTCAAATTCCCCTTTCCGGCAAGGCCAAAGAGAAACTAAACTGGTGGTTACTGCACATGGAACCGTGGAATGGCAGGGCCATCTCTGGCGCTCTGCAGACGTGGTGATTGAGTTTAATGCCACCAGATGGGGCTGGGGCACCAGATGCAGAGGTATCTCCACTGGAGGTCCTTGGGCTCCATCCCCGGAAGAACAATTATTGCATCATGCTGCGGATAGACCACGTTTCAGCAGTCAGGTATATCAACAAACTTGGCGGCACCAAATCCAGGTTGTTGGCAAAAATCACCAAGGACTTTTGGCATTTCTGCCTGAAACATCGGATTTCAGTGATTGTGGAGTATCTCCCGGGACAGAAGAACATTGTTGCCGACTAGAACCCCAGGTTCTTGACGGATGCAAGTGACTGAAGGCTACATCTGCATGTGTTTCAGTGGCTTCAGACTCTTCTCTGCACTTGTGTGATTGACCTGTTTGCATCTCAACTGAATCTGCAGCTTCTGGAGTTCTTCAGTTGGAGGTCGCATCCTTTGGCAAGAGCCACGGATGTGTTCCTGCAGGACTGGTCCAAGGGGCTGCTTCACACCTCCTCCCCCTTCGCAATGATTGTGAGAGTGGCAGCACAGGCAAGGAGACAAAGAGCAACGGTGGTCTTAGTGACCCCAATTTGGAAGGGGCACCCCTGGTTTCGGGTTCTTCTTCAGACGTCGGTAGCCCTCCCTGTTGCTCTTCCGATGTTCCCGGAAATCCTGCAAGATCCTTTGGGAGCCCTTCATCCAATGATATTGCAACACCGTCTACCACTCATAGCGTGAGTTGCTTTGTGCCAGGAATTTCGAGACAAGCTTTTATATATCTCCAACGCGCCTGGACCCACTCCACTCACAAGCAACATAAGGCTGCTTGGAGGAACTAGTTGGTTTGGTGTGTTGAACGGGATTTGGATCCAGTGGAGGCAGATTTGAAGGACATCATGAACTTTCTCGATGAGCGAACTGGAGAAGGCTTGCGTTACAGGTCTGTAAACAATTTGTGCTCAGCTATCTCGGCTGGTCATTCACAGTTAATGGTAGACCGGTTGGGGCTCATCCCCTGGTATGTAAGCTGCACAAAGGTATCAGAATTTCTAATCCTCCCAATCTTCGTTATGGGCACTTATGGGATGCTAATTTGGTATGGAGATTGTTTCAAGGTGGCCAGACAATGAGCTTTCGTCTAGAAAACAACTTTCTGCTAAGCTTGCTATGTTGCTTTGTCTGGTCTCTTGTTGGAGAGTTTCGGACATGCATGCGTTGGATTTAGAGGATAGAGTATTTTCTCCAGAAGGAGTTTCTTTTGCTATCTGTAGACGTACAAAAACGTTTTGGAGGTCTTTCGATTATCCTGCTTTTCCTCATGATGAAAAGACATGTGTTGTGAAATGTTTAAACGTTTATGATAACTATACAATGTTGTTTAGTGCTGATCCGAATGGGCAACTTTTGATTGCCTTACAAAACCCTTTTAAAGCTGTGGCGGCTGGGACTCTGGCTTGGTGGGTCAGATGGGTTATAGTTGAGGCAGGTATTGATGTTAGCAGGTTTGGTGCACATTCTGCTCGTGGGGCTGTGGCCTCTAAGGCTTTCTCATTGAGTATCATGCTGGAGTTCCTTCTGCAGCCGTCAGACTGGTCCTCAAATTTGACGTTAAAATAATTCTAAATGTATTTTTCAAATGTCTTCTTTGGTTATTAGTCAGTTTTGAACTCACATAATTGAAGCCTCTTGTCCTGACATAGAATAAAAAACAAATTCTAGCTTTCACAAGATTTTTCAATTCTATGAAGGACATGGAAGTGAGGATTATCCCACCCTGTGGGTATGGTGGCGCTTATACTGTAGTTTTGTCTTGATGACCTCATTGTATGCAATGATTATATTTCTGTAATGTTTGGATTGTTTCCCGCCCTGATTGTGAGAATGGATGTCGGCTGTCGCCTAATTTTGTTCTTGTGGCAGGTACCTAGCAGAAGCAACTGTGAACCCTGTTGGTGTTCTACTGGCTTGAGATACAGAGTAGCTATTTGTCTTTTTCACTGATGATTGGACTGGCCTTGCAAAAAAAGAGGCAGCAAGATGGTATTTCTCGGTTTTGGGGACATGGAGGAGCAATGATTGGTGGATCGGCAAGGAGGTGTTGGAGGGAGTGTGCTTTGGGAATCATGGGATTTGTAGTTTTGTTTATTAACGTTTTGATTGGCTGCTGTGGTTTTTATAGTAAATAGTAGCATAATCCTCGCCTCTGTGTCCTTAATAGAATCGAAAATTTCTTGTTGCAAAAGCTAGAAAATGGTTTATTCTATGTAATTGTATGAAGGTGGTGCACAGTTCTCAAAATATCGACGAGGCGAATGTGAAAGAAAATGCAGTGCTTTACAGGTAAGTGGATGCCTTGTGTTTGCGGGCGGTGAAATAAAGGAGATGTGAACATGCGTTCAGGAGAGTGAAAAGAGGGGGCTGAGGAGGAGATAGATGATGGCTAAGACATGAAGATATGTGAGATGTAGGGAGAAGAATGGTTAGGCATGATTGGTACACAGTGAAGACTAACCCCTTCAGAAGGCCTCAGTAATGTTTACTCTGACTCACCATTTCAATCACTTTCAACAAACATTGCTCTGACTCATCTTTAACAGTTAACAACCATTGGCAAAGCCAATAGTCTTGGCTGGTTTTAGGTGTGTCAGTTGCTGCGTCTGGATGCAATAACAAATATGTCAGATTGGCGCCAAAATACCGGTCGGGCGGCACACTACGGGAATCATAGAAATGCAGTTTACGTGTTTAGAGACCCGTTCTTTTTCATCCCACTTAGAGCGCTGCTCACAGGCCAGCTCAGCGAGCAGAAAGCCTGCTGATGATGTCTCTTAGCAAGACCGACTGCCCACTCTATCTGTCCGAGGAGGGCACAAGCCCAGCTCGTGCCTGCCTCTCAGGACTGGCGGGAACAGCCACGTGTGGGTCCAGCGACACCCAAAAAACAACAGAGATAACACGGGGTGAATAACTGGTGTCCTCCTCTTCCGCAGCCTCGTCGCCATCATGATAGACTCAACTCGGCTGCCGTACAAGCTCCACCGCCTTTCAAAAGAGGTCTAATAGGATCTGGCCACACAACGAAGCGGAGCTGCGGATGGGGTTTACATAGATAGGGTGAGAAAGACCTGAAGGCCCGCATAACGTACTGGATAGGTTAAAAAAGATAGGGTATGCTGAAAAAGATCTGAAAGCCCACATATCGAGGCGGATCGGTTACAAAAATGTATGCCGGCCGTAGCACTGGGAGGAAAGAAGCTGCAGATGCTGCTTGTAGGCTGATATCAGCTGGTCAGTGCCACAGACCACCCCACAAGCAGCGATGCAGGGATTTCACCGATCACGAGATGCGTGACACTGCAGGGCTGGTGTGACCCAGCAGCAAAGAGGAAATGGAAGCAGGGAGGGAGGGAGGGAGTCACCGACCAGGAAGCCCCGGGCAGCAGCTGACACCCAGACCAGGAGCAGGGGTCCTGTAATGAAGGGAGTGGACATAGCCCCACAGGTACCACTGAACCCTCTTTACTGACTGCTTTAGTGCATTATTCAAAGGGCCTTGTTTGTGATAGGCAGCTGTATGTCAGTTTACAGCACCACTGGTGAACCGGTTCCTTCTTTCGACCGGTTCCTTGTTTCCTCTGCACTGTCCAGTCTGGGTCCCTGAGCAGGAGTTAGTCTCCTTTCTTATTATGTGTGATGCTGCTCTCTTGCATTTGGTAGCCCTGGTGTGTGGTTCTTGCATCTCTGGCCTGGTCTCGCTTGTGTATCAGGTTATCTGGGGCACCACTGTGGGGGCCAGAGGAAAAATATCCTTTATTCTTCTTTTAAAGAGCAGAGAAGCCAGTGTCCATGGAGTAACACAGTGAGTGTGTGTTGGGGGTGTGTGTGTGTGGGGGGGGTTGTGGTAGGCCACAGAAAATTATGAAGTGTCCATTCCCATTCCTGTGTGACAAGAGTCTGTAGATTGCAGCAGTATATAACAGCACTTTACCTATAAATAAATGCAAATTAAGCACTCACTCCCTGTCGCATCTCATTGTGAGACAAGCCCAGACCCTTCATGATGCGTGACAGACGAGCGCTCTCTGCTCTAAATGTTGGGGTGCGAGAAGAAAGGGGTGTAGAGAGAATCCTGGAGAAGGAGTGGGGCCAGGCCACAGGATCATTCATCTGTGAACCCAAAGTGTTTCCTGCACCTCCATGCTGGGCCTGTGCTCTGTGCTTGGCGCTTTACATTTTATTCAACAGACACCTGCCACCCTTGAAGCAGCTGCCATTCAGAAGGTACAAGGGTGGAGAACTGGTCCTGTGCAGAGGCGCCGTGCAGCGTGCTGCTCGGATTGATGCTGGGCATAGGTTCATAGCACAGAAGCTCAACCAGTGGCGTTTAAGTAGGCTAAATACTCTCAAAACTGTACATTTGTGGCGTTTACTTACTATATTTAAGTTGTTTATTAGGCCTGTCTGGAGATCTACTACCACAGCCCTTTTGAATAAGAACAGTAACTCATTTTTAGGTCGAGCATTCAAGACCTCTTGTATATACTTTAGTATATATACTTTAGTATATACTTACATGTGTATGCACTTTGTGGGCTCTGGAGATCAGCCCTAGGTTTGTCTGCTTCCGCTTAGCGACTTTTTTTCTTTTCAACTGCATCTATTTAACTTTCTTGATAGAAAATTACCAGCAGAGGTCAGTAAAATACCAGAAGCACTTTAGCATTCTCTAGATTCCAGTCCATAGAACTTGTCTTCCACGAGCACCCGTAGACAATAATATTTTTTTCAAATCTTGTATTTTCAGTGATATGACCACCGAAGGCCCTGCATTTATATTAAAAACAGAGCTTTGAACTATACCATTTCCCGCTGTAAGGCAATATTTCTCTCCATGTGTTCCCATACCTGGCGTGTCACGCAGTTTGGTGCTTACTTTCCCTCCATGTTAAAGAACAGTAGATGTTTCAGCACCCAGGCTAATGTGCTGCATAGCTAAATACATATAAGGTCCCAAAGGCGAGACCGATTGCATTGCAAATGCTTGTTTTTAATAGCATCCTATACTGCACCTTCGACATTTTGTGAACAGCAGCCAGCACTATCAATTTACCATCCTCGTAAGGAGGAAAGACAGATACCGCCTTGCTGGAATTTTAACTGGTGACCTGTAGACCACCGCTTATTTTAGTAATTTTAGTATTTCACAATTAATTGTGCTCTCCTCTCCTCTAGCTGCAATTTAATCCTAATCTCCCACCGGTAGTGGCTGCAGCTGGTTTGACAGGGTCATTTTAGCGCCGGGACACTCTTCCTGAGTAGCTGTGCGCTCTACAAATGATGTCATTCATTCATGAGCATTTAACTCACTGAGCCATCCTGCCGGCTCCGAGACGCCTAGCTGTTTTCTGAAAGCAGCAGTCAAGTGAACCCTTTTGTTGACCACAAGAGAATTCCTTTTGATTGGAAACTCTGAATCATCAGACACACTTTGGAAAATGCTCATTCGAAGGTACTGGTAATTACTCTGGACAATTCCATCAGTGTTCAGCTCACCTGTTCATTTTGGAGGTTAAACATCCATATGTACATCAGTCTCCATCCCCTCCCAGCGAGGTCAGGCCATCCCAGACTGCATTGAAATTGGCGCCAGCCATGCCAACCTTCTGCTCTCAGCACAGGCGCAGCAATTGTTGGCAGAGTGCTTTTGAGGCAGCCAGGTTTTCCAGCAGGAACTACAATCCGAGACTGGAGAGATCAGAACACCAGTTCTGTGGGACTCGCTGCGCTTGTCCTGTTGTAGCATGGGAAGCGTGACTCATTGCAGAAGATATCCGTGGGCTGGGGACTAGGCTAGAGATGTTAAGAATTAGGTGGAGAGATTGCCGTCAATAATACTAAACCTTGGCCCTCTTCACTGAACCTTCTTTGGGCATCGTGTCCCTTACCAGTCTAAGAGCTCTCTACTTCCCAAGAGCTCCTCGAGGGCTCAAGATCACATCGAAGACAGCCCTGGCATTGTGTCCCCTACCAGTCTAAGAGCTGTCTACTTCCCAAGAGCTCCTCGAGGGCTCAAGATCACATCGAAGACAGCCCTGGCATCATGTCCCTTACCATTCTAAGAGCTCTACTTCCCAAGAGCCCCCCGAGGGCTGAAGATCACATTGAAGTCAGCCCTGGCATCGTGTCCCTTACCAGTCTAAGAGCTCTCTACTTCCCAAGAGCTCCTCGAGGGCTGAAGATCACATTGAAGACAGCCCTGGCATCGTGTCTCTTACCAGTCTAAGAGCTCTACTTCCCAAGAGCTCCTCGAGGGCTGAAGATCACAACTAAGACAGCCCTGGCATCATGTTCCTTACCAGTCTAAGAGCTCTCTACTTCCTAAGAGCTCCTCGAGGGCTGAAGATTACATCGAAGACAGCCCTGGCATCGTGTCCTTTATCAGTGTAAGAGCGCTCTACTTCCCAAGAGCTCCTCGAGGGCTGAAGATCACATCGAAGACAGCCCTGGCATCGTGTCCCTTACCAGTGTAAGAGCGCTCTACTTCTCAGGAGCTCCTCGAGGGCTGAAGATCACATCGAAGACAGCCCTGGCATCGCGTCCCTTGCCAGTCTAAGAGTGCTCTACTTCCCAAGAGGACCTCGAGGGCAGAAGATCACATCGAAGGCAGCCCTGGCATCGTGTCCCTTACCAGTCTAAGAGCTCTGTACTTCCAAAGAGCTCCTCCAGGGCTGAAGATCACATCGAAGACAGTCCTAGCATCGTGTCCCTTACCAGTCTAAGAGCTCTCTACTACCCAAGAGCTCCTCCAGGGCTAAAGATCACATCGAAGACAGCCCTGGCATCGTGTCCATTACCAGTCTAAGAGCTCTCTACTTCCCAAGAACTCCTCCAGGGCTGAGGATCACATCGAAGACAGCCCTGGCATCGTGTCCCTTACCAGTGTAAGAGCGCTCTACTTCCCAGGAGCTCCTCGAGGGCTGAAGATCACATCGAAGACAGCCCTGGCATTGTGTCCCTTACCAGTCTAAGAGCTCTACTTCCCAAGAGCTCCTCGAGGGCTGAAGATCACATTGAAGTCAGCCCTGGCATCGTGTCGCTTACCAGTCTAAGAGCTCTCTACTTCCCAAGAGCTCCTCGAGGGCTGAAGATCACATCGAAGACAGCCCTGGCATTGTGTCTCTTACCAGTCTAAGAGCTCTACTTCCCAAGAGCTCCTCGAGGGCTGAAGATCACAACGAAGACAGCCCTTGTAGGAAGTCAGAAAGTCCAAAAATGAAGAGGCGGAGACGAAGATTGTAGAGACGTGGTTTAATCGTAAGTGCACGTCTGTTCATAAGGAAGTCCAAGTCCAGAATGCCCCAACCCCCACATCCAGTCATCAACACAACACTCCACTCCATTCAAAACCAAACATTCTCCAGGCGACACGAGACAGCCACGAGCTATGACAAAATGTCACGCTCGTGTCTGCTCATGTCAGCATGCAACACACCTTCCCCCTTAAAAGAAAACAGAAAGAAAATAAATGAATAAAAAAATAAAATAAACAATAATAAGTACAGAATTAATTCATGACAAAATCTTTGTACTTTGCAGGAAGACGATGGTTACGCACTACCCTAGGATTCTCAGAACTGCAACAGGGGGGAATGATTCCCTTGGTCATTATGTTGCCCAACATCTAAAAATACATTACTGTTATGGTCTTCCTGTAAATCAGTAACGCCTTTAAATAAAGAAATTCTGTTTAAATTCCAAACGGAACCACCTTCAATTCTAACAGCATTCCTGAAAACTTCAATGACTTTTCTTGGAGTTGACCAAACAGGAAACCCCTTATTAACCCCTCTTTTTTTTTTTATACGAATTAAATCGCCCACCATTATCTCATGTTTAGTTGCACAACCCATTTTGTTTCTCATAGAATGTTTCATTTTGTTCTTATACAAGCCAACCCTGCGTTGGACTGCCTCATAATCTACCCTAAAAAACTCATCAGTCTCACCTAGATTTTTCTTCAACCACCAAGGAACCAATTTGGTACTGGGTTTGCGCCCTCTTAAAAGTTCAAATGGACTGACCAAAGTGACGGAATTGGGAGAAGTCCTATACGCCAATAACATGGATTGTAAAGCATTGCGCCAATTTAGACCACCCATTATTGACAATTGAATAGCTCCTTTCACAACACGGTTGAAACGCTCAACCTGACCATTGGCCTCGGGATGGAAAACCGCAATTCTCCTATGAGTAATTCCACATTTCACCATGAAATCCTCCATTTCCCTACTAACAAATTGGGGACCATTATCCGTGACAATTTCTTGGGGAATCCCTTCCCTGCAAAAAATTTCATCTAAGAACTCAATAACCTTATGTGAGGTGACCTCATTGACCATTTTGACTTCAGGCCATTTGGAGTAGTAGTCAATTAGAACAATGCCAAATGCTTCATGTCTGGGTAAAGTACTGAATGGACCAATAATATCCAAACCAAGTTTACGCCAAGGACCAAGAGGAAAATCTATAGGATGAGGTTCAGGACGTAGAGCAACAGCTGATTTGTCACTATTTGAGCATTGAATGCATGAACGTACAAAATGATCCACACAATTATCAATGCTTGGCCACCAAAAAAACTCTCTGACACGTCTTCTGGTGAAGGAAATCCCTAAATGCCCTTCATGAGCAATTTCTAGAATTGTGTTTCTAAGTGAATGGGGAGGAACAATTTTATCACCTCTCAAAACCAAACCATTTTCAACAGCAAGCTCTTCATGAACTTTGAAATAACTCATCATGTCACCCGACAACTTCCTCTGTTCAGGCCAACCTTGTACTAAACACTTCTTGACATTGCATAATTCTAAATCTTTCTCCATCTCCAGGAGCCAAACATCTTCCCGTAAATTAGATTGTTCACCATACACTAGATTAACATCACGCATGGTGAAAGCTACTTCACAATCTTCATCTTGGATCTTAACTGGACACTCATCAGAAGAAGTTAATCTGGACATGCAGTCAGCGTGTACATTAGCCTTTCCTTGAACATACTCTATCTGGAACTGGAAAGACTGTAACCTGGAAGCAAGTCTCGCAAGGCGTGCAGACATGGTCCGCCCTCCGCCTGGAGCCATCAAAAAAACAAGGGGCTTATGGTCAGTTTTTATGATAAATTTAGTACTCCACAAAAAGGTCCTGAAATGTTCTGCTCCCCAAACACAAGCCAATAACTCTCTCTCTATAACTGAATAGTGTTTTTCTGCATCTCTCAGTGCTCTTGAAGCATATGCTACAATCCACTCTTTTTCATTGTCTCTTTGTAAAAGAACACCACCCAAACCGGTGCTACTAGCGTCCACCATAACAATGCACTTTTTCCCACAAACAAAAGGCTTAAGACATGGAGCATTCACAATAAACTTCTTCAAATTCTCAAAAACTTTAGACATATCATTGGTCCAAATACATTTTGCATTTTTCTTGAGAAGACATCTAAAAGGATCAATTTTAGAAGCGAAATTCGGTATGAATTTAGCATAAAATTCAATAAGACCCAGAAAAGCCACCAGTTGTTCTTTGGAAGTGGGAATGGGAGCATTCACAATACTTTCAATGTGGTTACGTTTAGGTTTGATTCCCATTCCACTAATGGTATGCCCAAGGTACTCTACTTCCTTTGCCTTGATTTTACATTTATCAAGACGGAGAGTGAGACCCTTTCTTGACAAGGCAGCAAATACATTTTCTAAATTCAAGTCATGTTCCTCATCATTCTTGCCGTACACAAGAATATCGTCCTGAAATGCAATGGCACCATTTAATTCGTCCAAAGTGTCTCTCATCAATCTTTGAAACACTGAGGCAGCACTAGCAAGACCAAAAGGCATGCGACAAAACCTGAAAAGACCTTCAGGAGTAATGAAAGCAGTGAGGTTTTTTGATTCCTCGGCAAGGACAACCTGGTGGTATGCACTAGCTAAATCGATGCATGAAAATACTTGTGCACCAGCTAACGTTGAAACCATCTCATGAAGATTGGGCAAGGGGTGAGCATTTACCCAAATAGCATTATTCACACTGCGAAGGTCCACACAGAGCCTAAGCTCACCTGAAGATTTAATGGAAATCACAATGGGAGAAACCCAAGGTGATGACTCAATGGGTTCTATAACGTTTTTTTGACACAAGTCCTTAAGCATGTCCTTCAATTTGTTCCTGTAAGTGAGAGGAACATTCCTCACTTTGTGACGAACTGGAACAACATTGTCGTGTAGCTTAATGACATGTTCAAAACCCTGATATCTTCCTAAATCTCCACTGAAAAGATTGGGAAATAATTTCTTTAATTTATCAAGAAGATGGGAATTGTCTTTGTGGGTAACATTATGAGACTCAACAGCATAGACCGGGGGATCCGCTCTAGGATCAAGCTTAATTCCTAATTGTTGTTGATGCGGCCACCCTAATAATGACTGCCCTGATCTTGCTACATATATTTTCCCAAAAATATCGCGACCTGAAAACACTAAGTTAGCACAAAAAAACCAATAAGGTCAATTTTGTGTCCTGTATAACCTCCAGGAGATACATCAAGTGGAGAAAGTGTTTCGTTAGGCCACTTGTCATGAAAAATGTCTAAAGAAATAATGGTGTACCATGCACATGAATCCACAAGGAATTCCAAATCAATGTCATTAACAGTAATGAAACATGAAGGAAATTTAGTACATTCTCCACCCCCACAAATATTGATGACCGTGTTGACTTCATATTCATTGTCCTCATATGGAGGGTCATGATCACGCATGTCTTGAACGTAATTCACTCTTTTAAGAACTGCTCTGCAAAATTTTCCAAAATGACCCTTCTTATTGCATTTTATACAAGTTTTTCCGATAGCAGGACAGTTTTTAAAGTCAGCCAAATGACCGTCGCTTCCACATCTGTAGCAAAGTAATTGAGAGTTCCTTTTTTCATACTTTGTTCCTTTAAATCTACCATCAAATTTTGATGAGTTATCATTTCTCTGTGGAAAAAATTTCTTTTGTTTATCAGACTCCTTAGAAACGTTGAAAACATCACTTTTATCATTGCCTCTAATTTCTTTCACAAATTTTTCAGAGTGTTCTATGGACTTGGCTATGTCAATGGCGTTATTCAATGACATGTCAGATGTAGTCCATAGACGTTCTTGAACTTTTTTGTTGTTTGTCCTCATTAAAATTTGGTCTCTGAGGACTTGTTCGTATGATATGTGCTCGAAATCACATGTAACAGCCAGTGATCTAAGAGCGGATACAAAATCTTCAATAGGTTCATCGGGTCGTTGTTTCCGTGAGTAAAAGATAAACCTTTCCATCACAATATTTTTCTTTTTACCATACCGTTTATTGAGTTGTGAGGAAGCATACTTATATACATCAATATTACCTGGATTAAGTAAAACAGGCAAAGTTTTGAATTCTTTTAAAGCAATACCACGTAAACAATGTTTTAGCAGGGAAAGTTTTCTCTCAGGTTCACACTCTACCCCTTCCAAAACTTCCACATATGCTAAAAAAACAGGTTCCCATATTTCCCAGGCCATGGGAGGTTCACCAGGAGAAGACAGGAATGATGGCGGAGAAACGATGCCTGACATGGTAAAATGAAAGAACAAGGAAGTAAAACAGTAAAACTTGGAAACACAGTTACTAAACTGTTAAACAGGGATATTATATAGCGTAAAAGTACAGGTGAAAGAAGTAAGACTGCGTTATAATGGCACGCGGTGTGCGTGTCACCGAAGGATAAAGTATTACCACAGTAAATCTTGGTAGTCGATGTCCTGATCTTCCGATTGCAGCGTGAAATACACTGCAACTTCTTGATGGATGACGGTGAGTAAGAGCAGTTGCTAGGATACTGTACTGTAGACACAACTAAGATGGCAGCCACGTCGGTTACGTTGCGTGATGAACGTGATGACAGCAAACGTTCGTGAAGACTAATCCAGTGCGTCTATGATGATACCTGCTCCGGAATTCCAATCCGTCGGAGGAGCTCGCAAACAGAATGGAACACTGGGACTACTCAAAAAATGCGGCCGAAGAATGAAGTCCAAGGCAATTCAAATAAGGTAAAAATAAGGATCCTGGTAAGAGGCAGAAACTCCAGCAATAAGGCGCTAGGTGGCGGAGACTAAGCTTATGCAGAGTAGCTTAGTAAAGGATGTACGGTCCATAAGTACAATCAGTTTTGGAAGAAAAAAAAAAAACTGCGAAATTCCAAAAGAAATGAGGGTTAATCCCGCTCGTCGGCAGTGTAGGAAGTCAGAAAGTCCAAAAATGAAGAGGCGGAGACGAAGATTGTAGAGACGTGGTTTAATCGTAAGTGCACGTCTGTTCATAAGGAAGTCCAAGTCCAGAATGCCCCAACCCCCACATCCAGTCATCAACACAACACTCCACTCCATTCAAAACCAAACATTCTCCAGGCGACACGAGACAGCCACGAGCTATGACAAAATGTCACGCTCGTGTCTGCTCATGTCAGCATGCAACACACCTTCCCCCTTAAAAGAAAACAGAAAGAAAATAAATGAATAAAAAAATAAAATAAACAATAATAAGTACAGAATTAATTCATGACAAAATCTTTGTACTTTGCAGGAAGACGATGGTTACGCACTACCCTAGGATTCTCAGAACTGCAACAGGGGGGAATGATTCCCTTGGTCATTATGTTGCCCAACATCTAAAAATACATTACTGTTATGGTCTTCCTGTAAATCAGTAACGCCTTTAAATAAAGAAATTCTGTTTAAATTCCAAACGGAACCACCTTCAATTCTAACAGCATTCCTGAAAACTTCAATGACTTTTCTTGGACTTGACCAAACAGGAAACCCCTTATTAACCCCCTCTTTTTTTTTATACAAATTAAATCGCCCACCATTATCTCATGTTTAGTTGCACAACCCATTTTTTTCTCATAGAATGTTTCATTTTGTTCTTATACAAGCCAACCCTGCGTTGGACTGCCTCATAATCTACCCTAAAAAACTCATCAGTCTCACCTAGATTTTTCTTCAACAACCAAGGAACCAATTTGGTACTGGGTTTGCGCTCTCTTAAAAGTTCAAATGGACTGACCAAAGTGACGGAATTGGGAGAAGTCCTATACGCCAATAACATGGATTGTAAAGCATTGCGCTAATTTAGACCACCCATTATTGACAATTGAATAGCTCCTTTCACAACACGGTTGAAACGCTCAACCTGACCATTGGCCTCGGGATGGAAAACCGCAATTCTCCTATGAGTAATTCCACATTTCACCATGAAATCCTCCATTTCCCTACTAACAAATTGGGGCCCATTATCCGTGACAATTTCTTGGGGAATCCCTTCCCTGCAAAAAATTTCATCTAAGAACTCAATAACATTATGTGAGGTGACCTCCTTGACCATTTTGACTTCAGGCCATTTGGAGTAGTAGTCAATTAGAACAATGCCAAATGCTTCATGTCTGGGTAAAGTACTAAATGGACCAATAATATCCAAACCAAGTTTACGCCAAGGACCAAGAGGAAAATCTATAGGATGAGGTTCAGGACGTAGAGCAACAGCTGATTTGTCACTATATGAACATTGAATGCATGAACGTACAAAATGATCAACACAATTATCAATGCTTGGCCACCAAAAAAACTCTCTGACACGTCTTCTGGTGAAGGAAATCCCTAAATGCCCTTCATGAGCAATTTCTAGAATTGTGTTTCTAAGTGAATGGGGAGGAATAATTTTATCACCTCTCAAAACCAAACCATTTTCAACAGCAAGCTCTTCATGAACTTTGAAATAACTCATCATGTCACCCGACAACTTCCTCTGTTCAGGCCAACCTTGTACTAAACACTTCTTGACATTGCATAATTCTAAATCTTTCTCCATCTCCAGGAGCCAAACATCTTCCCGTAAATTAGATTGTTCACCATACACTAGATTAACATCACGCATGGTGAAAGCTACTTCACAATCTTCATCTTGGATCTTAACTGGACACTCGACAGAAGAAGTTAATCTGGACATGCAGTCAGCGTGTACATTAGCCTTTCCTTGAACATACTCTATCTGGAACTGGAAAGACTGTAACCTGGAAGCAAGTCTCGCAAGGCGTGCAGACATGGTCCGCCCTCCGCCTGGAGCCATCAAAAAAACAAGGGGCTTATGGTCAGTTTTTATGATAAATTTAGTACCCCACAAAAAGGTCCTGAAATGTTCTGCTCCCCAAACACAAGCCAATAACTCTCTCTCTATAACTGAATAGTGTTTTTCTGCATCTCTCAGTGCTCTTGAAGCATATGCTACAATCCACTCTTTTTCATTGTCTCTTTGTAAAAGAACACCACCCAAACCGGTGCTACTAGCGTCCACCATAACAATGCACTTTTTCCCACAAACAAAAGGCTTAAGACATGGAGCATTCACAATAAACTTCTTCAAATTCTCAAAAACTTTAGACATATCATTGGTCCAAATAAATTTTGCATTTTTCTTGAGAAGACATCTAAAAGGATCAATTTTAGAAGCGAAATTCGGTATGAATTTAGCATAAAATTCAATAAGACCCAGAAAAGCCACCAGTTGTTCTTTGGAAGTGGGAATGGGAGCATTCACAATACTTTCAATGTGGTTACGTTTAGGTTTGATTCCCATTCCACTAATGGTATGCCCAAGGTCCTCTACTTCCTTTGCCTTGATTTTACATTTATCAAGACGGAGAGTGAGACCCTTTCTTGACAAGGCAGCAAATACATTTTCTAAATTCAAGACATGTTCCTCATCATTCTTGCCGTACACAAGAATATCGTCCTGAAATGCAATGGCACCATTTAATTCGTCCAAAGTGTCTCTCATCAATCTTTGAAACACTGAGGCAGCACTAGCAAGACCAAAAGGCATGCGACAAAACCTGAAAAGACCTTCAGGAGTAATGAAAGCAGTGAGGTTTTTTGATTCCTCGGCAAGGACAACCTGGTGGTATGCACTAGCTAAATCGATGCATGAAAATACTTGTGCACCAGCTAACGTTGAAACCATCTCATGAAGATTGGGCAAGGGGTGAGCATCTACCCAAATAGCATTATTCACACTGCGAAGGTCCACACAGAGCCTAAGCTCACCTGAAGATTTAATGGAAATCACAATGGGAGAAACCCAAGGTGATGACTCAATGGGTTCTATAACGTTTTTTTGACACAAGTCCTTAAGCATGTCCTTCAATTTGTTCCTGTAAGTGAGAGGAACATTCCTCACTTTGTGACGAACTGGAACAACATTGTCGTGTAGCTTAATGACATGTTCAAAACCCTGATATCTTCCTAAATCTCCACTGAAAAGATTGGGAAATAATTTCTTTAATTTATCAAGAAGATGGGAATTGTCTTTGTGGGTAACATTGTGAGACTCAACAGCATAGACCGGGGGATCCGCTCTAGGATCAAGCTTAATTCCTAATTGTTGTTGATGCGGCCACCCTAATAATGACTGCCCTGATCTTGCTACATATATTTTCCCAAAAATATCGCGACCTGAAAACACTAAGTTAGCACAAAAAAAAACAATAAGGTCAATTTTGTGTCCAGTATAACCTCCAGGAGATACATCAGGTGGAGAAAGTGTTTCGTTAGGCCACTTGTCATGAAAAATGTCTAAAGAAATAATGGTGTACCATGCACATGAATCCACAAGGAATTCCAAATCAATGTCATTAACAGTAATGAAACATGAAGGAAATTTAGTACATTCTCCACCCCCACAAATATTGATGACCGTGTTGACTTCATATTCATTGTCCTCATATGGAGGGTCATGATCACGCATGTCTTGAACGTAATTCACTCTTTTAAGAACTGCTCTGCAAAAGTTTCCAAAATGACCCTTCTTATTGCATTTTTAACAAGTTTTTCCGATAGCAGGACAGTTTTTAAAGTCAGCCAAATGACCGTCGCTTCCACATCTGTAGCAAAGTAATTGAGAGTTCCTTTTTTCATACTTTGTTCCTTTAAATCTACCATCAAATTTTGATGAGTTATCATTTCTCTGTGGAAAAAATTTCTTTTGTTTATCAGACTCCTTAGAAACGTTGAAAACATCACTTTTATCATTGCCTCTAATTTCTTTCACAAATTTTTCAGAGTGTTCTATGGACTTGGCTATGTCAATGGCGTTATTCAATGACATGTCAGATGTAGTCCATAGACGTTCTTGAACTTTTTTGTTGTTTGTCCTCATTAAAATTTGGTCTCTGAGGACTTGTTCGTATGATATGTGCTCGAAATCACATGTAACAGCCAGTGATCTAAGAGCGGATACAAAATCTTCAATAGGTTCATCGGGTCGTTGTTTCCGTGAGTAAAAGATAAACCTTTCCATCACAATATTTTTCTTTTTACCATACCGTTTATTGAGTTGTGAGGAAGCATACTTATATACATCAATATTACCTGGATTAAGTAAAACAGGCAAAGTTTTGAATTCTTTTAAAGCACCTAAACAATGTTTTAGCAGGGAAAGTTTTCTCTCAGGTTCACACTCTACCCCTTCCAAAACTTCCACATATGCTAAAAAAACAGGTTCCCATATTTCCCAGGCCATGGGAGGTTCACCAGGAGAAGACAGGAATGATGGCGGAGGAACGATGCCTGACATGGTAAAATGAAAGAACAAGGAAGTAAAACAGTAAAACTTGGAAACACAGTTACTAAACTGTTAAACAGGGATATTATATAGCGTAAAAGTACAGGTGAAAGAAGTAAGAGTGCGTTATAATGGCACGAGGTGTGCGTGTCACCGAAGGATAAAGTATTACCACAGTAAATCTTGGTAGTCGATGTCCTGATCTTCCGATTGCAGCGTGAAATACACTGCAACTTCTTGATGGATGACGGTGAGTAAGAGCAGTTGCTAGGATACTGTACTGTAGACACAACTAAGATGGCAGCCACGTCGGTTACGTTGCGTGATGAACGTGATGACAGCAAACGTTCGTGAAGACTAATCCAGTGCGTCTATGATGATAGCTGCTCCGGAATTCCAATCCGTCGGAGGAGCTCGCAAACAGAATGGAACACTGGGACTACTCAAAAAATGCGGCCGAAGAATGAAGTCCAAGGCAATTCAAATAAGGTAAAAATAAGGATGCTGGGAAGAGGCAGAAACTCCAGCAATAAGGCGCTAGGCGGCGGAGACTAAGCTTATGCAGAGTAGCTTAGTAAAGGATGTACGGTCCATAAGTACAATTAGTTTTGGAAGAAAAAAAAGAAAACAGCGAAATTCCAAAAGAAATGAGGGTTAATCCCGCTCATCGCCAGTGTAGGAAGTCAGAAAGTCCAAAAATGAAGAGGCGGAGACGAAGATTGTAGAGACGTGGTTTAATCGTAAGTGCACGTCTGTTCATAAGGAAGTCCAAGTCCAGAATGCCCCAACCCCCACATCCAGTCATCAACACAACACTCCACTCCATTCAAAACCAAACATTCTCCAGGCGACACGAGACAGCCACGAGCTATGACAAAATGTCACGCTCGTGTCTGCTCATGTCAGCATGCAACACACCTTCCCCCTTAAAAGAAAACAGAAAGAAAATAAATGAATAAAAAAATAAAATAAACAATAATAAGTACAGAATTAATTCATGACAAAATCTTTGTACTTTGCAGGAAGACGATGGTTACGCACTACCCTAGGATTCTCAGAACTGCAACAGGGGGGAATGATTCCCTTGGTCATTATGTTGCCCAACATCTAAAAATACATTACTGTTATGGTCTTCCTGTAAATCAGTAACGCCTTTAAATAAAGAAATTCTGTTTAAATTCCAAACGGAACCACCTTCAATTCTAACAGCATTCCTGAAGACTTCAATGACTTTTCTTGGAGTTGACCAAACAGGAAACCCCTTATTAACCCCTTCTTTTTTTTTATACAAATTAAATCGCCCACCATTATCTCATGTTTAGTTGCACAACCCATTTTTTTCTCATAGAATGTTTCATTTTGTTCTTATACAAGCCAACCCTGCGTTGGACTGCCTCATAATCTACCCTAAAAACTCATCAGTCTCACCGAGATTTTTCTTCAACCACCAAGGAACCAATTTGGTACTGGGTTTGCGCTCTCTTAAAAGTTCAAATGGACTGACCAAAGTGACGGAATTGGGAGAAGTCCTATACGCCAATAACATGGACTGTAAAGCATTGCGCCAATTTAGACCACCCATTATTGACAATTGAATAGCTCCTTTCACAACACGGTTGAAACGCTCAACCTGACCATTGGCCTCGGGATGGAAAACCGCAATTCTCCTATGAGTAATTCCACATTTCACCATGAAATCCTCCATTTCCCTACTAACAAATTGGGGCCCATTATCCGTGACAATTTCTTGGCGTATCCCTTCCCTGCAAAAAATTTCACCTAAGAACTCAATAACATTATGTGAGGTGACCTCCTTGACCATTTTGACTTCAGGCCATTTGGAGTAGTAGTCAATTAGAACAATGCCAAATGCTTCATGTCTGGGTAAAGTACTAAATGGACCAATAATATCCAAACCAAGTTTACGCCAAGGACCAAGAGGAAAATCTATAGGATGAGGTTCAGGACGTAGAGCAACAGCTGATTTGTCACTATATGAACATTGAATGCATGAACGTACAAAATGATCAACACAATTATCAATGCTTGGCCACCAAAAAAACTCTCTGACACGTCTTCTGGTGAAGGAAATCCCTAAATGCCCTTCATGAGCAATTTCTAGAATTGTGTTTCTAAGTGAATGGGGAGGAATAATTTTATCACCTCTCAAAACCAAACCATTTTCAACAGCAAGCTCTTCATGAACTTTGAAATAACTCATCATGTCACCCGACAACTTCCTCTGTTCAGGCCAACCTTGTACTAAACACTTCTTGACATTGCATAATTCTAAATCTTTCTCCATCTCCAGGAGCCAAACAGCTTCCCTTAAATTAGATTGTTCACCATACACTAGATTAACATCACGCATGGTGAAAGCTACTTCACAATCTTCATCTTGGATCTTAACTGGACACTCGACAGAAGAAGTTAATCTGGACATGCAGTCAGCGTGTACATTAGCCTTTCCTTGAACATACTCTATCTGGAACTGGAAACTGTAACCTGGAAGCAAGTCTCGCAAGGCGTGCAGACATGGTCCGCCCTCCGCCTGGAGCCATCAAAAAAACAAGGGGCTTATGGTCAGTTTTTATGATAAATTTAGTACCCCACAAAAAGGTCCTGAAATGTTCTGCTCCCCAAACACAAGCCAATAACTCTCTCTCTATAACTGAATAGTGTTTTTCTGCATCTCTCAGTGCTCTTGAAGCATATGCTACAATCCACTCTTTTTCATTGTCTCTTTGTAAAAGAACACCACCCAAACCGGTGCTACTAGCGTCCACCATAACAATGCACTTTTTCCCACAAACAAAAGGCTTAAAACATGGAGCATTCACAATAAACTTCTTCAAATTCTCAAAAACTTTAGACATATCATTGGTCCAAATAAATTTTGCATTTTTCTTGAGAAGACATCTAAAAGGATCAATTTTAGAAGCGAAATTCGGTATGAATTTAACATAAAATTCAATAAGACCCAGAAAAGCCACCAGTTGTTCTTTGGAAGTGGGAATGGGAGCATTCACAATACTTTCAATGTGGTTACGTTTAGGTTTGATTCCCATTCCACTAATGGTATGCCCAAGGTACTCTACTTCCTTTGCCTTGATTTTACATTTATCAAGACGGAGAGTGAGACCCTTTCTTGACAAGGCAGCAAATACATTTTCTAAATTCAAGTCATGTTCCTCATCATTCTTGCCGTACACAAGAATATCGTCCTGAAATGCAATGGCACCATTTAATTCGTCCAAAGTGTCTCTCATCAATCTTTGAAACACTGAGGCAGCACTAGCAAGACCAAAAGGCATGCGACAAAACCTGAAAAGACCTTCAGGAGTAATGAAAGCAGTGAGGTTTTTTGATTCCTCGGCAAGGACAACCTGGTGGTATGCACTAGCTAAATCGATGCATGAAAATACTTGTGCACCAGCTAACGTTGAAACCATCTCATGAAGATTGGGCAAGGGGTGAGCATCTACCCAAATAGCATTATTCACACTGCGAAGGTCCACACAGAGCCTAAGCTCACCTGAAGATTTAATGGAAATCACAATGGGAGAAACCCAAGGTGATGACTCAATAGGTTCTATAACGTTTTTTTGACACAAGTCCTTAAGCATGTCCTTCAATTTGTTCCTGTAAGTGAGAGGAACATTCCTCACTTTGTGACGAACTGGAACAACATTGTAGTGTAGCTTAATGACATGTTAAAAACCCTGATATCTTCCTAAATCTCCACTGAAAAGATTGGGAAATAATTTCTTTAATTTATCAAGAAGATGGGAATTGTCTTTGTGGGTAACATTGTGAGACTCAACAGCATAGACCGGGGGATCCGCTCTAGGATCAAGCTTAATTCCTAATTGTTGTTGATGCGGCCACCCTAATAATGACTGCCCTGATCTTGCTACATATATTTTCCCAAAAATATCGCGACCTGAAAACACTAAGTTAGCACAAAAAAAACAATAAGGTCAATTTTGTGTCCTGTATAACCTCCAGGAGATACATCAGGTGGAGAAAGTGTTTCGTTAGGCCACTTGTCATGAAAAATGTCTAAAGAAATAATGGTGTACCATGCACATGAATCCACAAGGAATTCCAAATCAATGTCATTAACAGTAATGAAACATGAAGGAAATTTAGTACATTCTCCACCCCCACAAATATTGATGACCGTGTTGACTTCATATTCATTGTCCTCATATGGAGGGTCATGATCACGCCTGTCTTGAACGTAATTCACTCTTTTAAGAACTGCTCTGCAAAAGTTTCCAAAATGACCCTTCTTATTGCATTTTGAACAAGTTTTTCCGATAGCAGGACAGTTTTTAAAGTCAGCCAAATGACCGTCGCTTCCACATCTGTAGCAAAGTAATTGAGAGTTCCTTTTTTCATACTTTGTTCCTTTAAATCTACCATCAAATTTTGATGAGTTATCATTTCTCTGTGGAAAAAATTTCTTTTGTTTATCAGACTCCTTAGAAACGTTGAAAACATCACTTTTATCATTGCCTCTAATTTCTTTCACAAATTTTTCAGAGTGTTCTATGGACTTGGCTATGTCAATGGCGTTATTCAATGACATGTCAGATGTAGTCCATAGACGTTCTTGAACTTTTTTGTTGTTTGTCCTCATTAAAATTTGGTCTCTGAGGACTTGTTCGTATGATATGTGCTCGAAATCACATGTAACAGCCAGTGATCTAAGAGCGGATACAAAATCTTCAATAGGTTCATCGGGTCGTTGTTTCCGTGAGTAAAAGATAAACCTTTCCATCACAATATTTTTCTTTTTACCATACCGTTTATTGAGTTGTGAGGAAGCATACTTATATACATCAATATTACCTGGATTAAGTAAAACAGGCAAAGTTTTGAATTCTTTTAAAGCAATACCACCTAAACAATGTTTTAGCAGGGAAAGTTTTCTCTCAGGTTCACACTCTACCCCTTCCAAAACTTCCACATATGCTAAAAAAACAGGTTCCCATATTTCCCAGGCCATGGGAGGTTCACCAGGAGAAGACAGGAATGATGGCGGAGGAACGATGCCTGACATGGTAAAATGAAAGAACAAGGAAGTAAAACAGTAAAACTTGGAAACACAGTTACTAAACTGTTAAACAGGGATATTATATAGCGTAAAAGTACAGGTGAAAGAAGTAAGAGTGCGTTATAATGGCACGCGGTGTGCGTGTCACCGAAGGATAAAGTATTACCACAGTAAATCTTGGTAGTCGATGTCCTGATCTTCCGATTGCAGCGTGAAATACACTGCAACTTCTTGATGGATGACGGTGAGTAAGAGCAGTTGCTAGGATACTGTACTATAGACACAACTAAGATGGCAGCCATGTCGGTTACGTTGCGTGATGAACGTGATGACAGCAAACGTTCGTGAAGACTAATCCAGTGCGTCTATGATGATAGCTGCTCCGGAATTCCAATCCGTCGGAGGAGCTCGCAAACAGAATGGAACACTGGGACTACTCAAAAAATGCGGCCGAAGAATGAAGTCCAAGGCAATTCAAATAAGGTAAAAATAAGGATGCTGGGAAGAGGCAGAAACTCCAGCAATAAGGCGCTAGGCGGCGGAGACTAAGCTTATGCAGAGTAGCTTAGTAAAGGATGTACGGTCCATAAGTACAATCAGTTTTGGAAGAAAAAAAAGAAAACAGCGAAATTCCAAAAGAAATGAGGGTTAATCCCGCTCATCGCCAGTGTAGGAAGTCAGAAAGTCCAAAAATGAAGAGGCGGAGACGAAGATTGTAGAGACGTGGTTTAATCGTAAGTGCACGTCTGTTCATAAGGAAGTCCAAGTCCAGAATGCCCCAACCCCCACATCCAGTCATCAACACAACACTCCACTCCATTCAAAACCAAACATTCTCCAGGCGACACGAGACAGCCACGAGCTATGACAAAATGTCACGCTCGTGTCTGCTCATGTCAGCATGCAACACACCTTCCCCCTTAAAAGAAAACAGAAAGAAAATAAATGAATAAAAAAATAAAATAAACAATAATAAGTACAGAATTAATTCATGACAAAATCTTTGTACTTTGCAGGAAGACGATGGTTACGCACTACCCTAGGATTCTCAGAACTGCAACAGGGGGGAATGATTCCCTTGGTCATTATGTTGCCCAACATCTAAAAATACATTACTGTTATGGTCTTCCTGTAAATCAGTAACGCCTTTAAATAAAGAAATTCTGTTTAAATTCCAAACGGAACCACCTTCAATTCTAACAGCATTCCTGAAGACTTCAATGACTTTTCTTGGAGTTGACCAAACAGGAAACCCCTTATTAACCCCTTCTTTTTTTTTTATACAAATTAAATCGCCCACCATTATCTCATGTTTAGTTGCACAACCCATTTTTTTTCTCATAGAATGTTTCATTTTGTTCTTATACAAGCCAACCCTGCGTTGGACTGCCTCATAATCTACCCTAAAAAACTCATCAGTCTCACCGAGATTTTTCTTCAACCACCAAGGAACCAATTTGGTACTGGGTTTGCGCTCTCTTAAAAGTTCAAATGGACTGACCAAAGTGACGGAATTGGGAGAAGTCCTATACGCCAATAACATGGACTGTAAAGCATTGCGCCAATTTAGACCACCCATTATTGACAATTGAATAGCTCCTTTCACAACACGGTTGAAACGCTCAACCTGACCATTGGCCTCGGGATGGAAAACCGCAATTCTCCTATGAGTAATTCCACATTTCACCATGAAATCCTCCATTTCCCTACTAACAAATTGGGGCCCATTATCCGTGACAATTTCTTGGGGTATCCCTTCCCTGCAAAAAATTTCATCTAAGAACTCAATAACATTATGTGAGGTGACCTCCTTGACCATTTTGACTTCAGGCCATTTGGAGTAGTAGTCAATTAGAACAATGCCAAATGCTTCATGTCTGGGTAAAGTACTAAATGGACCAATAATATCCAAACCAAGTTTACGCCAAGGACCAAGAGGAAAATCTATAGGATGAGGTTCAGGACGTAGAGCAACAGCTGATTTGTCACTATATGAACATTGAATGCATGAACGTACAAAATGATCAACACAATTATCAATGCTTGGCCACCAAAAAAACTCTCTGACACGTCTTCTGGTGAAGGAAATCCCTAAATGCCCTTCATGAGCAATTTCTAGAATTGTGTTTCTAAGTGAATGGGGAGGAATAATTTTATCACCTCTCAAAACCAAACCATTTTCAACAGCAAGCTCTTCATGAACTTTGAAATAACTCATCATGTCACCCGACAACTTCCTCTGTTCAGGCCAACCTTGTACTAAACACTTCTTGACATTGCATAATTCTAAATCTTTCTCCATCTCCAGGAGCCAAACAGCTTCCCTTAAATTAGATTGTTCACCATACACTAGATTAACATCACGCATGGTGAAAGCTACTTCACAATCTTCATCTTGGATCTTAACTGGACACTCGACAGAAGAAGTTAATCTGGACATGCAGTCAGCGTGTACATTAGCCTTTCCTTGAACATACTCTATCTGGAACTGGAAAGACTGTAACCTGGAAGCAAGTCTCGCAAGGCGTGCAGACATGGTCCGCCCTCCGCCTGGAGCCATCAAAAAACAAGGGGCTTATGGTCAGTTTTTATGATAAATTTAGTACCCCACAAAAAGGTCCTGAAATGTTCTGCTCCCCAAACACAAGCCAATAACTCTCTCTCTATAACTGAATAGTGTTTTTCTGCATCTCTCAGTGCTCTTGAAGCATATGCTACAATCCACTCTTTTTCATTGTCTCTTTGTAAAAGAACACCACCCAAACCGGTGCTACTAGCGTCCACCATAACAATGCACTTTTTCCCACAAACAAAAGGCTTAAAACATGGAGCATTCACAATAAACTTCTTCAAATTCTCAAAAACTTTAGACATATCATTGGTCCAAATAAATTTTGCATTTTTCTTGAGAAGACATCTAAAAGGATCAATTTTAGAAGCGAAATTCGGTATGAATTTAACATAAAATTCAATAAGACCCAGAAAAGCCACCAGTTGTTCTTTGGAAGTGGGAATGGGAGCATTCACAATACTTTCAATGTGGTTACGTTTAGGTTTGATTCCCATTCCACTAATGGTATGCCCAAGGTACTCTACTTCCTTTGCCTTGATTTTACATTTATCAAGACGGAGAGTGAGACCCTTTCTTGACAAGGCAGCAAATACATTTTCTAAATTCAAGTCATGTTCCTCATCATTCTTGCCGTACACAAGAATATCGTCCTGAAATGCAATGGCACCATTTAATTCGTCCAAAGTGTCTCTCATCAATCTTTGAAACACTGAGGCAGCACTAGCAAGACCAAAAGGCATGCGACAAAACCTGAAAAGACCTTCAGGAGTAATGAAAGCAGTGAGGTTTTTGATTCCTCGGCAAGGACAACCTGGTGGTATGCACTAGCTAAATCGATGCATGAAAATACTTGTGCACCAGCTAACGTTGAAACCATCTCATGAAGATTGGGCAAGGGGTGAGCATCTACCCAAATAGCATTATTCACACTGCGAAGGTCCACACAGAGCCTAAGCTCACCTGAAGATTTAATGGAAATCACAATGGGAGAAACCCAAGGTGATGACTCAATGGGTTCTATAACGTTTTTTGACACAAGTCCTTAAGCATGTCCTTCAATTTGTTCCTGTAAGTGAGAGGAACATTCCTCACTTTGTGACGAACTGGAACAACATTGTCGTGTAGCTTAATGACATGTTCAAAACCCTGATATCTTCCTAAATCTCCACTGAAAAGATTGGGAAATAATTTCTTTAATTTATCAAGAAGATGGGAATTGTCTTTGTGGGTAACATTGTGAGACTCAACAGCATAGACCGGGGGATCCGCTCTAGGATCAAGCTTAATTCCTAATTGTTGTTGATGCGGCCACCCTAATAATGACTGCCCTGATCTTGCTACATATATTTTCCCAAAAATATCGCGACCTGAAAACACTAAGTTAGCACAAAAAAAACCAATAAGGTCAATTTTGTGTCCTGTATAACCTCCAGGAGATACATCAGGTGGAGAAAGTGTTTTGTTAGGCCACTTGTCATGAAAAATGTCTAAAGAAATAATGGTGTACCATGCACATGAATCCACAAGGAATTCCAAATCAATGTCATTAACAGTAATGAAACATGAAGGAAATTTAGTACATTCTCCACCCCCACAAATATTGATGACCGTGTTGACTTCATATTCATTGTCCTCATATGGAGGGTCATGATCACGCATGTCTTGAACGTAATTCACTCTTTTAAGAACTGCTCTGCAAAATTTTCCAAAATGACCCTTCTTATTGCATTTTGAACAAGTTTTTCCGATAGCAGGACAGTTTTTAAAGTCAGCCAAATGACCGTCGCTTCCACATCTGTAGCAAAGTAATTGAGAGTTCCTTTTTTCATACTTTGTTCCTTTAAATCTACCATCAAATTTTGATGAGTTATCATTTCTCTGTGGAAAAAATTTCTTTTGTTTATCAGACTCCTTAGAAACGTTGAAAACATCACTTTTATCATTGCCTTTAATTTCTTTCACAAATTTTTCAGAGTGTTCTATGGACTTGGCTATGTCAATGGCGTTATTCAATGACATGTCAGATGTAGTCCATAGACGTTCTTGAACTTTTTTGTTGTTTGTCCTCATTAAAATTTGGTCTCTGAGGACTTGTTCGTATGATATATGCTCGAAATCACATGTAACAGCCAGTGATCTAACAGCGGATACAAAATCTTCAATAGGTTCATCGGGTCGTTGTTTCCGTGAGTAAAAGATAAACCTTTCCATCACAATATTTTTCTTTTTACCATACCGTTTATTGAGTTGTGAGGAAGCATACTTATATACATCAATATTACCTGGATTAAGTAAAACAGGCAAAGTTTTGAATTCTTTTAAAGCAATACCACCTAAACAATGTTTTAGCAGGGAAAGTTTTCTCTCAGGTTCACACTCTACCCCTTCCAAAACTTCCACATATGCTAAAAAAACAGGTTCCCATATTTCCCAGGCCATGGGAGGTTCACCAGGAGAAGACAGGAATGATGGCGGAGGAACGATGCCTGACATGGTGAAATGAAAGAACAAGGAAGTAAAACAGTAAAACTTGGAAACACAGTTACTAAACTGTTAAACAGGGATATTATATAGCGTAAAAGTACAGGTGAAAGAAGTAAGAGTGCGTTATAATGGCACGCGGTGTGCGTGTCACCGAAGGATAAAGTATTACCACAGTAAATCTTGGTAGTCGATGTCCTGATCTTCCGATTGCAGCGTGAAATACACTGCAACTTCTTGATGGATGACGGTGAGTAAGAGCAGTTGCTAGGATACTGTACTGTAGACACAACTAAGATGGCAGCCACGTCGGTTACGTTGCGTGATGAACGTGATGACAGCAAACGTTCGTGAAGACTAATCCAGTGCGTCTATGATGATAGCTGCTCCGGAATTCCAATCCGTCGGAGGAGCTCGCAAACAGAATGGAACACTGGGACTACTCAAAAATGCGGCCGAAGAATGAAGTCCAAGGCAATTCAAATAAGGTAAAAATAAGGATCCTGGGAAGAGGCAGAAACTCCAGCAATAAGGCGCTAGGCGGCGGAGACTAAGCTTATGCAGAGTAGCTTAGTAAAGGATGTACGGTCCATAAGTACAATCAGTTTTGGAAGAAAAAAAGAAAACAGCGAAATTCCAAAAGAAATGAGGGTTAATCCCGCTCGTCGCCAGTGTAGGAAGTCAGAAAGTCCAAAAATGAAGAGGCGGAGACGAAGATTGTAGAGACGTGGTTTAATCGTAAGTGCACGTCTGTTCATAAGGAAGTCCAAGTCCAGAATGCCCCAACCCCCACATCCAGTCATCAACACAACACTCCACTCCATTGAAAACCAAACATTCTCCAGGCGACACGAGACAGCCACGAGCTATGACAAAATGTCACGCTCGTGTCTGCTCATGTCAGCATGCAACAGCCCTGGCATCGTGTTCCTTACCAGTCTAAGAGCTCCCTACTTCCTAAGAGCTCCTGGAGGGCTGAAGATCACATCGAAGAGAGCCCTGGCATCGTGTCCTTTACCAGTATAAGAGCGCTCTACTTCCCAAGAGCTCATCGAGGGCTGAAGATCAAATCAAGGACAGCCCTGGCATCGTGTCCTTTACCAGTCTAAGAGCGCTCTACTTCCCAAGAGCTCCTCCTGGGCTGAGGATCACATCGAAGAGAGCCCTGGCATCGTGTCCCTTACCAGTCTAAGAGCTCTCTACTACCCAATGTAGGAGAGTAGGATCTGCCTCTTATGGTTACCCCCACTTTTTGCTGGTGTATCACTGTTTTTCGACTTTAGTCTGGCTGGGGCCCTGCTATTTAGGACCCCAGCCTAGCTGCTTTCTCTCTAAATTGATTCCCTGTACTTTAGGTACATCACAGATTGGATTCTGGGGTGCCCTTATAAGTCCCTAGTATATGGTATACTATGTACCCAGGGCATAGGTACCCCAGAGGCCTACCAGGGGCTGAAGCATGTATTGTGCCACCCCTGGAAGGCCAACCAAATTGACACCACAGGACTGCTACTGCAGCCTGAGTGAGGTGGTGCATGCACCCCTTACAGAGATATAGGTTCACTATATCTCACCTTACACTGCACATAGAAACCTATCAGTCACCCCTATGGCAGGCCTTATCAATCCTGAAGGCAGGGTGCTTAGTTATATGTGAGAGGGTGTCCATGCATGAGCAGAGCCCCTCTGCAGCCCTCGGAATCTCCTATCCGGGATTGTCTGTGGTGCAGCCTGACCATATACTCTTAAGTGCATTACAACCTTGTGGTAAAATGCTAACTTTGGACTGGCTGCACGGGAACATGTCGTGTTTGGTGTCAAACACCTTGGAATCCTACCCCCCCCCGCCAGTCCTGGCGGCGGGGGTAGAATTCCACCCTTCTAGAGGGAGAGACATGTCCCCACCGGTATACCTGATAGAAACCTTAAAGAGCCCTGGCATCACAAAATGGATGCTGCAGCCACAGACACGAGTCTGGCCTCCTGCTGCTGACCGAAACTCCGGCAGGGGAGGCCTGGACAATAGGTTTCCTGTCGCAGGGAGGTATGACCACCCCCCAGACAGGCCTTAGTGGATTGGGGCTGGGTGGGTGCACTCTCTGAGTGCTTTGAAGTCCTGCACTGGGGGCACATTTGGTGTCCTCGTTCATACCCCAGTTCAAACCGGTTGCAGGGGCTACCAGCCCCTGCTCTGGCGCGAAACTGGACAAAGGAAATGGGTGTAGCCACCCCTCTTTCCAAACCCTCCCATAGGTGGGTCCCCAGAGTTAGTCCAACCCCTTTTCTTAGTATAAGTAAGGGAACCCTGGCAACAGGACTTTAGATATCCCTGGACGAAACTCTGAAGCTGAATCCTGGACCTTCGACGCTCTACATCAAGATTAGAGGACTGAAGAATCTCCCTTGGGGTCAAGGAGTGACTCCCCTGCTTGGCAGGCACCAACGAAGCATCTCTCCAGTCTGCATCACTGAAGCTCCCGCTGGACGCCGAAGTCTTTGCATCACCAGAGGTAGATTTCCAGACTTCCCCGAGGCTGCCCTGCGTCCCCAGCAAAGCTGAGGCCCGTAGCTGTCGTGGGTAATGTGGAGCCGTGACCCCTGGACACCGAGCACATTTGCAAGTGCATCAACTTCCTGACATCTCTCGAAGCTGTGCTTTAGGTTCCAAGTAGCCCTAGCCCCGAGCACCAACTGCAGTAAAGATCACTGGCCTGCACTCCACGAGTGTCCCGTGGGCCAGCTCCAAGTGCGACCGCTTGAGGCTCCTTCGCGATCTCTAGTCCGTTGGCTAGTGGGTCCCCACGAAGGCAACTCTTCAATTGCTTGGGCTTTTCTGGTTGCTCCAGACGTGCCCTGACTTACCCTCGCTGGGTGAGTCCCTCAGACCTTGCTGGTCTGCACCGCAGCCTTTTCTTCACTTCCCCGTGACTTGCCGTTGCCAAGGCTTGTTGGGTCCAATCCGGTCGTTGACACCGCAGCACTCGACAAACTTCGTGGGACAGCTTGAATCCAGCTCCTGGTTGTCGTTGACGCCTCCTGGACCTCGTGGCTGAAGAGTCAAGGCACCAGTCAACTCACCTGAAGCACCCGACATCTGAGGGCATTCGACTATCGTGCCCCTGGTCACTGGCTAGTGACCCAGACTCTGTCCCCTCTGCTTTCAGGTCTTCCTTTTCCTCGATCCAGGCTTGGATTGCTCCGGACACTCTTCTTCTTCACGGCAGCAGCACTTTTCCAGAGATCGCCATTGAAAACGACGACGATTCCCGACACCTTTTAACACGTATGCACCCGGCTTCCCTGGGTGAGGTAACTCGAGTATTTCGGTACTCACGTGGGTGTGGGCCCTAGAAACTCTTAAGTTTTAAGGGGTTAACTGGAAGTCCTCTCCGAAGTGTCCTTTTTCTTTAAAAATCCAACCGTGACTTTCCCCATAGAAGTCAACGGCGGCTCGCGACTGTGTTCTCACACTGCACGCGTCCCCCGTGGGTCCCCTGTGTCACTACCTTGGGTGGTTCCTTGGGGTCCAAGCACTTCTACAGGCTCTAGGCCTTGTGTCTAGTTCAGTCGTGGTTCTTATACCCAGTGCTTAATTTGTAAAATATTAAGTGCAGGTGCTCTAATTTTTTTAGGAGGACACACCCATTTCCCCAGCCCGCCCACTTTGTCCTGTGGCCCCACCTACTTCCTTTATTGACTCCACCCACATCCACAAGCCTCAACACGTCAGAGTCGCTGCCTCACTCCTTGAGTTCCACAAGAAGCTGAAGGCCTGGCTCTTCACATAAGCACCTTGGCGCCTCACATCTACATACCTGCCCAAGTGCGTGGATACTCTCTCGGGTCATTAGTGCACTATGCAAATCAATATAACATAACAATATAAAATATGGAACGCCTATGACAATAACTTAAAAGTGAACTCAAATTACGGAATGTTTGTAAATCTCAAAATTTAGCTTTAGGAAAGGTCATTTGAGTACCTGAGGCAGCTTTACAAACTAAAGAGAATGTGCTTGTACTGTGCTGTTTAAAAGATAGGAAGGGATGAAGGAAGGAATATATTACAGAAAGCAGCAACAATGCAGGCAGGAAAGGGAGTATTGCTGTGAGGAAATAAATAAGTAATGGATGACAGAAGAAGGAAATAAGAAAAGAATGTGAAAAGAAGAAATGAAGGGATAGAGGGAGAAAGTGAATGATGTATGATGGATGAATCAAAAGAAGAAAGGAAAGGAGGAAGAAAAGCCAAAGAAAGGGTGGAGGATAAGAGAGTAAGAAATTAAAGAAGGGATGAAGGAAGGAGCAGGAAAAAGAAAGTAAGGAACGAATGGAGGAAGAAATGAACCAAGGGATGGGGAATGAATGAGGGTGTAAGGAAGCACGAATGGAAAGAGGAAAGAAGGCGTGGCTGGAGTTGCTGAGGAAGAGAAAAAGGAAAGGCAAAAGGCGGGACGAAGGAAAGAAAGGAGGTCATGGGAATGGATACGAGTATGAAAAGTACTGGGTGAAGGCGAGGCAGAGGGAATAATGCCAATGTAATATTGCAAAGAAATTGAAAAACAAAAGATTAAAATACATTTGTGTCCTTATCACACCATGTATGTTTGTAAAGCACATACTCACCAGAGGGGGCCTTAACACCAAATTAAAAATATTGTTATCCAACTCAATGGCACCAATTTCATCGACCTCAGAAAGATGAAAGACCGGGTGCCACACCATTAGTTAAATTTATGAGAGATCAAACACAGATTCCTGGAGTGGATATATTAGCTAACTGATGAACCAGACCCAGCAAAGCATTTCTTGAAATAAAAGGCAAAGAAGGTGAACAGGAAGTACCTAGATTACTCTTCTAACTAAATCTGTGGAACACGGCTTAAAGCTTTGCCTAAGTGAATGGCGGATTGAGCATTGTATGAAATCTGGAAGAGGCAACTTATAATATCATCCTACACACACACACACAGATACTTCTCACAGAATAGGCGAGGAGTTAAACAACAGACTGTATTGAGACCTACTTTCCTTGAGAAATACAGATGAAATCTATAAAGACAGCTAACAGTGTATTGACAACCCCATTATGGCAGCTAACAAGTGGAGAATCTATCAGTTGCATTACATACTGCAAAGGTCACCAGTGTAAGTATGACAAATGGGCGAATATCAGTTGCCCCTTCACCCCGGGTCCAAGTGTCACTGCAGCCTGGAGCGTATTTCTGTCACTGGCACTCTCCCAGAGTCAGTAATGATCAGGAGCATATCAAAACTATATAAAATTCATAAACTCAATACATACACCACAGATGCGTACCTTTTAAATGTGTGCTCATTGCAGGTATTGTGGCATTCCAAACCTCTCAAGTGAATGTGACATGCACACTTTGTAAAGGGAAGAGGAAACCTTGAGAAAACTTTAAAGGGTTGTTTTACATGTTTAGTGCAAGCTCCTCTACGGTCTACTTTTTATTTTACATGCTGTAGAAAATGATAATTTGTCAGAGCAATCTATACATGAGACAGCCAAGATAAGGATAATAGAAATTGTGTAAATATATTCATTATTTTCACAGCAAAATGCACACCTCTTCAATTTAATTGATTTTAACAAAAAGTACAAAATGAAATATTCTGAAGGCAGCCAACATGTGCTTGCAAGCTAAAGGTACTAATCTGTTAAATATGTTCAACAGTCCTACAGTAATTTTATACTATTTAGAGATCGTCAGTTTAGGGGTGTTGCTGTGCTGTGAAGTAAGTGAAGTACAGTGTTTTGCTACTATCAGACATCCTCCATGCTATGGTGGGTGCACCTCACAATCGAAGAGTCTGGGAGTCCGTACCTGCGCCCTTACATGAGGATGGTCATGAAACTGAAGTACAGCAGATTGGTATGCGATCACAGTCCCTATCAGAGTCCCTGCAGAGTATGAGGGTATCATCACACACAGTCTATATGAAAGGCCTGCAGGCATGGAGGGTATCAAAGTCAGTGTGAGATTCCACAGAGAGGAGAGTATCACAGTTTGCACCTTAGAGACTACAGAGAAGTCCCATTCAATAAGAGAGGCCTGCAGACTAGGAGCAGGGTACCATCGTCCATACCAAGAGCACCACACTCCACCATCCATATCAAAAGCACCACACTTCAGAAGGTATCACAGTCTGTATGAACATGGTTGAACACCAGCGGAGAGTCACGCACTCTGCAACAGGGACCTCACCAGGCTGCCCCATATTTGCAGACTGAACTAGTGAGAGTCACCAGAACAGGCTACACATTTCAAGTCCTAGTTAGAACTTGCCAATGGGGTTCTGCTGGTGATGCAGACTGGGGCATTGATACCCCTCTCAATCCGCATTCCTCTACCTTTCCACCGGCACTTAAGCCCTCCTCATGCCAGCTTCTCATATAATAATTAACATGATATCCCAGCATGATTGTGTAAAAATCTGAAGCTCACCCCGCCCCCATTACTGACGAGGTACTTCCCTGTGTGCAAGGCCACAAAGTTTTTCCTCCATAACTGTTACATTGTTTTTAAAACTTTGACGTTTTAGATACTGGCCCAAAGTATACACAATTGTTTTAAAAACAAATAGCAATGAAAACGTCCATTAAATTTGGCCTACAAAATCCCACTTTTAACTTGAAAATTTTCTCACAAAACTTTTTTCTACATGGAAAACTTCCTCAAATGAAGTAAGGCACAGTTGGTAAAGTCATCATACTTTGTGAACTGAGCTAAGTACAACATGCTCAATTTTGAGTGTGAAATTTGCATACCTTGCCCACCTGTGACTCGATCATGAACACCATCAGACTCCCTATTGAGGGGCCAGTGAGATGCACAATCTGTGCTAACAGCTTAAACATGCGTTAGTAAACCAACTAGTTGTTTTCTGCTTACATTGACTTGTTCATTAGGTAGATTAACTTACTAGAGGTAATACTTGTTTTTAATTTTATAACTGCTTTTTAAATACTAACACTTCGTTGAGTGCGTCTGTGCAGGCAAAGGGGGCAGGATTGGACTGGGCCTGAAAATAACAGACCCACCAGACCATAAAACAGGCCCACAAAGAGCCAAAAATTGGCCCATACACACCAGCCCATCAGGCACGACCTGATTGCCCCATAGGCCAGTCCGACCCTTAAAGGGGAGTCTGCGATGGGAAAGTACAGTGAAAAGAGGAGGAGAAATCGCTGCACTTAAGATGTCAAAATGAAGGGCTTAGATATTATGGATCAGAGCTTCCAATTTAGGTGGGAGTGCAATTTTTATAATCAAGAAAGCAGCTTTATTTCCTCCAATTGAGTGCAAGTTAATGGCAAAATTAGGTTGTCTCACTTTCTGTTCGAAATGTTCCTTCTTTTCTGTCCCCAAATGGTGGCCCATGATGTCGAGGTCACTTTTGTTTTCCTTTAATACTGGGCCCTCCATCTCTCTGCCTTTCAAAGGCAGGTATTTCCCGCTCTCTCTTTTAGCAGTCTCCTCAGGAAACTCGCCATCATTTCAAGCTACCACCTTCTGTGTTCTCATCCTTACTGTATGAACAGGCAAAATACCTTTCATAGTCTACAGTGGGATCTCCCGCCCAGAAAAACACCCTCACCCTCCAAAAATGTTTAAAATCAATGGAATTCAAAATTGGCGTAGGTAGGCTGCCAAAGGCTGAAATGTAAGCATAGAAAATGGGTCCCACTCCCCCTGGCTAGGTAGGGGAAAAACAGTCTTGGGGTGAATTTACAAATATAACACGGAACACTGGTACATAGCTCATGGCAGAAAAACAAGACTACCTGAACGTGAATTTTGCCTCGAGTGGCACGTTCGGGTATTCTTGTTTCTCTGCCATCAGCCGTTTACCAGTGTTCAGAGTTATATTTGTCTAAAGCATTGACATGGCTCATTATGCTAAATAACGTTTTATAGTGTGGGGCCCACGGCTGCAGCTCTTCCTCCGCTGCTGCTGGCTTTTAACTTTAAAAAGATTTATTTTGCTGCAAAAGTGAAAAGCCAGCAGCAGCGGAGGAAGAGCTGCAGCCGTGGGCCCCACACTATAAAACGTTATTTAGCATAATGAGCCAAGTCAATGCTTTACACAAATATACACCATCGTGGTTATTAGAATCATGATACAAAGCGAAAGTAATCACTTACCGGGACAGCCTTAATTAATCTGCGAGGAGACCTGCTGCGCGACACGCTCCTTGCTTCTGTCCTCGGCTGATGATTAGCCTGCAGCTGCGCAGTTCTGGGCGGGCCGCGGTCAGAAACAATGCTTATTGGTCCGAATGTGGGGTGGGCACACACTTGAAGATTCGCCAAGGAGGGACGGGGCGGGCTATTAATATATTTTGCAATCGTTCATTGGTAGCGCATGAACGATTGCAAAATGCGGTGTGACAGTGACCTACGCCGAGGCAGGGACCCAGGAAGTTTGATTTTCTGGCGGTAATAAGTGGCTTGTAAAAAGGCGGGCGCCAAGCAGCTGCATCCAATTTGAAATATTTTACCAGCACGCAGTAACGTGCAATATCAGCTCTTCACCGGGGAGGCTGGGACCCTACTCTGAGCTTAGTGAGCAGCGCGCAGCCAATTTTTACCCATATTGCGTGTAGGGTAGAGGCTAGAGTGTAGACCCGGCCCTGAGAAATAAGTGCCGGTGCTAAGCACCGGAAAGCACCGGCACAAATTAAGCACTGCTTATACCACTATTTTAGTATATGGTTTGGTATGCCCCTAGGGCTCAAAAGTGTATTGTGCTAAATGCTGCTGATATTTGACTTGTAACTTATGTACTTCGAACTCTAGCCTCATAAAGAGACTGGAGGGGTGTGTTTAAGACTAAATACATATATTTTATATATATACCTGGTGTGGTCCTCTTTCATTTGGTCACTCAAGAGATTATAGACGGGTAAAACAAGCTGCTTTACATTCCTCCAAGACTTAGCCTGAAGGCTGCTCTCCATAGCTACCACTAGGATAGCTTTCAATAAAGGTTGTCTTTAACCTATCATCCATAAGGGGTTGTTTGGACTGGTGCAAGGTGCCCACTATAACTAGTGGACAGCATATGCCAGGCCAACTTCTCACATTGGTGTGCAGCGTGTGGGATTCCAGCTTGCTATTATTTTACCAGATAATCTCAAGTGTGTGACTAACTGAAAACCACTAAAGGTACCTAAGGTACATATAAATTCAAGCTTAGAAATACAGTAAGTTCTACTGAACTTAGAGTTGTGTGTCAAGGGCTTAGCACACCCTTTCTACAACTCAAGAGAGTTTAGTAGGCCACACTAGAGTAGGTAGTGCATACACAACACCTCACTAGTGATGTCTTCACTGCAGGACCCAGTGGGCTCCTGCCCTCCAAATATGACAACCTCCCATTCTTGGAATTGAGCAGTCATGCAAGATTAGGAAGCTGAAGACAGGCAAAAGTGCCAACACCCAACGTCTCATGGAGATGCTTCTGCTGGATGATCTCAGAAGACCCCTAGGGTCTGCAAGGGTAGGCAGAGAGGGTGGGGCAGAAGATGAGGGAGGGGCCAGGGGTGAAAATACCCAGGACCTGACCTCTGAAACTGGCCAGAAAGATGACAATGATCTTGCCCTGGATAATGCAGCTCCTCCTGCAGATGAGGAGGAGGATCAGAATGACCTCCCCTTTGTCCCCCCAGGAAGAGTTGTGAGTGTGCCTAGAAGGTCCAGATCTCCTTCTCAGGAGTCTAACCATTCTGACACCTCAGTAGGGACCTCTGTTTCTTCTCATAGGAGGGAATCCTCTCATGAAAGGAAAGCGAGACTGCTCAAGTATGAGGAAGCTCAGTTGAGAATCAGAGGAGAGCACTTGGCTATAGACAGGGAGTCCCTAGAGCTTCAAGGACAAAGAAGAAAGTTGGGACTAGAGTCCCATGGTGGCAGCAACTTCCCTAGTGGTAGGGAAAGGTCTTATGACCATAGAAACCTGAGCAAGATTGTCCCTCCCTACCAGAGTGGGGATGACATCCACAAATGGATCACTGCACTGGAAAGGGCCTGTAAAGTTCAGAGGGTCCCCCAGGAGCAGTGGGCAGCAATCTTGTGGCTCTCCTTTGCAGACAAAGGTAGAGACAAGCTCCTCACTGTAAGAGAAGAGGATGCTGATGATTACCAAGTCCTGAAGAGTGCCCTGATAGATGGGTTTGGCCTAACCACTGAGCAATGCAGGTTAAAGTTCAGAGATACCCAAAAGGCACAGACACAGGACTGGGTGGACTTTGTAGATTGTGCTACCAAGGCTCTTGGAAGGCTGGTTACTGGGCAGTAACGTGTGTGACTTCAAAGGATTGTATAATTTAATCATGAGGGAGCAGATTCTTAATAACTGTCAGAATCAGTTGCTACATCAGTACCTGGTTGACTCTGATCTGACCTCTCCCCAAGAATTGGGAAAGAAGGCAGATAAATGGGTCAGAACCAGGGTGAAGCAGAAAGTACAGAACCAAGGTGGTGACCAGAAGAAGCAAGATTCCCAAAACTCTGATAAGGGTGGGGAGAAGGGTAAAGACCAGAAGTCTTCTCAAGGTCCCCAAAAATCTGCATCTGGAGGGGAACCCCAATCTAATAAAGGAAAAGGCCAAAAGAAACCATGGTGCAAAGTCTGTAAGCAAAAGACTCACTGGACCAGTGATTGCACAAAGACTCCAATCCAGCAACCATTGCCCCTAAGGCAACTGTTCCCCCTAGTCCAGCTACAAGTGGTGGTGGAAACACTCAGAATAAGGGTTTAGTAGGGTTGACCCTGGGTACTGAGATGGACTCTGGCCTAGTCAGAGTGCCAACTCAGGCTGTCCTAGTCTGTGATGGGGGCATGGATATGTCCCCCTTTGTGAGTCCCAATAATTTGGGCAAATACAGACAGCAGCCTTTAATTAATGGAAGGGAGGCTTTGGCATTCAGGGACACAGGAGCAAGTGTCACCATGGTGACACAAGATCTTGTGGATCCTGGGCAGATTATACTTGGTGAAATGTACCAAGTGTCCAATGCTAGCAATGTCAGAACAGACCATTCTCTGGCAGTTGTTAACTTCTCCTGGGGAGGGGTAACTGGCCTTAAGAAGGTTGTGGTGAGTGCAGACCTACCAGTTGAATGCTTGCTTGGCAATGATCTTGAAACCTCAGCTTGGGCAGAGGTGGAGCTCAGGAAACATGCAGAAATGCTAGGGATCCCTGCACATCTCTTTGCTGTGACTAGGTCACAGGCAAAAATGTCAAAAGCTGAACAGGCCCAGGATTCTGGAATAATGGACCAGGTACCTCCCAAGAGAAGGAGCAGTTGGGTTAAGGCAGTGCCTTCCCCCTTGGCTCAGGAGGAAGATCAGTCTTTTGAGGAAGATGATCTCAAGCCTGAAGAAGGAACTGTCCCAGGGGAGCTTGAACCTGATCAGGTTGAGTTCTTGGGGACAGGGGGCCCTTCCAGGGCAGATCTGAGCCAGGAGCAACTGAACTGCCCCTCTCTTGAACCCCTCAGACAGCAGGCTGCTGCTGAGGCTGCTGGGAATGCTAGTGGCACCCATAAGATATATTGGGATGATGGACTCCTGTACTCAGAGAGTAGAGACCCCAAGCCTGGAGCAGCCAGGAGGTTGGTTATACCTCTGAAGTTCAGGGGCTTCCTATTGACACAAGCCCATGACATTCCCTTAGCAGGTCACCTGGGCCAGATCAAGACTTGGGACAGAATTGTCCCTCACTTTCACTGGCCCCACATGTCTGAAGACACCAAGGAGTTTTGTCGCTCCTGTGTAACCTGCCAAGCCAGTGGGAAGGCAGGTGGCACCACAAAGGCCCCCTGATACCACTACCTGTGGTGGGGGTTCCCTTTGAGAGGGTGGGGATTGACATAGTTGGTCCCATGGATCCCCAAACAGCATCTGGGCACAGGTTTATCCTGGTGGTGGTGGACCAAGCCACCAGGTACCCAGAAGCCATTCCCCTTAGGACCACTACAGCTCCTGTGGTGGCAAGGGCCCTCCTGGGAATTTTCTCAAGAGTGGGCTTTCCTAAGGAGGTAGTATCTGACAGAGATGCAAACTTTATGTCCAGTTACTTGACTGCAATGTGGAAGGAGTGTGGAGTGACTTATAAGTTCACCACACCCTATCACCCACAATGCAATGGTTTAGTTGAGAGATTCAACAAAACCTTGAAGGGCATGATTAAAGGGCTCCCAGAAAAGCTTAGGCGAAGATGGGACATACTCTTGCCCTGCCTTTTATTTGCATACAGGGAAGTGCCTCAAAAGGGGGTTGGCTACAGCCCTTTTGAACTTTTGTTTGGCCATCCTGTTAGGGGTCCATTGTGTCTGGTGAAAGAAGGTTGGGAGCTACCTCTCAAACCCCCTAAACAGGACATAATGGACTATGTACTTGGTCTCCGCTCCCGGATGGCTGAGTATATGAAAAAGGCAACCAAAAACCTTGAGGCTAGCCAGGAATTACAGAAAGCCTGGCATGACCAAAAGGCTGTACTGACTGTTTACCAGCCAGGGCAGAAGGTGTGGGTGCTGGAGCCAGTGGCCCCAGCAGCCCTCCAAGACAAATTAAGTGGACCCCATACCATTGTTGAGCAGAAGGGTGAGGTTACCTACTTGGTAGACCTAGGAACACCCAGGAGTCCCCACACGTGTCAACAGACTGAAACCATATGTGGACAGGGCAGACATGGGCTTGCTCATGGCAACTGATGAGGGACAGGAAGAGGAGAGTGACCCTCTCCCTGACCTGCTCTCTCAGAATCCTGATGATGGGTCAGTGGATGGTGTAGCCTTGGCAGGCAGCCTCACTGCCCAGCAGCAAACTGATTGTAGACAGGTGCTCAATCAGTTCAGACACATGTTTTCTCTGACTCCAAGTCAGACCACCTGGTGCACTCATGAAGTGGACACTGGGGACAGTCTGCCTGTTAAAAGTAAGATTTACAGGCAACCTGACCAGGTCAGGGACTGTATCAGGACAGAAGTCCAGAAAATGTTGGAACTGGGTGTCATTGAGCCTTCAGATAGCCCTTGGGCTAGTCCAGTGGTCCTGGTGCCAAAACCTCACAACAAAGATGGTAAGAGAGAGATGAGGTTTTGTGTGGACTACAGAGGCCTCAATGCAGTCACTAGGACTGATGCCCATCCAATCCCCAGGGCAGATGAGCTAATAGACACTTTGGCCTCAGCCAAGTATCTAAGCACATTTGACCTAACAGCTGGCTACTGGCAGATCAGACTAGCTGATGATGCAAAGCCAAAAACTGCATTTTCTACCCCTGGTGGGCTTTACTAATTTGTGGTGATGCCCTTTGGTTTGAAAAATGCACCTGCCACTTTTCAGAGGTTGGTGAACACAGTCCTTATAGGTCTGGAAGCCTATAGTGCAGCATATCTAGATGATATTGCTGTCTTTAGCTCCACCTGGGAGGATCACCTGGTCGACCTCAGAAATGTTTTGGAGGCCCTGCAGAAGGCAGGCCTAACTATCAAGGCCACCAAGTGCCAGATAGGGCAGAGTCAGGTTGTGTACCTGGGCCACCTTGTGGGTGGAGGCCAGGTTCAACCATTGCAGAGCAAGATCCAGACCATCATGGACTGGTCTGCTCCAACTACCCAGACTCAGGTGAGAGCCTTTTTAGGCCTGACTGGGTACTACAGAAGATTTGTCAAGGGGTATGGATCAATAGTGACACCCCTGAATGACTTAACCTCTAAGAAAATGCCCAAAAGGTTCAGTGGACAGTTAGCTGTCAAAAGGCATTTGATGACCTGAAGCAGGCCATGTGCACTGCTCCCATTCTGCAAAGTCCTGATTACTCCAAAAAGTTCATTGTGCAAACAGATGCATCTGAGTTGGGGGTAGGGGCTGTACTGTCACAGTTGAATGATGAAGGTCAGGATCAGCCAGTAGCTTTTATTAGCAGAAGGCTGACCCCCAGAGAGAAACGTTGGTCAGCCATAGAGAGGGAGGCCTTTGCTGTGGTTTGGGCTCTGAAGAAGCTGAGGCCATACTTGTTTGGCACTCACTTCCTTGTTCAAACAGACCACAAGCCCCTCTTATGGCTAAAACAGATGAAGGGTGAAAACCCCAAACTCTTGAGGTGTCTATTTCCCTACAGGGGATGGACTATACAGTGGAACATAGACCTGGGAGTAACCATGCCAATGCAGATGGACTCTCCAGATATTTCCACTTAGAACATGAAGACTCAACTGGTCATGGTTAGTTTAATGTCCCTGCGTTTGGGGGGGGGGTTGTGTAGGAGAGTAGGATCTGCCTCTTATGGTTACCCCCACTTTTTGCTGGTGTATCACTGTTTTTCGACTTTAGTCTGGCTGGGGCCCTGCTATTTAGGACCCCAGCCTAGCTGCTTCCTCTCTAAATTGATTCCCTGTACTTTAGGTACATCACAGATTGGATTCTGGGGTGCCCTTATAAGTCCCTAGTATATGGTATACTATGTACCCAGGGCATAGGTACCCCAGAGGCCTACCAGGGGCTGAAGCATGTATTGTGCCACCCCTGGAAGGCCATCCAAAATAACACCACAGGACTGCTACTGCAGCCTGAGTGAGGTGGTGCATGCACCCCTTACAGAGATATAGGTTCACTATATCTCACCTTACACTGCACATAGAAACCTATCAGTCACCCCTATGGCAGGCCTTATCAATCCCGAAGGCAGGGTGCTTGGTTATATGTGAGAGGGTGCCCATGCATGAGCAGAGCCCCTCTGCAGCCCTCGGAATCTCCTATCCGGGGTTGTCTGTGGTGCAGCCTGACCATATACTCTTAAGTGCATTATAACCTCGCGGTAAAATGCTAACTTTGGACTGGCTGCATGGGAACATGTCGTGTTTGGTGTCAAACACCTTGGAATCCTACCCCCCGCCAGTCCAGGCGGCGGGGTAGAATTCCACCCTTCTAGAGGGAGAGACATGTCCCCACCGGCATACCCGGTAGAAACCTTAAAGAGCCCTGGCATCACAAAATGGATGCTGCAGCCACAGACACGAGTCTGGCCTCCTGCTGCTGACCGAAACTCCGGCAGGGGAGGCCTGGACAATAGGTTTCCTGTCGCAGGGATGTGTGACCACCTCCCAGACAGGCCTTAGTGGATTGGGGCTGGGTGGGTGCACTCTCTGAGTGCTTTGAAGTCCTGCACTGGGGGCACATTTGGTGTCCTCGTGCATACCCCAGTTCAAACCGGTTGCAGGGGCTACCAGCCCCTGCTCTGGCGCGAAACTGGACAAAGGAAATGGGTGTAGCCACCCCTCTTTCCAAACCCTCCCATAGGTGGGTCCCCAGAGTTAGTCCAACCCCTTTCTTAGTATAAGTAATGGAACCCTGGCAACAGGACTTTAGATATCCCTGGACGAAACTCTGAAGCTGAATCCTGGACCTTCGACGCTCTACATCAAGATTAGAGGACTGAAGAATCTCCTTGGGGTCAAGGAGTGACTCCCCTGCTTGGCAGGCACCAACGAAGCATCTGTCCGGTCTGCATCACTGAAGCCCCCGCCGGACGCTGAAGTCTTTGCATCACCAGAGGTAGATTTCCAGACTTCCCCGAGGCTGCCCTGAGTCCCCAGCAAAACTGAGGCCCGTAGCTGTCGTGGGTAACGTGGAACCGTGACCCCTGGACACCGAGCACATTTGCAAGTGCATCAACTTCCTGACATCTCTCGAAGCTGTGCTTTGGGTTCCAAGTAGCCCTAGCCCCGAGCACTAACTGCAGCGAAGATCACTGGCCTACACTCCACGAGTGTCTCGTGGGCCAGCTCCAAGTGCGACCGCTCGAGGCTCCTTCGCGATCTCTAGTCCGTTGGCTAGTGGGTCCCCACGAAGGCAACTCTTCAACTGCTTGGGCTTTTCTGGTTGCTCCAGACGTGCCCTGACTTACCCTCGCTGGGTGAGTCCCTCAGACCTTGCTGGTCTGCACCGCAGCCTTCTCTTCACTTCCCCGTGACTTGCTGTTGCCAAGGCTTGTTGGGTCCAATCCTGTCGCCGACACCGCAGCACTCGACAAACTTCGTGGGACAGCTCGAATCCAGCTCCTGGTTGTCGTCGACGCCTCCTGGACCTCGTGGCTGAAGAGTCAAGGCACCCGTCAACTCACCTGAAGCACCCGATATCTGAGGGCATTCGACTATCGTGCCCCTGGTCACTGGCTACGTATGCACCCGGCTTCCCTGGGTGAGGTAACTCGAGTATTTCGGTACTCACGTGGGTGTGGGCCCTAGAAACTCTTAAGTTTTAAGGGGTTAACTGGAAGTCCTCTCCGAATTGTCCTTTTTCTTTAAAAATCCAACCGTGACTTTCCCCATAGAAGTCAATGGCGGCTCGCGGCTGTGTTCTCACACTGCACGCATCCCCCGTGGGTCCCCTGTGTCACTACCTTGGGTGGTTCCTTGGGGTCCAAGCACTTCTACAGGCTTTAGGCCTTGTGTCTAGTTCAGTCGTGGTTCTTATACCACTATTTTAGTATATGGTTTGGTACGCCCCTAGGGCTCAAACGTGTATTGTGCTAAATACTGCTGATATTTGACTTGTAACTTATGTACTTCGAACACTAGCCTCATAAAGAGACTGGAGGGGTGTGTTTAAGACTAAATACATATATTTTATATATATACCTGGTGTGGTCCTCTTTCATTTGGTCACTCAAGAGATTATAGACTGGTAAAACAAGCTGCTTTACATTCCTCCAAGACTTAGCCTGAAGGCTGCTCTCCATAGCTACCACTAGGATAGCTTTCACTAAAGGTTGTCTTTAACCTATCATCCATAAGGGGTTGTTTGGACTGGTGCATGGTGCCCACTATAACTAGTGGACAGCATATGCCAGGCCAACTTCTCACACCCAAGAGCTCCTCCAGGGCTGAAGATCACATCAAAGACAGCCCTGGCATCATGTCCCTTACCAGTCTAAGAGCTCTCTACTACCCAAGAGCTCCTCGAGGGCTGAAGATCACATCGAAGGCAGCCCTGGATCGTGTTCCTTACCAGTCTAAGAGCTCTCTACTTCCCAAGAACTCCTCCAGTGCTGAAGATCACATCGAAGACAGCCCTGGCATTGTGTCCCTTACCAGTCTACGAGCGCTCTACTTCCCAAGAGGACCTCGAGGGCTGAAGATCACATCGAAGACAGCCCTGGCATTGTGTCCCTTACCAGTCTAAGAGCTCTGTACTTCCGAAGAGCTCCTCGAGGGCTGAAGATCACATCGAAAACAGCCCTGGCATCGTGTCCCTTACCAGTCTAAGAGCTCTCTACTTCCCAAGAACTCCTCCAGGGCTGAAGATTACATCGAAGACAGCCCTGGCATCGTGTCCCTTACCAGTCTAACAGGCACATGCATCAATGTAAAAGTTTGCGAATCCTTATTAGCGAATTTTAACGATTCGCAAATAACGATTCGCAAAAACAGATGCAACAAAAAAATTGCGAAAAAATAAAGAATCGCTAAAAATCGCAAACGGTACTGCGAATCCGATATTTGCGAATTCGCTAATAGCGATTTCACAAATAGCGAATTCGCAAATAGCGAAGTCGCATTTGTGATGCATCTTGATGACATCAGAACCAGGAAGTGAGCAGCACAAGCCCCATTTCCAGTGCACAGTCAGAGGGAGAGGAGGGAGCTGGCTCTGGGAGCTAACTAGCAGTGGCATTGAGCAATTGGAAAACCTGGTAACTGCAAGAAAATGGAAAGCACACAAACAGCAGAGGACAGCCAATCAGGCAGGAAGCGGAAAATGAAATTCTCAGAAAAAGAAAGTGACACACTCATTGAGGGAGTTGTCCACAGCCATGATAAGCTGTTTGGGAAACAATCATTGAAAGTGGCAGAGCAGGAGAAAAGGAAAATATGGATCCGGATCCAGAACCGGGTGAATGCCAGTGGGGTGACACACCGCACCATCGATGACCTGAAGAAAAGATGGTACGACATGCGCAGTCGGGCCAAGGAGCGCATAGCTGCCCGTCTGAAGGAAGCAAGGAAGACAGGAGGGGAACACCGACAGACACTGGGAACACTACCATGGAGGACATGGTTGAATCCACAATCCAGCCTGAAGCTGTTGTCGGTGTGACACAGCTAGACACGTCAGGAGCAGCAAACACATCTGAAGGTAAGATGACTGCATGTTACCATTGACCTAAATAATAAAGGTAGTACACCACCCCAGTACAGCACAAGTGCACACTCAGAACATCCAGTACACAATGTATCCATGAAGGGAAGTGCATTATGGGAGATGTAGGCAGGTCAAGCATATACAATGTCAAACACACAAATAGGCTAAGAACAACTCAGAACAGTGAACATATTCCAAATTTAATGCCAAAGTAAAAAATGATCACTGTGACATGACATCCCATACTTAAATTAATGCTGGTTTTGCACTGTTAAACTTCACAGATGCAGAACGTGTAGAAGCTGAGGATAGTGACAACCAGGACATACAGGACATCAGCGCAGTTGAGGATATGGACACACCGGTGTTGCCAACAAATCCATCCAGTGCCCCAAACACACGCAGGGCAACTGTCCCACCACTGGTCACCATGGAGTCTGACGATGAGACAAATGCACCACATGAGTCCAGGCATGGCCCAGCCACATCCATCCCAAATCCACAAACACAGGGCCGCAGAAGTAATGTCAGTGTCCGGCGTAGAAGAGCCAGATCACGCAGAACACAGCAGGAGGAGCAACCAAATGATGTCTGGGGTGGTCTTGAGGGACAGATGCTCCGCATGCAGCGCCTGCAGACCAAGAACACACGTTTAGTGCAGTTACAAATTGGGAAGATGGCAGACAACATTGCAGTACTGTGCAATAGTGTGCAGCAAATGACCAAGGTTATGCAGGAGGGACATGCATCACAGAGAAGAAACCATCGGCAACTAATGCAGCACCTCAAAAGCTATGCCAAATCCAACAATAGGCTGGCCACATCAACTGCACTGCTGGCACGTAGGTCTGTGACCATGCAAACAGAAATGTGCCATTGGAGCGGGGATGTGGCGAAGGCACTGGACCAGGTAACCAATGCAGTGGAACTGATGAATGCTACCACAATTGGGGCCAACATGTCCACGCAGGAAGAGGGTAGTGAGGGGGCCTCAAGCTTGAGTAGCATAGCTATGCCAGTTGCCACTGCAGGAAGACGCACCACACGCAGCAGTACCCCCTCAGCTTCCAACATGAGGGATGAGGATGCTGTCTCTGACAGGCGTCTGGGTGTTCGTGGGAGAAAGCGCTAGCCTGCTATATACAATTACATACCGATATGGTGACGTAACCGTGGGTGTGATCGGACCTTTTGACTGATTGACAAGTCATTATTTATTTCTAATACACTTATGTCCATTACTTAAGAATCCTGTGCCACTGGCCACATTGAAAGTGTGCTCCGACACTCATGCCATATTTCCTTTGAATAAACCGTTCTGTGATTGTAATATACACTGTTTGTGTCATCATTACCCACCTCAGAAATAGTTTTGTGTGATGTCCAATCTTCTCCTGCGCCCTTCTGCTGCACTTGCCCCTTGTGCTGCACGGCGCAGTGGCACTTGCTGGTCCTCATCCTCGGAGTCGCTGTCAGACACCTCGATCTCCATTCCACCCCTCGTTGCTATATTGTGCAGCATGGCACATGCTGCTACTAGCTTGCAGCATTGTTCAGGGTTGTATTGGAGTGCTCCACCAGTCTTATGGAGGCATCTAAATCGGCTCTTCAGCAGCCCAAATGTGCGCTCTATGATGTTCCTTGTTGATATATGTGCAGCATTGTACCTCTGTTGGTTGGCAGTTGTGGGATTGAGGTAAGGCGTCAGAAGGTAATTACGCAAGGCGTATGCGCTGTCACCTGCATGTGGGTAAGCAAAGGGTCAGTGGCAGTTTGACATTGGCATACGTACAATGACTGTGAGTATCACCTACACATATTTACCAAGCAGATGTGCCACTCCAAATTCTCCCCTGACCAGACGGGTGTGAATGCCACTTTGCCTGAAGATATATGAATCATGTGCACTCCCAGAAAATTGAGCCACTATATCAGTGATTATGTTTTTGGCATTGCAAACAACCTGAATATTAAGGGAGTGATAGCATTTTCTATTTCTGTATATATATTCCTGTGCTGCAGGGGGACATATTGCCACATGTGTGCAATCGATGCAACCTATAACATGTGGGAAGCGAGCTATCTGGTAAAACTCCTGTTTTGTTTTAGCAAGGTCATGCGCGGTGGTGGGGAAATTGTATGTGTGAGCCGATCCTGGCCATCATGGCATCAAGGAATGCTTTGAATATTCTTGAAAGTGCGCTTTGCGACACACCTCCAGCTACTGCAATGACCCCTGGAAGCTGCCTGACGCCAGTAGGTGTAGGCAACATAGGACCTGCACATGCGTTGGGATAGCATTGGTCCTACGTGTCTGTCGTTGCAGTATGGGATCCAATTCATTGATCAGGTCATGGATCATTGGTGCATTGAGCCTATACTTATCGTATATCTCATCCTCTTGCTGTCCTAGCAAAGTTATGCGGACTCTGAAGATGCGCTCATTAACTCGCCTCCGTCTGTGTCCAGCAGCCAGCAGCCTCATCCTCCTCGCCATCAGGTACATCCCTGCCATTGTGAGATGTGGTAGCTCATTCTGGAGTGTGTTTCAATGGGTTTAAGTAGATTTTCAGCTGTATCTGATTTGCACTCCTGATTACCACCTGGTTGTGATCCTTCTTATTTTGCACTCGCAAAATTGCGATTTCAGGTAATTCGCAATTTGCGAATTTTCATGCATCTATTTTGCGATTCCTTATTTGCGAATCGCTATTTGGGGGCGCAAATAGCGATTCGCTAATACTATTCGCAGAATGTTTTGCGATTCTTTAAATTAGCGAATTGTTGAGTTTTCGCTATAATGCTGTTGATGCATTGCGAAACGGAATTTTGCGGTCGCAAACGCCATGATTTAGCGATTTGCTAATTTTGCGATTTTTTTTTAGGCTTGATGCATGTGCCCCTAAGAGCTCTACTTCCCAAGAGTTCCTCGAGGGCTGAAGATCACATCGAAGACATCCCTGGCATCGTGTTCTTTACCAGTGTAAGAGCTCTCTAGTTCCCAAGAGCTCCTTGAGGGCTGAAGATCACATCGAAGACAGCCCTGGCATTGTGTCCGTTACCAGTGTGAGAGTGCTCTACTTCCCAAGAGCTCCTCGAAGGCTGAAGATCACATCGAAGACAGCCCTGGATCGTGTCCCTTACCAGTGTAAGAGCGCTCTACTTCCCAGGAGCTCCTCGAGGGCTGAAGATCACATCCAAGACCGCCCTGGCATTGTGTCCCTTACTAGTCTAAGACCTCTACTTCCCAGGAGCTCCTCGAGGGCTGAAGATCACATCAAGGACAGCCCTGGCATCGTGTCCTTTACCAGTCTAAGAGCTCTCTACTTCCCAAGAGCTCCTCGAGGGCTGAGGATCACTTCGAAGACAGTCCTGGCATCGTGTCCCTTACCAGTCTAAGAGCTCTCTACTTCCCAAGAGCTCCTCGAGGGCTGAAGATCACATCGAACACAGCCCTGGCATTGTGTCCCCTACCAGTCTAAGAGCTCTTTACTTCCCAAGAGCTCCTCGAGGGCTGAAGACCACATCAAGGACAGCCCTGGCATTGTGTCCCTTACCAGTCTAAGAGCGCTCTACTTCCCAAAAGCTCCTCAAGGGCTGAAGATCACATCGAAGTCAGCCCTGGCATCGTGTCCCTTGCCAGTCTAAGAGCGCTCTACTTCCCAAGAGCTCCTCGAGGGCTGAGGTCACATTGAAGACAGCCCTGGCATTGTGTCCCTTGCCAGTCTAAGAGCTCTACTTCCCAAGAGGTCCTCGAGGGCTGAAGATCACATCAAGGACAGCCCTGGCATCGTGTCCCTTACCAGTGTAAGAGCGCTCTACTTCCCAAGAGCTCCTCAAGGGCTGAAGATCACATCGAAGACAGCCCTGGCATCGTGTCCCTTACCAGTCTAAGAGCTCTAATTCCCAAGAGGTCCTCGAGGGCTGAAGATCACATCGAAGTCAGCCCTGGCATCGGGTCCCTTGCCAGTCTAAGAGCGCTCTACTTCCCAAGAGCTCCTCGAGGGCTGAAGATCACATCGAAGACAGCCCTGGCATCATGTCCATTACCAGTCTAAGAGCGCTCTACTTCCGAAGAGGACCTTGAGGGCTGAAGATCACATCAAGGAAAGCCCTGGCATCGTGTCCCTTACCTGTCTAAGAGCGCTCTACTTCCCAAGAGCTCCTCGAGGGCTGAAGATCACATCGAAGACAGCCCTGGCATCATGTCCCTTACCAGTCTAAGAGCGCTCTACTTCCCAAGAGCTCCTCGAGGGCTGAAGATCACATCGAAGCCAGCCCTGGCATCGTGTCCCTTACCATTCTAAGAGCACTGTACTTCCCAAGAGCTCCTCGAGGGCTGAGGATCACATCGAAGACAGCCCTGGCATCGTGTCCCTTACCAGTCTAAGAGCGCCCTACTTCCAGAGATCCTCGAGGGCTGAAGATCACACCAAGAACAACCCTGTCATCGTGTTACTTACCAATCTAAGAGCTCTCTACTTCCCAAGAGCTCCTCGAGGGCTGAGGATCACATCGAAGACAGCCCTGGCATCGTGTCCATTACCAGTCTAAGAGCGCTCGACTTCCCAAGAGGACCTCGAGGGCTGAAGATCACATCAAGGAAAGCCCTGGCATTGTGTCCCTTACCAGTGTAAGAGCGCTCTACTTCCTAAGAGCTCTTCGAGGGCTGAAGATCACATCGAAGACAGCCCTGGCATTGTGTCCCTTACCAGTCTAAGAGCTCTACTTCCCAAGAGGTCCTCGAGGGCTGAAGATCACATCAAGGACAGCCCTGGCATCGTGTCCCTTACCAGTCTAAGAGCGCTCTACTTCCCAAGAGCTCCTCGAGGGCTGAAGATCACATCGAAGACTGCCCTGACATTGTGTCCCTTACCAGTCTAAGAGCGCTCTACTTCCCAAGAGCTCCTCAAGGGCTGAAGATCACATCGAAGACAGCCCTGGCATTGTGTCCCTTACCAGTCTAAGAGCTCTACTTCCCAAGAGGTCCTCGTTGGCTGAAGATCACACCAAGGACAGCCCTGGCTGTCCCCGGAATCCCCCCCAAACCACTGAGACACCTCAACCTTGTCGTTGGAGTCATGGAACTGTGTGCAGCTGATCCAGCGGTGTACTAGCAACAGATACTTCACTACCTTATACTCACCTGGGCCCATATAACTACTTTCACGAAATACCAAGTAGACCGCTGGACCTTTTAGTTTATGATTTTCATACTTCAAGATCTAGTTATTTCTCCTCTAACTAAACCTTTCACTGATCTAATAGTTCTTTCCTCTGGACAATGGACCATTTGTTGGAACTAGTTGATGGTGATAATTAACATAACTTATTAAACATTTCTCGATTATAATGAAATAATCACAGACTCTGGAAGTTTTAAAATCTTTATCTAAATTAAGTGAGTGTGAACCATCTCAACGTTTCAGTACAAACACCCTAATTCGCAAGAGTGTCAATTCAATCAAAATTTAATAGGTATAGCAATTCAGATCCACACAACAACTATGCCCAGAAAGAAGAGGACAGAGAGAGAAGAGCATCTATCAAAACGATGAATTTATAATTACCAAGTATGGTGTGCAGACCAACCCCCTGGCCAAAGGGCTGGTAATGGTCCCCGGGACAGATCAGGAGACAAAGACTTCAGGACAGGAATCAGGACAGGATACTTCACCTCTCTAGATACCGACGACTGCGTCGCACCCCTCTCTGACACTCTCTTCCTCCTCGTGGTTCTTCTGCGATCTTCTTTCTAACCCAATTAAGTTAAATAGATGGTTCCGCATTCGATTTTCTTCATCATTGTCTTACAGCTTCAGCACCACCCCTCAGCACCGACAGCATCCCGAGCTCTGCATCGCCTTCCCTCCAAGAACTTCCCTAACTAAAACTACCTCAATTATACCTTTCCATAACCATGTACCACCCATTAATGTTTCAGTTTCGCAAAATACTAACTCTGATTGGACAGCCAAGGGGGGGATGATCATCACACCATGCTTACATTTTGCTTATTCCATTAAACCATTGTTTCAAACTTGATTAAATCATTTCCTTTCCCATACATCTCCAAACTTTATTAATATAAAATGTTGCAATATCCTGAATAAAGCTCCTTCATATGAACTCTTCACCCTCATGTTCCCAGGGCACATCTTCACTGGCCTTGGACGCGTGACAAGTCCTTACTCATCTTTTCTTATTCTCTCTTTGGTACGCATGCGTGGGGTTACGTCAGTCGGCTCGATTCAGACAAGTTCGAAAGGCCCAAATGCGCACTAATAATAAAGTCAAAAGAAGAAATGTTATTCTCAAAAATAAATGGTTTCACTGTATACCACCAACCTCTACTCTAACCCACTTTAATTATTATTACCCTTTCTGCATTTGCGTTAATATAAAACTTATTTTCTAATTCAAGCAAGCAGGTGCCATGCATGTGAGTTTTCAAGCGGCCATTTTATTGTTCCTTGCGCAGGCGCCAGAATTTCCCTCCAAGCATTAGTACGTCATACTACGTAGATGCAGTAGACGCATGCGCAGTAAAGATCCTCTGTTAAAGTGTGTTTAGTCCTTCGTTCATGTTATTGTAGCTAGTAAACACATAAGCAAGCTTCATTTTCCCGTGTGTCTTTTTCTAAATGCGAATTATTAATTACAAACACGTTCTTAGTAAATCGTTAACGAGTTAAAACGAAAGGATTGCCTCCGAGCAAGTCTCGTTTACGAGCCCTTGCTCCATCACAGCCACAGACACAGTGCCTACAACTCCTGAGAGTGAGGTGTGGTTGCTGCAGTCCCTCATCGGCTCTAGTTCTCGGTGGCCGGCATGTCATTATAATCCCACAGGACACTGTGTGCTCTGAGACACTGCGCATTCTGACACATCAGAAGAAGTTTGTTTGGGGATGGATGTAGGTTCCACAGCATATTTTTGGATTTCATTTCATAACCGCCTCACCTAAATCAGGCTCCTAGTCTTTTTAAAAGATCCCACTTTTGCCAGACAGTGAGTTTGTCCAGTGTGATTGGTGTGTGAGACTGTATTTGAATTCCAGTGCCTCTCCCACCTCTTGAGTGCTCACTTTTGCTACCCTTGGAGAGGCAAATGTACAAAAAAGATCTGTTATCCTGTTGGAATGAAGCAGTATCTTAGGCCCTGAAATAGGAACAGTGAATAATACGTTCCACCAGGGACACTGTGCAGTGACCCCTGTCAGTGCTTCCAATTAATACATTAAAAGGCTTGATTCACAAGATCGGTGTCATGTGAGTCTTCTCAAGACGGCAAATTAGAATTAAAAATCAAACCTTCACAAGACAGGCTTTCAAATCAGATACTTAAGGGTTTATTAAATTCATGGAATCATTACCGAAGGCAAAAATGGTTAATGTCCACATTCATATTTAACATCAATAATATGCAAAATGCAAGAACCTGGAATTCAAGGAACAAAATATAACTCGGCCGCAGAAATGACATAAAGTTAGCTCATCTCAGAAGGCAAGGCAAGTCTAAGTATAAATCAATAGAGATGTACAATCTCTAAATAAGGTACAGATTCTGTCATCTCATGACATGAAGAGAGATTTATTGCAAGCCAACAATGCGCGCAGCACGGGGACAGACAGCAAGCGGCCGAGTGTCCAACAAGGGAAAGTCTCACATGATCTTTTATTCTTGCAAACCACAAAGGAAAGGCGTTGCGGTTATGCAATGCATGTCCAGTAAACTCATAAGAATAAGACAGTTATTCAGAAATGATGGACGGGGCGTCACCTGCCCATCACCAGATGTAGCAAGTTACACAAGTATAGAACACCAGGCCAATCAGAAGAGGCCATCACTGCGTGACACCTGCATGATGTGAGGTGGGGGGGTTCTTGTTACCCACATGGTCCTTGATTGTGATAGTTGGGGACTTTCTGGACTAATGCAATGTACAATGTACTGGAAACGGTTTCTGCTGTTGTAATACCTTTCACATCAGAAACACGCGAGCCTTGCTACTTACAGAAAAGGTGTGTGCCAATGCGTGTTGCTAAGGTAGCCTCATGTGCCATATCAATGGTGTCCTTAAGCTGGCCTTGCTTTGCAATATCAGCTGCTTACAGTAAATAATGATTAGCCCATCAGGGCCACGTCTCCTCTGTACCCGTTCCACGGGCCTCTGGTAGTTATTTAGTATCATAAGGCTAGGCAGCCCATCCATGTTAAAGAACAATTATAAAATGTCTTCCACAGACAGACTAGCATAGAGTCTGCTCATTTTGGAAGAAAGGAAGAGTCTGGCACACATCCCAAAAGGGCACATTTTAAAGGTTTGTAAACAGTGGAACACATACACTGAACATGGCGTAAATCATAAAACTTGCAACTAATCCTAAATCACAAACAAATGATGCATGGGGAATACCTTCAACTATGAATATTTAACATCACATTTGCTCTAAAAACAGGGCAATGACACTGCATTGTTGAACTCAACAAAATACGATGGACTGTTGAAATAATGAAGAGGATTCACACGAGGGGTAGGCAGCAGTCCTGGAAATTGTGACTTGCAGCACGGCACATACCGTGAACACAGCTTCCTTCTCGAGGAATACAAGTTAATACATTTTATTTAAAAAAATAAACAGCACAGTGAAATTAATTCTATTTCTCTTATTTTTCTGAAATTGAAAGACACAGGAAAGAAATTGATATTATTATTATGGACATTTTGTAAAGCGCTTGGCTACCCAAAAAAGGTTTCTCAGCGCTAGGCTCAGTACGGATATAAGTCTAGCCGGAGGGCTATCCAAAGGAGTGCTGGATTTTAGGAAAGTTCCGCTTGTTGAAACAACCAGGTTTTCAGATGTTTACAGAACAAGGAGAGTGAATCATATTCTCTTAGAGATAGATACATAGTATTTCAGAATCTGGGTCCAAGTAACAAGAATGCCCGGCCGCCTTGAATGGATTTCCGAATTTTGGGAATTGCGGCAAGCCTGAGCTGAGTAGAGCGTAACAAGAGCGCAGGAGAGTACCAGGACACTACGGATCTCACATAGGCAGGTCCTGTGTTTGCTAAGCATTTGTGCATATAGCACAGTGCCTTGGATTGTATCCATCGCTCCATGGGTAACCAATGTGAAGTTCGCAACAATATAGATGTCGAAGTGAGTTTAGGCAGGTGAAGCAAGGGAAGTGCAACAGCATTTTGGATAGTCTGAAGGACAGAGGGTACCCAGTAGCTCAGTTCAATTACTCTATCCACCTCCTCTCTCCCGTCTCAGTATTCTGCTCAGTCCTTCTCTGTGCTCTTACCATGGGTTTTCTCTTCTCATCTTTCCTCAGAACCCCTGTCTTGATCCCCTCTTGTTGGCGTTCCATTTCCCTTCTCTTTACCTCTAAGCTCCTAGAGCGCTCAGTCAATCACACAAGGGCTCTGTGAGGAATCTGCAAAATGGGTTTACTAAAAAAATCACCAAGAACACAGACAAACCACCAAGGGGTCTCTCCAGACAGCCATTCAGGAGATGAGAAGAGGGGTCACACAGTCATAGCTGTGGATACTCTGGGAGCTGGTGTTAGTCTGAGGTCATGAGAAGCAGTGCGACTGCAAACTCCTGTCCTACAACTGGACCTAAACTTGAAGCTCCTCACTGTTCAACACATGGAGATACTTGAGCCCTTCGTTGTCCTCTTTCTTTTCTTGATTCACCACATATTGTCCACATGTTCTGTGTCCTGTACCTGTTGCTTTCAGCTGTACAATGTATGCCCATAAAATACGTCCCCAAACACTGAGTCTTTCTTTCTTTCTCAGTTTCTTGGTGGTTTTTCCGCCCTTGCCCGGTGCTCCAGTCTGTCTTCTAGTCTCCTTCTTCTCAGTTATTTTTCTCCCTCCCCTGTACTTTCCACTTGATCCCTCCTTGCGTTTTTTTTCACTTTTATTTTCATGTTTGCTTTCTTTCGAACCGGTATGCCAGAGGTTTTTTGGGGGCCCAGTTAGCAAAGCTACTACTTCTAAGTAAAAAATAAAATCTCCGCTAGGGAAGAGTAAACATGGCAGTTTCAGCATTTGCCCCTCTAGTGCTGTGGATGTGAAGCGCCTCATCAGTCAGGCTTGCTTCAAAATCTAGAAGTATTCTTTCTTCACAAGCATGGGACCCAGAAAAAGCAGAGCCCGGGAAAAACGTCCCGCCATGCCTGGCCTGGTGTTGAAACATGATTCATGGTTGATCACTTCCCTTGGGCCTACACGGCCCTCTGTCTCTTCCTCCATGGCTCTCCCTCTCTCTTTCTCCATGTCTATCCCTCTCTCTTCCCTCTCTCCCTCCATGGCCCTCCCTCTCTCTTCCCTCTCTTTCTCCATGGCCCTTATTGTGTCCGCACTTGCTAGGTCCCATCAGTAGTGTGTAGCACTGGAATAATGGCACACACATGCAATATTTATCAAAGTAGCCAAAATGACCACGAGCTATGATCCCGGGCCTTTTTATTAACTCAGCCCTGACATCACCACTGCGACCATTGCTGCAGATCAAGGCGGGGTCTGACTACAAAACACCAGTGGCGGCTTTGTAGGGAACAGTGTTAGGGGGGCGTGGGAGGTTAGAAAAGAAAAAAAAATTAAACTTACTTGATCGTTGTTGCTGGTGCTGTCCCCAGGCCCTGCCTCTCCACTGCAGGAACAGGAAGCACCCAGGCTTCCAGACGCCCCCAGCCAATCACGACACTGCTGAAAGCAGCATTGTGAGTGGTCTGAGCGCCGTGATTCTCCCCAACCCTGTGGTGTCTCCTCCGGGCACATCTGGTTCGGGAAATTTAGTTGTTTTGTGTCTGATGCTGATGTAGGGCTTCGGCCACTTGGCTTCTTAATTAAATGGCCCTTCTATATAGGGAATGGTGTCCCTCACAGCCCTGTTCATACATAGAACACTGGGGCTCACCTTGGTCATTGCATGTGGTGTGAGACGCTATTTCTTAGAAAGATGCAGAGGGCACACTCCATGTTCTGTCCATTGGCTAGGGCAATTCGGAGAACCTTGTTTAATGTTCACATGAACCTTTTGACCTCACCATTGACCTGGGGGCAACAGGGTGTGATTTTCCGATGACTAATGCTATTGGACTGCAAGTACTCAGCAAATTCCTGGCTGGAGAATAGGGAACATATGCTACAGGGGCCCACTCACCATTTGTCTGCTACCGTGGTAATACAAATGCAAAAACAACAATTGATGGACAGAATGCAGAACAATGTCATACATTCACCCCAGTACAGAGATCTGGGCCTAAATCCATCGTTTTTTTGCTCACCATGCCATTCCAGTTTGAACCCAGCCATATGCAAATCAGTCTTGACCCTGTGCCCCATGGGAACAGTCCAGCCCGAACTGCCAAGCCAGGTCCTCCCTGAACTGGAAACAAGCATCCTAGGACCGGTTTCGGGCTTTCAGCCCTCATCAGCCAGGATAGCTTGATTCCAGTGGCATGGAGAGCACGGGACTCACGTCTGAGCATACCCGTCCCACTGGGGTGACAAATGCAAAAACAACAATTGATGGACAGAATGCAGAACAATGTCATACATTCACCCCAGTACAGAGATCTGGGCCTAAATCCATCGTTTTTTTGCTCACCATGCCATTCCAGTTTGAACCCAGCCATATGCAAATCAGTCTTGACCCTGTGCCCCATGGGAACAGTCCAGCCCGAACTGCCAAGCCAGGTCCTCCCTGAACTGGAAACAAGCATCCTAGGACCGGTTTCGGGCTTTCAGCCCTCATCAGCCGTGGTAATACAACCCCTAAGCCAGACGTTTCTGACTCCTGGCTGGGGTCAAAATAAGCCAATGTAGTGTCTGCCGACAAAGCTCTCTCTGTCAATTGGAAGACTTCTTCTTGTGTGGGTTCCCAGCGCCATGTGGCATTGGCTTTGGTCAGTTCTCTAAGTGGTGCAGTGCGGGCAGTCAGGTTCTGGATGAAACGCCTACTGTATGTAACCATCCACAAAAAACTGCGTATACCTGTGACACAAGTGGGTGCCGGTGCTCATTGGATGTCGTGTACCTTTGCGGGATCTGGCATGGCCCGTCTTCCGAAAATCAGTATCTAAGGAATGCTATCGCCTTAATCGTTGGATTGTCACTCTCAGGCGGTTGAGGTGCTCTTTCAGTGTGGAGGCGTGCACCAGAATGTCATCACTGGCATTCTGAACACCTTCAAGGTCAGCCAGAACTCCCCTAATTGTGCCCTGAAAAACTTCTGCTGCACTTGACACTCCAAAACTGAGGCATTTATACCTCCACAAACCCACGTGGGTAGAGAATGTGGTGATTACTCTAGATTCCGGGGCAGGCATTTACTGGTGATACCCTGTGAGGAGATCCATCTTGGAGAACCATCTTGAGCCACTGACTTCTGCCACGATATCATCGACAGTGGGTGTCAGATGTTGCTCGCGTCAGATGGCCAGATTAGGTAGGTGCATGTCAACACAGATTCTGTCCTCCCCGGGCTTTCACGCCACCACGATCGGGGGCACCCAGGGCATAGGGCCATCAACCTTCTCAATAATGTCTGCTTGTTCTAACTTCTGCAGCTCACCTTCCATCTTGGGGAGCAGGTGGAACGCCATCCGATGATGCTTCAGCACAACAGTCTGGATGGAGTCATCAATGAACAGGTGTATAAAGTGGTCTTTGAGACATCCTCTGCCTTCGAACAGGGGTGCAAACTCATCCACCAAGTCGTCCACACTTACTAAGTGGACGCTAAACCCGAATGCGACGAGTTGAAGACCTTCCACTGTTCGGCAGCTTAGCAACATTCCAGAGCCACCTTTAGCAGCCCTGCCAAGTACCACTCATCAGGAGTTAGAATAACGCATTTTAATGCTGGTGTCTGCAACCCCACATTAAAATGCGTTGGTCACGAAATATAGCTCCCTGACACTTTGGGTATCATGAGACTCTCTAAAATGACCACGCATGCAGCACTGAATGTCTGAATCTCTGCACTACAGCTCTGCCTGAAAAGGAATTAAGCCTGCCTGTCCCGGGTCTGGAGGAATCTTCAATGATGGCATGGCACACGGATACATTGTATCTTTTCCTTGTGAAAATACAGATTGTGCTCCATCTGCCAGCCTCTCCTGGCCTCTCTGAGACCCACATGGGGCTGCTGTGTGTTCCTGTGCAGGCCGGGCTGCTATTTGGGGTGTTAGGCTCTGACCTGCTGCACCCCTGCCAGAATCTTAAAAGCAGCTCCCTGGCTTTCATCTATATCCTAACTGCTCCCTTTGCATGGTTTAACAGCATTTGTGTACATTTATCAAAACTACCAACAAGAAGTAATGTGAAGACTGCCAGACACCGTATAACCCACAGCCCAAGACAGAGACATATTATCATATTATCTCTCTCTCGTGCACTCCCTCCCTCACTGTCTTATCCAGAAAGGCACGCGTCAGACAGCATATATGTGCATTTTAGACAAACACCATCCACACAGGAACAGCCCTGTGTAAACACACACAAACATACAAAAACGTACCTCTAGAACATGCTTTACAGATGAATACAAACAGTCATATGCCCAACATATATTCAAACTCAGCTTCTTCGCTTACTCAGAGACACTGTGGGAACAGCTAGCTAGGACAGTTACTGCCAGCCTGAGCCAGCTCTGTCTCTCTATCTCTGCCTCTGTCTCTCTGTCTCTGCCTCTGTCTCTGTCTCTGTCTCGTCCTTGGTTGCCGCCGAGCGACTCAGCTAGGGGCAGCCCGAGGTGAGCGACTCATGAGCCCACTGCATGACGTGAGAAGTGACTGGCATTAATTCAGTGACAGACTGCAGAGGGTAACACAGCGAGTGGGGGGTCAGTGTGAAGGATAAATTAGTTAGAATCTCCGTCCCGGATCTGAATTTGTCTGCTGTGAGGGAATCGTTTTACATGTCTGATTTTTATTTTTATGATAATTACTTCTAGTTTCGGTTCCATTGTGTAAACGCGAAGCAGCGCTACACATAGCAATGTAAAAGGGAAACCCAGGCGTTCTACCTACATGCAGTATGATAACTTAAGAGCTTCACTTGTAACTGAGGCATCACTACGGTGGCCACTTGTTTTCTATGAAGGACATGTGTGTAGGGCTAAGAAAGAAGAGCTCATAAATAGCTCCCAGCTCCTCGTGGTAAAGAACACCCACTAGGCGCTTTAGTGCAGGCGCGGAGGAGCCTGAAGCGCAGATTTGCTGCCGTCTTGAATGGCAAGTTTTGTAAACATTTATTTCTTTGGTAGTATGTTTGGTATCTTATCTGCACTGTCCCTAAACTGTAGTTGTTTAATCTTGTACATTCATAGGTCAAGCGTGTGTGCAAATGCAGATATGAGTTTGCATTTTACACAAAAACATTAAGGTTGATCACAAATGATCTTATATTTCACAGTGCATGTGCGTGTGGACCAGAGGTTGTGTTTATGACCGTGCGTGCGCACCAGAGGTCTTGTTTATGTCAGTGGGTGCACGTGTGGACCACAGGTCGTGTTTATGACATTGTGTGCACGTGTAGACCAGAGGTCGTGCTTCAGACAATGTGCGCACGTGTGGACCAGAGGTCAGGCTTATGACAGTGCACCTGCGTGTGGACCAGAGGTCATGTTTACGACTGTGCGTGCACACCAGAGGTCGTGTTTATGTCAGTGGGTGCCAGTACTCACCCGTGAGGGTCTCAAGGCGCTGAGGGGGGGGGGGGTCCGCAGATCTGTTTAGCCGAAGAGCCAGGTCTTGAGGGTCTTCTTGAAGGTGTTCAGGGAAGGGGCGCGTCTGATGTCTGCCGGTAGCTCGTTCCAGGACTTGGCTGCAATGTGAGAGAAGGATCTTCCACCTGCTCTGGCTCTGTGGATGCGCGGGGTTTCGGCCAGTGCGAGGTTGGAAGATCGGATCTTTCTTTTGGTACGTTGGTTCTGTCGTTGAGGTATTTGGGTCCGTTGTTGTGTAGGCATTTGTAGGCGTGAGTGAGGATTTTGAAAGTGACTCTTTTCTCCACGGGGATCCAGTGGAGACTTCGTAGGTGTTGGCTGATGTGTTCGTGTCGGGGGATGCCGAGGACGAGCCTGGCAGCGGTGTTCTGTATTGTCTGGAGTTTGCGGAGTAGGGACTTGTTGATGCCGGCGTAGAGTGCGTTTCCATAGTCCAGTCTGCTGGTGATGAGTGCATGGGTGACTGTCTTCCTTGACTCAGGGGGGATCCACTTGAAGGTCTTGCGGAGGGTGCTGAAGCAGCTGGAGGTGACGGCGGTGACCTGTCAGTTCATGGTGAGTGATGAGTCGAGTACTATGCCGAGGTTCTTGGCATGGTCTGAGGGGGTAGGTGGGCTTCAGAGGGCGGTCGGCCACCAGGTGCTGTCCCCTGCAGAAGGGGTGGTACCGAGGACTTCTGTCTTCTCAGCGTTGAGCTTCAGGCAGCTGTTGGTCATCCAGACTGCGACATCTTGCATTCCTTTCTGGAAGTTGAGTTTGGCAATGGTGTGGTCTTTGGTGAGGGAGAGGATGAGCTGGGTGTCGTCGGCGTAGGATACGATGTTGAGGCCGTGTTGTCGGACGATGGCTGCGAGGGGGGCCATGTAGATGTTGAAGAGGGTGGGGCTCAGTGTTGAACCCTGTGGGACTCCGCAGGTGATTTTCGTGGGGTCGGAGAGGAAGGGTGGGAGTCTGATCCTTTGGCTTCTTCCGGTGAGGAATGATCGGATCCAGTCCAGGCCTGTTTCTTGTATGCCTGCGTTGTGTAGTCTGGCGACTAGTGTGTGGTGGGAGACGGTGTCGAAGGCCGCTGATAGGTCGAGTAGGATGAGGGCTGCGGAGTGGCCTTGGTCCAGGAGAGTGCGGATGTCGTCTGTGCTGTGGTTGCTTCAGAATCCGGATTGGGACGGGTCGAGGACGGTGTTCTCTTCAATGAATCGTGTCAGTTTCCTGTTGACTGTTTTCTCTGCAACTTTGGCTGCGAAGGGGAGGAGCGAGATGGGCCGATAGTTCTTGAGGTCGGTGGGGTCAGGTGTAGGTTTCTTGAGCAAGGGTCTGACTTCTGCACGCTTCCAGTCGTCTGGGAAGGTGCCTGTTTTGAAGGTGGTGTTGATGGTGCGTTGTAGTTCGGGTGCGATGGCGGCCACGGCTCTGTGGTAGATGTGAGGGGGGCAGGGGTCGGTGGGGGCCCCCCGAGTGGATGCTTTTCATGGTCGAGGCGGTGTCTTCGGCCGTGATCGGTGTCCAATTGGAGATGGTGGGCTGGCTGGTGTTTCTAGGGGCCGGGGGGCCGTCTGTGGCGCCTGGTGGATGGTCGATGAAGTTGTCGTAGAGGTTTTTGATCTTGAGGTGGAAATAGGTTCCAAGCTTGTCGCAGAGGTCTTGGGATGGGGTGATGTTTGTGGCTTCGCTGCGTAGGTTGGTGAATTCTTGAATGACACTGAAAAGTTCCTTGGAGTTGGTGGAGTTGGCCAGGATTTTGTTGTGGATGAAGTTCCTCTTGGTGGCTCTGATCTGGTTATGGTAGTCCGTCATTGCGTCTTTGTAGGTGGTGTGGTTTTCGGTTGTCTAGGTGTTTCTCCAGTTCTTCTCCAGGCGTCTGCAGGTGTGTTTGGCTTCTTGGAGAGCGGTGGTGAACCAGGCGGCTTTCCTGGGGCGTTGTCTGTCGGGGTTGCGTAGCGGGGCGAGCTCATCTGCGCAGTTGGAGATCCAGGTGTGGAGTTCTCTGGCTGCATCGTTTGCGTCTTTTGCGTTGGGTGCCCAGGTGTGGTTGTCTCGGGTGAGGGTGGAGTTAAGTTGCTCGTCGGTAACCTTGCTCCAGTTCCTTCGAGGTGGGCGTGGGGCTGGTTTGGGTGCCTTGGGTTTGTTGATGGCGAAGTGCACGCAGTGGTGGTCGGTCCATGGCGGCTGCGTTGTGTGGCTGAATTGGACGCTGTTTCCTGCCGCGAAGATGGGGTCGAGGGTGTGTCCTGCTCTGTGAGTCGGTGTGTTGACGAGTTGTTTAAGTCCGATGCTGGCGAGGTTGTCACGAAGGATTGTGGAGTTGGGGTCGCTGGGGTTGTCAAGGTGGAAGTTCAGGTCTCCAATGAGTATCTAGTTTGTTGAGGCGATGGCGTGGGGTGCGATGAAGTCAGTGATGGTGGTGGCGAAGGGTGTTCGGGGGCCGGTGGGTCTGTAGATGAGGGTTCCTTGGTGTGTGGCTTTGGGGGTGGTCTGGATCTGGAAGTGTAGGTGTTCGGCGGAGGGGAAGGTTTCGCTGGAGGTGGTACGGCGGATGATGCTCTTGTGGGCGATGGCGAGGCCCCCTCCTGGGTGGTTGGGGCGGTCTTTCCTCTGGATCTTGTATCTGTCTGGGATGGTGGTGCTGATGTCGGGGGCAGAGGATGCGTTGGTCCAGGTCTCTGTGAAGAAGGCGATGTCGGGCGAGAGAGAGTCGAGTAGGTTCCAGATTTCCATGGCGTGTTTGTGTACGGAGCGTACGTTGAGGAGGATGCATTTTAGGGTGTCGCTGGTGCTTGCGTCAGCGGTGTTGGGGGCCGGGGCGGCGGTGAGGGTCTGGTGGCAGTGGAGGCAGGAGAACTGGCCGTGGGTCGTGTTCGGCGAGGCCTGTTGGCATTCTCTAAGTCTTCCAGGGTTGAGTGCGAGGAGGGCGGTGCTGTTGTAGCGATGGGTAGTGGGAGGTCCAGGGTTCCTGGCGCTGGCCACTGTCGGGTCGCGGACGGGCGCAGACGGGCTTGTTTTTGGCGTGCCATTAAGTAGGGGAGGGGGGAGAGGCTGGGAGGCGGGAGCGGGGGAATTCCATGGGGGAATTCCGGGGGGGAGGGGCCGCAGGGGCAGCAGCGGCAAAAGGCGAAAGGAACAGGCAGGCACGAGAAAATAAAAACAGTGGTGGAATTAGAGCAAGACACAGATGGGCACAATAACAGTTGCACAACAGGGAAAAATTAAGAAAAAAAAACGGCTGAGAAAGGTTACGGTGGTTGCAGGCAGTCTGGTCCCAGTTGGAGCATGCAGCAGGCGCATGAGTGGGCAGCAGCCTCGAACCTCCCAAGGAGGAGGTCGGGTCTGGAGGCAAGAGACGGCACAGCGGAGCTGCGCGGAGAGAGTGGACTTAGACCGAGGTCTTACACAGGTCGTGTTTATGTCAGTGGGTGCACGTGTGGACCATAGGTCTTGTTTATGACATTGTGTGCACGTGTAGACCAGAGGTCGTGTTTCAGACAATGTGCGCACGTGTGGACCAGAGGTCGTGCTTATGACAGTGCATGTGCGTGTGGACCAGAGGTCTTGTTTATGTCAGTGGGTGCATGTGTGGACCAGAGGTCATGTTTATGACCGTGCGTGCGCGTGTGGACCAGAGGTCTTGTTTATGTCAGTGGGTGCACGTGTGGACCACAATAAATCAATCAATCAAGGAATTGTAAGCACGCTACTCACCCGTGAGGGTCTCAAGGCGCTGAGGGAGGGATCCGCAGATCTGTTTAGCCGAAGAGCCAGGTCTTGAGGGTCTTCCTGAAGGTGTTCAGGGAGGGGGCACGTCTGATGTCTGCCGGTAGCTTGTTCCAGGTCTTGGCTGCAATGTGAGAGAAGGATCTTCCGCCTGCTCTGGCTCTGTGGTTGCACGGGGTTTCGGCCAGTGCGAGGTTGGAAGATCGGAGGTTTCTTTTGGGTACGTGGAAGTTGATTCTGTCGTTGAGGTATTTGGGTCCGTTGTTGTGTAGGCATTTGTAGGCGTGAGTGAGGATTTTGAAAGTGACTCTTTTCTCCACGGGGAGCCAGTGGAGACTTCGTAGGTGTTGGCTGATGTGTTCGTGTCGGAGGATGCCGAGGACGAGTCTGGCGGCGGTGTTCTGTATTGTCTGGAGTTTGAGGAGTAGGGACTTGTTGATGCTGGCGTAGAGTGCGTTTCCATAGTCCAGTCTGCTGGTGATGAGTGCGTGGGTGACTGTCTTCCTTGACTCAGGGGGGATCCACTTGAAGGTCTTGCGGAGGATGCAGAGGGTGCTGAAGCAGCTGGAGGTGACGGCGTTGACCTGTCGGTTCATGGTGAGTGATGAGTCGAGTACGATGCCGAGGTTCTTGGCATGGTCTGAGGGGGTAGGTGGGCTTCCGAGGGCAGTCGGCCACCAGGTGCTGTCCCCTGCAGAAGGGGTGGTACCGAGGATGAGGACTTCTGTCTTCTCAGCGTTGAGCTTCAGGCAGCTGTTGGTCATCCAGACTGCGACATGTTGCATTCCTTTCTGGAAGTTGAGTTTGGCAGTGGTGGGGTCTTTGGTGAGGGACAGGATGAGCTGGGTGTCGTCGGCATAGGATACGATGTTGAGGCCGTGTTGTCGGACAATGGCTGTGAGGGGGGCCATGTAGATGTTGAGGAGGGTGGGGCTCAGTGATGATCCCTGTGGGACTCCGCAAGGTGATTTTCGTGGGGTCAGAGCGGAAGGGTGGGAGTCTGATCCTTTGGCTTCTTCCGGTGAGGAATGACCGGATCCAGTCCAGGGCTGTTTCTTGTATGCCTGCGTTGTGTAGTCTGGCGACTAGTGTGCGTTGGGAGACGGTGTCGAAGGCCGCTGATAGGTCGAGTAGGATGAGGGCTGTGGAGTGGCCTTGGTCCAGGAGGGTGCGGATGTCGTCTGTGGCGGCGAGTAGGGTGGTCTCTGTGCTGTGGTTGCTTCGGAATCCGGATTGGGACGGGTCGAGGACGGTGTTCTCTTCAATGAATCGTGTTAGTTTCCTGTTGACTGTTTTCTCTGCAACTTTGGCAGCGAAGGGGAGGAGCGAGATGGGCCGATAGTTCTTGAGGTCGGTGGGGTCAGGTGTGGGTTTCTTGAGCAAGGGTCTGACTTCTGCGTGCTTCCAGTCGTCTGGTAAGGTGCCTGTTTTGAAGGTAGTGTTGATGGTGCGTTGTAGTTCGGGTGCGATGGCAGCCTCGGCTCTGTGGTAGATGTGAGGGGGCAGGGGTCAGTGGGTGCCCCCGAGTGGATGCTTTTCATGGTCGAGGCAGTGTCTTCGGATGTGATCGGTGTTACAGTTGGAGATGGTGTTTCTTGGGGCCGGGGGGCCGTCTGTGGCACCTGGTGGATGGTCGATGAAGTTGTCGTAGAGGTTTTTGATCTTGAGGGGAAATAGGTTCCAAGCTTGTCGCAGAGGTCTTGGGATGGGGTGATGTCTGTGGCTTCGCTGCGTAGGTTGGTGAATTCTTGAATGACACTGAAAAGTTCCTTGAAGTTGGTGGAGTTGGCCAGGATTTTGTTGTGGATGAAGTTCCTCTTGGTGGCTCTGATCTGGTTGTGGTAGTCTGTCATGGCGTCCTTGTAGGTGGTGTGGTTTTCGGTTGCCTTGGTGTTTCTCCAGTTCTTCTCCAGGCGTCTGCAGGTGCGTTTGGCTTCTTGGAGAGCGGTGGTGAACCAGGCGGCTTTCCTGGGGCATTGTCTGTCGGGGTTGCGTAGCGGGGCGAGCTCATCTGCGCAGTTGGAGATCCAGGTGTGGAGTTCTCTGGCTGCATCGTTTGCGTTGGGTGCCCAGGTGTGGTTGTCTCGGGTGAGGGTGGAGTTAAGTTGTTCGTCGGTAACCTTGCTCCAGTTCCTTCGAGGTGGGCGTGGGGCTGGTTTGGGTGCCTTGGGTTTGTTGATGGCGAAGTGCACGCAGTGGTGGTCGGTCCATGGCGGCTGCGTTGTGTGGCTGAATTGGACGCTGTTTCCTGCCGCGAAGATGGGGTCGAGGGTGTGTCCTGCTCTGTGAGTCGGTGTGTTGACGAGTTGTTTAAGTCCGATGCTGGCGAGGTTGTCACGAAGGATAGTAGAGTTGGGGTCACTGGGGTTGTCAAGGTGGAAGTTCAGGTCTCCAATGAGTATGTAGTTTGTTGAGGCGATGGCGTGGGGTGCGATGAAGTCGTGATGGTGGTGACGAAGGGTGTTCGGAGGCCGGGGAGTCTGTAGATGAGGGTTCCTCGGAGTGTGACTTTGGGGGTGATCTGGATCTGGAAGTGTAGGTGTTCGGCAGAGGGGAAGGTTTCGCTGGAGGTGGGGAGGCGGATGGTGCTCTTGTGGGCAATGGCGAGGCCCCCTCCTGGGTGGTTGGGGCGGTCTTTCCTCTGGATCTTGTATCTTTCTGGGATGGTGGTGCTGATGTCGGGGGCGGAGGATGCGTTGGTCCAGGTCTCTGTGAAGAAGGCGATGACGGGCGAGAGAGAGTCGAGTAGGTTCCAGATTTCCATGGTGTGTTTGAGTACGGAGCGTACGTTGAGGAGGATGCATTTTAGGGTGTCGCTGGTGCTTGCATCTGCGGTGTTGGAGGCTGGGGCGGCGGTGAGGGTCTGGCGGCAGTGGAGGCAGGAGGACTGGCCGTGGGTCATGTTCGGCGAGGCCTGTTGGCATTCTCTAAGTCTTCCAGGGTTGAGTGCGAGGAGGGTGGTGGTGTTGTAGCGATGGGTAGTGGGAGGTCCAGGGTTCCTGGCGGTGGCCGCGGTCGGGTCGCGGACGGGCGCAAATGGGCTTGGTGCGCCCGCTGCGCGCGTCCGCTACGTAACCGTGCAGCGGCCGCCATTAAGTAGGGGAGGGAGGAGAGGCTGGGAGTCGGGAGCAGGGGAATTCCAGGGGGGAATTCCAGATGGGAATTCCGGGGGGGAGGGGTCGCAGGGGCAGCAGCGGCGAAAGGCGAAAGGAACAGGCAGGCACGAGAAAATAAAAACAGTGGTGGAATTAGAGCAAGACACAGATGAGCACAATAACAGTGGCACAACAGGGAAAAATTAAGAAGAAAAAAACGGCTGAGAAAGGTTACGGTGGTTGCAGGCAGTCTGGTCCCAGTTGGAGCGTGCATCAGGCGCAGGAGCGGGCAGCAGCCTCGAACCTCCCAAGGAGGAGGTCGGGTCTGGAGGCAAGAGACGGCACAGCGGAGCTGCGGGGAGAGAGTGGACCTAGACCGAGGTCTTACACAGGTTGTGTTTATGACATTGTGTGCACGTGTAGACCAGAGGTCGTATTTCAGACAATGTGCGCACGTGTGGACCAGAGGTCGTGTTTATGACAGTGCATGTGCGTGTGGACCAGAGGTCTTGTTTATGTCAGTGGGTGCACGTGTGGACCAGAGGTCGTGTTTATGACAGTGTGTGCATGTGTGGACCAGAGGTCATGTTTATGACCGTGCATGCGCGTGTGGACCAGAGGTCTTGTTTATGTCAGTGGGTGCACGTGTGGACCAGAGGTCGTGTTTATGACATTGTGTGCACGTGTAGACCAGAGGTCGTGTTTCAGACAATGTGCGCACGTGTGGACTAGAGGTCGCGTTTATGACAGTGCATGTGCGTGTGGGCCAGAGGTCTTGTTTATGTCAGTGGGTGCACGTGTGAACCAGAGGTCGTTTTTATGACAATGTGTGCATGTGTGAACCAGAGGTCATGTTTATGACCGTGCGTGCGCGTGTGGGCCAGAGGTCTTGTTTATGTCAGTGGGTGCACGTGTGGACCAGAGGTCGTGTTTATGACATTGTGTGCACGTGTAGACTCAAGGTCGTGTTTCAGACAATGTGCGCATGTGTGGACCAGAGGTCGTGTTTATGACAGTGCATGTGCGTGTGGACCAGAGGTCTTGTTTATGTCAGTGGGTGCACTTGTGGACCGGAGGTCGTGTTTATGACAGTGTTTGCACGTGTGGGCCAGAGGTCGTGTTTCACACAATGTGCGCACGTGTGGACCAGAGGTCGTGTTTATGACAGTGCGTGCACGTGTGGACCAGAGGGCGTGTTTATGACAGTGTGTGCACATGTGGACCAGAGGTCGTGTTTCAGACAATGTGCGTACGTGCGGACCAGAGCTCGTGTTTGAGTGGGTGCACTTGTGGACCAGAGGTCGTGTTTATGACAGTGTGTGCACGTGTGGGCCAGACGTGTTTCAGACAATGTGCACACGTGTGGACCAGAGGTCGTGTTTATGACAGTGCATGTGCGTGTGGACCAGAGGTCTTGTTTATGTCAGTGGGTGCACTTGTGGACCAGAGGTCGTGTTTATGACAGTGTGTGCACGTGTGAGCCATAGGTCATGTTTCACACAATGTGCACACGTGTGGACCAGAGGTCGTGTTTATGACAGTGTGTGCACGTGTGGACCAGAGGGCGTGTTTATGACAGTGTGTGCACGTGTGGACCAGAGGTCATGTTTCAGACAATGTGCGTACGTGCGGACCAGAGCTCGTGTTTATGAGTGGGTGCACCTGTGGACCAGAGGTCGTGTTTATGACAGTGTGTGCCAGACGTCGTGTTTCAGACAATATGCGCACGTGTGGACCAGAGGTCGTGTTTATGACAGTGCATGTGCGTGTGGACTAGAGGTCTTGTTTATGACAGTGTGTGCACGTGTGGGCCAGAGGTCGTGTTTCACACAATGTGCGCACGTGTGGACCGGAGGTCGTGTTTATGACAGTGCATGCACGTGTGGACCAGAGGTCGTGTTTATGACAGTGTGTGCACGTGTGGACCAGAGGTCGTGTTTCAGACAATGTGCGTACTTGTGGACCAGAGCTCGTGTTATGACAGTGCGTGCTCATGTGGACCAGTGGTGGTGTTTATGACAATGTGTGCATGTGTGAACCAGAGGTCATGTTTATGACCGTGCGTGCGCGTGTGGACCAGAGGTCTTGTTTATGTCAGTGGGTGCACTTGTGGACCAGAGGTCGTGTTTATGACAGTGTGTGCTGAAGCAGGGTCCCGTTTTACCGTATAAAAATCCCCCATGCAGAATCCTGCTCTGCTCAGGCAGATGAAACCCACATATAGGCCCTACCAGTCAGGATCAGATAGAATGTCTTAAATTGTCCACTTTCCCTTGTCCTGCTAGCACATCTCACATAGGCCCAAGCCCAGCTCCCTAGATAAACCATATCTCACATAGGACCAAGCATACCTTCTTAGGTACAAAAGTGTAGGCCCAAAAGCAAGTGACTCTTGCTCTCATTTTTATAATAATAATGAAACAGACCTCGTAGGCCTCACTGATCTGCTAGCAGAAATCTGTCCCATTCACCCAGATACACCATTAGCCCTCTCTTGTAACTTTCCACAGTTACGAGAATAAGAGTGGCCCCGATCTACGTGACAATCTGTTGAAACATCTGGCGGTGTCACATGCAAGATTTGCGATATTCTTAGCTATGAAACTTTCCACGCTTGCTTAAACTGGAACTCAAGGCAGGAACATGACCAAGGAATTAATATATTTAATATTAATTCTAAGCATCTTTTACGGTGAAAGTTATCCTTTGTTTACTTTTTGCGGTCGGAGAACTCTGACCATCTGCCACCAGTTCTGTTTTATCATGATACCACTTCTCATATAAAATTTTCCAGTAAGCAGGTGGCCAAGTGGCCTGCATCAGATCTCGTGTCAGGCCTCGTGCAGGCGTAGGCGTAAGTTCTGCATTTAACGATATAGTTCTGCATTCTTCCGTCATTTAGCCGAGTGGCAGTCTGCTAGTTATTATTGGTGACTCAGTTGCCCCCCACCTTTCCTCACCATTAGCGGCAACTGCGCTAAGTAGCTGTTGTCTGGATTGCCTTGCCTTTACCACCTAGCCGCAATCCCGCTAGGTAGTTGGACTTACCCTCGTTACACATTGCTCCTTCATTGCGCCTCTTTTCTTCTGTCTCTCACATGTTTTGCCTACCATTTGTCCATGCCAATTGGTAGCCAAAGTGGGGGTGGAGTCGTATCTTCATTCCTCCTGTTAGCTCCCTTAAGCCCCTTCCTCTCAGGTATGTCCCTTGACCCCCCCATATTATGCTTTGGACTGATCATCTAACAGTATTTGATCTGTTTTAGCGGGACTAGTATAACTAGGACTGCAAATGTATTTTTAAACATGCGAGTTGAGAGTCCTTGAGTTCACCGTGAATATTATTGTTATATCAGTATATCCTGTTTTCAAAGCATTACGTGTTGCTGAAGTCTCATCATCATTCGATGGCGATGAGGCCCTGCTAGTTAGAATACCCCCCCAAAAAAAAGAGAATAAATAAATAAAGTGGCGCAGTATCACAGTTAATATTACATTTACATTCCCGAAAGTAGCTAACCTTTCTGATTCGCTAAAGCACACAAAGACCCCCTGCTCCATGTCATGAGGGTAGGTTATAAATGCTTTGAAATACATTGTTACGTTTAACTGGAAACACAGGCCTACAATTCCTGTTAATAAAAAATTAGGAATTACAAAAATAGGCTTGCGAGTGGAAGGAAGTACTTAAGAGGAGAACATTGGAAACGGAGCCAAAGGGCTACCACTCGGTTTACGTTGTTGATGAGCACTGGGAAGGCTCACACACGTAATGATTGATAACTACCAGGAAAAACATACATAGATGCAGTTACACTACAAGTACCATGATGTGCCTTAGTAGGCAACATGCAAGGTGTTGCACCCCACAGACAGCCGCAACACAAGGCAATTAAGACCCAAATAATTTACTCCTACCTGCGTCCAATTCAACAGCCCAGGCAGTGAAAAGTGCCACCTCTTCAGGCACGAGCAGGTAGCCCGAATACAAGAACAGATCCAGGAAGTACAGCTACAGAACACACACAGTTGGAGTTAGCTAGTAGCAAAGATTTTGAAATTGTGTCTCGTGGCCAAGGAAGTTAGTGACATTGGACTAAGAGCAACATACATATCGGACCAGATGGTAATTATTAGAGAGAAAAGAGGAGACAATGAGACAAATTGATGGAATGGAATGCCCACTAACTATACCCATTTTTTAACAAATGATAAAGTAAAAAGAAGTTTATGAAAGAGATGTAAAGTCCCCGAAATTCACATCTCAACAAATTCACCCTTTAAATAAATAAGATGCTTCCATTGGCTAACAAGTGCGGGACTAATGGGGGGAGTAGAGAAGTTGAAGTGCCAAGAAACAGGAGAGCGGTACCATGAGAGAGGAGGGAGAGGTAGTGCACATTGGGGTCCACCTCTGAAACTGGACAAATTAGGAGAATAATTTGCAAGCACCAAATGAGACACCACTTGTTGTCTGATGGAAAATGTTTTGTGGCTCCCAGTGAATAGAAAAGACTGAAATTGCATTTCACCTATGGGAAGCCGAATGGTATGTTAACAGCCCTGTCCTTCTCAAAGAAAATGTACTGCTACCCAAAGAAGGTTAAAGGTCAGTTATTGCCTGGACATTAGAAAGTGTAGAAACAAATTAATGAAGGCCACACCACCAACTTCCATAGGAAAGTAGAGCTATTATACCTTTGATACAAATACACAGATTAATTCAGCTATATACAACAATAATATGATTAAAATAAAAAAAATTTTAAAAAAAAGGAAAGGAAAAAAAGATAGGTCGAATACAATTATTATAGGCCTTTAGGAGAAGAGACTAGAATATACGGCGTTTACACAACATGCATGACACACAGAGAACGTGCTTGAGCCTGTGTTTGACTTCATGGTCATAAGTTCAGATGCTACCAGGTCTACTTAGCATTTTATCGTTCTGAAGTGAATAGATGCAAGGTCTGATCAACCCTTCATCATTCTGAGGTGGATGAAATAAGTACCATTGAGTTGAGGGAACGATAAGGATCTGCTGTTTAGCGTCAAAATACCATTCTGAGTGAACGCGCACTTAACAAAAACGCCATATTATTTTAAAATAAGCTATATTTTACGTACAATTAAAGACAACACATGTCTGGATATTACGAGGTATTGAAGGGTTAAAGGATTTCTCTTGGGCTGCCGTTATATTAACGCTGGCCGCAGAGTCTGGGCGTTGAGCCAGGCCAGAAAGACACAATGCAATAGCTTCCTGTGGGTACGAACGAACAGGAAATTAAAATATATGTATATATCTGTATACAGTTAGCAGAACATGGAGAGCTGTGTGAATGGAATAACAGTTTTGAAAAAAAGAAAATAATAGTTTTAGTGTATGAGTTTCCAGTTTAGTACAACAGATTATGTCAAGTGCGTTGTGAACACTTTTTAAGTTTTAAAGAATGAATTAGGAGAGACTGATTCTCTTCCCCACCATGGCAGACATGCCTATATTGAACAAAGCTAGAAAAGAGGAACATGAGAAATAAAACGTCTAAGATCACACAATTTGGTGGACGGGGAGCCGAGATTAGATACAGGGTTTCAGGTCTCGCATTAAGAAGTTTAGTAACTGGGTATGTATGTATGTATATATATATATATATATGTATATTATCTACTGGCGGTCGCCAGTAGATAGTTATAGTTAAAACCTATTATCCATAGGAAATCCGCGACATTCTATTCGAAATAACGTTGGCGCCGGTTGACGAATCTTCGCGAAAGTTTCCAACTTGTTGGGGCGCTCCGGTCCGCTCCTATCCTGAAAGTCTCGGGGTGATACGTCAAGCAGGGGCCGAGAAAAAGGGGGGTCCCAAAACGCGTTTTCCCCATTCATTTTTCCATAGGAACCTTTAGTCGCAGCTACAGCCCGAACTGCTGAACAGAATTACACCAAATTTGGCAAAGAGGTAGCCCTTGGTTCAGTGTCGTGCCTTTTGCTTAAATGGTGTAAATCCGTTCAGTAGTTCCTGAGAAAATCAAAAGTAAAGTCACATATATATCTGGGCGGAGCCTAACCACACATGTCATCGTGAGATCTGATTGGCTGTCAGCACTTCATCCTGGAATTGCTGGCAGCCATCTTGGGACCAATATAAATGATAGTACCCCATTGAAATGCATTGTAGTGAATAGAAGATTTTGAGGGTCACCAAAAGGAGAACTATAAAGGGTGATAACAGGCTTTAGTTACATTAGAATTTATTTGTTGATGGTACCATACTAATTTTAGGAAGTGTGGTGTATTCTAAGGTGATTTTACCATGTGATAAACCTTCTGCTGGGTTATCATGAATCATGTTTGAGAGAACACTATTTTCTCATGCTTGTCCCATGGAGGTTTGGAAGGTGCTCCAGAAGCTAAAATGAGAGCATATTTTCTGTAAATTCACATTATCTTTCTCACTCATGTGAGAATGAAGTCTGACATTCTCAGTAAAACATGTACATCCAACAAGGGCAGAGACTGTCAGTTGATTCCTTTGTCTTCTACTGCAGCTTCCCAGAGTGTTCTAAAGAACAACTAGAGTGCTAACAGCCTTACTTATGACAAAAGTATGGCACACCTGAAGCCATCTTGATTGGAATAAACTGGTAACACTTAAACAATTTAATTTAAAAAGGAACAAAATGATGGGGTTCATTTTGTCATAGAAATTATGGTTAGTGCTGTAGAAAGAAAAATTAGGACATGTTTCAAGTGTGATCTCAAATATCTTCCTGTTATATTTCAACAGGAGCAGCCTGCCAGTTGATGCCTTTGTGTTCTACTGCAGCTTCCCAGAGTGTTCTAAAGAACAACTAGAGTGCTAACAGCCTTACTTATGACAAAAGTATGGCACACCTGAAGCCATCTTGATTGGAATAAACTGGTAACACTTAAAACATTTAATTTAAAAAGGAACAAAATGAGGGGGTTCAGTTTGCCATAGAAATTATGGTTAGTGCTGCAGAAAGAAAAATTAGGGCATGTTTTAAGTGAGATCTCAAATCCTCTTCTATTTCATTAGAAAATTCTGACATGCAGACTGAAACAATCACTTTCAATACCAGCAGCAGACTACCAGTTAACTCCCTGGTGAGCAGTAGCTTTACTCCAGTGATCTAATGAGCAACTAGAGTGCTAACATTCTGAATTTATGGCAGATGTGAGACACATCTGAATGCCTTCTTGATGGAATCCAAGTAAAAAACTGAAAGCATTTCCTACTGAGGAGACTGCAGTAAATGAAGAAATTAGGAAACTTCATAACAAAGAAGTCTTCCAAGATGGCCACCAGTGAAAAAAGAGCCCAAATGTAGCACAAATATTACCCAGATGTAGCCCACATATAGCCCAATGACAAAAGTGTGCAAAACACTTTTTATTTTTAGTTTTTTTGTAGTTTTATGTAGTGCAGACTGGTCAGGTATTGGAGCATTTCATCTTAAAACATGACCCCTACACTACAAAAACACCACTGCACTACCTTAAACCCTAAAACACTACCCCCAGCACGACCCCCTACACTACACAAGCACCACTGCACTATCCTAAACCCTAAAACACTCCCCCCAGCACGACCCCCTACACTACCCAAACACCGCTGCACTAACCTAAATCCTAAAACACTACCACCAGCACGACCCCCTACACTACCCAAACACCACTGCACTACCCTAAAACATGAGCCCCTACACTACACAAACACCACTGCACTACCCTAAACCCTAAAACACTACCCCAGCATGACCCCCTACACTACACAAGCACCACTGCACTACCCTAAACCCTAAAACACTACCCCCAGCACGACCCCCTACACTACACAAACACCACTGCACTACCCTAAACCCTAAAACACTACCCCCGGCACGACCCCCTACACTACCCAAACACCACTGCACTAACCTAAATCCTAAAACACTACCCCCAGCACGACCCCCTACACTAGCCAAACACCACTGCACTACCCTAAAACATGACCCCCTACACTACACAAACACCACTGCACTACCCTAAACCCTAAAACACTACCCCCAGCACGACCCCTACACTACACAAGCACCACTGCACTACCCTAAACCCTAAAACACTACCCCCAGCACGACCCCCTACACTGCCCGAACACCACTGCACTGCCCTAAACCCTGAAACACCAGCCCCTGCATGACCCCCTACACTGCCCGAACACCACTGCACTGCCCTAAACCCTGAAACACCACCCCTAGCACGACCCCCTACACTGCCCGAACACCACTGCACTGCCCTAAACCCTGAAACACCACCCCCTTCACGACCCCTTACACTGCCCGAACACCACTGCACTGCCCTAAACCCTGAAACACCACCCCCAGCATAACCCCCTACACTGCCCGAACACCACTGCACTGCCCTAAACCCTGAAACACTACCCCCAGCAAGACCCCCTACACTGCCCGAACACCACTGCACTGCCCTAAACCCTGAAACATCACCCCCAGCAAGACACCGTACACTGCCCGAACACCACTGACCTAAACCCTGAAACACCACCCCCAGCACGACCCCCTACACTGCCCGAACACCACTGCTCTGCCCAAAACCCTGAAACACCAGCCCCAGCATGACCCCCTACACTGCCCGAACACCACTGCACTGCCCTAAACCTTGAAACACCAGCCCCTGCACGACCCCCTACACTGCCCGAACACCACTGCACTACCCTAAACCCTGAAACATCATCCCCAGCACGACCCCCTACACTGCCCGAGCACCACTGCACTGCCCTAAACCCTGAAACACCAGCCCCAGCACGACCCCTACACTGCCCGAACACCACTGCACTGCCCTAAACCCTGAAACACCAGCCCCAGCACGACCGCTTACACTGCCCGAACACCACTGCACTGCCCTAAACCCTGAAACACCAGCCCCAGCACGACCACCTACACTGCCCGAACACCACTGCACTGCCCTAAACCGTGAAACACCAGCCTCAGCACGACCCCCTACACTGCCTGAACACCACTGCACTGCCCTGAACCCTGAAACACCAGCCCCAGCACAACACCCTACACTGCCCGAACACCACTGCACTGCCCTAAACCCTGAAACACCACCCCGTGCATGACCCCCTACACTGCCCGAACACCACTGCACTGCCCTAAACCCTGAAACACCACCCCCAGCGCGACCCCCTACACTGCCCGAACACCACTGCACTGCCCTAAACCCTGAAACACCACCCCTGCACAACCCCCTACACTGCTCGAACACTACTGCACTGCCCTAAACCCAGAAACACCATCCCCAGCACGACCCCCTATACTGCACGAACACCACTGCACTGCCCTAAACCCTGAAACACTACCCCCAGCAAGACCCCCTACACTGCCCGAACACCACTGCACTGCCCTAAACCCTGAAACATCACCCCCAGCAAGACCCCCTACACTGCCCGAACACCACTGCCCTAAACCCTGAAACACCACCCCCAGCAAGACCCCCTACACTGCCCGAACACCACTGCACTACCCTGAAACACCAGCCCCAGCACGACCCCCTACACTGCCCGAACACCACTGCACTGCCCTAAACCCTGAAACACCACCCCCTGCACGACCCCCAACACTGCCCGAACACCACTGTACTGCCCTAAACCCTGAAACCCCACCCCCAGCATGACCCCCTACACTGCCAGAACACCACTGCACTGCCCTAAACCCTGAAACACCACCCTCTGCACGACCCCCTACACTGCCCGAACACTACTGCACTGCCCTAAACCCTGAAACACCACCCCCAGCACGACCCCCTACACTGCACGAACACCACTGCACCGCCCTAAACCCTGAAACACTATCCCCAGCAAGACCCCCTACACTGCCCAAATACCACTGCACTGCCCTAAACCCTGAAACAACACCCCCAGCAAGACCCCCTACACTACCCGAACACCACTGCCCTAAACCCTGAAACACCACCCCCAGCAAGACCCCCTACACTACCCGAACACCACTGCACTGCCCTAAACCCTGAAACACCACCCCCAGCAAGACCCCCTACACTGCCCGAACACCACTGCACTGCCCTAAACCCTGAAACACCACCCCCAGCACGACCCCCTACACTGCCCGAACACCACTGCTCTGCCCAAAACCCTGAAACACCAGCCCCAGCACGACCCCCTACACTGCCCGAACACCACTGCACTGCCCTAAACCCTGAAACACCAGCCCCAGCACGACCCCCTACACTGCCTGAACACCACTGCACTGCCCTAAACCCTGAAACACCAGCCCCAGCACCACCCCTACACTGCCCAAACACCACTGCACTGCCCTAAACCCTGAAACACCACCCCCAGCACGACCCCCTACACTGCCCGAACACCACTGCACTGCCCTAAACCCTGAAACACCAGCCCCAGCACAACACCGTACACTGCCCGCACACCACTGCACTGCCCTAAACCCTGAAACACCAGCCCCAGCACAACCCTGTACACTGCCCGAACACCACGGCACTGCCCTAAACCCTGAAACACCAGCCCCAGCACGACCGCCTACACTGCCCGAAAACTACTGCACTGCCCTAAACCCTGAAACACCACCCCCAGCAAGACTACCTACACTGGCCGAACACCACTGCACTGCCCTAAACCCTGAAACACCACCCCCTGCACGACCCCCTACACTGCCCGAACACCACTGCCCTAAACCCTGAAACACCACCCGAGCACGACCCCCTACACTGCCTGAACACCACTGCACTAAACCCTGAAACACCACCCCTTGCACGACCCCCTACACTGCCGGAACACCACTGCACTGCCCTAAACCCTAAAACACCACCCCCAGCACGACCCCCTACACTGCCCTAACACCACTGCACTGCCCTAAACCCTGAAACATCACCCCCAGCACAACCCCCTACACTGCCTGAGCATCATTGCTCTGCCCTAAACCCTGAAACACTAGCCCCAGCACGACCCCCTACACTGCCCGAACACCACTGCATTGCCCTAAACCCTGAAACACCACCCCCAGCACGACCCCCTACACTGCCCGAACACGACTGCACTGCCCTAAACCCTGAAACACCAGCCCCAGCAAGACCCCCTACACTGCCCGAACACCACTGCATTGCCCAAGACTCTGAAACACCAGCCCCAGCAAGACCCCCTACACTGCCCGAACACCACTGCACTGCCCTAAACCCTGAAACACCAGCCCCAGCAAGACCCCCTACACTGCCCGAACACCACTGCACTGCCCTAAACCCTGAAACACCGGCCCCAGCACGACCCCCTACACTGCCCGAACACCACTGCACTACCCTAGACCCTGAAACACCAGCCCAAGCACGACCCCCTACACTGTCCGAACACCACTGCACTGCCCTAAGCCCTGAAACACCAGCCCCAGCACGACCCCCTACACTGCCTGAACACCACTGCACTGCCCTAAACCCTAGAACACTACCCCCAGCATGACCCCCTACACTACCTGAACACCACTGCACTACCCTAAACCCTAAAATACTCCCCCAGCACGACCCCCTACACTACCCGAACATGACTGCACTACCCTAAACCCTAAAACACTCCCCCAGCACGACCCCCTACACTGCCCGAACACCACTGCACTAAACCCTGAAACACCACCCCCAGCACGACCCCCTATACTGCCCTAACACCACTGCACTGCCCTAAACCCTGAAACATCACCCCCAGCACAACCCCCTACACTGCCTGAGCATCATTGCTTTGCCCTAAACCCTGAAACACTAGCCCCAGCACGACCCCCTACACTGCCCGAACACCACTGCATTGCCCTAAACCCTGAAACACCACCCCCAGCACGACCCCTACACTGCCCGAACACGACTGCACTGCCCTAAACCCTGAAACACCAGCCCCAGCAAGACCCCCTACACTGCCCGAACACCACTGCATTGCCCTAGACTCTGAAACACCAGCCCCAGCAAGACCCCCTACACTGCCGAACACCACTGCACTGCCCTAAACCCTGAAACACCAGCCCCACCATGACCCCCTACACTGCCCGAACACCACTGCCCTAAATCCTGAAACACCAGCCCCAGCACGACCCCCTACACTGCCCGAACACCACTGCACTACCCTAAACCCTGAAACACCAGCCCAAGCACGACCCCCTACACTGCCCGAACACCACTGCACTGTCCTAAACCCTGAAACACCAGCCCCAGCACCACCCCCTACAATGCCCGAACACCACTGTACTGCCCTAAACCCTGAAACACCACCCCCTGCACCGCCCCCTACACTGCCCGAACACCACTGCACTGCCCTAAACCCTGAAACACCACCCCCTGCATGACCCTCTACACTGCCCGAACACCACTGCACTGCCCTAAACCCTGAAATACCACCCCCTGCACCACCCCCTACACTGCCCGAACACCACTGCACTGCCCTAAACCCTGAAACACCACCCCCTGCACCGCCCCCTACACTGCCCGAACACCACTGCACTGCCCTAAACCCTGAAACACCACCCCCAGCATGACCCCCTTTACTGCTCGAACACCACTGCACTGCCCCAAACCCTGAAACACCACCCCCAGCATGACTCCCTACACTGCCCGAACACCACTGCCCTAAACCCTGAAACACTACCCCTGCACGACCCCCTACACTGCCCGAACACCACTGCACTGCCCTAAACCCTGAAACACCAGCCCCAGCAAGACCCCCTACACTGCCCGAACACCACTGCACTGCCCTAAACCCTGAAACACCGGCCCCAGCACGACCCCCTACACTGCCCGAACACCACTGCACTACCCTAGACCCTGAAACACCAGCCCAAGCACGACCCCCTACACTGTCCGAACACCACTGCACTGCCCTAAGCCCTGAAACACCAGCCCCAGCACGACCCCCTACACTGCCTGAACACCACTGCACTGCCCTAAACCCTAGAACACTACCCCCAGCATGACCCCCTACACTACCTGAACACCACTGCACTACCCTAAACCCTAAAATACTCCCCCAGCACGACCCCCTACACTACCCGAACACGACTGCACTGCCCTAAACCCTAAAACACTCCCCCCAGCACGACCCCCTACACTGCCCGAACACCACTGCACTAAACCCTGAAACACCACCCCCAGCACGACCCCCTACACTGCCCTAACACCACTGCACTGCCCTAAACCCTGAAACATCACCCCCAGCACAACCCCCTACACTGCCTGAGCATCATTGCTCTGCCCTAAACCCTGAAACACTAGCCCCAGCACGACCCCCTACACTGCCCGAACACCACTGCATTGCCCTAAACCCTGAAACACCACCCCCAGCACGACCCCCTACACTGCCCGAACACGACTGCACTGCCCTAAACCCTGAAACACCAGCCCCAGCAAGACCCCTACACTGCCCGAACACCACTGCATTGCCCTAGACTCTGAAACACCAGCCCCAGCAAGACCCCCTACACTGCCGAACACCACTGCACTGCCCTAAACCCTGAAACACCAGCCCCACCATGACCCCCTACACTGCCCGAACACCACTGCACTGCCCTAAATCCTGAAACACCAGCCCCAGCACGACCCCCTACACTGCCCGAACACCACTGCACTACCCTAAACCCTGAAACACCAGCCCAAGCACGACCCCCTACACTGCCCGAACACCACTGCACTGTCCTAAACCCTGAAACACCAGCCCCAGCACCACCCCCTACAATGCCCGAACACCACTGTACTGCCCTAAACCCTGAAACACCACCCCTGCACCGCCCCCTACACTGCCCGAACACCACTGCACTGCCCTAAACCCTGAAACACCACCCCCTGCATGACCCTCTACACTGCCCGAACACCACTGCACTGCCCTAAACCCTGAAATACCACCCCCTGCACCACCCCCTACACTGCCCGAACACCACTGCACTGCCCTAAACCCTGAAACACCACCCCTGCACCGCCCCCTACACTGCCCGAACACCACTGCACTGCCCTAAACCCTGAAACACCACCCCCAGCATGACCCCCTTTACTGCTCGAACACCACTGCACTGCCCCAAACCCTGAAACACCACCCCCAGCATGACTCCCTACACTGCCCGAACACCACTGCCCTAAACCCTGAAACACTACCCCTGCACGACCCCCTACACTGCCCGAACACCACTGCACTGCCCTAAACCCTGAAACACCACCCCCTGCACGACCCCCTACACTGCCCGAACACCACTGCACTGCCCTAAACCCTGAAACACCACCCCCAGCACGACCCCTACACTGCCCAAACACCACTGCACTGCCCTAAACCCTAAAACACCACCCCCAGCACGACCCCCTACACTGCCCGAACACCACTGCACTGCCCTAGACCCTAGAACACTAACCCCAGCATGACCCCCTACACTGCCCGAAGTCCACTGCACTACCCTAAACCCTAAAATACTCCCCCCAGCACGACCCCCTACACTACCCAAACACGACTGCACTGCCCTAAACCCTAAAACACTCCCCGCAGCACGACCCCCTACACTACCCGAATACCACTGCACTGCCCTAAACCCTAAAACACTCCCCCAGCATGACCCCCTACACTACCTAAACACCACTGCACTGCCCTAAACCCTAAAACACTACCCCCGCATGACCCCCTACACTACCCAAATACCAATGCACTACCCTAATCCCTAAAACACTACCCCCCGCACAACCCCCTACACTACCCAAAGACCACTGCACTACCCTAAACTCTAAAACAATACCCCCGCACGACTCCCTACACTACCCAAAGACCACTGCACTACCCTAAACCCTAAAACACGACCTCCTACACTACACAAACACCACTGCACTACCCTAAACCCTAAAAACGACCCCCAGCACGAACCCCTACACTACCCAAACACCACTGCACTACCCTAAACCATAAAACACTACCCCCAGCAGTACCCCCTACGCTACCCAAACACCACTGCACTACCCTAAACCCTAAAACACTAACCCCAGCAGTACCCCCTACACTACCCAAACACCATTGCACTACCCTAAACCCTAAAACACTACCCCCAGCAGTATCCCCTACACTACCCAAACACCACTGCACTACCCTAAACCCTAAAACCCTAAAACACTAACCCCAGCACGACCCCCTACACTACCCAAACACCACTGTACTACCCTAAACCCTAAAACACTCCCCCAGCACGACTCCCTACACTACCCAAACACCATTGCACTACCCTAAACCCTAAATCTACCCCCAGCATGACCCCCTACACTACACAAACACCACTGCACTACCCTAAACCCTAAAACACTACCCCCAGCACGACCCTCTTCACTACCTAAACACAACTGCACAATTTGTTACAGGCGTTGCAACGCAGGCCTGTGGTGCTTACTGGAAGTACCTGGTGGGCTAGTTGGGCCCCAGGGACTCTCAGGATTCAAGGTGACCTAATCCCCCAACTTAAAACGCGCCACGGGTTCGCGTTTGCACAGTGGTGAAGGGAGGGGGCGGGGCCTCTGGTGACATGTGCGCAAACACGCCCTGTGGTGCGTTTTAAGTTGGGGAGTTAATTCCCTTTGAATCCTGGGGGCCAACTAGCCCACCAGGTACCTTCAGTAAGCACAACAGAGTTGCGTTGCAGAGAGGTGAAAAAGGTGCATGGCCTCGGAACGCCTCTCTGCAACTCAGCTCTGTGGTCCTAACTGTAGGTACCTGGGGGCTAGTTGGGCCCCAGGGACCCTCAGGATTCAAGGGGACTTAATCCCGCAACTTAAAACGCGCCACGGGGCGCGTTTGCACAAATGTCACCTCAGGCCCCCCCTCCCTTCACCACTGTGCAAACGCGCACTGGCTCTGGTTAGTCAGAGTCAGTTACCACCAGTACCCGTCTGAAAAAGTTGTGGGCACAGGATGATTTTGCAACAAGGCCTCTTTTGCTTCTTTCTGTGCATTTTTTCTTCTTTCTTCACATGTCCTACCTCTGTTGGCATAGTTAGAAACTAGCATTTAAAAAACCTTTGAAATTCACTGAAAAAACCATAGGTTTCAGGCACGTTATAGTTAGAAATTAGCATTTAAAAACCTTTGAAATTCACTGAAAAAACCATAGGTTTCAGGCACGTTATAGTTAGAAATTAGCATTTAAAAAACCTTTGAAATTCACTGAAAAACCATAGGTTTCAGACACGTTATAGTTCGAAATTAGCATTTAAAAACCTTTGAAATTCACTGAAAAACCATAGGTTTTAGGGACAGTTATAGTTAGTTGGACATTGCACTCGTACAAAACCCGTGAAATTCCCCTGTTATAGTTAGTTCAGCTAACTATAACTCGCGCCCCGCAATGCACTGCTGATGACGTCACATATTACATCACTCATGACATGGTCAGTGACATCACTGATGACATCACTGATGACATCTCAAATGACATCACTGATGACATCATCCATGTGATAATTTCATGCATCTTCTCACACCCTAATATAACTTTTGATACACCCACTCTAAATTACAGACTGCCATTCTCAAAACCATAGACACTCCAACACCAAAAACTACATACCCACTCACTGATTCTTAGGTCTACACACACATCCACTCACTCACCTGTACAGTCACTCATACTTACAGTCACTCAGTACAGGACTATCATATGCACTCATACACCTATATAAATACTCACACACCGCCACTCATCCATAGAGGTACTCACTGTAGGAGAGTAGGATCTGCTTCACAGGGGTACCCCCACTTTTTGCTGATACTTCACTGGTTTTCGACATTAGTCTGGCTGGGGCCCTGCTATTCAGAACCCCAGCCTAGCTGTTTCCTCTTTAAAAGGGTCTCCATGTGCCTTAGGCACATCACTGATTGGGATCTGGAGTGCCCTTGTAAGTCCCTAGTATATGGTATACTATGTACCAAGGGCATAGGTACCTCAGAGGCCTGCCAGGGGCTGCAGCATGTATTATGCCACCCCTGGTAGGCCATCCAAACTGGCACCACAGGTCTGCTACTGCAGCCTGGGTAAGGTGGTGCATGCACCCCTTGCAGTGGTATAGGTTACCTATATCACTAAATGCATACACACATATAAACCTATAAGTCACTCCTAAGGCAGGCCTTATCAATCCTAAAGGCAGAGTGCATGGTTCCTATGTGAGAGGGTGCCCCTGCATGAGCAGGGCCCCTCTGCAGCGTTCGGAGACCATCTCTGATGCTGTTTGTAGTGCAGCCTGACCATATACTCTTAAACGCATTATATCCTCGCGGTAAAATGCTAACTATGGAATGGCTGCACCTAAACATGTCGTGTTTGGTGTCAAACATCTTGGAATACTACCCCCGCCAATCCTGGCGGCGGGGGTAGCATTCCACCCTTCTAGAGGGAAAGGCATGTTAACTCTGACGAGTCCGGTAACTTCTTTCCAGAGCCTGGCATCACAAAATGGATGCTACTGCCACAGACACGAGTCTGGCCTCCTGCTGCTGGACGAAACTCCGGCAGGGGAGGCCTGGACAATAGGTTTCCTGTCCCAGGGAGGTGTGACCACCTCCCCAGACAGGACAATGTGTATTGGGGCTGGGCGGGAGCACTTTCGGGTGCTTTGAAGTCCTGCACTGGGGGCACATTTGGTGTCCCTAGTGCATACCCCAGTTCAAACCGGATCAGGGGCTTGCAGCCCCTGCTTTGGCGCGAACTGGACAAAGGGAAAGGGGTGTAGCCATCCCTCTGCCCTGACCCACCCATAGGTGGGGCCACAGAGTAGTCCATCCCCTATTTTTAGAATAAAGGTAGGAACCCAGTCCCTAGGACTTTAGATTATACCTGGACGAAACTCTGAAACAGAATCCTGGACCTTCGACGCTCTACTCACGATTAGAGGACTGAAGAATCTCCCTTGGGGTCAAGGAGTGACTCCCTGCTTGGCAGGCACCAAAGAAGCATCTGTCCGGTTCGCATCACTGAAGCTCCCGTCGGACGCCGAAGTCATCGCATCACCAGAGGTGGATTCTCAGACTTCCCCGAGGCTACCCTGAGTCCCCAGCAAAGCTGAGGCCCGTGGCTATCGTGGGTAACGTGAGACCGTGACCCCTGGACACCGAGCACATTTGCAAGTGCACCATCTTCTGGGTCTCCCAAGAAGTCGTGCTTTGGGCTCCGAGTAGCCCTAGCCTCCAGCACCTCCTGCACCGAAGATCACTGGCCCCCACTCCACGAGTGTCCTGTAAGCCAGCTCCACGTGCGGCGTCACGAGGCTCCTTCGCGGTCGCTAGCCCGTTGGCTAGTAGCCCTTCCCGAAGGCCAATCTTTTCTTTACTTGGCAGTCTGGTTGCTCCAGGCCTGCCCTCACTTACCCTTGCTGGGTGAGTTCCCCAGACCTTGCTGGTCTGCATCATCGACGATCTACATCTTACTCGAGACTTGCCGTTGCCAAGGCTTGTTGGGTCCAATCTGGTCGCCGACACCTCTGCACTCGACAGACATCGAGCAACAGCCCGAATCCTGCTCCTGGTCGCCGACAACGCCTCCCGGACCTCGTGGCTGAAGAGTCAAGACGACCGTCACCGAATCTGAAGCACTCGACATCGGTGGGCATCTGTCCATCGCCTCCCTGGTCACTGGCTAGTGACCCAGACTCTGTCCCCTCTGCTTTCAGGTTCTTCAGAACTCCGATCCACTCTTGGATCCACCCGGACACTTTTCTCCTGGTCGCCAGCAGCACTTTGCAGCAGATCGCCATATGAACCGACGACGAAACCCGACCCCGAAAGGCACCTATGCACCCGGCTTCCCTGGGTGAGGTAACACGAGTACTCCGGTGCTCCCGTGGGTAGAGACTCTTCAAAGTCCTAGATCTCAAAGGGTTTTGTCCTAGTCCTCTTCTAAGTGTCCCTTTCCTCTATTTTCCCGATCCCGACTTTCTCCATAGAAGTTAACGGCGTATCGCGGTTGTGTATTTACACTGCACGCGTCTCCCGTGGGTCCCCTGTGTCACTACCCTGGGTGGTTCCTTGTGGTCCAAGCACTTCTAGAGGCTCTAGGCCTAGTGTCTAGTTCAGTCGTGGTTCGCATACCACTTTATTGGTATATGGTTTGGTACGCCCCTAGGGCCCAAACGTGTATTTGTGCTATTACTGTGATTTAAGATCTTATAACCTATGTATTTCGAACTCTAGCCTCATAAAGAGACTAGAGGGGTGTGTTTAGTAATAAATACATATATTTTGAATATATACCTGGTGTGGTGCTCTTTCATTTGGTCACTCAAGAGATTATAGACTGGTAAAACAAGCTGCTTTACATTCCTTCAAGACTTAGCCTGAAGGCTGCTCTCCACAGCTACCACTAGGATAGCTTTCAATAAGGTTGTCTTTAACCTACCTACCATAAGAGTCGATTTGGACTGGTGCAAGGTGCCCACTATAATTAGTGGACAGCATATGCCAGGCCAACTTCTCACATTGGTGTGCAGCGTGTGGGATTCCAGCTTGCTATTGTTTTACCAGATAATCTCAATTGAATTGATCAACTGAAAACCACTAAAGGTACCTAAGGTACATATAATTTAAGCTTAGAATATCAGTAAGTTCTACTGAACTTAGAGTTGTGTGTTAAGGGATAGCACAACCCTTTCTACAACTCAAGAGAGTTTAGTAGGCCACACTAGAGTAGGTAGTGCATACACCACACCACACTAGTAATGTCTTTAAAAGCAGGATCTAGAAATGCCCTGCAGGAAGCCATTGAGCTTCCCCTCCAAGTATGACACACTCCCATTCTTGGAACTGAGAGCTTTGTGTAACGTGAGGAAATTAAGGACAGGCCAAAGTCCCACCACCCAACACCTCCAGGAGTTGTTGGTGGCTTATGATCTTAGTAAGTCTTCAGAGACTGAAGGGGTAGGAGCAGAGGGTGGGCCAGCAGATGAGGAAGGGGCCAGGGGTACTACTACCCCCAGCCCCCTCTGAAACTGACCAGGAGGGTGACAATGACCCTGACCTGGAAAACCCAATCCCTTCTGGGGAAGATGAAGATGAGGATCTTGAGAACCACACCTTTGTCCCCCCAGGAAGGATTATGAGTGTGCTCAGAAAGTCTAGGTCTCCTTCTCAGGAGTCTAACCACTCTGGCACCTCAATAGGGAGCTCTGTTTCTTCTCACAGGAGGGAATCCTCTCATGAGAGAAGAAAGAGACTGGTCCAGTATGAGGAAACTCAACTGGAGATCAGGAAGAAGCAATTGGCTTTAGATAGAGAATCCCTAGATCTCCTTAAAGAGAGACGAAAGTTGGGACTAGAGTCCCATGGTGGCAGCCATGTCCCTAGAGATAGGGAAAGGTCCTATGACCATAGGAACCTGAGCAAGATTGTCCCTCCCTACCAGAGTGGGGATGACATCCACAAATGGATAACTGCTTTAGAGAGGGCCTGTAAAGTACAGAAGGTCCCTCAGGAGCAGTGGGCAGCAATCTTGTGGCTCTCCTTTGCTGACAAAGGTAGAGACAAGCTCCTCACTGTTAGAGAGGAGGATGCTGATAATTACAAGGTCTTGAAGAGTGCTCTTATTGATGGGTTTGGCCTAACCACTGAACAGTACAGGTTGAAGTTCAGAGACACCCAAAAAGCACAGACTCAAGACTGGGTAGACTATGTGGATTGTTCTGCCAAGGCTCTGGAAGGCTGGTTGAAGGGCAGTAAGGTGTGTGACTTCTCAGGATTGTATAATCTGATAATGAGGGAGCAGATTCTTAATAACTGTCAAAACCAGCTGTTGCATCAGTACCTGGTTGACTCTGATCTGACCTCTCCCCAAGAATTGGGAAAGAAGGCAGACAAATGGGTCAGAACCAGGGTGAAGCAGAAGGTACAGAACCAAGGTGGGGAAACCAAGAAGCAAGATGCTAAGAACTCTGACAAGGGTGGGGAGAAGGGTAAAGATCAAAAGTCTTCATCAGGCCCCCAAAAATCTTCTTCTGGTGGGGATTCCCAGTCTACCAAGGGTAAAGGCCAAAGAAAACCATGGTGCAAGGTCTGTAAGCAAAAGACCCACTGGACCAGTGATTGCACCAAGTCCAAAGACTCCAGTCCAGCACCCACCAATGCCCCTAAGGCACCTGTTCCCCCTAGTACAGTTGGTGGAGGTGCTCCAGCAAAGGGTTTAGTAGGGTTCACCCTGGGAACTGAGTTGGGCTCTGACTTAGTCAGGGAACTGACTCAGGCTGTGTTAGTCTGTGATGGAGGCATGGATGTGACCTCCACTGTGAGTCCCAGTAATCTGGGCAAGTACAGACAACAGCCTTTAATCAATGGACGAGAGGCTTTGGCATTTAGGGACACAGGGGCAAGTGTCACAATGGTGACACAAGACCTTGTGCTACCTGGGCAAGTTATACTTGGTGAATTGTACCAAGTGACCAATGCTAGCAATGTCAGAACAGACCATACTCTGGCAGTTGTTAACTTCTCCTGGGGAGGGGTAACTGGCCTTAAGAAGGTTGTGGTAAGTGCAAACCTACCAGTCGAATGCTTGCTTGGCAATGACTTAGAGACTTCTGCTTGGGCAGAAGTGGAGCTCAGGACCCATGCAGAAATGCTGGGGATCCCTGCAGATGTGTTTGCTGTGACCAGGTCACAAGCTAAACTGTCTAAAACTGAACAGGCCTTGGATTCTGGAAGAATGGACCAAGTGCCTTCCAAGAGGAGGAGTAGTAGGGTTAAGGCAGTGCCTTCCCCTTGGCTCAGGAGGAAGATCAGTCCCTTGAGGGGGATGATCTCAGCCCTGAAGAAGGAACTGTCCCAGAGGAACTTGAACCTGAACAGGTTGAGTTCTTGGGGACAGGGGGACCTTCTAGGGCAGATCTGAGCCAGGAGCAGCAGAGCTGCCCCTCCCTTGAACCCCTCAGACAGCAAGCTGCTGCTGAGGCTGCTGGGAAAGCTAGTGGTCCCCATACAGTGTATTGGGATGATGGACTCCTGTACTCAGAGAGTAGAGACCCCAAGCCTGGTGCTACCAGGAGGTTGGTAATACCTTTGAAGTTCAGGGGCTTCCTATTGACCCTAGCCCATGATATTCCCTTAGCAGGACACCTGGGCCAGAACAAGACTTGGGACAGAATTGTCCCTCACTTTCACTGGCCCCACATGTCTGAAGATAGTAAGGAGTTTTGTCGCTCCTGTGGAACCTGCCAAGCCAGTGGCAAAGCAGGTGGCACTACAAAGGCCCCCCTGATACCACTACCTGTGGTGGGGGTGCCCTTTGAGAGGGTAGGGATTGACATTGTTGGTCCCATGGATCCCCAAACAGCCTCTGGGCACAGGTTTATCCTGGTGGTAGTGGATCATGCCACCAGGTACCCAGAAGCTATTCCCCTCAGGACCACTACAGCACCTGTGGTGGCAAGGGCCCTCCTGGGAATCTTCTCAAGAGTGGGCTTTCCTAAGGAGGTATTATCAGACAGGGGTGCAAACTTCATGTCTGGTTACTTAAAAGCAATGTGGAAGGAGTGTGGAGTTACTTATAAGTTCACCACACCCTATCACCCACAATGCAATGGTTTAGTTGAGAGATTCAACAAAACCTTGAAGGGCATGATTAAAGGGCTCCCAGAAAAGCTTAGGCGTAGATGGGACATACTCTTGCCCTGCCTTTTATTCGCATATAGGGAGGTGCCTCAGAAGGGGGTTGGTTACAGCCCTTTTGAACTTCTGTTTGGCCACCCTGTGAGGGGTCCACTGTGCTTGGTGAAGGAAGGATGGGAGTTACCTCTCAAGCCCCCAAAGCAAGACATAGTGGACTATGTACTTGGTCTCCGCTCCAGGATGGCTGAGTACATGAAAAAGGCAACCAAAAACCTTGAGGCTAGCCAGGAACTGCAGAAGGCCTGGCATGACCAAAAGGCTGTTCTGACTGTTTACCAGCCAGGACAGAAGGTGTGGGTGTTGGAGCCAGTGGCCCCAGCAGCTCTCCAAGACAAATGGAGTGGACCCCACACTATTGTTGAGCAGAAGGGTGAGGTCACTTACTTAGTAGACCTGGGAACACCCAGGAGTCCCCAAAGGGTTCTCCATGTCAACAGACTTAAGCCATATGTGGACAGGGCAGACATGGGCTTGCTCATGGCTACTGATGAAGGGCAGGAGGAAGAGAGTGACCCACTCCCTGACCTGCTCTCACAGAACCCTGACGATGGGTCAGTTGATGGTGCAGCCTTGGCAGGCAGCCTCACTACCCAGCAACAAACTGATTGCAGGCAAGTCCTCAATCAGTTTAGACATATGTTTTCACTGACACCCAGTCAGACCACCTGGTGCACTCATGAAGTGGACACTGGGGACAGTCTGCCTATTAAAAACAAGATTTATAGGCAACCTGACCATGTCAGGGACTGTATCAGGACTGAAGTCCAGAAGATGTTGGAATTGGGAGTGATTGAGCCCTCAGATAGCCCTTGGGCTAGTCCAGTAGTCCTAGTACCTAAACCTCACACCAGTGGTGGGAAAAGAGAGATGAGGTTTTGTGTAGACTACAGAGGCCTCAATGCAGTCACTAGGACTGATGCCCATCCAATACCCAGGGCAGATGAGCTCATAGATACTTTGGCCTCTGCCAAATATCTCAGCACATTTGACCTAACAGCTGGCTACTGGCAGATCAGACTAGCTGATGCTGCAAAGCCCAAAACAGCATTTTCAACCCCTAGTGGGCATTATCAATTTGTGGTGATGCCCTTTGGTCTGAAAATGCACCTGCCACTTTCCAGAGGTTGGTGAACACAGTTCTCACAGGACTGGAAGCCTATAGTGCAGCTTATCTAGATGATATTGCTGTCTTTAGCTCCACCTGGGAGGATCACCTGGTCCACCTCAGGAATGTTTTACAGGCCCTGCAAAAGGCAGGCCTGACTATCAAGGCCACTAAGTGCCAGATAGGGCAGAGTCAGGTTGTGTACCTGGGCCACCTTGTGGGTGGAGGCCAGGTTCAACCTTTGCAGAGCAAGATCCAGACCATCATGGACTGGACTGCTCCCACTACCCAGACTCAGGTGAGAGCCTTCTTAGGCCTGACTGGGTACTATAGGAGATTTGTCAAGGGGTATGGATCAATAGTGACACCCTTGAATGACTTAACTTCTAAGAAAATGCCCAAAAAGGTTCAGTGGACAGTTAGCTGTCAAAAGGCATTTGATGACCTCAAGCAGGCCATGTGCACTGCTCCAATTCTGCAGAGTCCTGATTACTCCAAGAAGTTCATTGTTCAAACTGATGCATCTGAATTGGGGGTAGGGGCTGTACTGTCACAATTGAATGAAGAAGGTCAGGATCAGCCAGTAGCTTTTATTAGCAGAAGGCTGACCCCTAGAGAGAAACGTTGGTCAGCCATAGAGAGGGAGGCCTTTGCTGTGGTCTGGGCTCTGAAGAAGTTGAGGCCATACTTGTTTGGTACACACTTCCTGGTTCAGACAGACCATAAGCCCCTCTTATGGCTAAAACAAGTGAAGGGTGAAAACCCCAAACTGCTTAGGTGGTCCATTTCCCTACAGGGGATGGACTTTACAGTGGAACATAGGCCTGGGAGTAACCATGCGAATGCAGATGGACTCTCTAGGTATTTCCACTTAGAACATGAAGACTTAACTGGGCAAGGTTAGTTTAATGTCCCTACGTTTGGGGGGGTTGTGTAGGAGAGTAGGATCTGCTTCACAGGGGTACCCCCACTTTTTGCTGATACTTCACTGGTTTTCGACATTAGTCTGGCTGGGGCCCAGGTATTCAGAACCCCAGCCTAGCTGTTTCCTCTTTAAAAGGGTCTCCATGTGCCTTAGGCACATCACTGATTGGGATCTGGAGTGCCCTTGTAAGTCCCTAGTATATGGTATACTATGTACCAAGGGCATAGGTACCTCAGAGGCCTGCCAGGGGCTGCAGCATGTATTATGCCACCCCTGGTAGGCCATCCAAACTGGCACCACAGGTCTGCTACTGCAGCCTGGGTAAGGTGGCATGCACCCCTTGCAGTGGTATAGGTTACCTATATCACTAAATGCATACACACATATAAACCTATAAGTCACTCCTAAGGCAGGCCTTATCAATCCTAAAGGCAGAGTGCATGGTTCCTATGTGAGAGGGTGCCCCTGCATGAGCAGGGCCCCTCTGCAGCGTTCGGAGACCATCTCTGATGCTGTTTGTAGTGCAGCCTGACCATATACTCTTAAACGCATTATATCCTCGCGGTAAAATGCTAACTATGGAATGGCTGCACCTAAACATGTTGTGTTTGGTGTCAAACATCTTGGAATACTACCCCCCGCCAATCCTGGCGGCGGGGGTAGCATTCCACCCTTCTAGAGGGAAAGGCATGTTAACTCTGACGAGTCCGGTAACTTCTTTCCAGAGCCTGGCATCACAAAATGGATGCTACTGCCACAGACACGAGTCTGGCCTCCTGCTGCTGGACGAAACTCCGGCAGGGGAGGCCTGGACACAGGTTTCCTGTCCCAGGGAGGTGTGACCACCTCCCCAGACAGGACAATGTGTATTGGGGCTGGGCGGGAGCACTTTCGGGTGCTTTGAAGTCCTGCACTGGGGGCACATTTGGTGTCCCTGTGCATACCCCAGTTCAAACCGGATCAGGGGCTTGCAGCCCCTGCTTTGGCGCGAACTGGACAAAGGGAAAGGGGTGTAGCCACCCTCTGCCCTGACCCACCCATAGGTGGGGCCACAGAGTAGTCCATCCCCTATTTTTAGAATAAAGGTAGGAACCCAGTCCCTAGGACTTTAGATTATACCTGGACGAAACTCTGAAACAGAATCCTGGACCTTCGACGCTCTACTCACGATTAGAGGACTGAAGAATCTCCCTTGGGGTCAAGGAGTGACTCCCCTGCTTGGCAGGCACCAAAGAAGCATCTGTCCGGTTCGCATCACTGAAGCTCCCGTCGGACGCCGAAGTCATCGCATCACCAGAGGTGGATTCTCAGACTTCCCCGAGGCTACCCTGAGTCCCCAGCAAAGCTGAGGCCCGTGGCTATCGTGGGTAACGTGAGACCGTGACCCCTGGACACCGAGCACATTTGCAAGTGCACCATCTTCTGGGTCTCCCAAGAAGTCGTGCTTTGGGCTCCGAGTAGCCCTAGCCTCCAGCACCTCCTGCACCGAAGATCACTGGCCCCCACTCCACGAGTGTCCTGTAAGCCAGCTCCACGTGCGGCGTCACGAGGCTCCTTCGCGGTCGCTAGCCCGTTGGCTAGTAGCCCTTCCCGAAGGCCAATCTTTTCTTTACTTGGCAGTCTGGTTGCTCCAGGCCTGCCCTCACTTACCCTTGCTGGGTGAGTTCCCCAGACCTTGCTGGTCTGCATCATCGACGATCTACATCTTACTCGAGACTTGCCGTTGCCAAGGCTTGTTGGGTCCAATCTGGTCGCCGACACCTCTGCACTCGACAGACATCGAGCAACAGCCCGAATCCTGCTCCTGGTTGCCGACAACGCCTCCCGGACCTCGTGGCTGAAGAGTCAAGACGACCGTCACCGAATCTGAAGCACTCGACATCGGTGGGCATCTGTCCATCGCCTCCCTGGTCACTGGCTAGTGACCCAGACTCTGTCCCCTCTGCTTTCAGGTTCTTCAGAACTCCGATCCACTCTTGGATCCACCCGGACACTTTTCTCCTGGTCGCCAGCAGCACTTTGCAGCAGATCGCCATAAGAACCGACGACGAAACCCGACCCCGAAAGGCACCTATGCACCCGGCTTCCCTGGGTGAGGTAACACGAGTACTCCGGTGCTCCCGTGGGTAGAGACTCTTCAAAGTCCTAGATCTCAAAGGGTTTTGTCCTAGTCCTCTTCTAAGTGTCCCTTTCCTCTATTTTCCCGATCCCGACTTTCTCCATAGAAGTTAACGGCGTATCGCGGTTGTGTATTTACACTGCACGCGTCTCCCGTGGGTCCCCTGTGTCACTACCTTGGGTGGTTCCTTGTGGTCCAAGCACTTCTAGAGGCTCTAGGCCTAGTGTCTAGTTCAGTCGTGGTTCGCATACCACTTTATTGGTATATGGTTTGGTACGCCCCTAGGGCCCAAACGTGTATTTGTGCTATTACTGTGATTTAAGATCTTATAACCTATGTACTTCGAACTCTAGCCTCATAAAGAGACTAGAGGGGTGTGTTTAGTAATAAATACATATATTTTGAATATATACCTGGTGTGGTGCTCTTTCATTTGGTCACTCAAGAGATTATAGACTGGTAAAACAAGCTGCTTTACATTCCTTCAAGACTTAGCCTGAAGGCTGCTCTCCACAGCTACCACTAGGATAGCTTTCAATAAGGTTGTCTTTAACCTACCTACCATAAGAGTCGATTTGGACTGGTGCAAGGTGCCCACTATAATTAGTGGACAGCATATGCCAGGCCAACTTCTCACACTCACACACCTAGTCAGTCATGCAAAAAATTAATCACACACCCATTTACTCACCTATACAGTTATACACACCAGCTCACTTACTCATACAAATACTAGCACATTCTTACGCTCTTATACAATAACTGATACAAGCACACACGCATCCATACAGCCACTCTCACAATAACACACTCTCACTTATAGCCATTTAAATACTCTAACACACATATATACTGCCTTTTACATATGTAGTTACTCGCACATGTACCACTGAGATATACATTCACTCACTAACACACCCATACACACACTCACCCACCCAAGCAGTCCATCACAGATGAACTCTTGAAATCATGCACCCAGTGAATCACCCACTCACACATCTATGTATAGAGTCACACACACCCCACCCACACAAACACTCAGGCAGCCATACAGATACTCAGAGAACCAATCAATAACCCATATAGACACTCATGTAGCTATTCGCAAATCTATGCATCCACTTACACACCAACAAACAGACGGATACAGACATTCACACAGTTTAGTCACTAACCCATGCATTCAGTAAGATACGTTTAATCACTCACTTGTAGAGTCAGTCACTCACGTACTAAATCATCCATTCAGACACTTATACACCCACTCATTCTTCAATACGCCTTTCCCTATATATATTAAACATATTTAAACTTTACAGAAACACACAGTCACTGGATGATGTCATCAGTGATGTCATCAGTGATGTCATTTGAGATGTCATCAGTGATGTCATCAGTGAAGTCACTGACCATGTCATGAGTGATGTAATATGTGACGTCATCAGCAGTGCATTGCGGGCGCGAGTTATAGTTAGCTGAACTAACTATAACGGGGGAATTTCTATGGTTTTGTATGAGTGAAATGTCCAACTAACTATAACTGTCCCTAAAACCTATGGTTTTTTCAGTGAATATATATATATATATGCTTCGTTCCTCTATGACCACTGTACTGAAGACACACTACTGACTGGCAACATCTTTGCCTGGCATCAGTTTAAAGAGTTGTGCTGGGTTGAAGTGGTGGTGAAGAAAATAGTGGGTTTTTTGCGGCAGCGGGAAGGCAAAATAGTTTTTTTCACTACGTGCATCACCACTGCTTGAGGTAAAGTCAGCTGAGTGTGCATGGATATATATATATATGCATGTCCTTCAGTGACACATTTTTCAGAGAGTGTTGTTTGGCCACTAAAAGTAGCTGGGGTATCACCAACAGGGGACGGTGTGTATGATGCAACTGATCCCAGCTTATTTGTTCAGTTGCGGCAACAAGAGCAGACTGAGCCTATACAGATATTGTCTGCTTTTGGCATAAAGTACATGTAATAACTCAGGGTTTTCAACAATGTTTAGCAGGTCATTTAGCAGGTCTAGTGGCTCAGGGTCTGTGTCCACAGCCAGCCATCATGCCATAAATATCATCTCCAATGCCACGTTGTGTATATTTCAGAGGTGGGGACCACATTCCCCAGGCATGTATTGGGTGCATTTCCTTTTCTATGGAGAGAGTGAGACATCACTTGTGCTGAGGGCTGATCAGCTCTGACAAGATAGGCCTTAGATTTTGGTAGTAATAGCACGGGGTGGACAAACAGGCGTGCTGTGAAAAATAAAAGAGTGTAAGTAACACAATTGTTTTAATGATTGACGCTCTGCCCAAAGGGGACAGCAGTAGCATTGTCCAGAATATGGTCCACCATCGGATTCCAGACACACATCTATCTAGATTGCCACCCTTCAACTTTTCCTCTATGAAATAAATTTGGATTCCTCGATATTTAAAAGTTTCCAGACACATGATGGGTGGTGATCAGTATCAGGATTTATCACAATTGCCTTTGAGGCCAGGCGCTACTACCAAGTTCCGGCAATAACAAGATTAGTGGGGATACGCGTGTTATTGGGTCCCTAAGAATAGGCAAGGCATCATCTGTACCTTATCATGCATGTTTTTAGCACACTAATTTCTCTAGTACTTAGTATGGGCGACAGCAGACACCTCTGTCTGGAGGTCCCACTGGGGCCCCTGAAAAAAATGTCATCCAGGTGAATACACCCTACCAGGTACGAACACTGGCCACCCATAGTATATATAACAACTAGATCTAGAGCAATAAGAGGCCAGGAAGCCCAGTCCGTGTCAGTACCACAAAAAGATAGGGCCACACCAATGTGTTGAACGTTTTTTATAGGTGTTAAATTCAGTGTATTTGTATATTTTATTTCTGAATGTTGTGCCTGCACAAGGGCACAGCTACTGTTGCGCACCTAGCCACAGGTCATAGACTGAGAATGTTTGGTGAAGAGTAGACAACATATTGGGTATGACAGGTGGGTTAGGTGTGAACACATTTGAATTTTTTTTTTTGGATGTACCTAATAAAACGAAAATATACAATAAACATAATCCTATAAATGATTTTACATATTCAATAAGTATTGTTTTTACCATTAAATCCGTTCACATCCATTTAGTATCATTATTTAAAGGTCCATTATCAAAGTGTCCATTCAGTTGTTAAATGGGTTCCAGCATTACCACACAGACCTACATAACCCATTACATCACATAAAAGTTCATTTCACTATATAGAGGTTCATGCATCTTTTTAATTCATCATGCTCAAACACATATATATCTTCCCTCATTCAAACATTCATACAATTGATCAATTATTTATCCAAAATTATATACCGCTGATCGTGTATGAGGGGGGATTTTGAGGGTTACACAACCAATCCTTCCAAAATTACTTTAAAATACACAAGGGGTCTATATTAGATCAAATGTTACGTCACCATAAGTTTCCCACACGTTTGGATCAAAGCTGGACCATGTGCCCACTGTGATATTAAAGCAGCAACAAATCTCAGCAGTGCCTGAACGGACTACTTAGGAATAAAATAGGCAAGATAAGTACTACAATTAAAAGAAAGAAATAAACAAATAAATATTTAAGAAAAAATAAAAATAGTTTATTGCCTAGGGATCACCCTATTTTCACTAAGGCATATTCCAAGTTCTGATCAACACTTAAAGCCCCATCAGCTTGTCCCTGAACAATTAATAAATATATAAGTACCAGCAACTATACATAGAACCGACATGACCTAAAACTGACACTGAAAGTTCTTTTGTATTTATGAACAAAAAAAAAGAAAAAAACAAAAATAAGAGAAAATGTGTTTGACTTAACAACGCGCTGCGATGTTGGTCCACCTACATATTTGCTCATGCTTAAATGAAGTTCACATATATGTTTTCTAGGAGTACTATTTCTTGGCCTACTTCTGTAGTCTTGTGACTTCACAAAAGTTGTATATCTGCACAAATCCAAGGACATGGGTGCACTTTATTTATTATTACTTGGCTAGCTTCACTGCGAGTGACTTCATTCTGTTCTTTCACAGGGAGCATATCGACACACCGTTGTTTTATTCTGTGCCAGTAACGACTGTGCAATATGTGATGTTTGAGACCAAAACAATTTTTACTTTTTGCTAATGTTTGTTATAATGGTGAGGGCCCAGCAGCTCCCACAGAAATATTGTAAGAAAAGGATGGGTTGCGCATTGACAGAGCCAAAGGGCTGACCAACAATTTCAGACCTACTGGCTTTACCAATGCTTGTTTATTTTTATGTTGCAAAGAAATGGTACCTACCATATTCTAGTAGTTTACCGAGCATTCTGAGAGCAGTATCCATAACCTCACATTGCTAAATATTGAACATATGTGTACACATTTTTATATTCTAACGACTGTCAGTGCAGTCTGAGCTTCACCCTAATAATAAAGCCTTTGCATTAATGAACAATAAATAAAGACTATGCCTTTCCCTGATCCATAATGTGGTACTGATTCCTAAAGGTGTTACTGTAACAGAGATTTTCATCTGTGTTTGCTGTTGGGACAAGCTATAGTGCAATGTTTTAAGTCTTCTTTTGCTTCTGGAGATAATGAATTTCTTTTTAAAGTCTTGTACAGGGATTGCTATATACTTTTTAGGTTCTTTCCTTCATTTGGAGTTCCCTCCTTACCTCAGCTGGCCAACAAATGCAGTGTGCACCATTGATAGCTCACCTATTGCTAGACATGTTGCTATCAAAGTTTCAATTGTAGAATGTGCTGCACACACCTCCTCCAAGGACTATGTATCAATTGGTAAATAATTTATTGATGCAGATGTATAAAAAGGAATAGCATTAACTGGTTGTGAGTACACAATGGTTCAGATTGCTTCTACTACACATGATATCATGACATAAATATAAAGGATGATGATATGTACTATGACCCTAAGTATATTATTGGAAGGGCTGGGTGGGAGAAAAGGAAGAAGGGAACAAGGGATGATGTATGCAATAAAAAAAAAAAAAAAGAAATACGGTTAGGCCCAAATGGAAAAATATGTTCACCAACGATAATGCTTGGTCCCGTGGCCCGTCTTTTTCATGGTTCATCACTTATAGGACGTGATGGGAAGAACAGACTGTTTTTCTAATGCTGTATTTCCACTGCCCCAGGCCACTTCATTTCCCCACATTAAATGGACTTCATCAACATGACCCCTACTCAAACTACAAGTACGTGTTGGTTATTGTGTGCATGATCAGCAATTGGACTGAGGTATGCCAATCCAAGAACGGCAATACACAAATTATTGCCAAATGGCTCCTGAAAGAGTTCATACCGTGCTTTAAAGTACCTATGTTTTTGGGTTCTGACAATGGACCGGCGTTCATCTCACATGTGATTGAGGGGTTGTGCAAGGGGCAAGGAGCCACACAGAAACTACATGTGTTCCACGGAAACAACCAAGTGGGAATGGTATCCCAAGCTCATCCTGAAGGGTTGCACGTGCTACAGAAAAAGGAAGAGTGTGTAAGCGGATACCAACGATACATCAACTAAAGACGTCTGGAAAAATGTATGCCCCACCCCCTCAGTCTACAACCTGTGACAACGAGACATCTTTACCTTTTTCATCACTTTGTTTTCCTCATATCAAATGTGCCTAAGTAATAGAAGTGCTAGTAACCTCTCAAATTACTTGAAGACAGGCACCAACGGTTACTTTTTCTGTTTACAGGTATCATCTCTGAGGCTCTACCTTATTCCTCAGCAGACTTTTTGAAATGAGTAAAAGTACAGCAGAAGATAAGGCATTCTTCCAACTAGTCACACTAGCCACACGTACCAACGATTGGAACAATGCCTCAAGACTTTCAGAACAATTAGAGAAAATGATCATGGGTGCTGCTAGCAGCATTGACCCCCATTGCTGCCATTATAATGACTACGCTCCTTAAAAGTGTGTTGTGATCACAGTATTATACCTGAGATACTGCTTAAATGACACACAGAGATATTGTACCAAAGTGAATAAATAGCCATTGATAAAGAAGGGACAGGGGGACAGTTGACAGGGCAGGATGTTACACACCGGCCTACAGACACAGAAAACAGCATGTGTTACAATGTCATACCTGTCTCCAAATACTTGGGCTGTGTCCTAATGTACAAAATGCTCTTCAGTCAGAACACCATGTCCGCAGTTGCACCTCCCGAGAATAGCAGAATTAGCTAAGGGAGAGCAAGGATAGAACAGGGAATGTGAGTAACTTAGCACTTATAGGAGTTGTAGAAGTAACAACAATAGGACTACACTAAGTGCAAGAATTTTGTTCAAAAGAATGAACAAGAGGAGGGAGATGAAGCAGGGTCCCGTTTTACCGTATAAAAATCCCCCATGCAGAATCCTGCTCTGCTCAGGCAGATGAAACCCACATATAGGCCCTACCAGTCAGGTTCAGATAGAATGTCTTAAATTGTCCACTTTCCCTTGTCCTGCTAGCACATCTCACATAGGCCCAAGCCCAGCTCCCTAGATAAACCATATCTCACATAGGACCAAGCATACCTTCTTAGGTACAAAAGTGTAGGCCCAAAAGCAAGTGACTCTTGCTCTCATTTTTATAATAATAATGAAACAGACCTCGTAGGCCTCACTGATCTGCTAGCAGAAATCTGTCCCATTCACCCAGATACACCATTAGCCCTCTCTTGTAACTTTCCACAGTTACGAGAATAAGAGTGGCCCCCACCTACGTGACAATCTGTTGGAACATCTGGCGGTGTCACATGCAAGATTTGCGATATTCTTAGCTATGAAACTTTCCACGCTTGCTTAAACTGGAACTCAAGGCAGGAACATGACCAAGGAATTAATATATTTAATATTAATTCTAAGCATCTTTTACGGTGAAAGTTATCCTTTGTTTACTTTTTGCGGTCAGAGAACTCTGACCATCTGCCACCAGTTCTGTTTTATCATGATACCACTTCTCATATAAAATTTTCCAGTAAGCAGGTGGCCAAGTGGCCTGCGTCAGATCTCGTGTCAGGCCTCGTGCAGGCGTAGGCGTAAGTTCTGCATTTAACGATATAGTTCTGCATTCTTCCATATAAAAGGTCTTCACCCAGGTCCAGGCCCTGAACTCCTCCTATAGTGCTCAGCACTTGAGTTCCCAGTCGACTGATCTCCTCTCTAGGGCCTAGAAGCCTATTCTGAGGTGGTAATGCTCTTCTTTGATTGCCAGCCTTTTGGCTTTGACAGCCCCTCTAATTTAGCTCATCCAAGCCCAAGCCATTGCATTTATCTTAGCTTAAACTGCGTAGTCTTGAATGGTGTTGCTTTCTTAAGAAAAGATTTACCTTCTAGGCACTATCCTATTCATCACCTTTAAATTCAGGGTTGCCCCTTGGGCAGCTGCTCATAGAAAGATAGATAGATATACATTTCTGCTTCGTCTGAACATTTGATTTATAACATTGTCGATGCATTTATTTTTTCATCCTGATCATGTGTTGATGGGCAACATTTAAATTGAACTGTTTCCTGTGGTTTTGAATTGCTTAATAAAGTGCTACTGTATTTGACATTGTTGTTCCTTCCTTTCAAGAGAACGTGCAGAGCGCAGGTCTTGCTCTCGTGAGCTGGTAAGCCATGTGTGACCACTGCAGTGTCTCTCCATTTACCCCCCATCAGTGCACGTGTGGGCCAGAGGTCGTGTTTCACACAATGTGCGCACGTGTGGACCGGAGGTCGTATTTATGACAGTGCATGCACGTGTGGACCAGAGGTCGTGTTTATGACAGTGTGTGCACGTGTGGACCAGAGGTCGTGTTTCATACAATGTGCGTACTTGTGGACCAGAGCTCATGTTTATGACAGTGCGTGCTCGTGTGGACCAGTAGTTGTGTTTATGACCGTGCGTGCGCGCGTGGAACAGAAATCGTGTTTATGACAGTGCATGTGCATGCGGACCACAGGTCGTGTTTATGACAGTGCGTGCACGTGTGGACCAGAGGTTGTGTTTATGACAGTGCATGCACGTGTGAACCAGAGGTTGTGTTTCAGACAATGTGTGGACTAGAGGTCATGTGGACCAGAGGTCGTGTTTATGACAGTGCGTGCACGTGTAGACCAGAGGTCATGTTTCAGACAATGTGCGCACGTGTGGAGCAGAGGTAGTGTTTATGACAGCGCGTGCACGTGTGGACCAGAGGTGGTGTTTATGACAGTGCATGTTGACCAGAAATCGTGTTTATGACAGTGCGTGCGCGTGTGGACCAACGGTCGTGTTTATGACAGTGCATGCACGTGTGAACCAGAGGTTGTGTTTCAGGCAATGTGTTAACCAGAGGTCGTGTGGACCAGAGGTCGTGTTTATGACAGTGCGTGCATATGTGAACCAGAGGTTGTGTTTCAGACAATGTGTGGACTAGAGGTTGGGTTCAGGCATAGTGTCGACCAGAGGTCGTGTGGACCAGAGATCGTGTTTATGACAGTGCATGCACGTGTAGACCAGAGGTCGTGTTTCAAACAATGTGCGCCCATGTGGAGCGGAGGTCGTGTTTATGACAGCGCTTGCACGTGTGGACTAGAGGTGGTGTTTATGACAGTGTATGCGTGTGTGGACCAGAGGTCGTGTTTATGACAGTGCGTGTGGACCAGCGGTCGTGTTTATGACAGTGCGTTCGCATGTGGACCAACTGTCGTGTTTATGACAGTGCATGTGCACGTGGACCAGAAATCGTGTTTATGACAGTGCGTGTGCGTGTAGACCACAAGTCATGTTTATGACAGTGCATGCACGTGTGAACCAGAGGTTGTGTTTCAGGCAATGTGTGGACCAGAGGTCATGTGGACCAGAGGTCGTGTTCATGACAATGCGTGCACGTGTAGACCGGAGGTTGTGTTTCAGACAATGTGCGCACGTGTGGAGCAGGGATTGTGTTTATGACAACGTGTGCACGTGTGGACCAGAGGTGGTGTTTATGTCAGTGCATGCGCGTGTGGACCAGAGATCGTGTTTATGACAGTACGGGTGGACCAGCGGTCGTGTTTATGACAGTGCATGTGCGCGTGGACCAGAAATCGTGTTTATGACAGTGCGTGTGTGTATAGACCAGCGGTCGTGTTTATGACAGTGCATGCACGTGTGAACCAGACGTTGTGTTTCAGGCAATGTGTGGACCAGAGGTCGTGTGGACCAGAGGTCGTGTTTATGACAGTGCGTGCACGTGTGAACCAGAGGTTGTGTTTCAGGCAAAGAGTGTGGACCAGAGGTCGTGTAGACCAGAGGTCGTGTTCATGACAGTGTGTGCACTTGTGGGCCAGAGGTCATGTTTCAGACAATGTGCGCACATGTGGACCACAGGTCTTGTTTATGACAATGCGTGCGCGTGTGGACCAGCGGTCATGTTTATCACAGTGTGTGCGCATGTTGACCAGAGGTCGTGTTTATGACAGTGTGTGCTCGTCTGAACCAGAGGTTGTGTTTATGACAGTATGTGTGTGTGTGTGTGGACAGAGGTCGTGTTTATGAGAGTGCTTGCACGTGTGGACCAGAGGTTGTGTTTATGATAGTGTGTGCACATGTGGACCAGAGGTTGTGTTTATGATAGTGTGTGCACGTGTGGACCAGAGGTCGTGCTTCAGACAATGTGTACACGTGGACCAGAGGTTGTGTTTCAGACAATGTGCAGGTATGGACCAGAGGTCGTGCTTCACACAATGTGCACGTGTGAACAGAGGTTGTGTTTATGAGAGTGCTTGCACGTTTGGACCAGAGGTTGTGTTTATGATAGTGTGTGCACGTGTGGAATAGAGGTAGTGTTTCTGATGGTGCGTGCACAAGTGGACCAGAGGCCATGTTTATGACAATGTGCTCATGTGTGGAGCAGAGGTCGTGTTTATGGCAGTATGTGCACGTGTGGACCAGAGTCCGTGTTTCAGACAATGTGCGCATGTGTAGGTTTTTTGTTTGTTTATTTATTTGCATAAGTTAGTTAAAACCATTGCATTACAATAAAATAACATTTAAAAAGAAGCCATTATTTGTGAGGCTTAAAAGTTCTGGTAAAGTGCAAGTGTTATGTGCCATCATGTGGCTCTGGGCTTATTTTTGTGTTTACATTGGTCCGTTGCTCTGAGACTAGCCCCGGTGGAGAGTGTCCCCGTCTGGCTCATCAGTTTTCCAGATCTTCCTTCCTTTCCGTTCTCCTTGAGTACCTTGTGTTCTAACGATAGACCCAGTTCTCATATAGAGTGCTTGTGCTTTGCAACTTTGGCCGTAACTCTGCGATCAGCCCTGATAGGGAATGTCGTGTTTCAGACAATGTGCACACATAAGTCAGAGTTTCAGACGGTAAGTGCAGCTGTGCTTCTCTGCTTTTTGAAAAGCTGTCTGTCTGCACTTCAATCGGTCAGACACACTGGAGAGGGCATCCGTTGTCCCTACTGCAAAACTCGAATGGCGGTGTTCCCTTTAGAGCAGAGTGTGGGGCGCAAAGTGTGGGGCGCGCCCCCCTGGGGCGGCGTAGATGGGTTCCCAGGGGGGCGCAAATGCCCCTGCAAGTACATGTAAATGAAGATGGCCTAGAAGTGCGGCAATGTTTATTTGTTGCATTTTACTCTGAAGCCCTTGAAGTAAGATCAGAGTGCTATGGGGCCGGAGGTCAGTGAGTGCGCTGCTGTGGGCTCGGCTGGGCAGTGTCTGGAGTCTTATCTCCGGCACGCCCGAGTTTTTCACAGGTCTTTAAAGACCATTTGCATATTTACATACCTTTGTAAACTAGTTACTGAGGCTTAGTTTTTTTTTCTGGTTTCAGTACCCCCTGGGCCCCCACTCTGCCTATTCCTTACTTTGTATTTTACATTTACTGCCATAGTGTGAGAATGCATTTCATGAAATGAAATATAAAGTAGGGTTGCCAAAAGAAAAATGCCAGCCATGTGTTGTTTAAAGAGCCTGCAAAGACCTCCTCTTGATACTAAATAGGGTTATAAATAAAAAAGTGTGTATTCATTTGTAATGTGACTTGTCTGTCTTTGTTCCCTTTAATTATCAGTCATGAATCATGCAGGCAGCCCTAGAACACAATTAAAAGTGCTTTCTATTTATATTTGCTGTTTGAAGTACGCACAGACAAGTGCTGAAAATAAGGCTTTAGGTGTCTGTTTATTTTTTATAATAATGAGCTGCAACCCTAATCATAAGACTGGAAGTTTTGTTGCAGGATCAGCACATTATTTATTTTCTCCACCCTCGATCCTTGATTAATGCCATAATAGCAATAGTTTAACTTATATCTGAAACCCTACGCCGCCGTCAATAACATGCTGATTTACTTCAAGAGTCAGGGAATGCACCCTGCATCAGACAACTCACTCCTCATTCTCACCCTTCACTTTCACGCTCACCCTCCACTCACAGCGCATAGTTATGGATTTCCCGCATTTGCCACATAATCCATCATTTGCTGCATAATTTGCAGATTTAAAAAAAAACTTGTTATTAGCTCAAAGGAGTCTCCAACGGGTAGCTCGGGAGCTACTGGTAGCTCGCCAATACCCTGGAAGTAGCTCCCTGAAGTGCAGCCCATCAGAGTACTTAATTCAGAGGGTCTACTCTATCCATGTAAAAGAAGGTGACTTTGCAAGAAAAAAACAGGTTTTCTTTGAATGTGTTAACCCAAAATGCAGACTACTTATTTGATAGAAAACTATGTATTCCGAATAACTGATATGCTGAGGTTTGTAAACAGAAAGATTGAAAATCCAAAACAATATTTAAACTTCCATTTGAATGATAGTTTATACTTAGTTGTGTAGATTTATAGCTTTTAGTGTTTCCTTTGTGCCAGTGTGCACTTACTTCTGTGACTGTTATGTATTAGTCATGTGGAGGCATTTTATTATGATAAAGCTTCTCCTGACACTGCTGCTAGCAACCCCATCGTATACGTCGGATGGGCGGTGTTCACCTACAGTATTGAATTCTGAATATTGTTTTGAAAAAATATTATATGCAGTATGTAGACTATTACAATATAAAGTATATAAAGGGAAATTTAGTTTTATTTATATATTTTCATTCTTAATTCCACATCTATTTATCTTGAAGATATATATGAGGTATGTGTGTGTAGAGTTTAGAATTTACCTTTATATCTACAGATATTGTATTATTCAATATTCTGGATATTTCAGTAACACTCAATATTGTGACATACATCTACTTGTAATTCTCTATAGTGTGGACACCTTTGTGATTGTCTCTGATGTGGTCTCTGCTGTACAATTGTCAAAGTCATTAGTAGCTCTGTACTATTTTCATCGATCAGATGTAGCTCTCATTATAGGAAAGGTTGGAGACCCCTGGCTCAAACGGTTCAAAAGTTACTAAACATGCAGCAACACATGTTACCTCGCAGTGGAAGGCCCTTTCTAAAGGTTGACTGGTCACCTTTCTGTTGCTTATTGTTATATGTGGGTGTTAATGTGATACTTATGAGGGGCAATAAAAGCCAAGACAGTGTTAACAAGTGTAAAAATTGCAAAATAATGCAGTAATGCTATCACAAAATATGCAGCATTATGCAGCATAATTCGCCTTTGCTTGCTGCAGAATTTAGTCAACCCTGCTGCATAATTTGGCCTTCTCCTGCCGCATAATTCCAGTGGCCCTGTTTATAGTGCCATGAGGTCCCAGCCTGTAGCAGAAAGCACTGTGAATATGTAAGTCATTATTTTAGAACAGTATTTGCATACTCTAAGCTAGGCTGCTGCAAAATGATGCAGTGATTGAGATAAAACAAGTTCTTACAAAATATACTTCTTAGTAATAAGTAATCAAATTGAATCTAATGCAGACATTTTTGTAAGTGTCTCCACTATTCCAGATCGCAGCTGATAACACCCTCACATTACATTTCAAAAAGAATAAATCTTTGCCACCATGAAGCTTTAAGCAGAGGCACTGGAATTATTCAGCAGAAGAGGACCACATTATGCGGCAGGTTTGACTAAATTATGCAGCAAGAAAAGGTAAATTATGCGGCACAATGTGCCACATTTTGTAGTTAGCATTACTTCATTATTTTGTCATTTTAACTCAAGGTAACGCCGTCAGGGGAAATATTTCACCTCATTAGTACCAGTTTAACACCCCAATACAGCAGTAAGCAACTACAAGATTACCAGTCAATCTTTGCAAAGGGCCTTCCACTGCTCCGGAACACTTTGTCACGCTTTAAGTAACTTTTGTTCCGTTTGAGCTAGAATCAAGTTTTTTGTTGTTGAAATCTGCAGATTATGTAGCAAATGCAGTAAACTGATAATTATGTGGAAAACGCTGCTGCTGCAGAAACTCAGTGGCCCTGGCTTTAAGTGACTCAATCAATTAATGGCTGGTTTCTTTTTTAACTTTCTGCACTACCACCACACCCTTCGATTTCAGGCAGAGGCACCTCAAAGTCAGTATTAACCATTCAGGGGCAGTTTTTTTTGTGAAAGCTGAGTCCCTGGGGTGGCAGGTAGAAGGCCAGAAGGGTTGCATTCAGATCCAGCGCCCTAATCCTCTCGATCCCTGGGGCATCACAGTAATGGTCCAGAAGACAGAGGAAAGGAGTGAGATTCATAGATATTGTCAAAGATAAGGCCCAGAATAGGGAGCACTGTATGTGGACTCATATTTGTGTTTACAAATGGCCAGAGACAGCTTCTTCAGAGAGATACCCCAAAGAAGGGGACAATATAAGTGTTTTTTTGTTTTAAAGGGACATTCATTAGTGAAGCTCGTACGGCTGTTAAGTGTGTACGTGGCCACTGCTGGTTATCATTAAGGAGCAGATGCAGCAGGACTGGGGCCCAGGGATCTGAGGGGCCCACTGCATCCCAGTTATGACTGTCTACCTTTAAAAAAGGGGCATCGAAGCTTATTTTCCTTTCAAGCATTAGGACCGAGGTGAAGATCCGTCATGGTGGGGAAGAGGTAAAAGATGCAGGGGAGATAGCCTGCTACTCAGAACAGCAGTTAGCATTAGAGCAGCAGGTGTAGTTGCATTGGGGTCAAAGAGTGTGAGGGGCTCATAACCCCCCCTTTATGGGGAGAAGTTTGTTTAGGATAATATCTGTTTTTGTTTGATGCATTTGCTGTTTTAAAAGTCTCATATTTAGTGCGGTTCATACGCTATAAAAAAAGTATTCCTGAAATCATCTCATAAGCCCCGCTCCCTGCACGCAGCCATGTCCCAAGTTTTGGAGGGGGGCCCGACCTCAAAACATTTTGCTTAGAGTAAAAAAGTTTGAAGACCTCTGCTTTAGAGTATCCTCTGTGGGCGTGAGTGTCTCTGCAGACACAGGGGGGTATCTGGGGTGGAAAAAGCCTGTGCTGTGCAGCGAGGCGCTGGTCTTCGCGGGTTGGGTTGGGACTCTAGGTGTTTCATTAGGGGTATCAAAAAGTAGAGTTTATAAAAAGCATGATGTGCATCCGTCTCTGCAGAGCTGCTGAGGATCACACATGGGCACCATGTCAGAATGATCTAATCTGCCCCACCTACAGAATAAATATGAGGCTGTGAGTGAGTGGGACATACCACCATAAAAGGAAGAGGTCTAAGCAGGGACCGCATCACTCCAGGGGTCACATCTGCTGTTCACCCCCAGGCAGGAGTGTTCATCATGAGGTCGTCGGGTTGATTCACTCGGCTCTTAGCTCATTCTTTCCACATTGTCAAATTCTCCTGTCCCATCCTACCCCCCTCCCTCAGCAGGCCTCACGGGTCCGAAGGTCAGTCACAGCCTAGCGCCTAGAGATATCCCTCTGGGAGCTCGCGTTGCAGTCTGACGCCAGGATCCGGTGATTGACGGCTGTGGCGGGGTGTGTTGAGGCCTCCCCCTCAGGGCACGGCCGCCTTTGTCACTAGCCGTGCCCACTTTATCTCAGGTTGCAGAGACCTGCTCCCCTACTTCCTGCTTCCGGTGGCTCAGTGAGCTGATGGCCGCATGCCAGCCCTGCAGGTGACACCTTCCTCCTTCCAAGGTCAGTGAGCGGAGGTGCTTGTATTTGGATAAATAAGGCGCCTACTGTTTACAGCACTTAGAAACGACAGGAGTGCCGGATAAAGCGCTGTATGAATCCTGCGTTATTAATAAATCCGAATTTTCTGGTTTTTTTGAACCTGTAGGAGGCTTCAAGAGTGAGGTGGTGGAATGTCTGCCTGCCGTGGTGCAGGGTCGTTCACCGCCCCCAGTGCAGCCAGGGGCTGCCCCCTCACTTGGAGTTGTGGTGAAGGGGGTGGAGGGCTCTCCTCTCAAGGGCCTGAACCCATCGTGATTTTCCACCAGTCTGCTGGGCACTAAAGGAACCCCCAGAATGTGAGGGGCGGTGTGACAGCCTCCTCTAAAGGACACAGCATTTTGTGTTGTGTTTCTTTGACGGTGCCAACTCTCAGGGAGGTGGGGGTGGGTCTGTCACTCTCATCACAGTTGATCTGAGAAGATGTGGGGCAGGGTTGCCCTGGCCCCTTGGTGGAGTCAGTGGTGGGTCTGGCCGGATCACCTCTGCAGTGTTTGCTGAAGCCCCAGACTAAACATGGCAGCCGTGCTGCACCAGACATATTTAAACAGAGACAAGAGAACCCAATATGGTGTGCAAGGACCTTGGGTAGCGATATTTACGGAGAACAATGGCCCTTGACAGGGTGAATGTATTGAATAGTAATTCAACAGGTCAAGAGAAACCAAAATACAGTGGGACACAGTCGTGCATCCTACATGAGAAGGTGAACACAATTAACACAAAGGAACAAAAAAGGCAGGCAAGAAACAAGGCTTGTGGGATTACGAGGGGTTAAACAAGCAAAATAATATCACAACCGTTACACACAAAACATAAAAATAGAAATGTGTACACAGTGTCAAGCAAGTCCTTGACTTAAATTCACTGTCCGGCTGGACAGCAGCAATATAGTATTGATTCCATTCTATATTCATTTGTTGTTCTTTACCTAACCTTGTCAAGGGCCATTGTTCTCCGTAATGCTGCACCAGACATGCACACTAACACAGGCCTACATCACTGCAAGCGTGGCGTCCAGAAACGTACAGCAGCCAGCACGCGTTTCGACCCCCAGACTTCTTCAAGGCTGTGACACCTAGATCAGTCAACAATGCCTCAAAGGATGTTGAAGGGGCTACCCAGAGTGGACATTAGGTGTGTGTTTGCAATGGTTATGGTGTAATTTAGAAGTAAGCTGGATCTCTTGACAGAGCGAATGCAGGACTCTCTGGTGCACACAGGAGAGTCACAGGACTCTCCGGTGCACACAGGGAAGTCACAGGACTCTCCGGTTCACATAGGGAAGTGACAGGACTCTCTAGTGCACACAGGAGAGTCACAGGAGTCCCGGTACACACAGGGAAGTGACAGGACCCTCCGGTGCACACAGGGAAGTGACAGGACCCTTCTGTGCACACAGGGAAGTCACAGGACTCTCTGGTGCACACAGGAGAGTCACAGGACTCCCGGTACACACAGGGAAGTCACAGGACCCTCTGGTGCACACAGGGAAGTCACAGGACCCTCCGGTGCACACAGGGAAGTCACAGGACCCTTCGGTGCACACAGGGAAGTCCCAGGACTCTCCGGTGCACACAGGGAAGTGACAGGACTCTCAGGGATGTGGGGGTGGGTCTGTCACTCTCGTCACAGTTGATCTGACAAGATGTGGGGCAGGGTTGCCCTGGCCCCTTGGTGGAGTCAGTGGTGGGTCTGGCCGGATCACCTCTGCAGTGTTTGCTGAAGCCCCAGACTCTAAACATGGCAGCCGTGCTGCACCAGACATATTTAAACAAAGACAAGGGAACCCAATATGGTGTGCAAGGACCTTGGGTAGTGATATTTACGGAGAACAATGCGGCTGCCCGCGGCTCCTCGCAGGGGGCCACCCTAAGCGGGCGGCCCCTTTAGTGCCATTTGGGCACCAACCCACCCCCTTTCATGTCGGGACTCAGGGAGGAGTCCCCTTTGCCTGTGGCGCGCTAGGCGCATCACTTCCTGCGCGACAGGGATCTGGGGGAGGGCATATATGCCTCCCCCGGCCATCCTGGCATCCTCTGTTGCGCCAGGCACGCCGTCTTGCTGGTTGTGCTGCTGGGATACCGCTGAGCCTACCTGTGTCGTGTCGTTTGGCCGGTCGGAAGCTGGAAGCTAGGTCAGTCCCACGACCCCTGTCGGCGTTTAGACGTGTCCCGGGATCACCAGATCGTCTGTACGCGGTGAGTGCGCTACCCCCCCCTCCCCATCATCCCCTCGCACCGGGTCATGCCTTCATGATCTCTCCCGGCCCCGCCCCGCATGGGCCCTTATATGTGCGAGGGGGTGGGGGAAGGCAAGCGGTGGAGCTCCCACAGGCCATCATCCCCTCGCCCAGGGTCGTGCCTGCTCATGATCTCTCCCGGCCCCGCATGGGCCCTCATATGTGCGAGGGGGTGGGGGAAGACAAGCGGTGGATGTGAGAAGTTGGCCTGGTATATGCTGTCCACTAGTTATAGTGGGCACCTTGCACCAGTCCAAACAACCCCTTATTGATGATAGGTTTAAGACAACCTTATTTGAAAGCTATCCTAGTGGTAGCTATGGAGAGAAGCCTTCAGGCTATGTCTTGAAGGAGTGTAAAGCAGCTTGTTTTACCAGTCTATAATCTCTTGAATGGCTAAATGAAAGGAGACCACACCAGGTATATATATAAAATATATGTATTTATTTCTAAACACACCTTACTAGTCTCTTTATGAGGCTAGAGGTCAAAGCACATATGTTACACTTCAAATATCACAGTAATTTAGCACAATATACGATAGGCCCTAGGGGCGAACCAAACCATATATTAAGAAAGTGGTATAAGAACCACGACTTGACTAGACACAAGGCCTAGAGCCTGTAGAATTGCTAGGACCCCAAGGAACCACCCAAGGTAGTGACACAGGGGACCCACGGGGGATGTGTGCAGTGTGTGAACACAGCCGCGAGCTCCGTTAGCTTCTATGGGGAAAGTCGCGGTTAGAGTTTTAAAGTTTAGGGACACTTAGGAGTGGACTAGGAACAAACCCTTTTGGACTTAGATGGTTCTAGGGCCAACACCCACGGGAGCACCGGAGTACTCGTGTTACCTCACCCAGGGAAGCCGGGTGCATAGGTGTCAAATGGTGTCGGGTCGCGTCGTCGTTTTCAATGGCAGCTTGCTGAAAAGTGCTGCTGCCGGAAAGATGAGAAGTGTCCGAAGAGATCCAAGCCTGGATCGAAGATGTGAAGAACCTGAAAGCAGAGGGGACAGAGTCTGGGTCACTAGCTAGTGACCAGGGGCACGATAGTCGAATGCCCACCGATGTCGGGTGCTTCAGGTGCGAGGAGGGGAAGCTTGACTCTTCAGCCACGAGGACCAGGAGGCGTCGAGGACAACCAGGAGCTGGATTCGAGCTGTCCCACAAAGGATGTCGAGTGCTGCAGCGTCGGTGCCCGGATTGGGCACAACAAGCCTTGGCAACAGCAACACACGCAGGAAGAGGAAAGATGCTTTGGTGCGGACCAGCAAGGTCCTGGGGACTCCCCAAGCGATGGAGAGTCAGGGCACGTCTGGAGCAACCAGGAAAGCCCAATTGAAGTAAGAGTTGCCTTCAGAGGGACCCATCAGTCGACGGACCAGGGATCGCGAAGGAGCCTCGAGCGAACACACATAGGGCGGGCTCACGGAACACTCGTGGAGTGTAGGCCAGCAATCTTCGATGCAAAAGGTGCTCGGGGTCTGGGCTACAAGTAACCCAATGCACAGCCTCAAAGGACATCGAGAAGCTGATGCGCTTGCAAATGTGCACGGTGTCCAGGGGTTCCGGTTCCACGGTACCCACAAGGGCTACGGGTCTCAGCTTTGCTGGGGACTCGGGTCAGCCTCTGGGAAGTCTGGAAACTCACCTCCTGGGTTGCAAAGTCTTCGGCGTCCGGCGGGAGCTTCAGAGATGCAGACCGGGCAGATGCGTCTTTGGTGCCTGCCAAGCAGGGGAGTAACTCCTTTACTCCAAGGGAGATTCTTCAGTCATCTAGTCGTGTAGATCGTCGAAGTTCCGGGATTTCTGTATCAGAGTTTCGTTCAGGTGTAATGTAAAGTCCTGTAGTCAGGGGTTCCTTCTTTATACCCAAGGAAGGGGTTGGACTAACTCTGGGGACCCACCTATGGGAGGGTTTGGAAAGAGGGGTGGCTACACCCATTTCCTTTGTCCATTTTCGTGCCAGAGCAGGGGCTGGTAGCCCCTGCAACCGGTTTGAACTGGGCTATGCACAGGGACACCAAATGTGCCCCCAGTGCAGGACTTCAAAGCACTCTTGGAGTGCACCCACCCAGCCCCAATCCACTAAGGCCTGTCTGGGAGGTGGTAACACCTCCCTGTGACAGGAAACCTATTGTTCAGGCCTCCCCTGCCGGAGTTTCGGTCAGCAGCAGGAGGCCAGACTTGTGTCTGTGGCTGGCAGCATCCATTTTGTGATGCCAGGGCTCTGTTAGCTGGTACCGGGTATACCAGTGCTGTCATGTCTCTTCCTCTAGAAGGGTGGGATCATACTGCCACACCAGTTACTGGTGTGGGGGTATGATTCCAAGGTGTTTGACACCAAACACAACATGTTTCCGTGCAGCCATCCCAAAGTTAGCATTTACCGCGAGGTTATAATGCACTTAAGAGTATATGGTCAGGCTGCATCACAGACAACCCCGGAGAATAGATTTCGAAGGCTGCAGAGGGGCTCAGCTCATGCATGGGCACCCTCTCACATAAAACCAAGCACCCTGCCTTCAGGATTGATAAGGCCTGCCATAGGGGTGACTGATAGGTTTATATGTGCAGTGATAGGGTGAGATATAGTGAACCTATATCTCAGTAAGGGGTGCATGCACCACCTCACTCAGGCTGCTGTAGCAGTCCTGTGGTGTCATTTTGGAAGGCTGCCCAGGGGTGGCATAATACCTGCTTCAGCCCCTGGTAGGCATCTGGAGTACCTATGCCCTGGGTACATAGTATACCATATACTAGGGACTTATAAGGGCACCCCAGAATCTAATCTGTGGTGTACCTAAGATACAGGGAATCAATTTAGACAGGAAGCAGCTAGGCTGGGGTCCTGGATAGCAGGGCCCCAGCCAGACTAAAGTAAAAAAACAGTGAAACATCAGCAAAAAGTGGGGGTAACCATAAGAAGCAGATCCTACTCTCCTACACAACCCCCCCCCCCCAACGCAGGGACATTAAACTAACCATGACCAGTTGAGTCTTCATGTTCTAAGTGGAAATATCTGGAGAGTCCATCTGCATTGGCATGGTTACTCCCAGGTCTATGTTCCACTGTATAGTCCATCCCCTGTTGGGAAATGGACCACCTCAACAGTTTGGGGTTTTCACCCTTCATCTGTTTTAGCCATAAGAGGGGCTTATGGTCTGTCTGAACAATGAAGCGAGTGCCAAACAAGTATGGCCTCAACTTCTTCAGAGCCCAAACCACAGCAAAGGCCTCCCTCTCAATGGCTGACCAACGTTTCTCTCTGGGGGTCAGCCTTCTGCTAATAAAAGCTACTGGCTGATCCTGACCTTCATCATTCAACTGTGACAGTACAGCCCCTACCCCCAACTCAGATGCATCTGTTTGCACAATGAACTTTTAGGAGTAATCAGGACTCTGCAGAATGGGAGCAGTGCACATGGCCTACTTCAGGTCATCAAATGCCTTTTGACAGTTAACTGTCCACTGAACCTTTTTGGGCATTTTCTTAGAGGTAAGGTCATTCAATGGGGTCACTATGGATCCATAACCTTTTACAAATCTTCTGTAGTACCCAGTCAGGCCCAAGAAGGCTCTCACCTGAGTCTGGGTAGTGGGAGCAACCCAGTCCATTATGGTCTGGATTTTGCTCTGCAATGGTTGAACCTGGCCTCCACCTACAAGGTGGCCCAGGTACACAACCTGACCCTGCCCTATCTGGCACTTAGTAGCCTTGATAGTTAGGCCTGCTTTTTGCAGGGCCTCCAAAACATTCCTTAGGTGGACCAGGTGATCCTCCCAGGTGGAGCTAAAGACAGCAATATCATCTAGATATGCTGCACCATAGTCTTCCAGGCCTGTAAGGACTGTATTCACCAACCTTTGGAAAGTGGCAGGTGCATTCTTCAAACTAAAGGGCATCACCACAAATTGATAATGCCCACTAGGGGTAGAAAATGCTGTCTTTGGCTTTGCATCATCAGCTAGTCTGATCTGCCAGTAGCCAGCTGTCAAGTCAAATGTGCTCAGAAACTTGGCTGAGGCCAAAGTATCTATAAGCTCATCTGCCCTTGGGATTGGATGGACATCAGTCCTAGTGACTGCATTGAGACCCCTGTAGACCACACAAAACCTCATTCTCTCTTGCCATCTTTGGTGTGAGGTTTAGGCACAAGGACTACTGGACTAGCCCAAGGGCTATCTGAGGGTTCAATCACTCCCAAAATCCAACATCTTTTGGACTTCTGTCCTGATACAGTCCCTGACATGATCAGGTTGCCTGTAAATCTTATTTTTAACAGGCAGACTGTCCCCAGTGTCCACTTCATGAGTGCACCAGGTGGTCTGACTTGGAGTCAGAGAGAACATATGTCTGAACTGGCTGAGAACTTTTCTGCAGTCAGTTTGCTGCTGGACAGTAAGGCTGCCTGCCAAGGCTACACCATCTACTGATCCATCATCAGGGTTCTGAGAGAGCAGGTCAGGGAGTGGGTCACTCTCTTCCTCCTGTGCCTCATCAGTAGCCATGAGCAAGCCCATGTCTGCCCTGTCAACATATGGTTTCAGTCTGTTGACATGGAGTACCCTATGGGGACTCCCGGGAGTTCCAAGGTCTATCAAGTAGGTAACCTCTCCCTTCTGTTCAACAATTGTATGGGGGCCACTCCACCTATCTTGGAGGGCTGCTGGGGCCTCAGGCTCCAACACCCACACTTTCTGCCCTGGCTGGTAAACAGTCAGCACAGCCTTTTGGTCATGCCAGGCCTTTTGCAATTCCTGGCTATCCTCAAGGTTTTTAGTTGCCTTTTTCATATACTCTGCCATCCTGGAGCGGAGACCAAGTACATAGTCCACTATGTCCTGTTTAGGGGGTTTGAGAGGTAACTCCCATCCCTCCTTCACCAGACGCAAAGGACCCCTAACAGGATGGCCAAACAAAAGTTCAAAAGGGCTGTAACCAACCCCCTTTTGAGGCACCTCCCTGTAGGCAAATAAAAGGCAGGGCAAAAGGATGTCCCATCTGCGCCTAAGCTTTTCTGGGAGACCTTTGATCATGCCCTTTAAGGTTTTGTTTAACCTTTCAACTAAACCATTGCATTGTGGGTGATAGGTTGTGGTGAATTTATAATTCACTCCACACTCCTTCCACATTGCAGTCAAGTAACTAGACATGAAGTTTGCTTCCCTTTCTGATACTACCTCCTTAGGAAAACCCACCCTTGAGAATACTCCCAAGAGGGCCCTTGCCACCACAGGTGCTGTGGTGGTCCTAATTGGGATTGCTTCTGGGTACCTAGTGGCATGGTCCACCACCACCAGGATAAATCTGTGCCCAGAGGCTGTTTGAGGATCCATGGGACCAACTATATCAATCCCCACCCTCTCAAAGGGAACCCCCACCACAGGTAGTGGTATCAGGGGGCCTTTGTGGTTCCACCTGCCTTCCCACTGGCTTGGCAGGTGACACAGGAGTGACAAAACTCCTTGGTGTCTTCAGACATGTGGGGCCAATGAAAGTGAGGAACAATTCTGTCCCAAGTCTTGTTTTGGCCCAGGTGACCTGCTAGAGGAATATCATGGGCTAGTGTCAATAGGAAGCCCTTAAATTTCAGAGGTATTACCAACCTCCTGGAAGCACCAGGCTTGGGGTCTCTACTCTCTGAATATAGGAGTCCATCATCCCAATATATTTTATGGGTGCCACTAGCATTCCCAGCAGCCTCATCAGCAGCTTGCTTTCTGAGGGTTTCAAGAGAGGGGCAGCTTTGCTGCTCCTGGCTCAGATCTGCCCTGGAAGGGCCCCCTGTTCCCAAGAACTCAACCTGATCAGGTTCAAGCTCCTCTGGGACAGTTCCTTCTTCAGGACTAAGATCATCTCCCTCAGGAGGCTGATCTGTATTCTGAGTCAGGGGGGAAGGCACTGCCTTAACCCTACTGCTCCTCCTCTTGGGAGGCATCTGGTCCATTCTTCCAGAATCCAGGGCCTGTTCAGTGTTAGACTTTTTGGCCTGTAACCTGGTCACAGCAAATACATGTGCAGGGATCCCTAGCATTTCTGCATGTGTCCTGAGCTCCACTTCAGCCCAAGCTGAAGTTTCTAGATCATTGCCAAGCAAGCATTCAACAGGGAGGTCTGCACTTACCACAACTTTCTTGAGGCCAGTTACCCCTCCCCAGGAGAAATTAACAACTGCCAAGGAATGGTCTGTCCTGACATTGCTAGCATTGGTCACTTGGTACATTTCACCAAGTATAATCTGCCCAGGAGCCACAAGATCTTTTGTCACCATTGTGGCACTTGCTCCTGTGTCCCTGAATGCCAAAGCCTCTTTTCCATTTATCAACGGCTGCTGTCTGTATTTGCCCAAGTTACTGGGACTCACAAAGGAGGACATGTCCATGCCTCCATCACAGATCAGGACAGCCTGAGTTGGAACTCTGACTAGGCCAGAGCCCATCTCAGAACCCAGGGTTAACCCTACTACACCCTTATTCTGAGTACCACCAATTGTAGCTGCACTAGGGGGAACAGTTGCCTTAGGGGCAATGGTGGCTGGAGTTGAGTCTTTGGACTTTGTACAGTCACTTGTCCAATGGGTTTTCTGCTTACAGATTTTACACCATGGTTTCTTTTGGCCTTTACCTTTGTTAGATTGGGACTCCCCCCCAGATGAAGATTTTGGGGGACCTTGAGAAGACTTCTGGTCTTTACCCTTTTCCCCACCCTTCTCAGAGTTCTAGAATCTTGCTTCTTGGGGTCACCACCTTGGTTCTGAACTTTCTGCTTCACCCTGGTTCTGACCCATTTGTCTGCCTTCTTTCCCAATTCTTGGGGAGAGGTCAGATCAGAGTCCACCAGGTACTGATGTAACAGCTGATTTTGACAGTTATTAAGGATCTGCTCCCTCATAATTAAGTTGTACAATCCTTTGAAATCACACACTTTACTGCCAAGTAACCAGCCCTCCAGAGCCTTAGCAGAACAATCAACAAAGTCCACCCAGTCTTGAGTCTGTGCCTTTTGGGTATCTCTGAACTTTATCCTATATTGTTCAGTGGTTAGGCCAAACCCCTCAATCAGTGCACTTTTCAAGATTTGGTAATCATCAGCATCCTCTTCTCTTACAGTGAGGAGCTTATCTCTACCTTTGTCTGCAAAGGAGAGACACAAGATTGCTGCCCACTGCTCCTGGGGGACCCTCTGAACTTTACAGGCCCTTTCCAGTGCAATAATCCATTTGTGGATGTCATCCCCACTCTGGTAGGGAGGGACAATCTTGCTTAGGTTTCTATGGTCATAAGACCTTTCCCTAACACTAGGGAAGTTGCTGCCACCATGGGACTCTAGTCCCAATTTTCTTCTAGTTTTCTGAAGCTCTAGGGACTCCCTATCTAAAGCCAACTGCTCTCTTCTGATTCTAAGCTGAGCTTCTTCATACTTGAGCAGTCTCTCTTTCCTTTCATGAGAGGATTCCCTCCTATGAGAGGAAACAGAGGTCCCTATTGAGGTGTCAGAATGGTTAGACTCCTGAGAAGGAGATCTTGACCTTCTAGGCACACTCTCAACTCTCCCTGGTGGAATAAAGAGGAGGCCATTGTGGCCATCCTCCTCATCTGCAGGAGGAGCTGGATTTCCCAGGTTAAGATCAGTGTCATCTTCCTGGTCAGCTTCAGAGGTCAGGTCATGGGTATCTTCACCCCTTGGCCCTTCCTCATCTGCTGCCCCACACACTCTGCCTACCCCTTCAGACCCTGAGGGCCTTCTGAGATCATCCAACAGCAGTACCTCTATGAGGCGTTGGGTGTTTGTACTTTTTCCTGTCTTCAATTTCCTAGTACTGCACAATGCTCTCAATTCCAAGAATGGGAGGTTGTCATACTTGGATGGTAGAAGCCCATTGGCTTCTGGCAGGGACCCACTGGTTCCTGGCCTTGAAGACATCACTAGTGAGGTGTGGTGTATGCACTACCTACTCTAGTGTGGCCTACTAAACTCTCTTGAGTTGTAGAAAGGGTGTGCTAAGCCCTTAACACACAACTCTAAGTTCAGTAGAACTTACTGTAATTTTAAGCTTGAATTATATGTACCTAAGGTACCTTTAGTGGTTTTCAGTTAGTCACTCACTTGAGATTATCTGGTAAAACAAAGGCAAGCTTGAATCCAACCACTGCACACCAATGTGAGAAGTTGGCCTGGTATATGCTGTCCACTAGTTATAGTGGGCACCTTGCACCAGTCCAAACAAACCCTTATTGATGATAGGTTTAAGACAACCTTATTTGAAAGCTATCCTAGTGGTAGCTATGGAGAGCAGCCTTCAGGCTAAGTCTTGAAGGAGTGTAAAGCAGCTTGTTTTACCAGTCTATAATCTCTTGAATGGCTAAATGAAAGGAGACCACACCAGGTATATATATAAAATATATGTATTTATTTCTAAACACACCTTACTAGTCTCTTTATGAGGCTAGAGGTCAAAGCACATATGTTACACTTCAAATATCACAGTAATTTAGCACAATATACGATAGGCCCTAGGGGCGAACCAAACCATATATTAAGAAAGTGGTATGAGAACCACGACTTGACTAGACACAAGGCCTAGAGCCTGTAGAATCGCTGGGACCCCAAGGAACCACCCAAGGTAGTGACAGAGGGGACCCACGGGGGACGTGTACAGTGTGTGAACACAGCTGCGAGCTCCGTTAGCTTCTATGGGGAAAGTCGCGGTTAGAGTTTTAAAGTTTAGGGACACTTAGGAGTGGACTAGGAACAAACCCTTTTGGACTTAGATGGTTCTAGGGCCAACACCCACGGGAGCATGGGAGCACCGGAGTACTCGTGTTACCTCACCCAGGGAAGCCGGGTGCATAGGTGTCAAATGGTGTCGGGTCGCGTCGTCGTTTTCAATGGCAGCTTGCTGAAAAGTGCTGCTGCCGGGAAGATGAGAAGTGTCCGAAGAGATCCAAGCCTGGATCGAAGATGTGAAGAACCTGAAAGCAGAGGGGACAGAGTCTGGGTCACTAGCCAGTGACCAGGGGCACGATAGTCGAATGCCCACCGATGTCGGGTGCTTCAGGTTCGAGGAGGGGAAGCTTGACTCTTCAGCCACGAGGACCAAGAGGCGTCGAGAACAACCAGGAGCTGGATTCGAGCTGTCCCACGAAGGATGTCGAGTGCTACAGCATCGGTGCCCGGATTGGGCACAACAAGCCTTGGCAACAGCAACCCACGCAGGAAGAGGAAAGATGCTTCGGTGCGGACCAGCAAGGTCCTGGGGACTCCCCAAGCGATGGAGAGTCAGGGCACGTCTGGAGCAACCAGGAAAGCCCAATTGAAGTAAGAGTTGTCTTCACAGGGACTCACCAGTCGGGGGACCAGGGATCGCGAAGGAGCCTCAAGTGAACACACAAAGGGCGGGCTCACGGAACACTCGTGGAGTATAGGCCAGCAATCTTCAGTGCAAAAGGTGCTCGGGGTCTGGGCTACAAGTAACCCAATGCACAGCCTCAAAGGACGTCGAGAAGCTGATGCGCTTGCAAATGTGCACTGTATCCAGGGGTTCCGGTTCCACGGAACCCACAAGGGCTACGGGTCTCAGCTTTGCTGGGGACTCGGGTCAGCCTCTGGGAAGTCTGGAAACCCACCTCCTGGGTTGTAAAGTCTTCGGCGTCCGGCTGGAGCTTCGGAGATGCAGACCAGGCAGATGCGTCTTTGGTGCCTGCCAAGCAGGGGAGTAACTCCTTTACTCCAAGGGAGATTCTTCAGTCATCTAGTCGTGTAGATCGTCGAAGTTCCGGGATTTCTGTATCAGAGTTTTGTCCAGATGTAATCTAAAGTCATGTAGTCAGGGGTTCCTTCTTTATACCCAAGGAAGGGGTTGGACTAACTCTGGGGACCCACCTATGGGAGGGTTTGGAAAGAGGGGTGGCTACACCCATTTTCTTTGTCCAGTTTCGCACCAGAGCAGGGGCTGGTAGCCCCTGCAACCGGTTTGAACTGGGCTATGCACAGGGACACCAAATGTGCCCCCAGTGCAGGACTTCAAAGCACTCTTGGAGTGCACCCACCCAGCCCCAATCCACTAAGGCCTGTCTGGGAGGTGGTAACACCTCCCTGTGACAGGAAATCTATTGTCCAGGCCTCCCTGCCGGAGTTTCGGTCAGCAGCAGGAGGCCAGACTTGTGTCTGTGGCTGGCAGCATCCATTTTGTGATGCCAGGGCTCTGTTAGCTGGTACCGGGTATACCGGTGCTGTCATGTCTCTCCCTCTAGAAGGGTGGGATCATACTCCCACACCAGTTACTGGTGTGGGGGTATGATTCCAAGGTGTTTGACACCAAACACGACATGTTTCCGTGCAGCCATCCCAAAGTAAGCATTTACCGCGAGGTTATAATGCACTTAAGAGTATATGGTCAGGCTGCATCACAGACAACCCCGGAGAATAGATTCCGAAGGCTGCAGAGGGGCTCAGCTCATGCATGGTCAACCTCTCACATAAAACCAAGCACCCTGCCTTCAGGATTGATAAGGCCTGCCATAGGGGTGACTGATAGGTTTATATGTGCAGTGATAGGTTGAGATATTGTGAACCTATATCTCAGTAAGGGGTGCATGCACCACCTCACTCAGGCTGCTGTAGCAGTCCTGTGGTGTCATTTTGGAAGGCTGCCCAGGGGTGGCATAATACCTGCTTCAGCCCCTGGTAGGCCTCTGGGGTACCTATGCCCTGGGTACATAGTATACCATATACTAGGGACTTATAAGGGTACCCCAGAATCCAATCTGTGGTGTACCTAAGGTACAGGGAATCAATTTAGAGAGGAAGCAGCCCCAGCCAGACTAAAGTCGAAAAACAGTGAAACATCAGCAAAAAGTGGGGGTAACCATAAGAAGCAGATCCTACTCTCCTACAGTGGAGCTCCCTTCGCATTTGTGCGGGGTGGTGACACGAGCGCGACCTCAGGAGCAATAGCGCAAGGGGAAGGGAGACCCTACATACTTTAAGCAAAGCCCAGGTGGTTCAGTGGGCTACGCACCACGCAGAGGTGCAGGTGCATACTGAAAGTCGTTGGTGCAAATGCTGGCAAGTGTGTTCAGACTTTCGTCCTTTGAGTGTCTTTCTCGATCGGGCGGCCGCAGGTTCCCTCCTCCGCTGCTCTACGACCCCTGCAGCGCCGGCTCAAGGCCCCCCCGTAGGCCCATGGCTGCCGCGGGCGTTTGGTCGGCCTGGTCGGGCAATTCTGGGGGGAAGAATGTGAGCGGCCCGGCTCGAGAGTTTGAAGCCAAGCAGGGTTTATGCTGGGTGGGCGGCGCTGCTTTGTGTGGGCATCTCTGAACCTGTTTTGGGTCGGGCGTGTTGCGCCGCCAGGGGGGAGGGAGCGCTTCGTCGGGGTGCTTGTGAGGGATGAGAGGGTGGCAGCCTGTGCAGTCATGTCGGGCCTAATGTTCTAGCTAGGGCATCGCGTGCGCTTGCGGGGGATGTCTTCATCTTAGGAGTACGGGGCACTCGCCACTTTCGCTCCCTGGGTGCACGTCAAATGAGGGACACGCACCACCTTTCCCCTCGACTGCACGGGCTGCAAAGCAGACACGTTCCACAGATCCTCCATGCCAGGGTTCCCCTGTAGTCCGTGCTTGCGCTCTGACTGTTAGGTGGAAACAAGGTGACCGATTGGGGGTGCGGACAGTGCAATGGTTAAGACCGGCAGCTCCGGAGGCTGCACTGAGGGGTTCAATTCTCGCTATTTTAGGTGGGAGAAACGTATTATAAAAAAATTAATATTTAACATTTCCCTTGTTCCCCCCGCCCTGCCCATTGTTGCGTGCGTGAGGGAAGACCGACCTGCTAGCTAGCAGCTCGTCGATGCTTTAGCGCAGTGGCTAGGGCGCGTTTAGGGGCCTGGGGCCCGGGTGGGCCTGCTGCTGTTTTGGGATCAACAGCACGATCCCGCAGCGGCCATGGCAGGGCCAGCTGGGGCAATGGTTGGTCGTCACGGACCCTAGGGCTTTGCGAGACACGGAGGGTGGTGATTAGTAAACGGTCTCTTTTATACTTTTATATTACCGCTTTAGTGATGGGTTCGCATATTCTGATGTTTCAATGGTTGTGGTTTCTGAACTAAAAGTGTTAAAAGTAACTTTGGCCTAAGGGTTAAGGTCTGAGAATCTCTCCCTGAAGATTGGGTGTTCAATCCCTGGTCTTTCACGGCGCACCACTGCCTGCGTGGGTGTACAGGCCAATAGAGAGCACGACTACAAGGTTTCTCAAGGTTACAATGGTCATGGCACGGGTTTTCCCAGGGAGGTGGAACATGAAGGGTTGCTCTAATTTTGCATTAATGCCTGTTTTGTTTACCAGAGGTTTGTGCATTTGTTTAATTTCAGGGTAGCGTAACGGTTTTACACAAGGGTTGCCCAACCACCTTTGTGTGTGAGCTGGTAACTTGTATATGTGTATGATGGTCTTTGTGTATTGCAGGGTTTTTTGCGCAAGTCGACAGGGCATCGTGACGGCTGCGGTGGTACGGATCTTCCAGACGGCGAAGCATCCTAGGGTCAGTCCCTGTAGGCGTGGTCGCTTCGGATCATTCAGGACGGTCGTGGACGAGTAGACACTGGTGAGGCAGCAGTAACCAGATGCGGGCACCCCTGGCACCTCTTAGGAGCTTACGGCGAGGGGCCTCGGGGGACATGAGGCAGTAGGTGAGGGAAGGGGGCCAGGTGCAGGGGGGAGAAGCGCGGGGAGGTGGGTCGGCGCGCCGACATGAGTCTCTGGTGACGTGCACGCTGTGACTGCGAGGTGTTCTTAATGTGCAATTTTGAATTACAGCAAACAATAGGCCCCTGGAACCGCAGTTGAGGACTCCTCGCTCCCATAAGTGCACCCACCACCCACTCGCAGGGACCGCTCAGCAGGCTAGGTTGTCAGGAAACAAGAAGTGAAGTAAGTACCGGGGCACACGTGGGTTGGACACGCGCCGGGGATGGGGACTCGGGCCCCTGCAGCACAGTGTGTGGCGGGACCCCCAGGAATTGGCGGGGCAAGTATTTACGTTTCTCTATCCCCTTAGGATCCGTTTAAGTCCGTCGGCGCGACATGAACAGCCAGGGAACCCCCGCCCTCTTGTTTTCTCAAATCAGCTGCGTGGACGAGTCCCAGCCCAGCACGTCACAGGAGGCAGTCTGGGCGAACTTTATGGACGAGGCGAAGGCCAAAGGAGTAGAATGAGCTCAAGCATTCCTCAACTCCCAAGGGCAGGAGGACTCTGGGGTGGTGGCGGACCCCCCAAGCGGGCCACAGGCAGGACCGGCGAAATCAGGACCTGCCAAGCCCAAACGGGTGCGCAGGCCCACTAATAAGGAATTCCCGGCGGACCCTCCGGCACCGAAGGTCAGGGCAATGACCAGTCGTGAAGAAGTAGGGCCCGTGCCGGCACCGGCGAGCACACAGGACACTCCCGCTGTCGGCGGTGTGAACATTGATAAATGGGGTAAGGTTATGGACACCATGTTGAACCTAATGGAAACTACCAAGCCCGTTTAGATAACCAGATGGCATCCCCCCCCGCAAATGCCCCTCGGGATGGTGCGAGCTGGGCCGCCATCCATTGACCAGGTCTGGGGAGATCAGGCGAGCAGCGTGAGTGCGTTAAGTGCCCCGGGGGAGCCACCGATGCGGGGAGCTTGGGGCCCCGCCAGGGGCCTGGGGTGGGGGCAACAGCAGCACTGGTTCCCCGCGGCACAGCACCAAGTAGCACCACCCCTGGTTTCAGGGAAGAGCAGCTGGCGTCTCCAGCGCCTCAGTCGACACCCGCGCCCAGTCCCGTGGTCCCCCCCACAGTTGAGTCCCCGCCGGCTGCCCCCCAGGAGGCCAGCACCCCAACCCCCCCTATCGAGCCGGCAAAAACAGCTGCAGCGGTGACACCGGCGTCCCTGCCACTTATTACAGTGGCACCTCTGGTGCCAGGGCGGTGTTCCCTGGCTTGGGAGATGCCGTTGTCTGCTAAGGAGGGGATTTGGAGACGGGAGTTCATAGATATATTCACCCTTTTGATGCATGGGGTAGACGGGGTCGATACCAGGAAGATGGGGGTAAGGAGGACAACAAAAAGGTGAAATACAAGGCATGGCCAGAAAAAACTATTGGTAACTGTGGGGATGCATTCGCCATCTTATCAGCTGTAATCATGGAGAAATACCCAGAGCAGGGGTCGGCGCTCCTCCAGTACTCTCGCACCATAACCAGTGAGGCGGAGAAGACC